>CM035806.1:34142059-34742059 GCA_020466095.1 Chlorops oryzae
GACAAACTTTTTTTAGTTCAATTTTAAAGTTATTTCCGATTTAAAGGGAGGGCATGGGCCCCCGTCAAATACCCCATTGGTAATTGTCCTTAGGGTACATAAAAGCTTTCTGGGTGCAAATAAACATGCGTTGCCAATGTATTTTAGTCTCGGCAGTGAGCTTTAGAATTTTAAAAGAACTTTTCGGATATGCTCGTACCTCGTCACTTCGTGACGCCCGATCGTGCTTTTTCGCCACTATGGGCAAAAAGAATATTTGCCGCCTCCATGTATGATGGCACTAATGGATTACTGTTTTCGGGATATCGATATGAAATTGCCGCCCCTCCTCATCAACGCCTTTGGAGTGCTTAATTCTTGAACCCAAGGTATATTCAGCGAACACCAGTCTTCGCTTTAGCAAGTTTCCCCAGTTTTGACACTATGTCATGATAATGCTTTAGCCCTTACTCGTGCTCAATTCGATTATTTAAAGCAGTAAACCAAGTGAGAATTATAGTAAACAATGCAAATTTTGGTTTATTTCAAAAAAATTTTTTTTTTTTCAAAATGTGGAGGAATTTTCAAAACCCAAAAGACTGAAATCGAGAATAGAATTTCTAGCTTGTTCTTTTAACCCTTTACTGCATGGTATAAAAAATAAGCGAAAAAGAAATTTCGTAGTAAATGGCTTTAATAGCCTTTTGTTTAATGGTGTAATAAAAAAGTGGAAATGATTTTTTTAAACCCTTTATTGTATGATATAAGCATTAAATAACTGGGAAAAATTTTTTTTTCGCTGTAAATGGGTTTTTAAACCCTTTTCTGCATGATGTATTAAGTGGGAAACAAGTTTTTTCTGAGCATTTGGTTTTATTAGGGATTCAAAAATAATTATACAGTGTACTTTCTCCTTGCGAACACTCCTCTTAAACGGACACATTTTTCGGTCCCGTGGGTGTCCGCTCAGGAGCGATTACACTGTATATCATTTCACATCAAGAAATAACCTGCATGTTTCCCATGCGATAAAGGGTTAAAACGTTTGTTTCTAGAATACTAGACTATAGATGTTTTGTTTTTGCTTTTTTTTTTTCAATTCATACTGAAACAAAGAACTAAGAAATCGATTCCCACAAGTCAGCAGCTCGAGGCACGTGCAGCTCCAACGGGAAAAAAATATAATTCGCAATTTCATTTCTCTCAGCCGGGGCGTTATTAACCCAACTGGACAGTCGTGTCTAGTCTGGATTAGAGACGTCATTGTGCCCTCTCGTCCCTCTGTTTTCGTTTCGTTTCGTTTCTATTCGTTTCGTCTCATTTCGTTTTGCTTCCATTCACAATCGATCGTGCATGCGGTGCGCAAACGCAGCAGGACACAGGGCGCAGCAAATCATAGCATAGCATAGAGCAATTGAAATGGGCCAAATTCGATCGATTGAACAAATTCGTTCATGTGCTCCAGCTCCCGCTCCCGCTCGCGAGTAAGCTCACCCGGTGGCTGCACAGATCAAGCGCACTTGCGATTCAAATTACAATAAATGCAAAATGCAAAACACAAAGTGCAATGCACTTCAAAATAGAAATAAACACCGAAAGAAAGAGGAAAAAGAAATCGAAAAATTGCAGAAATCGAATTTAAAAAAAATATCATTGCCGCGTGCACAATTGCGGCAAATCCCCAATTCAAGCGTAACCAAATTCAACAAAAATCCAAAATTCCTTTTTTTTTTTGTGAAAATCCAATTTCGTCCCCATCGCCCTCGTCCGTACCAGCGCCCGGCACACCGTCAGTGTCCAATAAAATAAAGCGAATTGTATATTGCATAATTGCAGCGAATTGCATTGAAATTGATATTTCCGCGACTGCCGACTGCCTTGCATTTTATTTTCGATATGTATTCCCTCGATCCGCTATTCCGACATTCGGCTATCGGTTTTGTTCTGCTCTTGTCTTAAATATCCCACCAAATCGTCAATGCCTTTGACTTGACGTTGCTGAAAAATAGTAGGAAAAAAGTACAAAAAAAAAATAAAAAAGTATTAGAAACAAGTAAGGGTGTTATAGTCAGGCAAGCCTGACAACAGAATACCCGACACAGACACACATATTCAAATAATTTTTAATATCAGGAGTTGTTTAAGGCCATAGGGGCCCCATATACCGCATTTTTTTAAATTTCTTTATGCAAACCGCCCCTTTGCCACCCCCACTTTTCCAATTTTTCGGAATTCTAATCGGAGGCTTAAATATACGCGCAAATTCTAAGTTTCATTGAAATATTTGGAAAAAGTCAGATTTTGGGGCAGTTTTCGGATTTTTGTGACAGACCCTAGTACTGGAGGTACCCTTAATAATGAACCAATCCAGAAAATTTTTGGGCAGGATGTTTATGGTAACAAAGGAAGTATAAGTGCCAATTTTCGTTCAAGTCCCATAGGCGTTTCGGGAGTAGGAGACAATTTTCGAAAAACGCCCTTCTGCCACGCCCATTTTTCTGATTTTTGTAAATCACATTAATTGGCCTAAAATATGTTCAAATGCCAAATTTCATCACAATATCTTGAAAAACTCCGATTTTAGAGCAGTTTTTGTGATTTTCGTAACAGACCCTAGTACTGGAGGTACCCCTAAAAATGGTCCGATCGGGTCCATTCTCGAACTTAGTCTTACTCATGTCCCCGTGAGCACGCATACAAAATTTTGTCAAGATAGCTCAACTCCTTCGATAAGATAACTGTATACAGACAGACGGACAGACGGACAGACAGACAGACGGACAGACGGACAGACGGACATGTCTAAATCGAATCTCCTGGTGACGCTGATCATTTCTATATACATTTTGTATAGTCTATCTCGACTGGTTCTGGGTGTTACACACAACCCAACAAACGCAATATACCCTCGACACAGAGTGTGTCGGGTATAAAAATGGCTTGGAAATTCCAATGGCTCAGGCTGCAACAACAAAAATGGCTGTTACAATTTTACGGTTACGGGCTTTTCCGTATAAATTGATTTGATAACGGCTGAAATAATTTCGTTTGTTTACTTTGCTCTACGCTCTGTCAATTAAGTCATGAAAAAGCACTCAAAAAAAAAATCAGCTACATATATACAGTTCAAAATCCCTCATGAGTGAACGGACGGACATCAGGGTTACGGAATTTTTGCCCGCTTTAGGAGGTTCATTTGCGGTACAAAATGTTTCTTAGAAATGTTTTATTTTGGTCAAAATTTTTCTATTTTGCTGCGACGAGATAGTGTCGCTAACTAGGGCACATACATACATATGTTATGCGGTTGGACGATTGGAGAATTTTGGCATTAGCATAAATTTTTAAATGTTCCATATCTAATTGGATAAGGAAATTGTGTGGGTAAAGATAGACGGACGCAGATCGTAAGGTCTATTTCGAGTGCTTTTTAGTGTTACACACAACCGCACAAACGCATTATTCCCTTGTCAGTTATTTTGAACAAATGAAAGTTCCTTAGGAAGCGCAGACCTTTTTTTTTTGTTAATAGGAAATGGCACAAACATATAACCCCTCCTAAGCGGACATTTTTCGGGATCACTTTAGGGTTTCTTTTTCTCAAATAGTTTCCACTTAAGCGGACACCTCTGTTAAACGGGCACATTTTTCGGTCCCGTAGGTGTCCGCTCAAGGGGAGTGTCCGCAAGGAGAGAGTACACTGTATAAAAAAAAAGGAACTATTTAAATAAAATTTCCAAAAAACAAAGCAATCCATCAAAGGGAGACCAACAGTCATGTCCCGAACGGTGAAATTGCTCTTTTTTGCGTACAATGTTACGGGATGAGGGTCCTTTGTTAAAAAGGAATACATGGATGGAGGAAGAGGGACGAGGGAGAAAAAACTAACAAAAATTCGCTCAGCAAATTACTGCAAAGTGCTTTCCAGCGAGCATGAATAGACATGTTTCCACTTTTCAATGACTTTGCGAAAATAGTTGCGGATTCACATCGAGAGTTGAAAGGAAAATAATCCAAAGAGTAAAAGTCGAAGAGCAAAAAATCAAAAGAACAAAAACAACAAAACACTCTCTGAATTACGTTATTGACAGCTGTCAAAATAGGTATGCAAAACAACATGTTATCGATATTCGCGCTCGTAGATGACTTTGTTGCCTTAGCGAAAATGGCTGTTACATGTTGCAAAGCCATCAGACACTCTTGCTTTTGTTGTTGTTGTTGTTGTTTTGTTGTTGTTTTGCGTGCGTGTGTGTGTGTGTGTCATTGCCAGCCGAAAAAAAAATGCCACGGATGGTATGACTGGCAGCTATTGGAATCGGTTTTATGTTTCCATATGCACACGCGAAACCCTCGGCATGGACAGTCGGAAAGGGCAACAACAACTAAAAATAAACGAAAAACCAAATTGACTACAACAAAAATAACAAAGCTTTTTCGAGTTTGATTTTGTAATTTATGACTAGTTTTTTTCTTCCGGATTGAAATATCTTCAAAAGCAAATAGACGCTTTTTGTGGAGGTCGCTCTCATTTGATTTAGTGTAAAATAAAAAAACGACCAAGTCATAACGAAGCGCTGATGTGTACACACATCAATACATACATACATACATACATACGAGTATATTGATCTTTCACCATCGAATATAGCAAGTAAATTGGCGTTTTTTAGTCGTAGTCCTGAGACAGGACGACGATATCGAAGTGATAAGGTGCCAATCAGAAATGGGTTGTGGTTGGCGATCAGCGGATGGGAGGGGATTTTATGAAACTCTAACTGAAGCACCAAATATGTAAAGAGAAATTGTGCCAAGCCACAATTGATGACATAAGGTTAATACGGCCGTGTTTAGAGGGGGGAAATATGGCACCATGGCCCCCACGGAAATAACTTGAAAATCGAGCCATAACTCTAGGTTAGGTTAGGTTAGATGGGCCGCCCCCAAGGCCGCATTTAGACCAGGTAGATCTATTGTGGTACTCTATATAGTGTATGTGTGTATGTATGTATGTACCATAACTCTAAATCTACTTCAATTATGAACTACAGTGTAATCTCTCTCTCTCTTAAGCGAACATCTACGAGACCGAAAAATGTGTCCGCTTAACCCCTTAAGCGTCTTAAGTCTTCTCATTGAGCAACTTTTTTTTTCGACTTTTTTTTTTTGCATTTATTTATAGCTTGGGTAGTTGTGAATATGCCCCTAAAAGGATTTTGTGAAATTCGAGCAAGATCTGCGCTAAAACGAGTAATTTTTGCGTTGCTTCAAACTTTAAACGCGTTTATCTCGAAACCACGTTTTTCGAACTGGCGGCCATGATATCTCCAGTTCAACTGAACCGATTTTCATGAAGCAAAATGGAATCGACGCAGAATTGTCACCATTCTCGGGTGAACCTCGACCATAATTTTAAAAAATTTTTTACTATTTTTTTTTACACTAAACTACAAAAAAAAGCCCAAAATTGAAATTTTTTTTTGAATGGCCGCCATTTTGTAAAAAAAAATCACAAAATTAAGCATGAGGTTCACCCGAGAACTACATCTATACTGATTATAACCCCGTTTTTTTTTCCATTTCGGACGCTCCGGAGACCCGGAATCGTGGCCGCCGTGACGACACCTTTTTTTTCACCACCAACTTTGAAGTCTCATTACTTTTTGAACAGCCCACGTATCGAGGCAAAAAAAATTTTTTTATTTACTTTGAACCTTTTGTAATACAATAAATAAAAAAAGTTTTCAATTATTCTTTGCGTTTTCAAATAAGAATTTTTTTAAAAAGGGTCCAAAAAACGGGTTTTCAATGAGAAGACCCCCTTAAGAGAAAACTATTTGAGAAGCAGGAACCCTAGAGTGTCCGCTTAAGAGGGGTATCCGCGAGCAGAGAGTACACTGTATATCGTTTGATCAAACAAAACCATGTTCTGAATAACGGAAGGGTCAAAACACCTTTTCTCAGCTATAATCAACAGCCCTCTCTGGAAGATAGTCTCCATCAAGCTATAAATGCATTTACTCGTTTCCTCACTCTTTTCATGCTTCAACAATATTTATCAAATTATTTTCGAAAATTAACAAGAAACTTTCTCAGGTTCCATTAAGCCGTGCCGAGTCATAAGCAATCTAGGAACCGGCATTCCTCTGTACTTACGTTTTAATTAACTTCAAATTTGTTGCGGTAGCTAAGAAATCACGTAGTCACGTTGTTGTTGTTGCGGCTGTTGCGGCTGTTGCTGTTGTTGTTGGTCGGTGCACCATAAATGCAATTTCCTTGACTGGCAACATCGCGCAATCTCAACGCCTCAGAATTTTCAGTGTTTCTTTTTTTTTTTTTTCATTTTTCTCGCATCACATTTTCACGAACCTTTCTCTTGTCTTCTCCCCAGACCCATCAGTCGAACGCCGCTGACGCAGGTTTCCTATCTACAAAAGATCCCAACACTGCCACGTCATTTCTCACCCAATGCGAATAGTGCGAATGCTAGCGGTGGTCTGACAACAGCTGGCGCGCTGACCAATCTACCGAGCAGCTCCTCAGCCAGCGCACTGTACACGTCACAGCATGTTGGGCTACCAATGGCACCAGCAGCAGCGCCAGCGCGAGCACCAGCAATACCACATGTACCTACATCACCATTACTATTGCAGCGACAATTTCAACATCATGCACAATTGCCACCACAAATACCATCGCATCAGCTACAGCAATCTCACCATCATCCGTATTTGCCGCCACATCATCAGGCACCGCCACCGCCGGCACCAGTGCCGCACACATCAAGCCTACAAACGTCGCCGCCGCTTTCGCAATATTCGCCCGCTGCGTCTTCATCATCGGGCGGCGGCAAATACTCGACGTCTTCGCAGCTGAAACAACTTCAGCATGTTCCCAACTCAGCGGCACATCACCATTCGCACGCACACGCACACGCACACGCTCACCAGTTCCAACATCATCAACCACCGCATCAATTGTCACCGGCAATTTCCTCGCCATCACCACCCTCGCTGCTGCATCATCCGACGTCGGCACATCATGCTCCCTTTCTGGTGGGGCAACAATTGGATATACAACGTCATTCGCACTCAGACGATGACAGCGGTTGTGCATTAGAGGAATATACATGGGTACCACCTGGCTTGCGGCCAGACCAGGTAAGAGTCATAAATGTCGAGTGAGAAAAAAGAAACCCGAAAACAAATTCCTACTTGCCATGTGGAAAATTCCATTTCAAATTCCTCAAGGATTGCATGATCCTATCTTTTAAATTTAAAAAAAAAATTTTTTTTCTATATTTTTTATTCCCATCCGAGTGGATCTTACTCACTTACTTGCTCTCTCAACAGTGGAGAATAGGAACTCAGCATAGGAACAACAAAAGAGAAATGAAAGACTCGCCTCTTTTGTGATTGTCCTTTGTATATATTCGTTGGAATTTTACGACATAAGGGCGGAAATAATTTTGCTTTTAACGATTAAACCGAAAAATTTCTAGGGTCTTGATGTGGAAAAAAAAAAATATGTGAGAGCAATGCTTTAAAAAACTACATTAAAATCCAGCGTCGTAAAGGATCAAAAAGTTTGCTTCTTCTGCGTATGATCATATGATTGAATTTACATAAGACTCGGTTCCGCATAAAGCGATCTAAGAAACAAAGCCCAAAAAAGCCTCTCTTAACACCAGACGGCCTCTAATAGCACCGAAGGCCAGCTCCGATAGCCATGAACGTGCCGAACGTACCACCACTTTGTACCATAACTTTTGAGACATTGCTGAAGAGTTCGCGCCCGCGAAGTCCATAGCGTAGGCCGGCAAAGGTCCCGAACAAAGCACTGCTGGCCATCCCGACAGCGAATCCCATATAGAAACCATTCTTCATGCGCTGCACACAGGTCGGCGCGGTTCCGTGGCCGAGGGCTCCAGTGCTTACAACGGGCATTTTAGCGGTGCGATGAAAAAATTTTAACGACTAACAAAACAGGCGGGCGGACGGGCGGCTGGTAGATTGTACGGCGGTTAGTGTGAGCGAATTTTGCCTCCTTAATTATTTCGATGGTATTGTAATGCGACGATTTTGGAAAGCTACAACAAATAGCTAGCTTAGCGGCCTTCCAAACCTCCGGCGTGCGATCGTTATTCAAAAAATTAAAAACAAAATTGAAAACCACAGGAGCAAAATATATTTTATTTTATTTGATTTTTTTTTTTCTTTTCTGAATTTATAACGTTTTTATGCCGAAGGAGAAAATCCAAGTGTATTCGAAAAATTTTGAAAAGAAATCAATCGAATTTTTTTCGTTTTTTTTTTTTTTTTGGTATTGGGTTCATTGATGTTTTCCCCGACAGTGAAAAATCCCACTTTCGAACCATAGCGAGTGAACCAAATTCAAATTATGTATTTCTTAAAATTCAAAGAATTGAGCTTTTTCTCAAAATATACAGAGGTCGGCATGCCACAGCCTCTCTTTCTTTCTCTCTCTTTCTTTCTGTCTTTTTCTGCCCCTTTCTTTCTCTTTTTCTTTATCTCTCATTCTCTCTTTTCCTCTTTCTTTCTCTTTCTATCTATTTCTCTCTTTCTATCTCTTTCTCGCTCTATTTCTCTGTCTTCCTCTCTCTTTCTCTCTCTCTTTCGATCTTTTTCTCTCTTTTTCTATTCTTCTCTTTATCTCTTTCTCTCTCTTTCTCTTTCTCTCTCTTTCTCTCTCTTTCTCTCTCTTCTCTCTCTTTCTCTCTCTTTCTCTCTCTTTCTCTCTCTTTCTCTCTTCTCTCTCTTTCTCTCTCTTTCTCTCTCTTTCTCTCTCTTTCTCTCTCTTTCTCTCTCTTTCTCTCTTTCTCTCTCTCTTTCTCTCTCTTTCTCTCTCTTTCTCTCTCTTTCTCTCTCTTTCTCTCTCTTTCTCTCTCTTTTCTCTCTCTTTCTCTCTCTTTCTCTCTCTTTCTCTCTCTTCTCTCTTCTCTTTCTTCTCTTCTTTCTCTCTCTTTCTCTCTCTTTCTCTCTCTTTCTCTCTCTCTCTCTCTTCTCTCTCTCTTTCTCTCTTTCTCTCTCTTTTCTCTCTCTCTTTCTCTCTCTTTCTCTCTTCTCTCTCTCTTCTCTCTCCCTCTTCTCTGTCTCCATCTCTTCATCTCTCTCTTTCTCTGTCTTTGTCTCTTTCTCTCTCTCTCTTCTCTCCTCACTTTGCATGTACTGCACTCGCTCTTCTCTAAATTCAAGATTGAGCAGCCCATAAGAAGGAAATTTCGGTATCCGACGATCGATAGCTTTGAAGTTTCTATCTAATCAGAATATCTTTATCTAAGTCTGCCCTTGCTATTCGTATCCCAAGCAAGATTGCAGCTCTCCCATTTAAGTCCAGTTAGTTCGAAACCAGCACCGCCAAGCTTTTTTCTCAAATGCTATTTTGCTTTTTGCAACTACCGTGATGAGCTGACACCAACAACATTTGCGAGAATCGCAATCTCTTTACCCAAATTAATACTCTTTAATTTAATTAAAAATTCTTCATACGCATTTTTATTTTCTCTTTTTAAATGAACCGATTAAACGCTCTGAATATTTCATAAAAATTGCACGTTGTTAAAAAGAAAAAACCAATAAAAAAAAAGAAGCCACCCAACTTTATCAATTATGGACAACATTTTTTCCCCGACTTTTCACATACAATGTAACGCTTTGATAAAAAGAATTCTCCCCATTCTGAGTTTTTTTTTTTTTAATTTTTTTTTTTTCCTTTTTGAACTGGCTCCATTATAGGACCATCATTTTTACGCTTATCCCCGGCGATTTGCCTTGCTTCATAAATTATTGCCGTAAAAACGTAGAAATAAAATTGAAAAAATAAAATATTCGCTTTTAGCAGCGGCGCTGGCATGCCACAAAATAAATCTTCTTTTATCTTCTGCACAATTTTTTTTTGCCGGCGCTTTTGCGCGCAACACTGTCAGCCTGCCTGTCGCTCTCGCTGCCTTGCTGTCTCTCATGCCGTCTGTCCGTGTGTCAGTCTATCAGTCAGTCAACTCAGCGCTCTACGTATGCATGCACTTTTCCTGCTCCGAACGCATTTAACGTACGCAAAATTCTTTGCATTTTTTCGCAAATGAAAAACAATTCTTTCCCCCATTCTTTACTAGGTATCAGGGACCGGAGAATATCCCTTTTCCGGAAAATTCTTTTCATCCTCAATAACAAGTTAGTATTTGAACAAAAAACAAAACAATTCAAAATATTTTTTATATTATGTCGTCGTAGCCTTCATCTCGATTTAAGCTAAAATTTTTAAACAATTTCTATTAGTCTTCCAGTGCCAGGTTAAGGGGTTATTCTGGTGTAAGCGCATAATTTCTCCCCTTTTTGGGAAGTTTTTTATATAAGACAATGATGTTGAATCACTTTAATTTGTCTAAATGTTTTTATTAGCATCTTAAACTGCATTAAAAATTTATTTTTTGTTTGTTTTATTGCATACCTGGGCAGTCGAATTACAAAATTTTTTCAATTACAATTACTTGTAATTGTAATTGAAGATTTTCCATTACAATTACTTGTAATTGTAATTGAAAAACTTAAATTACAATTACAAGTAATTGTAATTGAAAAAATTTCAATTACAATTACAAATTGTAATTGTAATTGAAGACTTTTCAATTACAATTACAAGTAATTGTAATGGAAAAATTTTCAATTACAATTACAATTTGTAATTGAAAAAACTTCAATTACAATTTGTAATTCTAGTTATAAAAAAATTACTTAGATATATACACATGCATCAAATTAATAAGTATAATAACTGTGGATATGACATTGAGTCAGTAGTCCATGGAGAAACCTAAGATCCGTCAACCTACGACTGATCATTGACTCCAAGCTGAACAAAAATATGCATTTAACGTTATAATTAATGGATTTTTGACCAGGCGCCAATTTGTCTCGCATGGCTCTGCTTTGAGGCAAATAGCTCATTTTGCCTTTAAAAAAAACTCTTACTTTGTGGGGAATCGAACCCTCATCAATTGGATTACAAATCAAGCACACTACCCCCTACACTACCGACGGCCTTGTATTGTCAACTTCAAAATATTATAATAAAATCAACTGTGCTGAATTTGAAAAGTAACAAAAAAACCACACCTGCCAGGAATCGAACCCGGGTCCCATCGCGTGTCAGTTAAGCATTCTAACTCCAAGCCACTGACTCATTTTACAATCCCAATTCAAAACCGTAACTTAAATATTTGAATATTTTCCAATACTTCAAAAATGTAATTTTTTCTATATATGCTTTCAATTACTTTCATGTAATTGATTACACACTCAATTACAATTACTTGTAATTGTAATTGGGAGAATTCAATTACAATTACAAGTAATTGTAATTGAAAAAAATTAATTACAATTACAAGTAATTGTAATTGAATTTTTCCCATTACAATTACAAGTAATTGTAATTCAAAATTTTCCAATTACAATTACAAGTAATTGTAATTGAATATCTTCCAATTACCATTACAAGTAATTGTAATTAATTGTGTAATTTAATTACAATTTTGTAATTGGACTGCCCAGGTCTGTTTTATTGTTATACAATTTTTAAATTAAAGTAGTCACAAAAAACAAAAAATTAGGCCAGTGGTGAATGTGATAGAGGCTGTTCATGTTATCTGAAAGAAAACGATCGAATAGATTATTGTACAGTAGGTCTGTCCTTATCGTCCATACCAGTCTCAAACAATTTCATTTCAAAATGGCGGACTGTAGAAAAAAGCTTTTAAATATCTTGATTTTGTTTCGTTAAAAATCGTTTAACAAAATGAGCAAACACTAAGGGGCATTTTCTAAAAAAAAAAATATAGAGTGGCCCAAAACTGGGAAGACACTGGAAAAAAGTTTAAATGTTCTTTTTAGTTTTGTGAAGTCCTATGCTCCTGCCATATGCTATGAGTTTTACAAAAACAAATAAGCAATAAGAGTAGGTACAGTCGAACTTCCCTATAATGAATTCGCATGGGATCAGAAAATCACTTCATTACATAGAAATTTTATTTTACAGAAATGATAAACACGTACCCTGAAAGTGGAACGAAAAAGCTGTGCATTTGAAATTATTTCATAGTAGAGAGAACTTCATTGTATAGACGTTCATTATACGGAAGTTCGACTGTATAGGGCCTGAGTCTACTGACATCTTCTTTTCAAGTTTAAGGCAAGCTTTTCCTTCCAGTTTTAAATCCAATTGAATGGTTGGGGAACCGGTGTCAAAAAAAAAAAAAAACAAGTACGGGTGTTATAGTCAGGCGATGATAATACCCGACACAGACACACATGCTTAAATAATTTTTTAACCACGCCCAAAAAACAGGACCACTAAGTAAGAATATTCAAGAGGTTTTTAAGGCATAGGGGCCCCATATACCGAATTTTTTAAATTTCTTTATAAAACCGCCCCTTTTTCCACGCCCAATTTTCCATTTTTTTGCAACTTATCGGAGGCATAAATATACGGTCAAATTCTAAAGTTTCATTGAAATATTTCGAAAAAGTCCGATTTTGAGGCAGTTTTGGGATTTTTGTGACAGACCCTAGTACTTGAGGTACCCTTAATAATGGACCGATCAAGAAAATTTTTGGGGAGGATGTTTATGGCTTCCAAGGAAGCATAACTACCAACTTTCGTTCAAGTCCCATTTGAATTTCGGGTGTAGGGGGCAATTTTCGAAAAACGCCCTTCTGCCACGCCCACTTTTAAAAATTTTGGAAATCGTATTACTTGCCTTGAAACATGTTCAAATATCAAATTTCATCAAAATATGTTGAAAAACTTCGATTTTAGAGCAGTTTTTGTGATTTTCGTAACAGACCCTTCTGGAGGTACCCCTAAAAATGGTCCGATCGGTCCATTCTCGAATTGTTCTTACTCATGTCGCCGTTAGCACGCATACCAAATTTGTATCTCAACTCCTAAAAGATAGCTGAACTCTTGATAAGATACTGTAACGGACAGACATACGGACATGTCTAAATGAATCTCTTGGTGACGCTGATCATTCTATACATTTTGTATAGTCTACTGACTGTTCGGTTTACACACAACCACACAAACGCAATACCGACACAGATGTGTCGTATAAAACAGAGTTTGGATGCATATGCATACAGAATGTTGACAGATTACGGACAGTTCTATGAGAGTCGAATCTCCTGGTGAGCTAATCACAGTTCTATATTATTTTGTATCGGTCTATCTGCAACTGAAAGTTTTCTGGCTGTGAATTTACAACACAACCACACAAACGCAATATACCCTCGACACAGAGTGTGTCGTATATAAAAAACAATAATAATATGGGTTTTTTTTCGGTTAGGAAAATAAATCGGTTTAAATCCGTTACGGTTACGGCTTCGGTTCCGGTTACATGCCCTGGTTAGTACTAAAACTATCTTAAATGAATCCAGTGCTAAAGCTTTTTCATAGATAGAAAATTAAAATACTGAACGTGTTACGAGATATAGCCATAAGTAAATGCGCAACTTAATTCTCGGCCACACTTTTTGAGATCGATTTAAAAAAGAAATTTTATCAATCTGTTTAAACTAAATATATGTGGTTGCTATACACACCGAGCACTTTCAGAAACTGCAGTCAAATTTTATACATTTATACATTTTATTTGTTGCACAGCGCTATCATAGAGGCTTTAAGACTTATTGTATAAAAAAAAAAAAATGTAGAATAACATATGTACCCATGTCTCAATGTTAAACAAAAAGCATATTTTCTCACATAATAAACCCCAAGTCTCTCAACTGTAATTCAAGGAATATTCGGGCTTGCACCCTTTCGTTTTTTAATTTAATCCTTAAATAATCCTATTTCCAAATGACCTTTTAAACTTTCCCATGACGTTACTTCGTTACGTAGTTCCTTTAATGACAGCAATTTTAAGGTGTCTTCTTTGATAGTCTTTCTCATTATTTCTTTTACATTTTTGAGTGTCTCTTTGCCATATTCCTTTTCTTTGAATTCACTTTTGTCCTTCTCGATTACAGGTCCGCTTGTATTTCTCACAAATACCCGACGACAAAGTGCCATACGTCAATAGTCCGGGTGAACAGTATCGAGTGCGACAATTGCTGCATCAACTTCCGCCGCATGATAACGAGGTGAGTCGAAATGGTGGAAGGGTTTTGCGGTGAAAGGCCCTCTCCATGGATAGTGCCATTTGCCTTTTGCATACATACATAACATATATATTAAAATCTGAGCCTATTGTCGTGAGTGGGCTGAGGTGAGCTCGATTGGGGCAACGATTAGGAATGAGGTTGGTAAAATCATTCCAGAAAATTGAGTGCAATAACGTTTTCTCGAGATGTTAATATTGCAGAAAGCAGAAGGCGGAAGAGAAAGAAAAGGAAAATGAAGACATTAAGCATTTCACGGCTTCTTTTGCCTAGATAGATAGATTGTCATCAAAATGGACTTCATTTTCTTTTTGCAATTTAATTTTAGATTGTCAGGGTCCTAGCAGGAAATCATCTTCGCTAATATTATTATCCTTTGGGATGCGAATGAGCGAGAAAATGAAATTTTAACATTGGTTTCAATTATTATAAACCCTTTCAATTCCATTGGGACAATTGATCCCAACAAATTTCGAAGAATTCATTTCTCAATTATATTGAGGTCAATTAAAACTAAATCCCCAATTACCTGATAATTTTCGGATAAAGGTATTACATAGATTAAAAAAAAAAATATTCGGTCATAAAAGTTCATTTCAATGGGACATTTTATCCGAGAACAACATCGGTAGTTAAAGTGTCAAACGATCGATTTTCCCAAAAATATTTCAATTCTTTTGCAAGCGAAGACATATCGCACATTAATTACAAAACTGACACAACTCAAATCTTTGCATTTCTCGACAAAAAATACCCAATTTCTTCTGAAGTCTGTAAGAAATAATTTTTTTCAATAAATTTATTTTAACCTGAATTCACACAATGCTTAATCAATTATTACAAAGGTTAATATTCTAGGTGTAATCTAGGTATTCTACACGGAGAGAAATAAGTTCCCGAAATATAATTGGAACCAATTACATATGTGATTGGAGCCTTGCCCCGATTGCATTATTAATTGGAGCCAATTACAATATAATTAGAAAATGAAAAATACTCAATTACTCAATTACTTATATAATTGCATTTAAATTTATCATATATGTAATTGCGTTCTGAATACATATGTAATTACATCTGATTACTTTTACAATTTAAAGCATTGATGCAATTATATATATGATTGTATTTATTTTACAGTTTGTTCTTATATTTCTCAAATGGTTTATAATTTCGATCGTATATAAGGAGTTTGAATTTTCAAAATCCTTAGGCACTCCAAGGGGCAGGTGGACCACGAATATGACGTGGTGAAATATATTCCGCCCAATCGTGGAGAATGCCCTTTTTATATTGCTATATAGAATGTATTTTAAATTTCAGGGGATCACAAATTTAATTACACGCAATTATGTATATAATTCGATACAATTACATACATCATTGCAGCCGATTATATATTTAATTGGACGGAATTATATATGTAATTGAAATTATTTTTTTTATCATTTGATACAATTACATATATAATTGGAGGCAATGAAAAATATAATTGGATGCAATTATGAAAATATAATTACATCATACCCAATTACATATGTAATCCCTGCAAAATATAATTGGGTATGTGATATTTTTTCTCTGCGTGTAGGTGTTTGCTTGCCTCCTCTTCAGAATTTCTCAGTCATCGATTTTTAGTTATCGATAAAATCTCTCAAAAGCCTCTGACGAAGTTTAGCCAAATTTAGGTGGTATCTGCTTGAACTTGGACTTGAACTTATCATCAGTCCCTTATTTATTTTTTATTTTTTTTTTATTGGGGTGTGTAGGTATTTATTTTTATTTTTTATTATTAAAGTTAATGAAAGAGACTTCAAACATCGAATTCAGAGCGCGATAACTTCAGGAAAATTTTAAGCCATATTTAAGCCCCCGTTAATGGGTGAGAGTTTTTACTCGTCACCAGTAAAACTAACCGATTAGTTTCTTCCAGTACAACGCTTTCTTCAAGCATTTAATATCTTCTAAATTTAAATGTCCTCTTAATTTTGTTTGGCATTTAACATTTTAAAGACCCCTGAGCACTGAGCACATCCAATCTGAAAATTGCCACAAAAAAAAAAAAAAAAGAAAGGAAACCGAAAAAAAATTGAAATGAAACAAAGATGCAAAAACTTTTCTTCCCACAAACACTAACGAGCAATATTTACGCAACTCCGTGTAACCGCAAACGAGACTGGACCGTAAACAATTTTCCCTATCAGATGCACTTACAAAAACGACGCTTTACAATGTGTGTCCCAAGCAAAAAAGAAAAGCACAATAAAGTAAAAACAAAAAAAAAAGAAAGAAGGACAACAAAAAACCCAAAATGAAATGGAATTCAACGTAAACAAGTAGGTTTGCCAAAAAGCAAGCAGAATGAGGACTCATTCTCGCAGAGATCACTTCAGCAAGGCGACACTTGCCCAAACAACGTCTGCTGCTGTCCAGTAGGATGTTTAGGAAAAAATAAAAAAAATAAGAAAACTGAAAGCCGGAGAAAGGGCAAGCGGAAAAGAGACAACAAATTCGAACCGCTTGGAGCCGCATGTCCTCTAATGCCTTTGTAGAGTCTATGGAAACAGAAAAAACATCGGCATACGAGTACACAGAATCACAGATTCTTCGACCGAACCAAAAAAAAAAATAAAAATAAAAATAAAAAATAAACTAAATAAAGGAAAACGAATCGAAACATGACAAGCCACGGAGTGTACCAAGTGAACCGATTGTTTACGTCTGCTCGCCTAGTTGGGTTCCATTTCGAAATTTGCATGTGGATTGCACTCGAGTGGACTTCATACAAAGTCGTCGGACGCAGTAGACTTAGATTTGTGGGAACTAAGGCATCGCCTCGGCTCGCATCGCATCGCATCGCGAGGTTCTTTTGAACTCGTTCATGCTCGGTAGTGGTTTCCTCTAAAGACTCTAACGCACAAAGTAACGAACAAAACGAGAGAAGGGTAGAAGAGAGCTTTTAACTCAACACTCCTATCGATTCGATAGTTACAGTATCCATTGACCGCATCATACCTACAATTTAAACTGCCATTTTTTTTCTAATCAAATGAGAATTCTCTAACATCCATTCCATTTATTTTTTCTTTCTTTCGTACACCTTCTTTATTGCAGGTTCGTTACTGTCATTCATTGACGGATGAGGAGCGCAAAGAGCTGCGACTTTTTTCGACTCAACGAAAACGTGATGCACTGGGACGTGGCAATGTCAGGCAATTGATGAGTGCGCGACCATGCGATGCGGTAAGTGTGTTCTTCCCCCAATGGTAGCTCTCTTTGCACATTGCTAAATTTTTTGATTTGAATTGATTGCGAAACACAGGTGGGAAAATGTTTCGTTTTGGATCCACATACGAGTATTTAATTTGAAAATAATTTTTAAATGAATTCTAAAACGCGAAATGGACAACACTTGAGACCATGCTGCGACTAATTTCGTGCAAAGCTTTTGAATTAAGTTGAAGGGTTGAAGTTTAAAATGTACAAAATTTGCAAAATAATTTTTCAAAGCACGGATTCGCCGGATATCTGGAAACTATCCGGTATTTTAAATTTTCTTATCAATGGTATCCGTACACAATTTTTCGTGCTATTCGTACATAGTATTCATAAAATCATATGGGCAATGCCGTCTAAAGAGAGTATTTAATTTGAACATATAAATTTCAAAAGTGATGCAACTTTTTTGCAATTTGGCTCAATTTAAAATGCGTACATGCGAACTTGCATGGTTTTGTAGTCTTGCAAAGGTTAAAGTTTAAAATGTACAAAATTTGCAAAATAATTTTTTCAAAGCACGGATTCGCCGGATATCCGGAAACTATCCGGTATTTTAAATTATCCGGCTTGATAAATTGTATCCGGATAACAATTTTTCGGCTATTCGATACAGTAGTATTCATAAAATCTATTATGCGGCACATCCTCTAAAGAGAGTATTATATAGAACATATAAATTTCAAAAGTGATGAAACTTTTTTCATATTTGGCTCCATTTTTAAAATCGTTAACTGGAAACTTGCACTGGTTTTTAGTCTTGCAAAGGTTAAAAGTCTAAAATGTACAAAATTTGCAAAGTAATTTTTTCAAAGCAAGGATTCGCCGATTATCCGGAAACTATCCACAATTTTAAGTTATCCGGATAAATATTTGATTTTCGGATAATATTTGTTCGGATATTTGGTACGCTAGTATTCATAAAATCTATTATCCGGCACATCCTCTAAAGAGACTATTACATGAAACATATTGGATATTTAAAAAGTGACACATGTTTGACTTCATCTTTTTTAATAAAATCTGAAAAATACCACCAGTTTGAAGTCTTGAAAAAGTTAAAATTCATAAATGTACAAATTAAGCAAAATAAATTTTTTTTTTAAAGCTTCAATTCTCCAGATATCCGGCAATTATTCAGTGCTTTAAGATATTCGGCTAAAATTTTTTGGATATTCGAAATTCGAGTCGGTAATATAATGACAGAAAGTCGATTAGATTGTTCTCAAAATATGAAATTATTAATATGAAATTTCTAGACCTTAAAGGGTTAAGATATTAAAACGTAGATACTACTTTTACCCAATTACATTCAGAGTGAATGACAAAAAAAAAAAATAATAATAAAAATGTATTTATCTTACGACTTACTCTTTTGTCCATTTGTCCGAGTTCCATTGGCAACATCTGCTTCCTTAAAAACCTTAAAAGCTTAACGTCAATTCGAATATAATTAGCCAACGTAATTAGACATAAAACGCCGAGCGCGTTACCAAGCCAACAAACAGCTATACTAAGAGTAGTGTGTTCGCACTGGGAGCCCAGAAAGTTTCCCCTTGAATGGCATCCACCTGCACGCAGCATGGGTCATGTAGGGGGAATAACTTTTTGACTCTATGACACTTCCACCTGAATTACCTTCGGGGCGAATGAATGCTCGTCTTTTAAGTTCTCTTAACGCTCGCCCACTCGTCTCACTTGCATGCTTTTCCGTGTAATTACAGTGCGACGAATTAATTTCGACTGGTGACATCGCCGTCTTCGCGACACGTCTTGGACCGAACGCTTCGTGGCATCCAGCTTGCTTCACTTGCTGCATTTGCCGTGAGCTGCTAGTCGATCTCATCTATTTTCATCGCGATGGACGTTTATATTGCGGACGTCATCATGCAGAGACATTGAAGCCACGCTGCTCGGCCTGCGATGAGGTGAGTTGAGTTGTCGAATCTGTTGCTATTGATGTTGTTCTTGTTGTTGACGTGACTGCTGTCGAATAAGTGGTTCGACGGAATGGGCGAATGGGAGAAGAAATATTCCAGTCGATCAAGCAGCAAATTTGATGATGCAAAAAACTTTGAAAAAGTCAATGCGATGTGGCGGTTGACGAAGTGGTTTGCTCAATTCCGCATTCCCCCAATCCCGAATGGCCGACTAATAGGATCATTTGTAAGAGCAAGTTTTGACAAAGTCAGCGCAACCTTCAGAAATGTTCGAAAGCATCAATTTTCATTTCTCTTACTCGTTCTCGTTCTCGTTTGCGTTCGCGTTCTCATTCCCTTTGTGTTTCGTTTGCTTTCTTTACCTGCAGATAATCCTTGCCGACGAATGCACCGAAGCTGAAGGACGTGCCTGGCATATGAACCACTTCGCCTGTCATGAGTGCGAAAAGCAATTGGGCGGTCAAAGGTACATAATGCGCGAGGGAAAGCCATACTGTCTGCTCTGCTTCGATGCGATGTTCGCTGAGTACTGCGACTATTGCGGCGAGGCCATCGGCGTCGATCAAGGGCAAATGAGTCATGACGGCCAGCATTGGCATGCGACCGACGAGTGCTTCTCGTGCAATACATGTCGCTGCTCGCTATTGGGCAGAGCGTTCCTGCCCCGCCGTGGCGCCATCTATTGCTCCATAGCGTGCAGTAAGGGCGAGCCACCAACACCGTCAGATAGTTCCGGAACGGGCATGTACAACACACCGACACCGACAACACCCACACAGCGTGTCCGTCCGCAGACACGCATACCCAGCAGTCATGCATCGAGCTCGCCGCCAATGTCGCCGCTGCAGCAACAGCAGCATCAACAGAACTTCAATCAGGCGATGTATCAGCTGCAGAGCCAGCAGATTGCGGCGGGCATCGGTGCGGACGTCGTTGTTGGTAACTCATCGAGTGGCGGGAGTCTCGTTGCTACGGGTGCCGAAATATCACTTTGCGAATCGAACAAGCAGAGCTATCCAACGTCGGACTCGGATGGTGGTGTTGTCAAAGACATCGACCATCATGGCAGCAATAGTAGAGTGAGTGTCGGAGCTGGCGGCAGCATGGGCAGCGGTGGCGGTGGCGGTGGTGTTGGTCGTCCTATCGGTAATGCTGGCGGCATTGATTATACAGACTTCTCTGTTGGCGCAGCATCGTCATCATCGCAAAATATGTCACCGATGAATTCACCTGGCGAATATGGCAGCCATATTTTACCAAAGCCAATGGATTTACAGCATGATCCCAATTCCCCGTATAACTTCAATGAGATGTCACTCAATTTGGACTCACATGGCGCATGGCCAGCGAAGCCTTCGAATAGCTACAATCTGCAACGGCAATTGCAGAAAATCACCAAGCACGACAGTACGATTACCTCGAGTATGCCAGAGCTGACCGTTCAGCAGTCGGCGCATCCGAGCTTCCACGCTTCGACGCAACAATTTTCCCATATGTCGGAGTACAGCGCCGAACAGTTGAACTCGCCGCCACCGCCGTCCGAAATTGCCGAATTGCCGACACCGAATCTATCGGTCGCTTCGACAGCGTTACCGCCAGAGCTAATGGGTTCGCCGACTACCTCCGCCGGCGAACGCTCGATCGTCTCGCCCCAATCAACACAGTCCGCTTCGCTGACCCATCCGGTACCGCATCCCGTTTCCATTCTAAGCGGTGCTTCGTCATCGTCGCCGATGAGTGGCGGCACCGCTACTGGCGGCGAGACTAAGAAAAAGGGTGTTCGCTTCGAGGGCATTCCGGATACATTGCCGCGTTCGCGTAGCTATTCGGGTAACGGTGCTGGCACCAGTGGCGGCAGCGTTGGCAGCGGTGGCAGCGGCGGCAGCAGTAGCGGTAATAACAATGAATCGCGCCACAGTAGTGGCGGTCGGCATTCGTCGCGCAGACGGCGTCGCCGAAAATCATCATCGTCTGGCCATCGTTCCAGTAGCGGCAGTGGCCGTCATCGTTCACACTCAACGACACGAGCCGATACATACACAACGGCACAGCCCCTATCATCCTCCTATCAGGGACCGCCTTCGATCTTACAGCAAGCATGCGCGTCCGCGTCCGCCTCGGCATCGGTAGCGACGAGCGAGGCTGGCGGCAACTCGTGTACGAAAACGAAGGGCCATGCCGATGAGTCCGATGATGCTTCGAGCATTTGTTCAACGTGCTCGTCGAGCTCGTCCAGCTCCGAGGACTACATGATGATGTACCAATTGCCACAGCGGCGTCATTACGGCGGCGTACGCGTCAGCTATGTGCCAAACGATGCCCTCGCATACGACCGAAAGCGCAAGCCGACGGATTTGAGCGATAAAGATAAAAATTGCATTATAGCGTGATGTCGTGCGGCCGCGGCGCAGAGCCTTGCCTACGGAGCTTAAATGCGCATTTAGCTTAATTGGCTGCCATTGGAGGCGTGGCGCTCCGGAGTTCAGAAGTACATTACTTAATGGTTAAATGCGTAAATTTTAAATAACTAAGAGAATAAGTTGAACAATAGGCATGAACATTCGAAAAACGAAAAAAAAGGAAGCAAAACGATGCGTAGGGAGAGTAAAGAGTAAAGACAAAAGAGGCTTTTGATGGCTTTGCACTTTTCGTTCTCTCGGTTCTCCGTTCTCAATCCTATGAAAAAAACTACTAATCGTAGTACTTAATGGTAAGTAGTTTAGGAGATCCCATTCGCGGTGTCAAGGTAAAATATTTATCTCAATTATGGGAATAAATACGTACACAGGTCAACACGATTTTTCGGCCTGGGCCCGATTTTATTTTATTTATTTATGTTTTTTATTTATTTTTTTTCTTTTTTGTTTTTTTGTTAATTTTGTCAAACCAATGGAAGATAAATTAGTTATACCTCATAAGGTTTGGCGTGAGAGATGTCGGAATGAAATTTCAAATTTCAAATTTTATTGAAATTTTCAAGTTTTATACATAGGTACATTTATATATAGCGATATTTTTGAATAAGTTATAGTAGTTGGTGGTGTCACTTCAAAATCGAAAAGTATGGCAACAACGAAATTTTGCGCAAATTAAGCTAATATTTTCCCAAGTCTTCGACTTCATCCATATAATTCGCAGTTGCTTTATGACTATTTGGCCATATTTTGAAAATTTTCCCTCGCGTTCAACGCGGATGTCTAGGCGATGTCTATGACGAAAGCACTGAGAATTTGTTTTAATTTTTTATTTTAATTAATTTAATTTAATCTGTTTTTTATTTTTGCATGTATTTATTTTTAGACATTGTTTTCTAATTTTTATTTTAATTATTTTTATTAAATAATTTATTTCTTAATTTTTTTTTATTTTCTTTAAAATATTTTTTTTTTAATTTTTTTATGCATTTATTTTGATGCTTAAATTTTTTTCTACTTTTCATTTTAATTATTCTTTTATTAAATAATTTATTAATTTTCATATTTTTCTTATTTATTCAGTTTTATACATCTTTTATATTTTTTTTCTAAACAATTTTTTTTATAAGTAATTTATATTTGATTTATTTTTCAATGTGAACCGAATTTCAAAACAATTGGCCATAATATTTCGCACTGCTTTCCGACTTCTGGTACATAGATCCCAGGGCCCTTGCTCTGTAGTTCCACTCGAACAAAGATTTGCTCGGACTCGAACGTTTCATACTCTCCTGTTCGAGTGTCGGATGTTCGTTATACGTTATAAGTAATTGTGATTCGTTCGACTCGGATTTCGTGTTCGAGTAGAATGGATTCCGAGTTGAACTACAGATTAAGGCCCCAGCTGTTCAAGCGAATATCCTACAAGTTCAAACCAAATAGTCATCTACTGTCCTATCTTGTGTTATAAGAATTTAATCACGCCACAGAAGTGAGGGATAGTCTGCGTACGCTAAGGCTGTTGACTACAACATTAAGTTGAACTGAGCCTCATAGTTTTAACCTCCATCAGGCTGAGTGCTTAACCTTCCAAACGCAAATCGTGTTCATCTCAGCCTCAAAATTACGTCCAGTCCTCAAAAATGAAAACGAAAAAACTTAACTTATATCGAATGTGCAGAAGGGCTCAGCTCAGCCTCTTGAGCAACTGGTTGGTCTGATATGTTATCTTCTAATTAATTCTTAATTGAATTTGATAGTTCCTGAAATACATAAGCTACTGAGGTCGGTCAACTCAACCAACGTTGGACTGTAGAGTTCTCAGTTTCGCTTGGACAGCTAAAAACAAGCCCATGCACTGAAATTTTTTTTTTTTTTTTTGCACCCTATCGGACGATTGTCTGTCAAATGGTTGACCTTCTGAGACACATTCTATGACACAAATTTGATTAGCATTAATATCATTAAAACCTTTGTATACTTTAACTGGCGACATAATAGGTATGCATGGATCGATCAGATAATCTGATCACGGATGGTTGCCTATTAAAAAGTAAAGTCCTCTTATATTTTTGTAAATAAGAAAAATAATTTAACAAAAACTAAAACAACAAAACTTGAAATGTCTTCTTATGTTGACTGTAATAGATCAGTCGTTTCCCCCATATCCTTGCTCCAAGAACCAAATAAACTATAAATGCAAAAAGCAATAAAGTTCAACTTTTAAGGATTTCATAAGAAATATAATACTTAAGAGCATAGTTTTAGAAACTCATGAATAATTTCAAAATTAAATACTATAAAATAAAAATTAAAAAAAAAAATATTTTTAAAAAATCAAATTTTTCGAGAGATTTATACATGTATGTATATACATATGTATAAGAAGAGTTTTCTAAAATAAATATTCACTTATGGCCGTTTACCATAGCAATTTTCGAGACGACTAAATACTAAGGTTAATTGATTGTGTACTCTTTGAAATGATATTTATTTCATTTATAAAAATAAATCATACAAAAACCAAATTTCAAAACAAAATACAGTTTCAGTTCATTTGAAAAAATACAATTTTATCAGCCATCACACACTTCCAGTGCACATCCACGCAATCTCTTTACATTTCTCTCTCTCATAGCAATCTCTTTTGCAATCACATTGCAAGGCTTAACGGATCACGCGTGTGCTGTTCGTTTAGTCAGTGTCAAGGGCGCGACGAGCGCAGACGTTAATGAGTGATTGTGCAGGTAATTTCGTTGTTTGCTTTGTTTTGTCTCTCTTTGTTTAAAAACGCATGTAGCGTGAGCCGGTCGCGTGTTTTTTTGCATGACTTTTCCGTTCATTTCAAATGCTCTTATTAATTAATCAAAGACAAATTAGCGAATACAAAAATGTATGAAAATGTGTTCGATTAAAGCGAAAATTCGAGAAGCTCAGGAACAAGGAAGCTTGGTAAGTCAATTTTTTTGTTTCTTCCTTTTTATTTAATAAATTGGGGCTATGTAGCACAGCAGTAGGTACCTTATACTCAAAATTTCTCTGCAGATCCGTAAGGTAATCAGATATACACGGACGTTAAGAAAATGTTACTTTTGCAGGAAATGCCCATATATGTACATATGTATATGTAGGTGCATGTTTACTCTTTAAACGTCAAAAACATAAAGTATTAAATTGAAACGCAATGAAATTACAAAAATAAGTAGGTAAATAGCTCTGTAAATGTTATCTATTAGGCTGAGAACACACCGGATCAAACAAAACGAAAAAAAACGTTTTCGTTTCGTCAGTCAAGAGAAGCCCTTTTCTTTCTTAGTCAAAACCGTTTCGCTTTGACTAATCATGTGTGTTCGCTCTCATAAGGCACAATGGACTGTTATTTTTGAAAACGGTTTGTTTCGGTTTCATTTCGTTTCATTTGATCTGGGGCCTTACTCTGTATTGCGATACGATACGCAAATCGATGCGATAGCTTATTTCGAGTCGCAATTGGAATGGTTTCTTATAGTTTTTGATTTGTAAAAATGAACTGAAAGGTTCGGAAATGCATTTCCAACACACCAATTAAACTGAAAAAGGAAATAAGTGCAAACCAACCATTCCAATTGCGACTTGAAATAAGCTATCGCATCGATTTGCGTATCGCATCGCAATACAGAGTAGGGCCGCTGGTGTGTCCTCAGGCTTATAGCGCCTATTGGTCAAAATTTCTAAGAGATAGAGCCTGGATGAATATGAATTTTATTTAAGCAATAAAATGCCTCGCAAAATCCACAAAATAATTAAGGAACACATGATTGAACACATGATGAAGTGTACATATATTTGCCGTCACTCACGTTATCCCAAGAATCGATCATAGAATGCTGTTTAAATCCATGATAATTCATGTCAACCAAGCCAAAAGTTTAAGCTTTTTATTGATATTTATCGAAAAGGGAAAAATTCATCCAATCAGTTGAAAGATATGTGAGAATCGTCTATGCTATGTTATGTAGTGTAAAGAACCGATGAAAATTTCGATGCGAAAGCAAAGCTAACAAAATTCAAATATCCGTTATTAATTCTTGATCAGCTTCGATTCAAATTCTGACATCTGAACGATTCTCTGTCATTTTTTGCCAAATTTTTTGTGATGAGAAAATAGGTACGTCCCGGAAACTTACCAAAATATTTTATTGAAGAAACTGAATCTTTATTTTTCTCCACATAATTTGGAAAATTTGTCGAACTTAACCGTCATATTTATTAGCAAGTCTCTCTACTCGTGACCCATTAGCGCCCTTAGAGCGCATAAAGAGGCTCACTAAGAAATCTAATTTAAATTCAATTACGTGTTAAAATAATTCACAACCATTTTTGTTTCCAACATAAACGGAAAGTCGCCAAAATAATACCGATCTTGCACAACCATAGACGCCCATTCAATTTAAATGAGATTTTTTTTGGTTTTTCAATTTTCACTTCTCTAAAGCCCCGTATTCAGTCAATCTGTGTTACAAAAACTCAGATCACCAGTATCCAAGGACTTTCTTCCTCTTGTAAAGATTTGGATTTCAAGAATTCTTTCTTTAAATTGTCTCGCATAATTTCATTTGATTGACGTTAAAGCTGAAAGCTTGCTCTTGGAAGCAATGTTACAATAACAGCACGAGCAAATTTTTAATCCTCTCGGAGCATTGTCTTTATTGCTTTTTAATTTCAATGTTCATCTTCAGAGGCAGACAGACAGACCGACCGACAGACAGACCAAGTTACTCCGATAGACAAGACAGCATCCTTGCTTATCGCAATTGCTTTTGGCTTCGGATATTCCCGGTTGCCTATTGGGAGTAGCCAAGCCAAAGTAAACAATTTTCTTTTGACTTTCAAAAATATAAAACATTTTATTGGAAGGACTCCGGGAGCC
The DNA here is from genome assembly GCA_020466095.1 of Chlorops oryzae. Lineage (NCBI taxonomy): Eukaryota > Metazoa > Arthropoda > Insecta > Diptera > Chloropidae > Chlorops > Chlorops oryzae. The sequence continues at coordinate 34,168,755 of CM035806.1, forward strand.
GAAATGAGCAAAGTTCTTTTCAAAGGATTTTCATAAGCTCTTTCATATCCCGTTTGTGTAAATACGAGTCAATACAATACCTTTTCATACATTTCTATGTGCATAAATATACTCGTAAGTACATAAGTTTAAAAATATATGTGCTTATGTGCATCTATGAATGTGAATATGTGGAAAAGGGTCGTTTGGATTTTGTCTTTCTTTCTTTCTTGTTTTGTTTTCGTTTTCGTTTTGGTTTTTTTGTTTTGTTTTTGTTTTTACCGATGGAAATTGATATGAAAAATCGCTTCGAGTTAAATCAATACTGAAAGAGGGAAAATGTTTATTTTTGAAGTACTCCCATCCTTTAATGCGTATCTGCATATTTTTATTGGACTGGTGCTATGTTCAATTACAGTTTTATAGCCACGCCGGCACAAATAGGTATGCATGTATGTATGTCGGTACGTGCATGGACATGACGGCTTGAAGGATCATGTCTGAAAAAGGAGTAAATGCATATTTTATTATTGGCCATTTACGGTTGGGACAGAAATGCTTTGGTCAAGGATTCCATTCGCTTTTGATGTGAAGGTTTTGTTTTGATTGCTGTAAAAATAGTAATTAAAATGAAAGAGGGCTTGCAAAGTTCAATAGAGCTTTCAAATGTTTGATTTTTTCGCGTCCAAATTGAATTAATCGTTGATTTTTTTTAGAGTTTTTTGCTAAAATGTAGAATAAAGGGAACATTTTACGGGGCTCTGAAAGCCAGCTTAGGACTTGTTCTAATTGCAATCAGGGGTCAAAGTTGAAAGCGATTGCCTTTAGTTCTCTCTCTCTCTCGCGCTCTCTCTCTCTCTCTCTCTCGCACCCTCTATCGCTCTTTCTATCTCGCTCTCTCTTTCCCTCTACCTCTCTCGGTTCAGCACAATTCAACTCATCTACGGTGCCTGAAATTTCCAGCGCGTGTGTCTTTTTTATAAACGTACGTACAACGTACCTACCGATTTATCGATAGCAATAAAAATGTAATCAATCTCGCGATCTTTTACGCCATTTCGTAATCGATCGACATTGATCCCATTCAAGTAATCGAGTATGCAAATTTTTAGTGGAACGTGTAATAAAAGAGAGCATGGCAGCCTAAACGGTAGCTGAAACGCATCAATTATATCGATGGATAACAGGTTATTAGGGCTAGTATCGTTGTCCGAGGTACCTTATCTGAAGATCAACTGATAGGCATGCAGAGAAAGCCTTCAAGTTACTGTGATTAAAATCGAATAGAATTTTTGTGATCGTCCGAAATGCTGGCGTCTTCGAACTCGGCTCATTGAACTTTTAAGCGATACATATGTACATTAAATTACTGACTCTATGCATTTCGTATTGATACTTATCATGAATTTCCAGTCAGAACTATAATGTTATGGTCGCTGTGTACAGCTACGAGTATGATAACAAAGCCCTGGAATTTAATTCTATTGGATAAAATCTTTCAAATTAATTTCGCTTTTGTCGTTTTGTTCTATCCTAAATTCATAAACCGAGGCAGTGGCATAGACAGAACCCGAAATGAAAATACTTTTGTCAAAGCATTTTCGTACAGCATTTTCATATTGAAAACGACAGAAAGGAAGAGGAGACAGACTCGAGCAGGAGCACACAATGCACAAAAAGCCACCGCATTTAATCTTGTAATTACATTTCAAGTTGTCATATCCAGCGGCGTAAAACAAGGCTTTATTAATACGAGTACTGCTGCACCTCTTCGCCCAAGGATATCCTCTTGCTGGCCGCCCAACTGCCCGACTGCCCGACTGCATCTGTCGTTCTAACAAGCGACATTATCGCCAGCAACAACAATAGCATTGGGCAGCGCATACAACAGTTGCATTGTCATTTCACGTGAAATTCATCGTGTGGTTTCTCTCTGTACTTATAAGCTTATCATTGGATGCATCCTTGGCAGCGAACGGCAAGCGGCGACGACCAGCGAGAGAACCAATCAACCAACTAACGAACCACGCCCGTCCCGCTACGACTTTTATTATCGATCTAATGGTCTCGTAATTATACCCCTGGTAAATGTGCGGCATTAAATCATAGCATTGGCAGTCCAATGGACAACAAGCAATAAGCTCTAGCTCGCCCTTGTCCTTGCATTAGTTAAACGGGCACAAAGTAATAGTTGGCTTTTGACGAAGGATGGGCCACGAGTATGCAATGAGCTGGTTTTCTTCGCCTGCCCAGTGTGGGTTCCATTCTATTTTGCATACACATGCTCGACCGTTGAGTGGTCATCCAGTTAAAGGCCAGTCTGAATTATTATTGTTGTTGGTATTGATGAATGCAACGGGCATAGATACATAGTTGTTTATTGCATTCCAATGCTTGACGGACGAGAGTTTAATTTGTCGAGGAGCGAAGAGACTGTTTCAAAGGCCATTGTACGTTAGTGTTGGATCGCAATCTGGGAGGCCGATGATTCTTGTTCAAGATGTTTCACGAACGAGCGAATAAGTAGGAGCATAAAGGCTGATGTGCTGTGCAAATGACCACCAACAAAAGTTCACTTGGCAAGTGTAAAATTTCATGGCGGCCCAAATTTAATGCGTTTTATTAAAGAAGTTACTATCTTCCATCACGAGAAAAGCTATAAGCCCTTTTGAAAACACTCAAATACTTAGCTTCATTCTTCAATTGCCTGCGATAAAATAGAAATCATTGGATTACTATTTTTTATTATTTTTATTATTTTTTTTTTTTGTCATTAATTTATTTACCAAAAGATTCTTCAAATGAATACTGAAAAGTTTTTAATATGCACTTAAAAAATCGCCCTTAAAAAGTTATCCTCAACGAACCAAACCAAAGCCATCATCATCACTCCAACTCGATTGGCAAAATCCTGTCTGCGCCCAGTCCACTCCCAATGCATCGGTTAAAAAGTTTCTTCATTCCAAATTCAAATTCCGATTTTAATGTTTTGCGTTTCGTGTTTGCGCTTTTATGTTTTATTACTTGTCATTTCCGTTTCCTAGCTCTTCCGGTTAGGATGCCATGAATGAGTGCCTGACATTTCCGTTCAACAGACGCACACACAAGCACGCACGGTAATGCTTCTGCTTCGTGTATGCAGTCGTGTAAATGCAATCCAGCATGGATACGTGCACTTGTTATCCTTTCCAGCTTACTGAATGCCACAGCTGGACAGCGCAAAACACCATCAACGCACTGAGATATGGCGAAATTTATATTTCCATTTCCGCTGCACACAGTTTTCAACGCACACGGCACACAGCACACAGCAAACAGTGCACAGGACACATAGAACTCGGATAAAATGGCGTATGGCAATACCTACTCCTGCCCTTAGCGAATTTCAACAGCATTGTCCATTTCGCTGGTCAAACCTTCGGCTCGGATATCAATTTTATTGTTTAATGACAAACTTTAAGGTGTATTTGAAACGCATGTGCATTGGCCTTTTCGCCATTTTCCCCAGGAATATTCATGCAAATCAACTTGAATATTGAAATTGAAATTGAAATTTTTATTTCGCATTTGTTTAATTGGGTCGATTAAGGCAAATTTTATCATTATTTGAGATTATTTTACAATTTCTTCAGAGTTTCCAATACATATGTATTGGAAGTCCGTCAAAATTTTGACACAATATCTACTCACAATACTTGCAGATCTAAGCGGCCTCATTCGGGAACGCTTTACTTGAACGTTGAATAAAGGATCTTGCCGCGGCAGCTCACGAAGGCAATCGGTCCCCTGAAAGTGCGCTCACGATTCTGTAAATATCTCAAAAAACTACCTTTTGATTTTGATTTAAAAAAAAATTTTTTTTTTTTTATGAGAGGTGACACTTAAAGGTAGCCAAAAAAAAAGAGCGAAAGAGTGGCGCAAGGACGGGAATACACTGAAAGAAATTATTGAATTTTTATTTTCTTTTTAGTGCAAAAATTTTTCTCCGTGTAAAATTAAAAGAAATTTTTTTTTTAGATTCCTTGTTTTATCAACTATCATCTGCCGTTTGTTTCATTTTTCTATCTTCATTAGTTCTTCAGATATTATATTTTCAAAAAGGGCATACTAAAAAGGGGTTTTCAAGGATGTTTTCATTGACACTGCGCAATAGGAACCTTAAAATCGATTTCTGTTTTTAGTAGTAGAGAAATTCTATGACAATCATTTTTTTAGGTTTTAGCTCATAATAATTGAAAAAAGGACGTGATATTCAGGGATCTAGAATTTTTAAAACGTTTAACAATTGTTAGGCACTGAAATTACACAATTTGTGCTCAGAATGTCTGTCACGGGTGGGACAGTATCTCGTGGAATTGCCCAGTAGTAGCACCTACCTATCAAAAATTCAAGTTTAATTTTGGGTCTCCATTTAAGATATATCTACATTGCTCCCTCAATCGAGAGCTTTGCGTCGCAGTAGACTGTAGTAGACTGCCTTCAAGTGAAGCTATATAATTTTTTTCTTCTTCTATGATTTCGAAACAGAAAGGACCTCTCTTGGATGCTTCGCTATTATTGAAGGTAGAAATATTAAAAGAGCGATTGTTTTGGATTTTAAGATAAAAGCTGGGAAGCTTTCTAATCCAATGGTGTTCAGAAAGGATCCGCCATTCACTTCAAGAAGGGACAAGAGATAGAATTACTTATACCTGCCTGAAGCATGATGAACTTTAATTTCCATTTAAGCAAATAGCATAAACACGACGGAAAAAAAAAACGGAACGAGTTTTATACGTCTCCTCTCCTGAGGGCAACAAAGACAATCTCTTCGGCAATCGTATATCCTTTTGCAATCATAAATTCGTAATGAATTACGAGCAAAAGAAACCAGAGATAGCTAAATCGGCAACCGTAAAGTCACCATAAATAAACTGAAACTCATACATGTGCATGTGTGTGCGTGCGTATGTGTGTGTGTGTCCGTGTGCTCGCACGCAGGAAGGGAGCATCGAAAGAGTGCACCCAAAAATTTGCTATCCCGATTCGGTCGATGGTGGTCACAGTCATGTCCGCACGTTCATTTCAGCAATTGTCCTTCGACCGAAATGAAATTACTTTTACGATTATTTGAGGTCATTCCTGTGGCAGACTTGGGTTTTAGGCAAACTGAAAATATTGTATTCCATAATGTAGCTGGTCTTTATCATCATCGTCCTTAACGGTATCATTATGGCGCATAGCATAGAGCGTAGAGCTTCGAGCGTTGCTGCCTTGGAAGTTATTAAACAGTTCTCGCAAGGCCATAAAAATGACCATAGCCTTTGTCTGTCTGTCTGTCCCGCTGTATTTGCGCCTGTCGTTCCACGTTCGTCTGTCCCTCTGTGCATGTGTGCGTGTCTCTTCTGTCTGTCTGTCTGTCCGTCTGTATGGCTATGTCTAGCAAAGTGGTGCAATATTGCAGCGGTGGAACTTTAATTAGTTTCGTAGATAAAAAGGAAAGCATGTTTCAAGTGACGAAAGTCGTTGCGAGAAAAAATTATGAAACGAGCAGGAGCCGAACAATGTTTTGGGGTTGATAAATTCATGTAACGAATTTTTATATTCTGATGGATATCAATTATATGGGGATATATGAATGTATGTATGTATGAACATATGTATGCTCGAAATGTGTGCCAATGCGATACAGTATTTTTCGCCGTCCAATTCAATTAGTGCAGCTGTGCTTCGCTTTCAATCATGGGCTTTTTTCGTCCTTTCTTTTTTTTTCGCACATGTCATCAGATAAAATCCCCGAGCATTCTGCACTTTGAAGGTAATTGGAATTATTACGCGCTCGTTATTAGATTTCCCCAATGTTTTCCTCTTTTTCCCCTAAGTTTCAAGGCAAATATAAATTAATAAGTTTCGCTTTCTCCTTATCGCTGATCCTGTTTATTTATTGGTTTTTATTTCTCTTTTTCCTCTATGCTCTTTGCGTTCGGCTTCTTCCCATAAAATAATATTTTTCATGGCACGCCAAAAATTAATTAAGTGTTTTGCTAGCTCGCAGAGGAGAAAAGAAAAAAAAAATCCATTCTATGTATGTATGCTTGAAAATAGGAGAGAGCAGGAGCAGGAAAACCTGGGGAAAAACTGGGAAAAAGAGAACATGAAGCTGGTGTATTCTGCTTTTGCCATGTTGCCATGAACGTGTATAAACACGAGTTTTTCTTATCGTTCAATGTTATTTATGCGTTTTCATATTGGGAGGCGGTGGGCATGTTCGATCCATTTATTTTCTGTTCTGCAGTTCTGCAGTCCATTGCTCCATTTCCATTATGTATGTAGTACACTATGTATGTATAATTTTCGGTGATTATTTTCAGCGCAATCGCTGCATCACGTACAATGCTTTTCCATAAATTCAAAAAATTTACGATTTTTATTAATTAATGCTTCAAATTGCTTTCGGGGGATATTTTCACGGGGATATGTTGATGGCCACATCATTCAACATTGGGCTCCGTGACCCATCGTTTTCCATAAACATTCAAAGTTGAAACTTTAAAGCTTTCTACATACATACTTGGATCTAATACGCTTGAAGTCAATATGCCTTCCCCGTTTTGTAGTGGGCCCCCTTCATAATGATATCGGACGCTGGACATTTAAACGGCAAGGGATCTTTCAAAAGAACGTTTTCATATCCCCTATTAGGCGTCGTCTTACTTACCCTTTCGGCACGACTTTCGAAGAGCAATCTTCCAATGCCAATGCTTCTATAGCATCGCGAGGCCATATAGCATCTAGAGCGGATGGAAAAGTCTGTCTGGATGTACAACATACATACATAGGTGTGTAGAAGAATTAATCGAATTTTTCAATCTTCCAAAGTCCTCTAAATGATGTGAGAAATATTCACAAAATGGAAGCAAAAAAAGGTATAAATCTCATCCTGGGGCGCCATAGAAACTTAATTCCTTCAAATGCCACAAAATTTATATTCAATTCTAGCTCACTAAATCTTAATGAACATAACTCGAATGCTTAGGATCCCCCTTAAGAGAACTTAAAGTTTTTAATCCGACAAAGTATTTAAAATGAAAAATAAAAAAACCCAAACAAACTTTACGACTGCTTTTAACGTATATAATCAACAGGATAATCCTTCATAAAAACAAAAGGAGCTTAAGCTAAACTAAACTGAACTGAAAAATGGGTAATGGAAACTGGGAATCGGCAGAGCGGGCGAGCGGGCGAGCGGGGGAAAAGTTTAATTTTATGTGCTACAAGCAGAGCACGCCTTCATTGGGTCCTTGCTCCGCTCCGCTTCGCTCGCTCGTTCGTTCGTTCGCTCATGGAATCGTTCCGTTGCTGCGCGAGTCCTTTGCAGCACGCGAAAAGTGCAGTTGTACAAATAATTAAGTTTTCTCAAATTGTTTGCAATTGCCAAATGGCGTTGTTCAGCATGAAATACGAGTGTAACGAAGAACCTGTTAACCCTTTGCGTTTTTTATGCTATCAAATTGTGTGGGTGAAGAGTTTACAGAGTTTTCTTCTATTTTATTTCATTTTATTTTCGAACGCATATAAAATCCCGAAGAGACGAAGCTGCAGAAGATCGAGCGGCAGGACGGCAGGAATGTAGGCAGAAATTGTCTTACTTGAATGCAAAAGTCATTTATTTAATTTACTACCAAAAGGCTGGCATTGCTAAAAGAAAGGATATTATTTCGGAGCTATGAATAATTTACACAGCAAATCGGATCTGCCCGACCCAGTGGCGAGAGGCATGATGCCGTACCGACCTCTTTAGTTGGTATTGTGTGCGGATTAGACAGCCTCGTATTTGCATATTTTAATTATTTAGATTGTTCCGGCAACGTTGGTTCTGCTTTCGGTTCGTTCTTCAGCTCTTCAGTTCTGTGTTGGAGTTACCTCCAAAGCTGCGATTGAGATTGAGAGCTTCATGCTTTTGGGTGCTTCGGGTGCTTCAGTTGCTTTTGTTGCAATTGCAGGGAACAGGCACTGAGTGCTTGGGAATTAGTCGCTCTATCGCTCGGTCGCTCGGTCGCTCTTGTATGTCCTTTCGACAAGTAGTCGAATGCAAAAGCAGCATAGAATACGGTATGTAAACTTAATTAAAAGCAGGTGGTTTTCTCAATGAAAATGATATGACTTCCGTTTGTTGTTCTCCAGATAATGAATTGGCAAAACGAAAATGAATGAAAATGTCAGCAGCTTAAAGAGTTGTGAACGACTCTGAGCGAGGAACGTTTTCAAGAGGTATGTATTGATTGGGCCCCAGAAGTTTCGAAGACCTTTTATTCTTGCTTTTATTGGTTCTTTCTTGATGGTTATTTTATTTTCAAAAAAATTTTATTTTTTTATTTTTTATTTTTACTTTCTGTGTAGGCTTCTCTCATTGAGAAATGATCAAATTCTTGCATGAGATATTTTAAAAGAAAGTTTTTGGTTGAAAATCTTCGTTGAACGCAAAAAATCTCTTTAAGTCAGAATTCGCTTTTATATCTTCTTCGTCATTATAAACGAACGAAAAGGAATGGAAAGAGGAAAGGTAAGCAAAACGAATAAGAAGAACAAGAAGAAGAAAACTTTGAACAAAGATTCCAATCACACGGAATGCGAAATTCCTGTACTTTTCATTTCCGTTTCCACTTTTGTCAAACCGAAATTGTTATCTGTCTGCATAACAACCCACGCGCTACACGCTGCCATAACGCCACAAGCGCCACGAGCAGTTCTCGTGCACATGCAAATGCTCGAAAGCGACGACCTTACGCGTCTCGGGGAAAACATGCTCTCCTCTTCTATCTATCTATATCTACTCGCCTCATACCGAAATGCGATTTTTGAAACGAAACGTATGTCTGCCTTGAAGCGAAATTTAAATATGCAACAACCGTCATTCGAGCACGCTCGCACACAAACACACACACACACACACTCGCATACACATGCACAGAGGGAAACTCAGTGTTAAGCCCCAAAAACGCACGTCGACTTTGAAAGGTACAACTTTTTCTCCAGACCCCCATCCCCCCACCCCCCACCCCCGACCCCATACAATATCCTCTAGACCTCAAGCTTAATGCCGAATATTTTAGCGCCCAAGTGTTCGGCACTGATTTTATGCTTTATAACCTCGATATCCTAACGGCAAATAGACAGACGGACGGATATCAGGACAGACGGACATACATAAATATGTATAGACTCCTTAAATCGTATGGCAGTAATATTGTCGGCAACAAAGTGTTGCTATTCAACCTGAGGGGAATACCCTCGAATTGGATGAAAGTTTTCTACCCACTTGCCGCTGCCGCTGCCGCTCCTGTTTAGAGCTGCAGGCTTGCAACATTTTATGGGAAAAGTTGCCAAAAATTTAAACGATTCCATCACATCCAATTTTTTGTCTTTCGCTTTTTTTTCTTTTTCTTTTTTCTTCTCTTACTTCTCTCGCTGTATTCGACAATTTGATTCGTCTTCAGAAACCGGATGAAGTTCAGACAGGATTTTGGGATAGGAAAATCATTTGACTCACACCCCTTGAAGCTATCAAATATTTATGTTTCCCGCTAACATAAAAACGCTCAGTGGAGTCGAGTTATGATTTACGAATGCGAAGGTGAAAATGAACGAAAACCTCTCGACTCTCTATATCCTTATATTTATCCCGGAGTCTGTTTACCTATAATCGCCTATAACTTGAACTGCTGCTACTGCTGCTGCTGCCCCAGAATCTGCGAAAAGCTAAAGAGATAAATGCTTTCCTAATAAAATTATGCGCATACATTTCCTTGAGGGCGACTTAAAATTCGGTCTTCTACAAACGACGGCGATAAAACCGAGAGTGAAATAATGATGCTCGTGCTTCAAATATAAAATATGCGTAATGTTGATGGATTGCTTTTGCGAACACGTTACTTTTTTCGTTATAAAAAAATAAGGGGGCAAAACTAAAAGAATCAAGCTTTGACTTAAAGCTAAGACGAAAAGTAATTCTTACTAATCCCATCATCGTTTTGCCACATTGTTGCCATAAATACTTAGAATGACAGCAATGCATTTTGTGAAACGAAAAATCCTTTTAAATTATTCACTTTTTATTATACCTACTTATACTTGTTATCGAAAGGACGAATACTTGCTCATCATTTTTCATTTCTTCCTGTTAAAAATTAAATTTTTTAAGATCTTAACCCTTTATCGCATAAGAGCCCATATATGATTTCCGTAAAAAAAAAAAACACGGAGACTTGGGTATTTTTTGATGAAATATAAGTAGCAAGGTGTCAAAAAACCTGTTTGGGAAAAATTTAATTTTTTATGATTCCGTTAGATCACATATTTAGTATAAACTTTTGTTTTGAACTTTTTTTTAAAAACATAAAACCCGGAAATGGGCTTTTCCAATTTCCTCCCATAACACAGTGGGATCGCATAATACATTTGAGTGCAAGAACTAATAAGGAGTGGTCGCACAGTGATGAAACTTGGTACTGAACCTTATCTTAATAAAATTAAGGAAAATATAAATTTCATCAAAATCGGTCACGCCTATCACCCACCCCAATACAACTCGAAATCAATTTTTAATGTAACATTTCTTCCTTGGTCAGAATGTCTTTAAATTTTGCACAAAGCTTACAATTAACGCAGGGAAAACATTCTGAAGTTTTCATAAAAATTCGATTTCGTTAGAGCACACATTTTGTATAAACTTTTGTTTTGAAATGAATTTTTCATATGAAAATTTTTTACCCTAAAAGTATACTCTAAATTTTTTCTTATTTCATTGTAAGATTGTATGAACTTCATTGAAAAATGTTGTTACATATTTTACTTCAGTACAGCCAAATTTGATTAGCAATTGTTGTGGGCCAAGTGGTTTTTGAAAGTTAATATTATGACAAAATTAACAATATAAAAGATTTTCAAAACAAAATGTTTTTAAAGGGTGGCATCGTGCTCTGAAAATGCCAAAAAACACGATTTTTTGTATGGGGAATTTCGTTTTTCCTTGATATTTCCATGATATTGGTCCTTTTTGCTTGGGCCAAGTGGATTTTGAAGGGTATTTTGAAGGTCTTTCCGAATAAGACTTACTATAAAATCGAGTTTATTTTAGGTGTGGCAAACGATTTCCAAAATGAGCATTTCCGAATTTCTACGGTTTTTAAGCTAAACAGACCAGAAACCTTATTGATATATTTAATATTTATATATATTTTTTAGAGACTTATAAATCACATGAAAAAACATCAACATAACCCCCGTTAATTAATTACTTTGTATGCAAACGACACATAAATAAAATAAATTTTCCCGAAAAAAGCTACATATATAGCTCCATATCTTCTTCTACACATGGAAAAAAAAAATTTTTTTTTTTTTTAATTGAGGACTGAAGATTTTTCTTCAAAAAAAATGTGATTTCACATTGTCGGACGATTTTGAAAAAATCGAAAAAATGACACCTTGCTAAATATAAGATCATTATTTTTGAAGCCTTAATAAAACCATTTACTAAAGTATAAAGGGTTAGTAAAATCCTTTACTGCGAAAAAAAAAAATTTCCCAATTTCAAATATCATGCAGTATATGATTAATAAAACCGTTTGCTACAAAAAAAAAAAAATTTGTCTAACTAATTTAAAATTTAGTGCAGTAAAGGGTTAATATAGGTAGGTACTTATTTGTTTCGAAAACAAACTTTTCCAATTATTTAAAATTTCCTGCATTTAAGGGTCAAAAAAAAAATATTTGCTTCCAAAAATATTTTTTACAATTATTTGAAAGCTTATGCAGTAATGGGTTAAATTCATTTACAGGGAAAAAAAATTTTTGTTGACTTTTAAATATATCATGCAGTAAAGGGTTATTTAAACCATTTACTGCGCAAAGAAAATGTTACGCTTGTTTGACATTTCAGCCGGTAAAGGGTTAATAAAATCGCAAAAAACATTTTTCACTCATTTAATAAGTCTATCAGGCAGCAAAGGGTTAAAAACCCATTCAAGGCGAACAAAAAAAATTTTCCCACTTATCAAATACTTAGTTTCTGCAGTAAAGGGTTAAAAAAAATTGATTTTCATTGAAATTGTTAAGTATTTTGAACAAATTAACTTTAATACGTACATATAAATAATTTGAAAATTCTTTAAAAAGAAAAACTCGTGTCCTTGCATTGAAAAAAGACCATTCTGCCCCTCACCATAATCATTCTCAGCCTTTCCTGAGTGGTTTTTTTTTGTATTTATTTATTTTTTTTTTCGTTCACATTTTCTTCCGTTTGTCGTCTTAATTTTCCGCTTTTATGGTTTAATTCTTTCTTGCCTTTTTGTTCTTATTGTGCACTGCCTCGAACCAACTTACTGTGATACGCTCATAAGGACATTTTCCAGTGCGATGCTTAAAAGCCATTTTGCGGCTGGTTCCGTTCTTTGTAATTATCTACTTATGTTGTTCGCTCATTCTTGTTGTTGTTGTTGTTGTTCATAGAGTAGAAGTTGTAGGAGCTCCTCGTTCCACTCCAACCGTTATACAATTGAATTGAATTGTCTTGTTTTTGGTTTCCTTTTTGTGTAAGAAAAAAGAAGAGCTTATATTCCGTTTACGAAACTACTTCCTTGCATTTTGTTATACATTATCGTAGCATGCTTTTTGGGGCAGTAATTGCTGTCGCACAGGAATAAGTATGGTTTGCTATGGTATGGTATGTGTGTAGAAATAAATGGGCACGAATGAGACAAAAGACTAGTTATCTTTCTTTCGAACGATTATTTAACAAAATGTCTTTAATATCGAACACCTTCGTCTATCGCAGCGTGATACATAACTGTCATTTTGTTGTCATATTTATTGTAAAGCTATGATCTCTTAATAATGTCCATTTCTATTTGCTCATTTGCTCAAAAGGTAACAAATTTAATTAAAAGCCAATGTCCGATTCAATCAGTTATGTGATTCGTTCATCATTATCTCGGATGGACAATCCTTTCAACAAGAAGCAATTACGCTTTCTATTATAGACAATTATCATGCAATCTTTTGTCTTCACATCAGTCAGCTTAGTGCGAAGTCCTTGAAAATACCCAGAAGTTGTAAGATATGTATAAAATATATGTATATATAGCACTCCGCAAACATACGCATACATACACACAATAAGTAAGTACACCTTTATAGACTATCGAAACCACAGAACATACAACAACCCCTCTCTCCCCCCATCTTGTTCACTCACTTTCCATCATTTCAATCGCCTTTATTTTCTATTACTTCAATCATGTTTGTTGTCGTCTTTGTCATTGCCATTGTTGTCATTGTCTGTTCGGCCGATAGCTGGAGCTGGAGCTCGAGCTGGAGCTGGTCGAATCGATTCGAATCGAATCGAGTCGTTGAGATGAGTTGCGTTAACTTGAGTCGGGTTTGTGGTATATTTTAACAACTATTTTCCATTGTTCCTTGTACTTTAAAATCTGTACGACAATGTCTAATGAGATTCAAATGCATGTTACCGCAGTCGGTATTCCTTCTTGCTTTGCTCCTCTCCTTGGACTGGCTTGTGGTTTTATCTATGGTTGTTTGGCTGGCTGGATGGCTGGCTGAATGGTTGGATGACTGGCTTGCTTGCTTGCTTTGTAATTCACACTATGATAAGCATAAATCAAAAGTGAAAATGCAAATGTTGTGCAAACACCAAGCAGACAAACCCTCCGCATCTCTCTCTTCTTTCCATCCCACCTCTCTCTCTCTCTCTCTCTCTCTCACACCCACTCTCTCTTTTTCTCGTTGAATGCGTTTGGAGTGCGTTTTAAGCTTAGACCGACTCTGACTGACATTTACAAGAGATAAAAGAGTGGATATGACTTTGGGTGGATGTGACAAATTTTTGAAACTACGTCTTAAAGCTAAAATCGAGAAAATTTTATTTGAATTTCAATGGCAAATTGAAGTTATGACAGTTGAATCTGTCATGGAATATTTAAGAAAATTAAGCCTCCGAACTATATTAAATGTAATAGAAAAAGGAAAATATATACTTCATATCTCTAGGCCTTTTCACATGCTACATTTAAGAAGAGTCAAATACAAAAATACATTATTATTCTTGATGATATATGATATGATATATGATGATCTAGTGACCGACCGCTGGGATTAAACGGAGAGAATTAGCCCTCTACACCTGACGTCGTAGTCTGACAGACCGCACAGAACAGAAAAACTAGCCTTTTATAGAAAATTTTGATGCTTTCTTCCCTTGAAAAGTATTTACTCTTATAAGAAATTAGGCCATTCAGGAATTTCAAGCGGAAAACCATTTAAGAGACGAGATTTCTGTCAGCTTTAATGTTGAAATTAGACCACGTCAGCTGCAGAGATCTAAGAACTTCCCGGGAACTATTGTGATACACCCCAATAAAATAGATCCTTTGGATAACTTCGAAATTTGTTTTCTCACCGCTGAAAATTATTATTTATGCCACATCATAGCCTCTGCCATTGGCTAAGCCCTGAGAAGTAATTGCCACGAATTTGCCTATCTCCGGAATGAGAGGTCAAAAGGTTGACCATAGGGCAAATTCGCAATGTGAATTGTTTCGAGAACATTCTCGATTTGTGAAAAAAAAAATGAAACTTCGACCTCTTTAATAGAATAGAATACGCAGAAAGATCAAGATTGCGCGTTCGTCCGCGACCTCGAAAGCTGCTTGAAGACTACAGAACTACCCTACATTGGATTATCAGCAGATGTTCTTTTTTGCCTTAATTACTTATATTGAAATTACTTAAAAATGCAATCCCCCATCCGTCGCAATTACCATTGTTCACTTAATTTTTTTGAATTGAATTTGAAGACATTAAAAGTTTTCATCTCAGCAATGCATACCAACAATTCTAGAATATTAATTAAAATTGCTCATGCTTCAATCGTAGCTACAATTATATTTCCGCAAACATTCTCCATGCATTCGCGAAGGCAAAAAGCCACACTAAATGTCAAAGCTCACAGCTTTTCATCATCATCGTAAATCCCATCAAGCGCCCCACCTCCCCCTCGTCATCCACCTCGCAGCACTGCACAAACGAACTCGCTTTATTTCATTACATTTTACGCTTTCCATAGACATTGGCTCATTATTTTAATTTATGCAAAATGTTAAAACCACAATTGAAAATCTATTTAAACATCGCTCCTCCCCCGCCCTTTTCACAACTCCTTTCCCATTCGCTTTGCCTTCCCGTCGTCGCGCCCCCTCCCCATCCCCCTCGCTTCACATCGTTCTCTATTCGCAGCATGAAAAGCAAATAGCACGACGTGTTTTCATTTCCGTTTGTACTCTAGTTCTCCCTTCGAGTCATTCCATCATTCATCGAAGCATATGAATTCAATTATTTCAGTGCCACCTAGGCCACCATTTGACGGTAGCCCCGGTTACGGTTACGGCTGCGACGGCTGCGGCGACGGCTACGGCTACGGCGACAGCGACGACGAAACATTGCAACCAAATAAATGTCGCCGGCGTTAATGAAAATTGTTTACCCAGAAGCGGAGCTACTGTGCCACTGTGCTCTACCGTCTGCTCTTTCTCTTTGGAGTGGTGCCTTGAAATCCTTTAACCTCGTTAATTTTATGTGGCACTGGCGGTGGCACTTTTTCCATATTTTCCACGTCGCCAAAGGACGTTGTTTTTCGACTAATTTGCATATTTTTTTGTTGAACGTTCGTAGGCGTTGAGTGGAAAGCGCAAAATTTCTTTTTCGTCCTTTTCATATACAAAACAAAAAAATAAACAACACAGTAACGAAACGCTCCGAGGAGTTTCTAAGGTTGATTTATATACATACCGACTGCTTTTACGTGATGGGAGTTATGTAAAAAAAAAATTTTCAGCTTTAATAAAGTATCCCTTAAGAAGTCAACGAGTCCAATGATTGAAGGGAGCTTTATTTTCGAACGAAAGACTCTGAAGGAATTAGTAAATCCATCAAATCCTTCAGCCATGGAACATAGATATGCTTCATATGACGAAAAGAAAAACCTCAACAGTAAATCCTCAAATCTATTTTAAGGCGATTTAAATTTTGTCAAGGCAAATCCCTTCCGAAGGTTCTCGTTCGTTGAAAATTCGTAAAAACTTCAAGCTCAAAGGAAGTCGCTTTGTATGCGGACACGCTGCCGGAAATGGTCGCCAGCGTTGAATTTCCATATCAACCACGACGGCGTCTTAACATACGAGTCCCTTCAAAGAGCTCAAATGAAATTCCAGTGTTTCATCAAAACAAAATGGGAGAAAAAGCAAAAAAAAAAAAATTTGTTTAAATAAAAAGCAAAAGCAAAGCTCAACAACAGGTATTCCCTCAGAAGTCATCGCTCAAAAGCTCATTTGCAATTTAACGTTTATCGCTTGTGAGCGCTTAAACAAAGCTCACTTGAAGAACGGTATTGGTGCGGATGAATATAAAGCACGGGGCAACAATAGCGCCGCTTCACGTTCTATGAGAAAACATAAATAAATTTTCAATAATGAAATCTCCTCTTTAACACCTCATCATATAAAATGAACTACGGTCGTGATTGTGACGGAGGCAGTGGCGATGGCGATGGCGATGGCAATGGTGATGGTGATGGCAATGGCGATGACTGTGCTCTTGATGAAAATGGTGGACTCAAAAACGAGCACCTACAGAGGACTTTGAACGTTGGCTTTGGCTTCCCCATTGGCTCGACGTTAGTCAGTTAGTTTGCTTTGTCCTTGTTATGCTCGTGCTTCTCCTTGTTGGCGGCGACCCGCGGCGCGCATGGAGAACACTTAATGCCGCAGCGTTTCATTTTATTTATGACTTTTAGCGAGCACCTTTGAATGGTTGTTTCGTTGAAGCATCCAAAGTGTTTCATTAGTGATTGTTGCTCGACACTTTACAAGATTGCTCCGCTCTGCTCTGCTATTCTGTTCTTTTCTATTATGTTCTGTGCGGAGTTTGAAAACTTTTTGAATATTGAAGTTATTCGCTTGGCATAATGGGATCCTCCAATCTCCTTCTCCATCATCGGTATTTTCTGCTTTTCGTGATTTTCTGCTTTTAAATTTTTTTTTTTTTTTTACCTCCCAAAAGGATTTAATTAAAACGCACTCGAGTGAAAGCAAAATATTGAAGTGCGCCATCGATGCAATGAAGACGTACTTGAGCACTCCATTTTTTATTTTATTTGATTTTTTTTTTTCGAAATTCTATAATTGCCTTAAAAATCCCATCCTGAATGGAATGGCTGTAATATTAATATTTCCATTGTTAAATATTTCCATCGAATTCTTTCCTCTGGTTAAAAATTTGCATATTTTTCAAGGGTCTCATGAAAATGCGGTGGTGCGGAGGTTTGCTGGAACGTACTTGCAACTAAATTTCAATTTATGGAATTTCAATTTTCTACTTCACAACTTCATAAGATCGGAATTTTTCCAATTTTTTCTTTTATTTATTCTATCATTTTTCTATTTTCTGAAATGCAAATATTGAAGCAATGCCATGCTGGAGGCTGTTCAAAATGTTCATGTTTGTTAAGGGGGACCTTCTGGTCTAGAATTTTTTGACAATTTTTTTTTTTTTGCTACGGCCGTTTTAGTTGGTGGAGACAGCAGGCAGCGCGCTTGATCAAAGCAACTTTGAACGCGTTTATCTCAAAACCACATTTTTTGAAATGGCGTACATGAAAACAAAAAAACCATCGAACCGATTCGTCTGAAATTTTTATACTTATGTTATTCACAACGTCGATGGCTATCGGGTGAGCTACAACCAAAATTTTATTCCAAGAACTTCATATTTTTTCATTAAACAAATGGTCAAAAAAATGGGCGTTTTTTGATGTGTTAAATTAAAAATAGCGCCATTTTGTCAATTTTTTTTTTTTGCTTTTTTTTGTTGCAGCTCACCCGATAGCCGCATTCATTCTGATTAATATACATTTTTTTTTTTCGGATAACCCGAACTTACGAAATCGTGTACGCCACGTAGGTACTTCTTAAAAAAGCGTCTATTTCGCCGCCATTTTTAAAATAGAAAAAAAAAACAACGAAAATACAACAAAATTTTTTTTCGGATTGTCAATAAATAAAACAATAATCCTGCAAACTTAGAAACCCGTTTTTTATTTGGCTTAATACAAAAAAAAAAAAAAAAAAAATCATAAAATACCCTCAATTTTCGTGCTCTAGACCAGAAGGTCCCCTTAAGCTATTACAAAACCGCAAAAATAAGTTTTTGCTTTTCTTCCTTCATCGCTTGAAAGTTGTTAAAAATCAAAGACGATCTAGTCCGACGAGATTTTTTCTGAGCGTGACAACTGACTGAACGTTTATTGAGCTTTGAGAAAAAAAAAAAAAAAATCCATGAAAAATGCAATTGATGTCTATGAAGTAGCTACCTTTACGATTCAAAACAAAAAAATTTAGCTTTCTCCTATCATTGTTGAAAGTTAGTACATATACAAATTCAAGTATCAGATACTAGTTCCAAGGATCTTTCATGAGTGCTACTGGACTGAGTTTGGAAAGACAACAAATATGGAAGATTACTTCAAAAAAAAATTTTAACAAATCAGTTGGATATTTATGCCCAAAAAGTCTTTTTTTTATACATTTAAGGCCCATTTTCTGCTTTTTCGGTTAAATTTTTCGTTGCGAAAAACAAAAAATTTTTATGGAAATTTTGACATTCTGAGAGGATATCGTGACGAAAAACTTTAACGGGAACAGTAGCAAATGGACCTAAGTAGGATATTGTATCCAAGGATAGTTAAGCAGCAAAACGTGCAGAAATAACACTTTTCCAAAATAATGTTTAACTGGTTTTTTTTATTTTTTTTATTTAAAAATCAACTCGAATGTGGAAATTTTAAAAGCGACCCTCGTTAGATATGGAATCTATTATATTATAAATGCTTCGAACTGACATTCACTGATTGGAAAATGTTCGAAACTTCAACAATGCGAAACAGAGTCAGCATTTCGTGTATCCCACATCAATGTCAGTCAAATGTTTAAGTACATACACAACAAATACAACGAGACGAAACTCCATTCAAATACTTATGTAACAAATATAACAACCCTGCAGTAAATGGGACCGGTCCTGGGTCGACCGCGGGTCGGTCTTAAAGAGGTGAGGACCGTTCCCCTTTCCATCCCATTCAACTCACGTCTTTTGATATAGGGGTGCAGGGGCGGACTGAGCCTATGGGCAACCGGGAAAGTACCCGGTTGGCCCCCCGTGCGCAGTGCTTTTTAGCTGTTCGTTTTTTTTTTTTTTCTTAGGTAACAGGGACCCATTTTTCAAACGCCCGGTGGGCCCTTTGACCCCCAGTCCGCCCTGTAGGGCTGTCATTGCAAAACAACCGGTCGCTTTTCAAAGCGTGTGATGTTGGTTGCGGGTGAGTCCCTTTGCATGAAGTCACCCAACCACGCTCATTTCGGGACTAGACAGGAGTGAGTGCGATAGAGGTTAACCCTAGACTGGTCTTGTTTCATATAAATTTGGGGTCGGTCCTATATGGACTTACTTAGGTCGGGTCCTTTTTACACCGAAGCCATTTCATTACTACAGGGTTACTACAGGAAAGTAACATATACCCATTTAGATATGGCAACATGCTTGAACGCATACATTCTTTCGATGAATGGATTTCGATGAGAGGATTTTTTCTCGTCTCCTCGTATCTATGTATGTTCAAATAATATATTTCGCAATAATTTTAAGGGACTTTCAAATTATATGAATAATAATTCAGAGTTATTTTCTGTCCTCTCAGCTCCTCTCTCGAATTATAATAAAGAATCTTTTTGTAATATGCGTATCACATAATGCTGTACTGTAGGATCTTTGTATTTTGTCTGTTCGCATTTGATTATTGTGAAAACTGAAAACGAAAGAAAGAAAAAAGATCCTATGCCAGCGGCGGGCAGAACTGGGAAGCGAATCGGCGTCCCTTTGATGGAATTCAGGACCCTTGAGATGTGCGAAGTACGAAGTACGATCTAAAAATTAACGATCCTAACCGCAAGTATGGGCCTGATAAAAATCACCTCTTCAACCACCCTCGCTATCTCACGTTATCAATCTTTTACACCTAATCCTTGCCCCGATGCAGCCCGATGGACAAATTTTTTGTTGCTTCAGTGCCGTATTCGATGTATATGTATGTATGTAATCATATACGGGACCCAAGAAGTTAATTCTTAACCGGCTTGTGTCTATGAATTGGTTGGCCCCTCAATGAAAATAAGTTTTACAGATGAAGGATAACCCATGATACAAGAAAACAAGATAGCGCCACTTGAGAGAGGAAACGTCACAAACTCAAAATCGGGATTCGTTGTTGTTGTTTCCCATGTTAAACCGGCTTTTTACTTTTTTGAATAGCATGCAAACAACAACAATTTCTCGCTCAGTGACGTCACAAACTCAATTTTCAGCTCTCAAAGAGATCCTCAAAATAGCGGTACTGAAGTGGCGCTATCTTGTTTTCTTGTATCATGGGATAACCAATTATTATAGTTCGTACAGTGGCGGATTTACCTTATAGGCAAAAGAGGCAGCTGCCTAGGGCGGCAAATTTTCAGGTGCGGCGAATTCGAAGACCGTCAAAGCATCAATAACAGAAAAGGCGAAAATTTGACTGCTGTTTGAAACGGAAAAATCTCATCTGCCTAAGGCGGCAAATTGCCTTAATCCGCTCCTGATTTCGTCCACTAAACTTGGTTATATCCAACTCTATTGTGAAATATTAAAAAAGTTTTGTCCATGCTCTGGCATAACAATTCAGAAAGCTCCAATCGGAAAAGATCACTTGAACGTACTCAGCTTTTGACCCTTGCTACAAAATGGAGGCTTTCGAAACTTCTGAACAATCTAGTTAATGCCTTCGAAAAATTCCTTAAAATTTCCATTTTCACGGATGTTTTCCGAACTTGATTTTGCAATTTAAAAGCGAAGGTGTCGTGTCTTTTATGATTGAAAATTGCATCGAAGTACCTACCTTCTACCTATTCCCGAGATATATGTACATAGGTACCCACGTACGAGTAAACATCTTAGTTGCACGTTGGCTATTTCATCAAATTATTCCTTTGAACTTGCATGGTTTCTTCGACTCCTCCTTTTGCAATCGTTTGCATAATTATGCCGCTTGCAACAAAGTGTAAGTCTTTACAACCTTAGAATTTAAAGTAGGCATTATACCGGTATGTGCAGTCCAGTCTAGTTCGGTTCTGTACGATTCCGTTTCATTCCGTTCGGCTTATGCGTTCATGGTCTCGTTATTAAAAGCCGTCGCTGAGCATAATGGACGATGAAACATTATGAAATTCGTCGTCTTCGGGGCTATGGCTGGACTAATGAAAGTCGTAAATTTAAGTTTCATCATTAATGGTATGTCATTATGGAGCAGTCGAATCGATTTGATGTAGACGAAGGATGTAGGCTGGTCTAATAATAAGTTTGCGCTGCGTTGCGTTGCGCATTCGAACAGGAATTTCAATAAAAGTTTAGTATTCATAAGAGGTTTAGTTAGTTCACTTGTTCACCTTGTTTTGTGTGATTCATGCAAAAATTTTCTTCTTTGAAATCAAATCTCGAAATTTTTTTTTTTCATCTGAGTTGGGTCCTTTCTTTGGGTATTTGTTTTTTGTGCACGTCTAATGGATATGCAGTCGAAGGGACTGTTATTTTATGGGAGAGGTCAGCATGCCACAGCACTTCACACATGTTTTCATGGTTCCGCTCTTCTCTCAGTTGTATTGCCGAGGAGTTCCAATTTTGAACATCGATGATCAACAGCCATATTTACGAAATGTTTCCCGTTTTTTTTTTCTCACCATTCTTAACTTTTGTTTACAATCGAGTCTTAACTAGTAGTGTGGCGTGATGCCATTTGATTTCATGCTTTTCTTAGCATTCGTTCGAGGTCTGTACAGACCCCAACTTCGTAATACCGACGACACTGTTGCCAGTTTAGGGGAGGGAATCTTCCCTAAATTAAAAGACAGTTATGGTCTTTAGTGGAGTCTTTTGGCAGAATAGTGGTCAGGGAATCTTTTATGTGACCTTATGAGGCCAAGTTTTTGGTTTTTAGAACATATTCTTTGGGAGAAATTCATCTCTCTAAAAAAACACTGGCAACAGTGTATCACGATAAATACAAGATTCTACTTGGAACTAAATGGTTTTATGAAAACTAATTGAAGCGTTCAGTCCTAAAAACCTATTGCTACCTCTGAGTGCCATGGGCCATTCAATGCGATCCTTCTTCATGTTTACAACAATTGCCATCCATCTTTCTCGTTTAATTCTTTACAACTTTATTCATCACATTTATTCGTTTCGAATTTCATGCTCTGCTTTGTTCCGTGATCGTTAAATTTGAAAGAATTTTCAAATAAAAGTTGTTCCTCTTCCTCTTCCACTTCCCCTTCCGCTGTGTGGAAAAGCTTTACCATTCGCCTTAATTATCGGTAACGCCGCGCAGCAACGTGAAATACGAATAAGAGGCATTTAGCAAGGATTGAAAAGTTTCCAAAGACATTGGATAAAGGTTGCCAACCATTATCTGCATTGGAATTAAAGCAACCCCATATGCATGTACGAGTATTTCAAAACATTCGCCATTCGCCATTCGTTTCCATTTGCAGTTTCATGAAAGCAAAATGATAGAAATGGAATAGGAGAGCGAAGCAAAAAAAAAAAAAAAAAAATAGCAGAAAGGAGAAGAAGAAGAAATGAAATGAACGGAAGACCCATTATTTGCATGAAACAACATTTTCAGTAAAAGCTGTGCGTAAATGAATATACCTCAACTTTACATAGCTACATACATACATAAATGCATAGATACGAGCATACCTTCAATGGGGTCTGACAGCGCATGATGAATAGGAAAAGCGCTCTTTTGAAACGTGGACTGCAATGATACCATTCCATTTCGTAAGCTGCCTCGGAAACTTTTACACTCTAAAGCATCAATAGTCGAATGGAATTGACGGAAAACGGAAGCAGGAAGCAGCAGCAGCAGCAGAGACAGGAAGCCGAAGTTGAATTAGAGAAAATTAAAAGAGATTATTATTATGTTTATTATTATATATTTATTTATTTATTTATTTTTTTCGCTTTGTTTTCTTCCTTTTGAAAACGGAAAAATGCATACCTCAACCATCAGCTCGTTAGCCTGCCAGTAATAGGTAAAAAGTACATAGAGCATCGTAACGATATACATAGCCAATGCGATGTGCTGAACGTGGGAATCAATCTAATGAAGAGGAAACAAAATTTCGTTCAAATTTTCATCCTTGCCATTCGGTTTCAAAAGGACTTACAATATTCATGCAGAATAGTAGGAAACATATAATAACGCTATAGAGTAAAAACTCGATGGCAACAATGTAGGTCACCAGCGAATTGAATTCTCGTACGTAGCTGAAATCGAAATCGCAAAGAGATGAATTCTCCGAAATGACAAAGGGATCCTCGAGTTTAGTATTGAAAGGGTATTTTTGATCCTTGATGCTTAATTTTGATTCATTAATATATGAAATGTCATAGTCAATGCTCGATGTGCAGTCACTTCCCGGAATGACTGGTTTCTCCTAGGTTTGACCAAAGGCCTCGGGCCAACCACGAAATAAAATCCAATTTCGTACCTTAAAAAATAGTAGGTACTTTAAGTCAAACCTAAAAACGTCTAACTTCGCAGCATACATCTCTTCCCAATTTCTAACAGAAATCTGGCAGATTGTCTGAAAAAATTGCGAAGTCGGTCAGAAAACTTACCGAAAGTTGTGTGGGCGGTTGACAATAAATCGGACTGTTTTTCCCAAAAATTTTTCGAATAACTTTCGGACATTTCTGACAGACTTCGGTTAGAACTCGAAGTGAATTCTATATTCACTGGGTTTTCAGTCCTAGATTTGTAGAAAACTCTTTGGTCAGAGGCTGAAAATATTCATTTTTTTTTTGGGCTTTGACTAAGAATTCAAGTCAGACCTGAGGATTGACTAGTCACACCTAGGAGCGCCGGAGCTTCGACCTTTGACTAACTAATTTCTTATAGTTATAGATTAATAATAATTATGTATAGATGCTATACTTTGACTATAACATTGTATATATATATAGATGTATTATTCTTTCAAACAGAAGTCGGTTGATCAACTTGACTTAATTTCAACAATCTAACAATCATTCATTGCATTTTCTGCTCGAGTGTATGCAATTTTTTGTATTAAATTATACTTGAATATTATCGTTATCCAACTCACCTGTACAATTGGCGATAATTATAAATGCAGCTCTTAAGTTCCTCAAACTTTTCCGGTTCGCTAGTGTTTTTATCTTGGCAAAGTTCCTTTAACCTGTTCTGTAGTATTATAAGAAGAGCCCGTCCGAACATTGCAAACGATGCGAAAAGATTTACAAAAGGCATATACAAAGCCGACAGGACGATTGGTAAGGGCAATTGCAAAACATAAAAGATTTCATAAACTGGGAATCTAGTCATATCAACGCCAGGAATCGCAACGCCAAAAGGATGAACTGGGCAAACAAACACAAGGACATACTTAATTCAATGCAAAGTATTTAGTTCATAAAACAGGACGCAGCGGACCAACAGGACCAAGAGGAAACAAGAGTGCAAAGAAGACTTTAAAGAATGCCTGGAGAATTTGAGAAGTATGCAAACAATATTTCGATGTCACTGGACTCACCCCTTGACGCGGTGAAAAAGGGAACGAAAACGGCGCCAAGAACATCAAAAAATGAGGCAGACAAATTGAAAATTGATATCTTCCGTACTGTTTGAGCTTTCAGGCTTAAAATGCGCTTGGCGGTATCATCATTGCCGGACTGAAATGAAATGAAAGAGAAGAAGAAAGGAAGGAAGAAAATAAAAAAAAAAAAAAAACCCAACAAAATATCACAAGAGCGAGGAAAATGAAACCAGTGAAAAAAATACAATATACAATATTTTCCTCACTTGAATTTCCGTGTACAGTGCATCGATTTTATACATAAAGGAGTCAAATTTATTCCGATTCAGAATGATCAGACACGTTCGCAGCAGACCATTGAATATGGCAACCGCAAAGAAGGTATTCAATATGAATAGCGCCATATTACCGTAGATGCGAAAGAGATAAACAAATTGCATTGCGTTCATTAGGGAAATTGGGATGACAAAAGCGAAGAGGCGCCAATTTCGATCCAGAAGCACAGCAAAGAACTTCAACACTGCGACATTTATCGAAAGAAATGGATTCTCTTCAAGCATCTTGACGTGATTTTCAATGCCGGATGCCAATGATGGCCAATATTTTCCGAGGGGTTGAGCGTTCGACAATGGGCGAACACTGAGTGTCGAGCATCGAAGCTGACAGCCGAGAGCCGAGAGCCAAGTGCCAAGTGCCAGTGGGGGTAGAAACTAAAAACGGAAGCGAAAATGAATTTGTTCTTGCGAGTGTTTGCTTAGTCTGCAACTTATTTGCTTTGTGTTACTCCTGCTCCGGCAAAGCTATTTGCTCCAGCTCCGTAAGCTATCGTTCGAATGGAACTAGCACTTGGCAATTGTCACTTAAATAGCAATTGAATTAATGCTACTTGCCAATTGATAGCTGTACTACCAACTGCTAATTGACACCATTTTCCATTTTGTTGTACGGTACCTCCGTATGACAGTCAGTCCGTTTTCCGATTCGGTACGAAAATCCTTTAAAATTCAATTGGTCATTTGGTCAATGGTGTAATTGAATCAATTAACTCAAGACAATAATGACCATAATTTTGTTAATTGAATGCCTTGCGGCCATGAATTTCCAATTCACCGAAATACTCGAATGCATTGGAATTCCGATGGGCGGTTGGACGGAATAAAAACAAAAGCACAGAGAATTTTCCAGCCCCCCAAAAGAAATATGGCCAGTTGCAAAATTTTACACGCTTTTTAAATTCTACGTTTCAGTTACATCCAGTAATATCCTTTCTCGTTAATACATTTGGCTTGAAGATAGGACCATTAGCAAAAGAAAAAAAAAAAAAAAAGGACCGACTACGCTTTTAGCCAATTTCCTTAATGCTCAACGATCCGCACAAGAGACGATAGCGTTTTTAAAATAATTACACATCAGATTATCCTTAGACAAGTGAGTAAACATTGTCCCATTGCCCATGAACAATCATACCGCATCCATTGGCTTTCAACGTCCCTCTCTTTTGTTACCACTATTCCTTTTTAGTTTATTTACCTTTTTCCTTTAAAAAGCGCACAGCGACGTGAATGCGCTTAAAGGAGCAACGACGGCAACAGCAATAACAACAATAAAAGACAATAGCAACAATAATAATAATAACGACAACAACAATGACAAAAATGACGACAGAATGACAATAATAAAAACAAAAGCAAATAATTCAGTAACACAAAAGCTGGATCAGCAAATATTGTGAAAAAAATGCGGCAAAGCCAAAAATATGGACGCACCCACGGCCGTGCATACACGCTCACGCTCACGCTCACATTTGACATACAAATTCAGATACTGGCGTGTGAGTGGGAAACGGAAGTGAGCCACTCCTCGCATAAAATGGCGCATTAAAGCCACTTATTCGAGCGTTATACCGCAAATAAAAGCACAAAGTTAAGCATGCTTTCAGGCACCACTGACACTGGCTACAGCATTCGCTCCCTCTCTCTCGCACTCGCACTTTCTCTTTAGATTAGTGCCTCCACCAGCCCCTCTTGCCCCGTCCGATGACTAGTGTGAGTGAAAGTAATATTTTCTGCAAACATTGGCACAAAAATTGCGAACGATGTGGCTACCGAAGTGGGGTAACACTTCCACTCTCAGTTCGCTCTCGTCGTCGAACACACACGGGCACATGCATACATACATAACATATATGTATGCCATATTGGCAGACAAAGGTTTGCAGTGTGTTCCCAAAATAGAATAAAAGAAAGAAAAAAATTTATAAAAAGCGCACCAACGTCAGTTACAGCTGCCAGCATTGGTCATTGTTTGGCTCCATTTGGTTCAACGAGTAACTACGTGTGCAGCAGGAGAGCCCTATTCCCGCTATGATGGACGTTAACTGGGCATCATAAATCATTGCGCAAATATGTGTGCGGCAAAGGGAAAGAGAAAAAAATTCAGAAAGTATGGGAGGAAAGTAATTTTGCATGAATATTTACATTTCGCAGAGATGCCAATTGTCTTGCTTTCAAGGAGCAAGGAATTTCAAATAAGTATTGCAATCCTCGTAGGACTTACGAACATCACCGCACACAGTGTGTGAGCTGATAGCAAGGGATTCTTAAAGAAACCTTTGGCATCCTTCGAACATTTTATTCTCATTCCGTTCTCTAAAGAATCCTGCAGTTGAAACATTTTTGTTTTTGCTTCTTCAAAAACAATTAATAGTTTTCTAATTACCATCGGTCCAATCGAAAAGAATGGATCGCTTTTGCTTTGTCGTTTCCTCTTTTGTTCTTTTTCAAAAGTCGTCCTCCTTTTTTTTTGAGCTGACAATAGAATAACCCTAATCGATTCCATTCCTCAGTGTGTCTCGAAACCACAGTATGGCATTAATTACTGCGTCCGTCCGCATGATAACCTGCTGCACTTGCTGACACAACCCTTTAGGGGCACAGGATGCAATTTAAGTAGTCAATGCCCTCGCCACCGCCGCCGCCGTCGTCGTCGTAGTCCACATTGTGGAAAATTAATATCAGATAATTAACAGCAAATTTAATGCCGTACGTGATTTAACCGAGTCAAGAGGCTGAGTCACTGGCTGAGGATGAGGCTGACGCCGAAGCTGATGCTGATGCTGACGCTGAGGTTGCGGCATGAGAACCTATCGGCCACAGAGAAGGTCGTTTGTCTTTTAATCTTACTGACCAATCGTCTGGGCGTATTAAATATGCTGGCAGTGTCGACAGGTTTGGGGGTGCTTTGCCGTTTCCCAATAATGCCAATATCGCTTTAAGGCTTTAATTGGCGTTCGTGAGATCGAAGGCTTAAAGCGGATATAAAACACTCCATGTCGAAAAGAATTGACCCACGAATTTCGACACATTACAGATTATAATTTGGTTTTATTAAGTTTCACAGCTTAAGGATTATTTTCCTCCAAATGATCCCTGGAATTTTTCTTTATTTTTAAAATAAGTATATATATTTTTTTTCGTTTTGTTTTGTAATTTATCCATTCGAGTTCTTCAAATTACTTCATCAATTAAAAACTGGACCTATTTTGACCTTGTATCTTTTTTTGAACAATATAGGGATTCATTCAGGTTCGGAAACTTTACGAAACGAGAAATTTGTCATTGAACTGTCAAAATGGATATGAAAATTTCCGATGGGAAAAATTACAAAGGCATTTTCAAAGCTGCATGAATCCCTATAATAAAGAAAATTCAAAGACTGACTTTAATATTTTTAAACAAAATTAATGGCGGATTTACAATAAGGCAGTGGTAGTGGCAGTGACAGTGACAGTTTTCGCAATTTCAGAGAACACTGTTTGATATTCCACTGGCTTGTTGTAATTCAGCCTTAAGAAAGTAAGGAAGCTAATGTTTTTTTTGAACAAAAATAAATGGCAATCTCAGCTTTTGGTTTTTTTTTTTGCGGCAATAGTTAAAAGACAAATTCTGTTTTTTTCAACAGAAATGAAAGGCAATCCTGGTTGCTAAAAGGTTAAAATTCCGATAAAAAATTTGTTGGTGCCAATCGAATTCACGGATCAATCTCTATTAGATGGTACCCATGGAGATGATTACTTCAAAAATGCCTTATTCTCTTCTCATAAAGATACTATACTTAGTATTGATACGAAATTTTTACACAATATGAGGCATGATACACCGAATAATTCCTCATCATTAACTTAAAAATCGTGTTTTTTGAGATATGACATTCTTGAAGTAAATGAGCGATATGAAGGATGTATATTCATTTTGGCATGAGAATATTTTGATACTCAAACATTTCAGCTCAACAGTATAATTTGAGCTTCATTTATGGTCTAAAAATTATTTTACTGTGAAATTTTAAGTCAAAACTACTGTGTTTTCATAAACGGTTTAATTGCTGATTACTTTTTTAGCTCTTCTTTCTAACTGTTTATGCTAAATGTTCATTTATACCACTCCAGTTTTTGAGATCTCAAAAAAGTATTCAAATTTATAGTACTTATTTGAAAATGACATGGCATAAAAATATTGGATCACTTTTTTCACACCAATTTTTTTTATATAAATTGTTGAAACTAGAGTTGCAACGGATATCCGGCCACTATCCTGTCGCCTTAAATTTAGTATCCAGCCGGATACCGGATACCATCTATATCCGGCCGCCGGATACCTCACATTAAAGATTTGCTATATTGTATTTGTACTAGATGCAGATTAGAAATTTGAGCGATTTGGGGAAACCGATGCAGTTCCGTTAACATTTTCACAGAAAATTTCCATTTTCAGAGATTTTTCATTGCAGTTCGGTCCAACCACTCGAAACAAGCACTACTAAGGCTGAAAACACACCAGATTAGTCAAAACGAAACGAAACAAGCTAGTCAAGAAAACGTGTTTCATTCCAAAACACCTCAATCGAAACGCAAAGTCAAAAACAAAACGTTTCGTTTTCTTGTTTCGCTTGGTGTATTTTGAACGTATTCGCCTTTTGATTAAATTGTCGTGAATTCATATTTATTATTACAAAACTTTGAGAGAAATAATTCATTGCATTTACCTGATCGTGAACAAGATTTAACATTTCAATTATATTTAAGTTATAGGCGCAATTGAGAAATAAACGTGTACACAAATTCAAGCATGTAATAGGCGAAATATCGGAAATCGTGTGAGAAATATGCATCTAAAGGATGCAGTTCGCATTACACTAGGCCAATTCACAGTTCATGCTAATTCAAGGTTTAATGTGCTAATTTGCTTTTTTTATATGGAGTTTGACAGCTTTAGCACATTAAACCTTAAACTAACATGAGCTGTGAATTGCCCTACTGAATTAGTTTTAGCTCTTATTGGTATATTTTCCAGGAATCTAGTTCTCGAGCAAATTGTATACAATTCTGCACAAAATAAAAGGCAGTAAAGTCGTGCTCAGTTCAAATGTTAGGGTGTCACTCTGAAAATCTGAAGTGCCACATTCCACT
Organism: Chlorops oryzae; assembly: GCA_020466095.1. Taxonomy (NCBI): domain Eukaryota; kingdom Metazoa; phylum Arthropoda; class Insecta; order Diptera; family Chloropidae; genus Chlorops; species Chlorops oryzae. Next base: position 34,198,956 of record CM035806.1, read on the forward strand.
TTAGGTACTTTATTCATAGACGGTTTATTATCAAAAATGATTATTTACTATGTAGTTTAAAGGATTTATTTATTTTTTAAAAGATAAATTAAAAAACAAGCAAAAAAAAAATATGTAAATTTGTGTCTTCAACAGTAAAAATTTGTTTTTCTGCGGTTGGTTAATCGAGACCTTAATCGGACATTTAGAAAATGGGCCTCAATCTCATAAAAAATGTTTAAATATATAATTGTGCGACTGGCAAGCCTCCATTTCGCAAATTTTGTTTTTGAAAAACAACGGGTCAGCTATCGACAACCAAGCATGACTTTCGGTTTTGCTTTGTTTTCTTCGTTTCGTTTGATGCGGTGTGTTTTGAACCATAAGAATGCAATGCAAATAATGACAACCGCTATGACTAAAGACGTTTTTGCTTCATTCGGTGTGGGTTGAACGTATGCAAAGCCGTGTATTTTCGGCAACCACTCGTAAAACGCAGCAAACGAAAACAAGGCGTTTTGTTTTGACTAATTTGGTGTGTGTTGCCCCATAAGGTACAATGTACTGTTTTTTTTTTTTTTGCAAAACCGAAACAAACATTTTGACTAATCCGGTGTGTTTTCAGCCTAAAATGTGTGCTGTGTCGAAAAATAACGTTCACAAATTTTTTCTACCAAATGGCAACGCTCAGGATCATTGCTACGCCGTTCAATATGACTTTAAAAACTAAAAATATATAACAAAAAATATTAACTATCCAGCAGCCGGATATCCGTGGCAACCAGCCAGCCAGGCCGGATACACTATCCGTTGCAACACTAGTCGACACCTATATGGTCGACACTTTCTGTTGACCGATCGGTGCGCGTCTGAAATATGTTTCTATTACAAAAGTTTGTGTCTTGACCAAATTCATTTGTGTCTGAAATATGTCTCTATAGCAAAATTTTGCGTCCGAACTATAAAAGATTAATTATCGAATCGGTTTGTGTCATTGATAAAATGGTGGCCAACTTAACTATAATATAATTTAACGTATATAAATCTGTAAATTAAGTTTGAAAAATTGACACATTTGCGAACTTCAATGAACAAATTTGTATTGCATGCATAAATTCATATTTCAAGTAATTGAAAGCACGATATTACTTTGTCAATTAGATTTCTTACAATATTTTGATTAATTAAGCAATAATGTTTTCCATTTAAATTGTAATCATACTCAAATTTCACATGCCACAACATGGTACGTTGTAAAACTTATGTCATGAACTGTTTCCTCAAATTCAGTACAATCTGCTGAACATTTGTTTTAATTGTGAATTAGCAAATATTCGTAAAGCAAAGTTGCTTAAATAGCTCTTACTTTTAGAATTTATAAAAATTTAACATAAGTGCTTAACGTCATGCTGAATCTACTAAGTAGATTGAAACATTTTTTTATGTGTAAATCTTTAAAAGAACCTTACATGCCATATTACAATGATAAGAATTGTCTATGTTGGGGTGCAACTACAATTTGATTGATGGCATTTTCTATTGTGGACTTTTTAAGAATAAGTATATTGAATTTAAATACAACAACAAATGTTAACAATTATTGTTAAACACATTTTGGTTGAGCATTATAGCTCGATTTTGCCACAAGTAGTCATCCACTAAGATTGAAAATTCTGACTTTGAGACTTCCAATTGATATTGCAAATCCAATAGATTAATTTCAAGTAATTATAGCATTTACTTATCAATTACTTGCAACACTTTTGATAATTGAACATAATGGTTTCCTTTGATTGTAAATAATCGCATATTTCGTTCAAATTTGTGTGCTACGTTGAATTATTCAATCTAAGAAGTCCTAAATTCAATAAATCTTCTTCAATTTTTTAATGTAGAATAGTAAAATTATATTAAGTTTAAATTAAGATAACATATGTTGTAAGCTACTTTTGAGAAATACCAAAAAAAAGAAAAAAATTTTATTTTGTTAAAATAAGCTTTTTTGATTTTCAGAAAAAATCGTAACCTTTTTAAAAGTGTAAATGGGGTATTTTTTACTAATTAATATTGAAAATTTAATTTAAAAAAGACACTGAAAAAAAAACAAAAATTTTTTAAACAAAAAAAAATTTTTTTTTTTTGTTTGAAATTTTTTTTTTTTAGTTTCTTGTGCAAAAAAAAAGAATTTAAATAAGGTTCAAAATTATAAAAATTAGCGTGCCGAATTAGCAGCGCTATTAATTAAAAAAATGAAAAACATTTTCTTTAAAAATTATTTTTAAAAGGAAATTAATAAAAAAAAAATAACTTAAATTTTAAATTAATATTTTGCAAAAATTAATTAAATCAAAACTTTTAAAAAAATTTTATAAGAATGCTAAAATTAAAGATAATTTTGTCACAATTCACACAATATGGTGTAAAATCTATGTCTGTCTGCATAAATAATGCCCGACCTACGTAAAATAAATTGATACGTGGAAATAGGAATAGGGCCGTCATTTTTGTTACAGGACCTTTTCTAAATAATCAGGCCTTCAGAGAGAAGGTGTGGAAAATGGGTATTTTTCTCGGGCCCATGCTTTCCTAGGAATCGTAAATTGCATGTTTTTTTTTAAGATTCATTATTAAGTTCTAAACAAAGTTAACTTATTTAATTGAATCTTTAAAAACAAACAACTTGCATAATTGGATACTAAATTTAAGGCCGAATAGTGGCCGGATATCCGTTGCAACTCTAGTTTCAACAATTTATATAAAAAAAATTGGTGTGAAAAAAGTGATCCAATATTTTTATGCCATGTCATTTTCAAATAAGTACTATAAATTTGAATACTTTTTTGAGATCTCAAAAACTGGAGTGGTATAAATGAACATTTAGCATAAACAGTTAGAAAGAAGAGCTAAAAAAGTAATCAGCAATTAAACCGTTTATGAAAACACAGTAGTTTTGACTTAAAATTTCACAGTAAAATAATTTTTGGACCATAAATGAAGCTCAAATTATACTGTTGAGCTGAAATGTTTGAGTATCAAAATATTCTCATGCCAAAATGAATATACATCCTTCATATCGCTCATTTACTTCAAGAATGTCATATCTGAAAAAACACGATTTTTAAGTTAATGATGAGGAAATATTCGGTGTATCATGCCTCACATTGTGTAAAAATTTCGTATCAATACTAAAGGTGAGATGACACTACGTGTGCAATGCACGAATATTTGCTCACTGACGTCATAAACATTGCACACGTAATGAAATCGACGAATAATTTGTTTGCTCAAAAATAATTCTTACAATATTTTACAAATAAAATGTGTGCGTTGCACAAGTAATGTAATCAACCCAAATTTCAACTGCACAAACATTTTGTAAAAATATGTACACGTGAAACTGTTTCCTCATACAGTACAATCTGCTGAACATTTGTTTTTTTGTGTGAGGTTAGAACACAGTTTAGGCAAATGCTTAAATACTGTCATTACTTTTAGTTTTAAAGATTTCGATTATCTTAACTGTCTCTGAAATCTCTAAAGTTGAACATTATTTTCATTGCAATCTTTTAAAAACGAAACCTAGTAACATTGCGCAATCAACATGTGTGATTTGTCCATATTTTGTGCGAGAAATATGTTCATATAGAAATGTTGCCAATTAAGATTATTTCAGATGTGTCACACATTTTTTTGAGCAATTATATGTGAATTGCACACGTAGTGTCATCTCACCTTAAGATTTGAAAAATTTGGACTTTGGACTTCCTCAAATTGTATTGCAAGACAAAATTATATTTCAAGTAATTTGATAAGGCCGTTTACTTATCATACGTCTGCAAATTTTGATTAATTAAGCATAAATGTTTCCCATTTGATTGGTCGAAATACTGCGAAATTTCACATCCAACAATCGCATGGGCGTACGTTGTAAAACTTATTCCATCTTAGTTCCTCAAATTCAGATAAATCGCTACACATTTATTTTAATTAGCAATTAGCAAAATTACTTCGTAAAAAGATACATAATTATCCAATGCCTCTTTTTAAAAATAAAAATTTCAACAAGTAAGGGTGTTACAGTCATGCGTGTCTGACTAAATAATGCCCGACCTACGTAAATAAATTGATACATGGAAATAGGAAATAGGGACGTCTTTTTGTTACAGGACCTTTTCTAAATAATCAGGCCTTAAGAGAGAAGGGTGTGGAAAAGGGGGATTTTTCTCGGGCCCATGCTTTCCGTAGATACGTAATTCTGCTTTAAAACAATTAATTTTCCGTAAAGCTTAAAGCGATCAAGATAATTTTATATAAAACGGCACATATAAAAATAATACAGTCGATTGTACTCTCTTTTTTCAACTAAAAAGGCACAATCCAAAATGATGCAAAAAAAAAATATCATTTATTACAGCGAAAGTGGCACATTTCAAAATGACCCGCTTTATGTGTAACAAAAGTTATCAGTTTTGCTTGGGAACTTGGACACAACTAAAAAATATCACGTTTTAACTGAAACTGCAGAGTCGAGGCAACTAATGTAAAAACTGGCACAAAAACATTTATTCAGTGAAGGAAGATAGGTATAGGTAAGATTTTTTTTTTTAGTTAGAAATGTGTATTCCGAACTAATTTATGGAAGAAAGTAGATTTTGTAAAATTTTGACTTGTGCCGGTTTAGTATTTAATGTGCGATGTGCTAAAAACTATATAAACCTTGGCGGCCCCGTGGATTGGTTTGCTGAGATGTCAAATTTCAATGCGAGAAGCGCTGGGTTCAACTCCCAATTGTTTTTTTTTTTTTTTTTAATTCCCATTTCCGTGGTATTACAACGAACCGATAAGCGTCCTAAGTGCGTCACCTTTATTGGTGGTAGCCAAACTGTTGCGAAGGAAATATTTTAAATTTTCAGTTTTTTTTTTACTTTCTACAACAAGAAAACAAAAATCCTCGGAAAGTACATGAAATGAAATTGTTACGAAATTAGTGAAAATTTAAAGTATTAATGAAAATTTTCTGTTGATTGTGCGTAGATTTATCGGAGGCAGATGGCACACGGAAAATAGTCTTTACTGCGATTTCCCAGTTGTCGGAATATATAAAAAAAAATAAAGCAAAAATCGGACAGGCAAATAAATTTTTTGTCGCACATTTTTGGGAGGGGATCTCAAACAAAAATAGTTCAGGTTTTAGAGAAAGTTGTGCGATTTCATAACAGATCCTAGTACCGTAGTACCGATCAAACGCATTCTCGAATTTGATCTGCCGATCTAATTTTAACAAGATACCTCAACTCTTTAGAAAACTTTGTAAAGACAGACAGATGGACGGACATGTCTTAATCGAGCTATTCATTGAAATAGTATATGGTTGTGGACACTACACAAGTACGCACAAACGCAATATTCCCTCAATACAGAGTGCGCCGGATATAAAAATGTGCGTAATTATGTAAACACCTAACGATTTCGCTGGAGGTGGCCACAGATGCCTTTGAATACTTTAAGAAGATCGATTGCTGTTGATGAACAAAACTCAAACAAAACTGACTAAGATCCCAGGCACTAGTTCTATTTTGCGCAATTACGTTATGATATCAGCAAACGTTGATTGTGTATTTACACTCAGAGTTTCGAGATACCAAGTACGTAAGTGCACCAAATATGGATATTCATAGATTAACAAAGCGCTACATTTATTACGCTCCAAGTCGTTGCGTCACACAAGCGATTCCAGCGGCATGCCGTGTGATTTACACAAATTTTAACAATACCGTGCTATAAAAGAAACCGCAAAAAACGGCTTAGTAATGTAAAATTTAGAATATCATTAGGTACTTCAGTCAAATGAAAAAAAGAAAGAAAAAAAAAAATACTTAAAATCTTAAGTATCGAAATTACAGTCAATACCAAAGAAAAGGAAATGGAAGAAAACCCCAAAGATTATTATATTAAACATTATCGGGCAGTCGACAACCAACTTGGGTGCAAACTTGAGCAGAAATATCCGCCGCCAAGCGTATACACTCGCTCAATTGACGTTTCTGTAGCCAGTTATGAAGGAATGCAGCTGCGAACGCATCTCCGGCACCGGTTGGGTCCACAAAGTTCTCCGCACGTTGTGCATTAAAGCTTTCTATACTCAAATTTCCCGGATCCTCAAATTCACCGCCATAGTTCGAAATTAATGTAACACCCTTTTCACCTCTCGTTATGACAATAATCTTGGCCGATTTTCCACCTTGCGTTAACTTCTGTGCCATGTCCATTTCCGTTTCACATTCCATGGCATTTAGCAGCGAGGCGAATTCTTTTTGATTCCCGAAAATGATTAGAGCTTTGTCCGCCAGCTTTATCATTTGTTCTGCGTTCTCTTTGACTATATAGTCGGCGCTGAGATTGATTGCCAGTCGTCGCCGTTCGGTTATATAATGCTCGACAATGTAGTCGCACACTTCCTCACGATGTGGTACAAAGAAACCCTCAATGTAGAAGATTTGCTTTCGCTCGATTGGACGGAGAAAGGGAAGCTGTTCCGCTTGTTTTAAGTGCTCAATTGTGAACTTCGCAGAAGCTCCAATATTCGCATAGAGTGTTGACTTGTCATCGTGGACCAGTGCAATGCATTGCCCGGTGGGTGCATCGCTGACGCTTTGAAGTCTGAAAGAAATAAGGGAAAAGATATTTTCCATTATTATATCATTTGTGAACGTGAATACGTGTGAGTAAGGTAGGGTAGGGTTTTTATAACATGTTGTTCATGTGGTTCTCTGTTGGCGTTTTTTATTATTAATAGTGGGCTCTCTATGTCGATATCAGAGAAGTTAAGGAAGCTACTCTATTGTGCCGATCAGATACATTACAATTTTATATAATTTTATATTATTCATTTTCGAGGGAATTTTTTTTTTTTTTTTTTTTGGGAAATTACTAAAATAATTAATATTTCGAATTGAAATGAGAAAATCATAATAAAATAAATTTGTGGAAAATTCACATTAAATACATATAATACATACGTATTATATGCATATAATTATTGAACATGCAATGGGAAAAGTTGCAACAAACTCTGAATGATTACCTTGAACATGAGTGAGGAAAATTTATTCGGCATGAATATGACAGACGACAATTTATTATTCCAAGTCCGCTCGATTTCATGCGAATTCCTTTCGGTTTAGTCGAACGAACTCTCAAGAAAAACAAAAAAATCTGTTTTACTCTGAAATTCGAACCAATTCCGGAGACAGAGCAATAACAGAGTGACTAAGCTATTGCTTGGAAACAACTTAAACAATTGGAAATCGATTAGAACGCGAGCTTTCTGATTCAGCATTTCTTTTTTCTAAAACATATTAAATTCAATTAATTAATCACGGTTTTCCTCCTACAATAGCTACCGTTTTTCCGTTTAGAGTGGGTTAAGACTATGTCAATTTTGTAATAGAAAAATCGAGCATGCAGTTCGAAATGGAGTAAACTATTTGTATTCTATATCGAAGGCTTTGACAAATAAAGCACCTGTATTCGAACGAATGTCCGCAACTCTAGATGCGGATGTCCGGACATTTGTTTGCTGAAGCAGCATGCTTGCTCTATATAAATAAATGAAAATTTGATGGAAAACGCTAATGATGAATTTTACATACATAGATCGGAAGAAAGGTACAATTCGTCCTTTCATTGAAGAATTTAAAACTTTCATAATATATCCAATACAGTCACCTAGAGCTCTGTTTTTTTCTGCTGAATGACTCAAAATTGAAAATGATATACAAAATTCGTATTAAGCGGATTTTCTTCATTTAACGGGACTGCAGTGGGGGATTTTTGTACAAAGTCCCCCCGCAAAAAAAAAAAAAAATAAATAAATAAAACAGCTTCCAATGAGTGACTTATGATTTCGGTGAAAATTCAATTCGTATTGATTGTATTGTTCGAAAAACTCGAAGTAAATTAGCACTTTCATTAGTACATTGGCCGCAAAATGAATCATGGCCTTCATGTGATTCGAGTGGAAGAGAAATTCTTCAGCGAAAAGTGATCTTTATGATCACAAAGAAAGCAAACAAAAGCGCAATTAAACAGCGAGGCAACAGACTCTTATCAATTTAAAAATAAGCTCTCTCAAAACACATTCGTACCTTGCATCCGCCAACTGCGTACTTATTAACTTCTTCAACTCTTCGCCAGCCTCATCTTGTCCGATTGCTCCGAAAAAAGTCGGTTCTGTCCCCAATTTCGCAATGATACGTGATGTGTTGAGCGCAGAGCCGCCGGGATTTTTTATGCAGTCAATGCTAAAATATGAAAAATATTATTATGTACAGTATTCTTCGGTTATATGCGTCCCGGATGTAAGCATTCTTAAGGGGTTATTCTTATGTGACCTAAAGTTAAATTATATTAATTTTTTGCATTTGCCGATCATCCGCGATCGGCAGTGCGACTTAGTGGTCTGTTGGGTGGTATTTTTAGAATATTTACATTGTTTTGACACTTAAATGTCAGATCACAAAACCATATGTACGTACTTAGCACAAGCCGCGGCTGTTATTTTCGCAATTGTCTCCGAGTCGAGTTCGCCTTTTGAATCCGGCGCTATATTGAATTGCTCCAACAGACTCGTGTCCGGTAGATGGGCCGTTGTGTCGAGTATAACATTTCCGAAGGCAACAATTTTACGCGGTCTAACGGTAACGTAAGTCATTAATTGAAATTCCCAAAATACTTGTTTACTTACATGGCACCATTGGAGCCATCACCCGCTCCATATCCGACGATTTTTTCATAAAAATACTGCAAGTAATCCATTTTGAATTGCCCTTGTCCTGAGATGGCCGGCTTTCCCAAAAAACCACTTAAAACTTTATGCCGAATCGATAAATTCCTTTTCATATAATTTCCGCCGCAACACCGGCCGCAGGCGCTGACGCTCTGAACAATACTGAACCAATTTTGTCTTGCCAACATTATAAAGCCATTTCTTTGCTTTGCGACTTTTAGCCTGCATTGTTTTTATTTTGTTGGTTTTTCTTGCTTCCTACTCAAAATATACATCAAGTATTACAGTATAGCGCCCGTTTAGACGTATGGCGCCCGTTTAGACGTATGATCAACATTGTTCAACAAATTATCAGATTCCCTTTTCATGTTTCGTTCTTGTCCACACAGGCAAAATTTGCTGTTCAACAAATGCTTCAACATTTTATATTTCGACGTTTCCCTCTTGCGCGTAGGAACGATGTTAGAAATGAAAGAAAATAAAATCCTGATGCATCTCTCAAAAAGGATTGATATTCCGAATGTATTGAACGCAAATACAACAATGCAATTTCAAAAAAAACAAAAACTATTTAATATTGCTTGGATATGTTATTTTTATTTTCATCTAAATGTATAAATAGGAGAGATTGTAAGGCCCGATATTACAGTGCATACTTTAGTTAAGGAAGCTTGAAGACTTAAGAACACCTTAAGTGTCAAGCGGTTTAACAGTCAATTTTTATCCAAAACTCACGAAAATTGTTTTCGGCAGGTAACATTTGAAAAAGCCTATATTTTTTATTTATACTTTTTTAAAATTCGTAAAATTAGTGAAATTCCTTCATTAAATTAATTTGAAAACTTATTTAAGGAGCACTTAAAATTTGTACTGTTAAAATGCTTTACAGACTTAAGCTTTACTTAAGTGCTAATGAGACCTTAAGTATGCACTGTAATATAAAAATCAAATTTAAAATTTAAAATTATTAAATAGCTAATAAAATGAAAAATATCAAAAGGGATGCTAAAAAATAAATAAATAAAATTTTCAGCGAAGGCATTCGAACCTTTCCACTCAAATGACAAAAATATGTGAAGCAAATGTAAAAATCGCACAGGGGTTGTTTTCAAGTTTCACGCTAAGAATATAGGCACAAAGCAAATAGCCGAGTACGTTCAACAAAAACCATCTTCCTCTCCCCGCTAGCGTCTCTCCGACAAACTGCGTTTTTTTGAACGATGTTGACGAACGTCTAAACGGGGGCTATGGGAAAGTATGTCAAAATGCTATATGGCTCCAAATGGTGTGAAGTTGAGTAAAAATCAGCTGACTGTCAAAAACAAGTCGAAGAATTTGCGATTTTTAAACATGCCGTAACTTTATATTTTGACCCTTTTTAGGTAAAATTTAAGTTGCAAACAACAAAATAGAGATTCTCCTTCATTTTAGAGAACATTTGAGCATCTGCGACCCTCGCAAATCTAGTACCAATATTGCATTTAAATTCAACGATTTCGTCAGCGATGCAAAAATTCTCTAAGCACAAAGCTTTTATCAATTCTGAACCGAGTACTCAAAAGAATTCTTAAAACGAAATAAAACCAAATAAAAAGCAATAGTAATTGTTTAAGCAAGATAATTCGACAATAAAGGTAAATACCTTACCATAGAATACCCGACACATATAAACAGTTATATAATTTTTAATCGGAGGCTAAAATTATGCTCAAATTCCTTATTTCATGCAAATATATTGAAATATTGTGGCTTTAAAGCAGTTCAGATAATCTTTGAGGCAAACCTTAGTGCTGGAGGTACCCTTAAAATTCGTCCAATTTAGTCAATTTTTTTTTAGAGGATGCCAACCATCATAAAAGAAGTCTATATGCTGTCTTTGGTGCAAGTGCTATATGATTTTTGGGTGTAAAATTCAATTTTCGAACAACGCCTTTTGGCGCGCCCACTTTTCTAATATTTCGAGCTCCAGTCGCTGGTGCTAGGCCATTTTCCTGACCCTTTTCGCTAGCGAAATGACTGGCTGAATAAATATGGTACAGTAGAGTACGGATAAATGCAAAACGTTTTTTGCTCGAATTCTTGTGCACTTATGCGTTCTTTGCATTAATCCGGGCATATTTTCATGAGAACGCATAAGAATGGACTCAAAGCACCTTGCACTTATGAGGTTTTTGCATTTATTCGTGCTGCATTTATCCGTTGTTCACTGTATATAAAAAGACGACCTGTCGACGGCAATGACATTAAGATTGAAAAGTCGACAGCGTTTTGGATAGAAAAGGGACCGGTGCCCGTCCGCTAGTTCGGGGCTAACTCGACTGACCACTGGGGAAGGAGACAACCCCTTAAAGTATACTTTTTAAGTGCGTTGGGTTGACGGAAACCCCAGTAGGTTTTTGGTGGTGCCCCCTCAAAATCTAACCTGGAAACGGCAGTCAACCTGAACTTCTAACTTTAATTTCGAACTGCACTAGACAGAGGGATATATTTTATGACTTGTGTGTATGTATGTCTTGCAATTATTTCAAAATTATTGTCTTGCGACAATTTAAAAACGCCTTTGATATGACAATTAGGTTTACACTCAAGTCGTTTGTTCAATTTGAGGGACGCCTCATTAGCATTGGATCTTTATATCTGTGTCACGAATATTTTTCTTTTTCAAATTTTTAATTACTTAAAATTTAAATCACGCGTGTTAATTTTTCCTTATTATATAGGTATAATAATCTGTTTAAAATGTTTGTTGATCAATATTTGATTGAAGAATTAATAGAGTTTGAATTACGTAGCAAAAAGTTTGCTTAGAACAAATATTTGAACGCCGAACATTGGCAGAAGTTCTGGCCTGTAATATTTCGCACCTTTCCTCTAAAAAGTGATTGAACGGATCATCCGCAAAAGGCGTGCTTGAGGTTTGCCTCAAAAAAAATCTTAACAGGTTTGAAGTAGCTGAAGTGGATAGTCCATTGTTTGAGGGATTTACGTAGTATAAAATGCTGATGGTTTCCAAAAACATTTAACTCCTTTTTTATATCCGACACACTCTGTGACGAGGGTATATTGCGTTTGTGTGGTTGTGTGTAACACCCAGAACTAGTCGAGATAGACTATACAAAATATATATGAAAATGATCAGCGTCACCAGGAGATTCGATTTAGACATGTCCGTCCGTCTGTCTGTCCGTCTGTCTGTCCGTCTGTCTGTCTGTCCGTCTGTCTGCTTGTATACAGTTATCTTATCGAAGGAGTTCAGCTATCTTGAAGAAATTTGGTATGCGTGCTAACGAGGACATGAGTAAGAACAAGTTCGATAATGGAGCCGATCGGACCATTTTTAGGGGTACCTCCAGTACTAGGGTCTGTTACGAAAATCACAAAAACTGCTCTTAAACCAATGTTTTTCAACATATTTTGATGAAATTCGATATTTGAACATGTTTCAAGGCAAGAAATACGATTTCCAAAAATTTTAAAAGTGGGCGTGGCAGAAGGGCGTTTTTCGAAAATTGTCCCCTACACCCGAAATTCAAATGGGACTTGAACGGAATTTGGCACTTATGCTTCCTTTGTAGCCATAAACATCCTGCCCAAAAATTTCCTTGATCGGTCCATTTTTAAGGGTACCTCTAGTACTAGCCCAAGCAGCAAAATAGAGCGATTCGACCAGCAGCAAGTCGAATCGACCTATTTTGGTTGAAAATACCCTATTTCTGACCTATTTTCCGGCCTTAAATATGACCTAACTTAAAAGTCCGTTTCGAAGGTCCAAATTACCTCTATTCTACCTATTTCATGACTTCAAAGTCGCTTCGACTTCCAAGTCGATTTTTGGTCGAAAATAGGTAAAAAATTCCCTATTGAGTGACTTAAAATTGACTTAACTTTGAATTCCAAATTAGGTAATTTTTCAAGGCAAACAGACCAATTTTTTGACTAAAATTCGACTTTAAAGTCCGTTTGACTTATAGGGCGAAATAGGGTCAAAAGTTGACTTATTTTGTTGCATGTTTCGACTTCAAAGTCGAGCGGACTTGATTTTTGGACTTCATAGTCGGTTTGACTTTAAAGTCGAAATAGGTCAAAATAGGTCGAGCTCCGCCATGTTTTTCGAATGGCAAATTGAGAATTATTCTTCTGCATATGTTTTTTCTTTAAGAAAAACAATTTTTTTTCAAGCAATATTTATTTAATTTCCATCAATGAGAAAGCCCCTTAAAAATGAAGAAGTAGAAGGAACACTTTCACGAAAAATCTCAGCGGGCATATGTTTTTGGGACTTATTAAGCGCAAAATAATTTTTAATGAAGTCCATATTATATTTATTATTTATTTCTTAAGACACACGAAGAAGAAAATCTCTCGTTCATTTCTGCTTTCGAGTAATACGAATGACTGAGTAAGATATTATGTATTTATATCTTTCTCTGTTACTCTCTCTCTCACTTTTTTCGTTTCCTTTTACGTTCTCTTTCGTTTTACTCATAAGTCCAATTAGGTCGAAAATTGGTCATTGCGACTTCTTTTCGACTAATATTAGGTAAACGGACTTCTTTTCGCCCTGACTTTGAAGTCGAAATGCCCTATTATGACCTATTATTACCGCCAATCGACTTCCAATCTATTCCCCACTTACGTCGACTCGACGTCGAATCGACGTAATTTCGACCTATTTAGGTTAGGTCAAGTAAATATTCTGACCAAATATAGGTAAGAATTTACCAATTTTCGACCTATTTTGCTACTTGGGAGGGTCTGTCACAAAAATCCCAAAACTGCCTCAAAATCGGACTTTTTCGAAATATTTCAATGAAGCTGAGAATTCGAGTGTATATTTAAGCCTCCGATTAGAATTGCAAGAAAAGTGGAAAAGTGGGCGTGGAAAAGGGGCGGTTTTCATTAAGAAATTTAACAAAATTTTGTATATGGGGGCCCCTAATGGCCTTAAAAACCTCTTGAATATTCTTACTTAGTGGTCCTGTTTTTGGGCGTGGTTCAAAAATGATTTAAACATGTGTCTGTGTTGGGTATTTTATTGTCAGGCTCACCTGACTATAACACCCTTACTTGTTTTTTTTCACAATTTTAATTTTTATATTGGAAATGGTTCCTTTACCCTCAATAAGCATGCCATATGAAAATATTGAAATTTATTCGTGATGTTTGTTAAGTTTATAGATAAAATGAACAAAAATCTCAAGAACTTTAAAATATAATTCAAAGATATTGGCAAATATCGCCGCCACTTTGTCGCTTCATCGGTTACCAAAAAGGGCAAAATGCCCTAAAAATGAAAAAGATTGAGTTAAAAATTATTTCAAAAAATACCGTTAAAGTGTCCAAGTGTTAATGTATCTCGAAAATGTCCTTAATATCTTTGACTAATGCCCAAAAAATCTTTTGTAATTATATGTTTTTGCCTATTGAATTAACATTTTCGTGTATTGAATTTTCAATTGCGTTGAATACGAAGAATGCCCCTAAAAATAAAATACATATACAAATTTAGTGACCTCAGAGGACGTTTTTCAGAGAAATGAGCTGGGAGACTTGATCTGCATATGTATTTCGTAATTTTAAGTGCATTTTTTCCGAGCCCTAGATAGAAGTATTTTTAAGTTCTTCGACTATCGGACAATAAAATTTAAAACCTAAAAGTATGCAATTGAATAATAATAAAAAAATAACTATTTGAATAATTTTAAGCACTTACCGATGGAGCTTAAAAGGCTCCACGAAGACTTGCAAATCGCCCAAAAGCCTTGCTCTAAAAGTGTTTCGATGGACATACTTAGCTACAAGAATAAACAGATTTCTGAATATTGGAACTATTCTAAATATTTCTATAAATTCTTTTGCGTATTGAATTATAATACTTCCTATCGCCCTAGTTGTACAGGATCGTTTGTCCAATTTTATTTAGAAATCAATAAATTCCTACCTCTCCAAATAACACGACTTAAGAGATATTCATTTTACAATTTTAAGTCAGTGTCTAAGCAGGTTTTTTGACGTTCTTGAGATTGATTGAAAAACATTTAAATTTTCAATTTGACATAAAGAATTATCCTGAAAAATGTAATGTTAAATTAAATATACTTTTAAATGTGCGAAAAGTACAGAACAATGAGGGAGTAAAGGTGGTGATTTCCCTTGATCTTGGACTTCTTCCAGAGGCCTAAGTTGTTCGATTGTTTTTCCAAAGCTGGTACAGGACAGTGATGCCAGATTTTATCGATAAAAAAACCCTCATATATTGGAAAAAACCCCACTTTTCCCTATTTTCAAAAACTAAAAACCCACGAAAAAACCCAGAATGATTTTTTGAAAATATGGGCGTACCGATTTCAAAATTGAACATTGGATTTAAACACAATATTTTAATATTTTAATAAAAGTATCAAGAAAATAACAAAAAATAAAAGTAACTTAAAATTGCAGTCTTATTCATGACATGACACTTAGGGAACACGCGACTAGATACAGCAAAAAGAGTCATGCATGGTACTGGAAGAGGGAAAACACGATTTTCATTCTCATAAGTAGTAAATATACCTTAAATGTAGTGCATAAATTTCGATATAAAATTACCCATACTTTTCCCCATGTCACGATATTTGAGTGAAAAAACCCACAATATGGGTAAAAACCCACAATCTGGCATCACTGGTACAGGGCCTTCTTCTCCGATGAATTTTTATCGATACTCTAAAGGTGCTCGGTATTTCTCTCTAATGGCTTATGTTCTAAATAAATAGCTTTCAAAAATGTCTTGAAGTTCACAATTCAGCATTTTTGTTTGTTTGTCTATTAAGAACTGAAGATGTTTTGGAATTTAAGAAAAAGCGGCCAAAATTCATAAAAAAAATAACTTTTCTTATCTGATTCTGTGGAGAAAATCCCGAAAGATGGAGAAAGTGAATTTCGTCTTCTGCGTACAGGGATTTTTTTCCAGCATGATTCAGACAAAAGCAAAGAAGGCACTATAATAATCGGAGAATATTTTTTTCAATTTATGAAATAATCCCTCATGTAACAAAAAAAAAAAATTAAATCCTTTGATTCATTTCCATCAGCCAAGAATACCCATAAACAGAAAAACATTCGGGAATGTTATATTAACAGTATTCATCGATTTCTGAAATTTTCGAATTGTGGCTTATTTGGTTAAACGGTTCGATCAAAAAGGAATTGATTAAAATTGATTTTTCGAAACATTCCCAAGAATCAACGTTGGAAATTCGGCTTTTTTTTCGATCATCAATAGTTGCACATTGATCTACCATTTCGGGGATTTTTCTTCGAAGATTGTATTTTTAGCATCAACTTAATGTGCGTTCGCATCGCAAGGCCGAGTTCCAAACAAACCGGTTCGATTTCTGGCCAAGAGAAAAACGATCGTTCAATGCACTTTATGCACAGAGTGAGACATAGAGAAAGAGAGAGCGAGAGAGAGAGAGAGAGAGAGAGAGAGAGAGAGAGAGAGGAAGAGTGAGAGAGGCAGACAGCAGACAGAAGAGAGGAATGACTTTGACTTTACCTCTTTGCTTGCTGACCATGATGCTGGTGGGTTTGTTCGGGAAAACCCGCTGGCTGAGTGAATGAAGCAGAAAAAGTACCAAAACCGATTAGCAAGAGAACGAAAAAAGTAACAAAAATTCGACGTGATTCACATAATTTGAAACAGAAAATTTGTTGCTCTTTTATATTGGTCGTTTCCACGATGGCTTGGCTGATTGATACGCCTAAAATATCAAGAAACAAAAAAATGGCGTTTAGCTAAGAATAAGAAAGAACAAAAAAAAAAAGATTATTATACCTTTTCCGAAGGAAAGGGTATATTAAGTTTGGCTCGGAGTATGTAACATGCCAAAGGAGTCGCGATAGATATAGACATATATATATATTCTTGATCAGGGTGACAAGAGGAGTCGATCTAGCCATGTCTGTCTGTCTGTCTGTCTGTCTGTCTGTCTGTCTGTCTGTCGGTCACACTTTAGTTTTTCGTAATTTACTCCTAAGCCATGAAAGATATCATATTGAAATTTGGCATGGACTTGAACCAGGTAAATGTCCGAAAAACTGCATTAAAATTGTTTTCGTAGTCCCTTCTTGGGTCGTGGGAAATGGTTCAGAAGTTTCAAAAATCACGATTTTTAACGTTTTTCGTGGATAACTTTTTTACTATACATCCCAGCATATTGAAATTTGGTGTGTGTATAGCTACTATGTAGACTTAAGCTTTCGCTGAAAAAAAATTGCAACATCGCTATAACTATGGTCATCATCCTACACATTAGAAAAAAACACTCTTTCTCTTATTCTCATATCTGAATACAAAAATGATTTTTTTTTTTGCTTCTTCTGGTTGTGTATTTTGCCGCCAAATAAAGTCGTCACTTATGGTTAAATTTTGACCATGGCCACCATTCGCGAAATTCGCAAAAATTTATTTTCACTATTTTGAATTGAGGTTTTCGCAGCTAGACAAAATGTGCTCTAACGGTTAAATTTTGACCATGACCACCATTCGCGAAATTTGCAAAAACTTGGTTTTCACTATTTTGAATTGAGGATTTCGCAGCTAGACAAAATGTCCTCTAACGGTTAAATTTTGACCATGACCACCATTCTCGAAATTCGCAAAAATATTATTTTCACTATTTTGAATTGAGGATTTCGCAGCTAGACAAAATGTCCTCTAACGGTTAAAATTTGACCATGACCACCATTCGCGAAATTCGCAAATATTTGATTTTCACTATTTTGAATTGAGTATTTCGCAGCTAGACAAAATGTCCTCTAACGGTTAAAGTTTGATTAAGACCACCATTCGCGAAATTCGCAAAAATTTTATTTTCACTATTTTGAATTGAGGTTTTCGCAGCTAGACAAAATGTGCTCTAACGGTTAAATTTTGACCATGACCACCATTCGCGAAATTTGCAAAAACTTGGTTTTCACTATTTTGAATTGAGGATTTCGCAGCTAGACAAAATGTCCTCTAACGGTTAAATTTTGACCATGACCACCATTCTCGAAATTCGCAAAAATATTATTTTCACTATTTTGAATTGAGGATTTCGCAGCTAGACAAAATGTCCTCTAACGGTTAAAATTTGACCATGACCACCATTCGCGAAATTCGCAAATATTTGATTTTCACTATTTTGAATTGAGTATTTCGCAGCTAGACAAAATGTCCTCTAACGGTTAAAACTTGACCATGCGCACCATCCGCGAAAATTTTGTGCTTAATAATAATCTCGAGTTTTAGAAGCTAAATCGAAGTACAGATAAGGTATAAATAGATATCCAAGCTAGAACAACGAAAACGGCAGGAATTTTTGTTAAGGTAATGTTTTAACATATTTCAGGCTGAGGAAAAGGTATGTGTGCAATCGGCTTTGCCGATGTTAACTTCTTTACTTGTTTTTCTTTGCTTTTACTTGCAATAAACTTTCCTCAAAGTATTCCTTCCGTTTACGTGAGCTTTGTCTTGTAGCCTAGATTTTTTTAATGCAAAATCAAATGCAAAAGCAAAAGCAACAAAAAAAAAAAAAAACCGCTTAAAAATTTATTTATTTAAATCGTTAAGACGTCTGTCTTAAATGTTGCAACCTATTCACTTTAAGCGAGGCGTTTCTTTTTAACTATCGAATGAAATATGCGACGTCAAAGCAATTTTTTTTTTTGGATTGCAATTTTTTTTCTTTAATTCATGAATTCAAATTAAGTTTTATTTAATTAAATTATTAAGTAAATTAATAACTTTGTGCTATGTTTCTTTTCATCTTTTGAGAATCAATGAAGTAGTTAGAGCCTCTTTTGTGCACTCAGTAGAACGCAGATACATAGCATGTCCGTTTAGAATCGAGGTGCGAAGAATCCTATACAAGCGCGTTAGTTTTTTCCTCGGGGGGCCATTTCAATATTGTGATAATTTTAACCCAAAATGAAGTCGAAGCCTCAACCAAAGCTGCTTCCGAACGGAAGCGGGGAAAATAACACCCCCAACCCTCTTTGGGATTCAACTTTCAGAAAGCAGCAGCTGCTATAGGCAGGCCCGTAGAGAGAAATTTGGGGCCCGGGGGACTTTTTTCCAGAGTCCTCACAGAAATGTGCGACAAAAAAAAAAAAAAAAAAAAACACAAACTCCCATGCCAATTGTGGGCCCCTTCAGAAAGCCCGGGCCCGGGGGAAAATCCCCCTCTTCCACCCCCTGTCTATAGGCACAGCTATAGGAGAAACGTCGTCGATTTTTCAAGGGCAGGTCCATGCCTTAGAATTGTGTGTCAGAGAGTGCATACGGGTTCCAAGATAAAAACTATCTTCTCCGACAGTCAAGCGGCTCTATGGCATTCACCATATGAGCCGTTTATTTTGAAAGTGGCATAAGTCACTTTTTTTTTAAGTCGAGATATTTAAGGGTTTGCGTTTTAACACGTTTAAAAATATGGATGCTTACTTTCGAGAAGATTTACTTGTATTTATTATCTAATGATACTGACATTTTTGAGTGCAAATTTTTAAAAAATGAAAAGATACCGTTCAATTGTATTTAGTGTTGCCATTGACTCGATTTTTTTGAAAAAGTGACTTATGCCACTTTCAAAATAAACGGCTCATATATTGGAAACAAGTTTATGAGTGCCAAGGGCTGCATCAGAACCTATTATTGGGGAACCCATGTTACTCTCTACACTGGATACGGGGACTTGAAGGCTTTTAGATGGTGGATTGCCTGGCTAAAAGGACCTCGGTAAACCCTCTCATTGGACCAGAACCATTCCGAGAGAAATAATAGGTACAACCTGATCAGAAAGTGGGGAGAATATAGTCTTAATGAGAACTGCGGAACCATCAGGAGAACTTTCAGCGTGGAAGCCACTCTAAACCTTAGCAGAAACAATATTGAAATCTACACTGAATTCTTAAAAAGGACATTGTACACTTAGTTTTCACCTAAAGAAAATTGGGGTGTTAAATGAAGATCTCTGTTGGGTTTATAAGTGAGAGCAGGAAACAGCGGAACACGTCTTGTGCACATGTATCGCTCACATGTTTGGAAGCAAGAATAACGAGTCCCCAATCAAACACTTGGAAATATAGATATTTATGAATAGTCGCAAATTCCTCTAAGGAAACATGGGCTGCATAAGAGATCTTCCAGATCGTTATGCTCTTATAGCCTTAATAAGTAATAATTTAACAAAGAAAAAAGAAAAAGAAAAAAAAACAGAAAATAGTAAGTAATTCAGAATGAAACATAATTGAAAGAAACCTTCAGATATCGTGAAAATTCAAAGGGTTGTATGAGGAACAAAAGAGAAAACTCTTATTTAAAATGAATCCGTTTTTTAATTTAACTGTCAATTCTTTTGTTACATTCCAACAAGACTTAACTTAATTAAGTTAAGTAGAATCAATGCTTTTAAACAAAATTTTTTCCAACTTTCATTAAGACTGACTTATCACGGCCAGATCATGGTTTTCCTTCTAAGCGCGATTCGGCCTATTGTGCATACAAATTTCAAACCTTACAGATAGACAATTTCTCGCCGGGTTCATTAGCTCCTCAGTTAAAAATGGAATAGATAAATAAGAAATGTTTTCTTTAATTTTTTAAGATTGTGTCAAGGCTGCCATACAAGATGAATTTCGATATTTTTTTATATATATTTTTTTTTATTGAAAACAACATCTTGAAGCACCCCATACGGCGCGCATTGGAAGGAAAGCTCTTCATGTATTTTAGTTCCTACCATAAACACAACATAAAATGAAACCAGTTTCAGAATTTGGCAACTCTCGTAAATTAAAATTCCTTTATGGGATTTTTTTTTAGCACAGCAAATAATTTTACTCCAGGTTAAATGTACTTTATTATTCGGACAACAACCCTTGAAGTGCCATTAACCATTAAAAAAATAGACTGTCTTATATCCCCAGCGAAAAGTTGCTCGAAAACTTTTTGGAAAAAAGGTCAGTTCCAACTATGTTTACGTGCGATTTTGGCGGTAAACCATTTTAACAAAATATGACAAAAAATCAAAATACATAAAAACGTTGTTCAATTTTAATGCCGATGAAAGTAAACAAACCGAAATTAGTAACAAATTTCGCTGACATATTTGGAAAAGAGAAATAAATAAATAAATTTCATAAGCTTTAATTATTTATTGCAACTTAAGCACAATTCTTTTCTGCAATATAAAAAAAAAAGAGAAAACTTATTTTGATTTTTCAAAATTTTTTTTTGCTTAACATTTTCGTTGATCTACTTTTTTAGGTACCTATTGGTACCTACTTACGGCCCGAAAGCAACTCGGTTCATCAAACCCTGCTGCAGGCAGCTGGGAATTTCTCATCACCTTTTGTTTTCATAAAAACGAAATTAAATATTTAATTCAATCAAAAACAAATGAAATTGCCCAAACCGAAAATCGCAATTTATGTACCCCGCAGTAATTCAAACTACTCCCCGACGAGTCACTTAAGTACCAGGACCACTCTTATTTAATTTGCCAACCTATGTATATCTTAACATTGAACTGTCCACTTCCATATTTAACTGCTCCACGTGAGTAGACCTCCTGTGGTCAATTCGAGGTCAATTATCCCATATCGCACATGTGCTTCAATAGCGTCACAATTCAAAATTTGTCAAATTGGGGTTGATGCAAGAAATGTGTTCACAGGTCAGCCGTCTATCTAATGGAACACTCATAGATGCGTTTTTTTTAATGGCAAATCGGCGCAAAAAAAACTGAATTTTCTGAAAAATTGCACATTTTGAGTTGTGACACTATTGAATCACATGTGCGATATGTACAAACCAGTTGGTCGAATTATTTAACTTCTCCTCGACCACTTCTTGCTACTCAAGGTCTTTAGTCATTTCTCATACACAAGATACTCTACATTTTAACTAATCATATTTCGAGTAACCTTAGACTACTACTTTTTGGTAAATTGACATCTTCATTACTGCAGGGTATGTTCTCCTATCTATGTATGTATGTGTGCACGATCGGAGCACGTTTTGGTTGTCAAATATTTTCCAAGAAAATGTGAGGTTCTTGAATTTCGTGCCGATCGTAAGCGATACTTTTTGTCGTATAGATCGTATATTACGGTTGTGCATCCGAAATAGCTACTCGAGGAAAGAAATTCTGCATTCGATCTGCAGTAACTTCTGAGAGAATGACAATATGGCTTCAAAATGAGCTCAATGTGAGATAAATGTGAGATGCATTGCAGTTTGTAATGAGCTCATAATATGATCATGCAAGATTTGATCCATTTGTCTTGGCTTTGATTCTTCTTCTTCTCCTCCTCTCTCTCTCTCTCTCGCTCTCTCTCTCTCTCTCTCTTCGCTCTCTCTCTCTCTCTCTCTCTCTCTCTCTCTCTCTCGCTCTCTCTCTCTTTCGCTCTTCTCTCGCTCTCTCTCTCTCTCTCGCTCTCTCTCTCCTCTCTCGCTTCTTCTCTCGCTCTCTCTCTCGCTCTTTTTCTCTCTCTCTTCTCGCTCTCTCTCTCTCTCTCTTCTCTCTCTTCGCTCTCTCTCTCGTCTTCTCTCTCTCTCTCGCTCTCTCTTCTCTCCTCTCTCTCTCTCGCTCTCTCTCTCTCTCTCTCTCTCTCTCTCGTATCACACCTTACAGGTGAATTTTATATACCCGTGGTACGCTTAATTACACTAGTGTACAAAGTTTTTCCCAGGATATCTTAATGCACTTTTCTTATGGGCTATAACCTTCTAAGCACGGAAAAATTAATGATTAGTTGGTTAATATGCATGCCACCAAGGGTGACACACTAAGGCCTCGTATGATCCCGTTGTGATACCACGAAAAATGGGAAACCAAAGAGAACAGATACAGAAAAAACGACGCAACGAACATCCACGCCCGAGCTGGGAGTTGAACCCAAAACGCCTCGCTTCGTAAGTTGGCATCTGAACAAAATTCGACACGGAGGCCGACCCCTTAATAACACAATGCTACAAAAAAAAATTTTTTTCATGCCCTTTTTATACCCGACACACTCTGTGTCGAGGGTATATTGCGTTTGTGTGGTTGTGTGTAACACCCAGAGCCAGTCGAGATAGACCACACAAAATATATATAGAAATGATCGCGTCACCAGGAGATTCGATTTAGACATGTCCGTCCGTCTGTCTGTTTGTATACAGATTTCTTATCGAAGGAGTTGAGCTATCTTGACGAAAATTGGTATGCGTGCTCACGGGAACATGAGTAAGAACAAGTTCGAGAATGGACCCGATCGGACCATTTTTAGGGGTACCTCCAGTACTGGGGTCTATTATGAAAATCACAAAAACTGCTCTTAAACCGATGTTTTTCAAGATATTTTGATGAAATTTGGCATTTGAACATATTTTAGGCCAATTAATGTGATTTACAAAACTTAGAAAAATGGGCGTGGCAGAAGGGCGTTTTTCGAAAATTGTCCCCTACACCCGAAATTCAAATGGGACTTGAACGGAAATTGGCACTTATACTTCCTTTGTAGCCATAAACATCTTGCCCAAAAATTTTCTTGATCGGTCCATTATTAAGGGTACCTCCAGTACTAGGGTCTGTCACACAAATCTCAAAGCTGCCCCAAATTCTGACTTTTTCCAAATATTTCAATTAAACTTAGAATTTTCGCGTATATTTAAGCCTCCTATTAGAATTCCGAAAAATTGGAAAAGTGTGCGTGGCAAAGGGGCGGTTTTCATAAAGAAATTAAACAAAAGTCGGTATATGGGGCCCCTATGGCCTTAAACAACTCCTGATATTAAAAATTATTTGAAGATGTGTGTCTGTGTCGGGTATTCTATTGTCAGGCTTGCCTGACTATAACACCCTTACTTGTTTTCTATTGGTTTTTTATGTTAGCTTAGGGCTCCCTCAGTACCAAATACCCACGTTTTAAAAAAATAAAATTGCAGTTTTTTGATTATAACTTTCACATTTTTCATCCGATTATTGAGTTCTGTGGCTTTAAATGTTCGTTACGATTCTCGCAAAAACTGTTATGCCTAATATTAAGATTATTTGCACTGGCTGCTAAGATATTGCTTGATAAGTGAGTGAAAGTGGTGAAAAATATGAGCGAAAAATGGCCCTCCTGACCTCATAGAAGCCACAATTAGAGTCGTAGGGTGGTGTTTAGGAACTTCAAATTTGCGTACGGACTCCACCTTTCCGTATTAGGTCTATTTTATACGGTAATTGAGCTATGGCCCAAAATATGGGGCAAAGTAGAGAAAATTCACTTTTTTCACATTTTGGGCCATATCTCGGAAACGCTACTTAAATTCATCAAACCATTGACCTTTTTGGAATGAGAGAGCCCTAAGCTAACATAAAAAAATAACCAATAGACAAAAAGGGCAGAAACGCTGTAGCATTGTGTAATACATACCTACTTATTAAGGAAAATTGTGTTTGTTTTTTTTTGGAGTCAGTGGTATCTGAGTCGCACATTTAGAGGGAATTGCTCCATGCGTTTTGTATGTATGTAAATTAAAAATCATTCTGATCTTTTCCGTAGAAGTGACTTAGGATTTATGGTCTCTATTGAGAGGAGGTGTGAAAATAAATCAAAAGGATGATATTGCTATTTATATTATCAGACATTATAGGCTATAACACCCTTAGTTGTTTAGATTTGTTGAAGCTTTTTATATTCAAGTCATTTGCTTTGTCGTATCAATGTGCGCACGTGTGTGTGTGTTGTGAGTGCGTGGAGTTCTTGTTCCATTTAATCGGATTGCCTGTGGATAGACATTGATAGGGTTGGATTCAATGATCTCTGCCCGCAATGCAGGTCTTCAATTCAATTCGAATTCCGTTTTCAAGGTCCTAAGTCCTGTTAGACAAATACATATGTGTGTATATAATTAAGTATGTCGGACAAATTTCCGCAAATCCATCGACCATCATCAACATGAATAGATTGGTGTTAATAATTTAGAATATTTTCCTTCCATAATATAATAGCGTTAACCGAATGCTGCTTAAGTACGCATTAAGGCCTTTATTTGCCTTATTTCGAGGCATTGAACATCGCAAGATCTGGACTTAAAGTCTGAACTGGTTCATGTTTCCATGGCAACTCTTTTTTTTTTTTAATGTGAAATCGTGTACTCGTGTGCTGTGCATAAGTACATACATGAGAATACGTACAATGATACACCTGTTATAGAGCGTAAATTGCGTTTATTCATCGCAGTTTAACATGCAGAGACACGTTCGAGATGGACTATACTTATAATAATGTACAGAATTGATCAACGTCACTAGGAGATCTGATTTACACAAGCATGCGTCCCTCCGCATACATTTATATAATTTTAAGGTATTCCTTCATTAGCTCCTTAGCAAATGATGTGTCGGATAATGTATTGACCGCAGAACCTGATATCCGATTAAAAAAAAATTTTAGAATACCACTTATCTGGCCGGACATCTGATGAATCGATCTTTGTTTCTTCTGCTTGAATACTTTATTTGGTGAATCTCTTCTTACGGAGACTACAACAAGTTTTTAAATCTTATTCTAGCTTAACTCATCCATCGGATGTATTTGGTAGCACGGTCCTTATCGTCTACAGCTGGGTTGGAAAATCGTTGCGATTTAGTCTTGTTTCAGTTCTGACTTGAAAGAGGGATCTGGAAAGTTGATTTGGATGGAAAGAAAGTTGGGCTCGATGTTTCGATATATTCAGATCCTTGTGGATATTCTCGTTCCGGATATATCAAGGTGCTCCAGTAATGATTCGCGGAAATCTTTTAACTGAATACGTTGAATGATGTCGATAGTGCTCTTTCTTGCGTTCCCCCAATTAGTTCGGTGCCGTATGTCCATATAGGCATTAGAACTGTTTTATAGAATTTCGACAAAAACATACCTATAGAATTTTTTTTTTACGGGATTATCGATGGCTATGCGTCCGATATCGATGGCAGCGTTTTTATCCGGAGGCTACCACCAACAATGAAGACTATCAGCCTGATTCGAAATATTCCCCGAGAGTTTTTCCGCGCGGATTTGAAAAAAATCTGGCTTTCTAAGCACACTGGAGAAACGAATATTGAGGAACCCAGTATTATGAAAATTTTTAAGAAAAGGCCATCACATTTTTTCTTTTATTGACGCTTCCTTTTTCCGCGGAGAAAATTGTCTGTGGAAAAAACTCCCGAGGAATATTCATTTGGAATAGGGCCGTATGTAATTTCTTGTATATATGTACCTATATTGCTGTATGTGTATACCTATATATACCTACATATATACTATGCTGCTTATTTACCGGATATCCAGTACATCCTTTTAGCGGAGAATATCGTCATAATATCTCCGGTTTTTTACACGGTTTCAATTTAAAAACATCACAAAATTTTGAGGCCCTATGCTCCACAGGGAGTCAAGGCCAGCACTTGTACTAATATCATAACATTTTGGCTTTTGAGCCCTCGCAAAAGTTTTCAGGTTCATATCCCAATTTTCACGCACTCAATTTTCGCAGATGCGGGGGGATATAAAATGTCCCCAGCTAAGCGTTGACGTCAATCACACACGTCTAAGAACACTCACTCACTCTTCATTGAAGGATTTTCGGAAGAAAAATATGAAAAACTACATTTCTTACGTAAAAATTTTCATGAAAGCAAAGAAAAACGAAATTTCTATTTTGTTAATCGAATTTAATCATAAAACTAGAACACTCTTTGTTTCTTTTCCAACGGAAAGACTTTTTCTCAGTAGACGGTGCTAAGAAGAAAATCTAATGGCATATAAATAATTCATGCTTGATGTATAAAAAAAAGTTTTTCTTAATAAATTGAGCTATTTAAAGCAACGACCTAAAATTGCTTTCAAGAATCGGTCAAGATAAATTGCCAGCAATAGCTGCCGCCATTTTGGCTGCTCGCCAATTTCCCACGATCAACGATTTCCCATTGAATTGGGGTGAAATCACAGCTGATGAAGATACTGAGAAAAAAAAAGAAAAGAAAAGAAAAGAAGAGAAAAACGTGCGCAATGTTTGGATTTACGCGGAAAACAAGTGTCATTTTGATCAAGAAGAAATCATAATAATCAGCAACAGCAACAGCAGCAGCAACGCTTACGATCAGAAAATGAAAGCAAAAGTCATTCCTCGATGCGAAGCAAAATTTTTATAAAGAAAATATATAGAATAAGATTTTCAAAATTTTCCTTTGTCAATTTTATTGGAAAATCGGAAAATTCTTGGAATTAATATTAAAAGAAATAATTTTAGAATTTTCGGAAAGCAAAAAACTTCTGTGAAAAAGATCGTTGATCAGAATGTGTGATAACTTTTTTTTTTTTTCTTAATTTTCGTATCCCATCAAAATTTCAAATTTCCATTCACTTTCAAAAGGAAATCAATATGAAGTAGAAATGTAGAAATCCTTCCACAGAAAAGTGTGTTCCTTTGCGCGTATGGGCAATTTTCATTCTGGTAACGTTACACATACGTCCGTGTTTTTACATGCTTGACCTCAAACTTGACGAAACACATTGGGCCACCAATTTTTTTAGAGATACAATTCGTTCCTTATATTATTTTTTATTGCACTTATGATTAAGGAGTAATAAACGGTTAAAGGCTGCTGTGCAACGTTACAAAACTGGAACTTTTGTGAAATTTGGCGATATACATACGTCACACTTATTGGCTATACATGTTCGTCACACATGTTTGCCAAACATGTCGGTCATACATATCATGAAATTATATGTAAGTATGTTACACATTTGTCATAGGGGTATGTAATACATGTCTATCATACATGTGTGCCATACCGGTAAAATGTACGTACATTTTTTTCAGACAGGGATAATGAACGCAATGATGTAAATCTATCGGGCATGTCACAGAAATCGAATACGACAGAAAACGTTCGACTTCGCTGAAATTTGTATGGAAATTTCATTGATTTCGAACGTTTTCAATCGTATTCGATTTCTGTGACATGCCCGTATGTCATACAAATTCCAAACATAAGTATGATCGACTTGTATGACAGACATGTTCGACAGACAATCATGATGTACACGTACATAGAGTGTATGTTATACATTTTCGTCATAAAAATATGACTGAATTTTATGGTTTAAATGTACAATTACGAACATGTATGACCGTATGTATGTATGTAATTATAATCATTAAAAACAAATGTAGGTACTTTACAAGTTTCGTAAAATGTGACATTACATGTACTATGTAAAACATGGGTCAGAAACTTTCGACGGACATGGATTTCAAGCATGTCTGTAATTCATGTTTGTTATAAAAGTATGATCGACATGTATGTATGCCGCACAGGGATTATGTTAGCTATAATGAACTTATGCATATGTCATACATGTTCGAAAAAAAAGTATGATTGACTTTTATGGCGGACATGTACGAGGCACAGTTATGACAGTTAGACATGTTCATATGTCATTCATTTCTAATATTCGAATATGATTGACTTGTTCCTACATAATATAGGAATGTAATATGATGGTCCCCTAATCGTATGATGCAGAAATGTTCCATACTGACATACATAAAGAACAAGTGTGATGTAAAATTATGATATAAGTAATATCATATAATACATTTATGCTTTGCTGGATTTTCTTAGATAATTTGCTACAATTTCCCCCTTAGACCTTTCGGTTTAACTGATCTCAATGTGATAGCTTCACGACCAAAAGGCACAGGAATTCCATAACCTTAACTTTTTTATTGTTTGATCAGCTTCAATAGCTTCTAGAGTTTTGAGAGATCTTTCAAATATTTCTTTGTCTTTGGGCGATTAACTAAATCTTGTTAATATACCTATTCGAAATTCGATCGAAATTTTCTTTCCAACTTATTTATTTCGGTTTCTGCGGATCCCGGGATAGGCTGGGATATTTTAAACGTAATAAGAAGAATTCGGTCTCTGAAAAAAATATTTTTCAATTGCTATTCAATCAATTTGATAGTTCTTTGGCTGACACTTATCAACGTCGAGATAGGAAATTTTTCCCCATAGTGTTCTCATTTAAGCTATGGCCTCCCTCAGTTCCGAGAGGAATGAAAAACTCCATATAAAAAAAAAGCTTTGGAAAATTCCTGACAGAAATTTCACGAGGCATTTCTGACGGCTGGCCGCAGTTCAGTAAAAAAAGTATCATAATAATTAAGTGCTTTTTGCCTAAAAATACCCATCGAAGCCCAGGCTTTCCAAGCAGAATTCATAGAAGTTGAATTGTTTCACGCAGAATAGTGACAGTTGATGTCAAAATAGTAGGTTTAATAATACATACCTACTTAGAAATAAATTTCCATTTCGAAATTCCAACTCGAATTGAAATCTAAATCAGCTGTTTATGCCGTTAGGGCTGTTTAGAATATTTTTATGGTAGGTACCTTTTTTTTCCTCGGCAAAATAGCCTAGGAATTTACGCCGGTATTTCTTACCGAACTGAGGCGAAGCCTTTCGATCAAGTTCTTTTTAACCCTTCTAAAGGGACACGTATCAAAAATGTGCCGTTAAAACTTCCTACTCCAGACCTCTTCTGTCCTATGCATTGTTTTTTTTTTTTAAATCTTGGCCATCCCAATTACCTACCGGCAAGCGTTCGAGCATCGTTCTCGGATGTGCTTTATAATTTCACATTAATTTTTATATACTTATACATAAGTAATAAGTACCCGATCGAGAACATCAAAAAAAAACCACAATCAATGAGTGCCTTTTGTGAGAAATCACATTTTATAGTTTAACGCGAAAGATAAACAAATAAAACAGAAATCCAAACATAATAAAAAGTACACAATAGAATTAATGAGAATAAAAAATCAAAAAAAAAAAATAAAGACGAAATGAGAAAAGAAAGAAGAAAAAAAAACAAAAAAACAGAATTCAAAAAACCAACAAAAAAATTTGAGCGCCAATTTGGTTTTTACGCTGCTCAGGCTATTTGTTCGTGCCCACATTTTTGTGATTTTTTTTTTCTTCTCTGCGGTGAGCTCCCCAAGACTGGGGAATTTTCAAGCGAAGGCAAAAATTGTAAAACACAAAAAACGTAAAGGCCCAATTTTTATTTCAAACTGCTGTACTTCTCTTGGAGCGCATGCTAGAGCGAGAAAGAGAGGACCCAGCGAGCGAGTGAGTGTGCCAACGAATGGGAGAAAACAAAAACGATTGATCCCAAAGAGTGGAGCAGCATGCATATGAGCGCTGAATCGAATGTGTCTCTTTGCGGCGGCCTCTCGTTTCTGATGAAATTCAAATTCGTTGGAAACGCAAACGCAAACGCAAACGCGAGAGCCCCTGGTATAAAACGGCCAGCAACGATGCTCAGTTCCTCATTCATTGTGAAATAAACAATCAAAATTGAAGCAAGTCTAAAGAGCGGTCGACACACAAGAAAATCGCGACAGTGCAAAAAGCAAAAGAAAAACTCAAAAAGAATTTCGTAACAAGCAAAAGCAAAAAGCCAAAGAAAAGCAAAGAACTCTTAAAGAAAAGTCAAAGACTCAAAGAAAAACAAACAAAACAAAGAAAAAAAAAAACCGCCAAACATTTTGAACGGTTAAAGAACTCTATAAAGAACAAACAAAAAACATAGAAATAGCTCAAGAAGCTAACAAGAACATTAGAAAAGTGAGCACAAAATTGAACGTGAAAGTTCCTCCGTATCAGCAATTTTTGAGCTGTACGCCCTACCACAACACCAAAATGGTCGTCGAAGAAACTATCTACAATCAATCCAACACCAACAACAACAACAACAGCAACAACAACATGATTGATAACAGCAACAATAGCAACAGCAGTAGCAACAATCAACACAACAATATGAGCACAACAACAATAATGGATTTCTCCAAAATTGGGCGTACTATCAAAACAGCCGTACTGAAGGCCCAAGCCGAATCCCGTGTCGTTGCGGGGCTTAGCGCATCGATCAAAGTTCTATCCAAAGCACCGGAAGGTTCGCTCTTCTGTATTATGGCGATTCCCAAGGATGGTGATTCTGCGACTCATATGCATGAGGTACTATTGGAGGCGTTCTGCTACGAGAACGATATCTATGTCATCAAAGTCGATTGTGCGACGAAACTGAGCAGAATTTTGGGTAAAACCGGACTGGAAACCTGCTGCCTAATACAAAAAACCTGGACGGGCGATCAGAATGAAGAGCAACTAAATAAAGCCGAGAATTTTCTCGTCGACTTCTGTGAAGCCTTTTGGGACTCGCCACAGCATCCCGTTGCTATGCTACCCGACGTGTGAACGAATGTAAGCCAACAAGAAATTGAATTGAAAAACTGAAGAAAAAAGCAGAAAACCTCGAAAACAATGAGGGCTCAAGAAAACTTTGAAAACAGTCTTTTCGACGGTATTCTGGGAAATCCACGGCAACCTGTGCCGGGTAATTTCCGGATAAACCTGAAAAAGTACAAAAAAAGCGAGAGTCCCTGAAATGAATTCGGATTCGGATTGTGCTGAAATGTGTGCTAAGCGTCTTCCACATTTCATGCACAGCCACTGGCCGAGACGTAGGCACAACAATCCGTACATTCCTTTGCGACAACATCGAGAAGTCAAGTCAAGACCAAAATTGACTGGCAGGCAACAACAGCAGCAACAACAACAACAACAACAACAACGACGACGACGAATGGCATCACGGCGAATCGATCGATCGATCGATCGATCAAGAAGATGATGAAAAAGTATTAATTTTATTGCATATACATAAGTGGATATAAGCGGCTTATTTGCATACATCGAGTGTGATGGATAATACAAATAGAAAAACAACAAAAACAGCAGCAGCAGCAACAACAACGATATTGTGGAGCGTGAAATAGTGTGCAATGACCTTAAGAATTTCCAGTAGCAGCCCGAACATGAGCAAGCGTTGATCGAGCGAAGAAAAAGTCATGCAGCGAAGAACGTCAGTTTGCGGAAGTTAACTGGAACAATTGTACATAGCTAAGCACACACACACATACACACACACACAGCCACACAAACATTTATATTTTATTATTTAAAACTTATTGAAAGATTCTAACTAACTAAACAGAAAAGTTATATATTTTGTAAGAAAACTTTTCCTCGTAGACTCTTTTTTTTTTATAGTAGCCAATTTAGCTTGATTAATGGTAAACAAAAAAAAAAAAAAATAGATATACTTATATCAAAGAAAGTACTATAGTTAAATAGAAAAAATATTGACTTGAGCTGAACTCTGTTAAACTGTTATTTTTCGAACACAAAAGCTTTTAGTTTCATTTTTGAGCTTGTTATGTTAGCTTTTTTCATTTCTGAATGTGAAAAAGAAATTAACTAAACATCTTGAAAAAACAGTCGATTTTTTGCAACTTTTGTTTTGTCCTCAAAACAGAACTGTACATATTTTTGTTTGTACTTGATTTTAAGTTGAAAAAAAATGTTAAAAAAATAAAAAAAAAAAATTGAAAAAAGAAAAATTGATTCAAAACAATAAAAACCGAAAAAATCAAAATTTAAAAAGCTGTTGTCTTTCGATTTGAATGGATCTCTTGTTCTAGAGTGCTTCCTCTTGAATTCGCTTGGCTTCGCTTCACACGCACACGAACACGAAGACGCGCCAACACACCCCCACCCCTTTTTGGATGAAAGAGGCGGACTCTTTTATTGGTTTTTTTTTTTTTTTGTTTTGCTGTTTTTTGCTGTTCTCTTCCCCTCCCACTTTTGCGGAACTGTTTGCCTCCAATTCGAGTGTGAACTTGATTGTTCACGAAAAAAAAGTCACACGCCGAATGAGCGGCTTCGCCTTCGAGCTGTCGCGTCTATTGAACCTCTCCGCACTGCGGAAAGCCTTGAAAGACGCACGTCTCTAGAAATTCAGTCGTATGCAAACAAAGCAAACTGAGTGAATTCAGACCTGGCAGTTAGCAACAATGAAAGCGATATTGCTTATTATATTTCAATGGAGATCCTATGGAGATTCACAAAGGTCGATTGTCTTCTCTCATTCAGATTATTTCATCGCATTTGATTTCATTTCGTTTCATTTGATAATAAGTTTATTCACCTTTTCTGTTAGTTTCATATTTCCAATACTCTAAACATATACACATTGTGTTTGTATGTACAATACGTAGAAGGCTTTCGATGCGTCCTCCTTGCAGGTAAGCTACCTACCAATAGATCAGTGGCGTAGCGAGACATTTCGGCGCCCGGGGAACGGAAATTCCGCCCCCTCCAAACGGCATCAATAAAAATACCTTCACAAAAAATTTAAATACATGATTTGGCGCCCGGGGCAGCTGCACCCCTCGCTACGCTACGGCACTAGATCCTAAGAAGGTCCAGCATTTCCATGATTTCTTTGGAGCGTTAAATGGGCTCCAAAGCTTCATTGGTTCATCATTCCTAAGTATAATAATTTAATCTGGTTTTTTGCTTTTGAGCCAATTAACCAGACAAACATAAATCAACGAATTAATTGGAGCAGCCAGCCGAAACTTCAAAATGTTTTTTAACGTATTTACAAAGAGACACAGAAATCCACCCATAGAAAGAAAAATCAATATTTAGTTAGGTACATAAGTAAGTATATTGTATACATATTATTGCATTATAAAGAGATCCACGAAATTTTTTGCACGATCATTGATCAACAAATGAGTCTGGCATCAGGCCCCACGCCGCCGCATCGCCATACACTGGGATTTCTGTGTAGGTAAACAAAAATGTTTTCAAAATTCGATCTCGCTGAACGTGAAACGGTAAATTGACAGAGGAGAAAACGTAAACAATTTCAATGAAATAACCCAAAAACCAAAACCAAACCCATCAAACACCCAAAGACACCCGAAATTAAGTTCTTCGTTGAAGTCGTTGTTGTTATTCTAACCCGGCAGCGCCTAAATTAAAAAAAAATTAAATAATATATTAACTGGTTCAGGTATGGCGATGACAGAAAACGAACCCTTTCAGTGATGGCCGGCTATGGGAAACCCGAATGAAGGTCCTGCCGGCTTAACCGTCTGCATCTGACGTGGTCTCATTTTAACAATATATTTAGCTGACGTGGTATCTACCAGACGTCTCATCTCAAAACTGATTTTTTCTTCAGATTCCTAACTGGCGTGTTCTTGGCCTTATTTCTCATTAAACCAAACATTTTTCAAGCCAAAAAAGGATAAACATTTAAAATAAAAGTCATTTTGTTTTTTAGAGAGCATAGGGATCGTACCTTCGGACTTTACAAAAGCTCGCAAAATTTTCTGTTTTGCCAGACTACGACGTCAGCTGCAGAGGGTTAAAAGAGCCACTTTGATTGCTTATTGAACGGAAATTATTTCTATAAAAGAACTCCTCGCTTATAAGTGCCGTGATGGATGGCTGAACATATATGTACATACGTACATACATATGTATACATTTTTTCGTATTAAAAATCAATTCGTTCAAATAAAAACAAAAACGTTTGTTTTCAATGTTAAGGATTGCATTCTGTTTTTCATCGCACGTGCTAGTGAGACCAAAGCTGAGTGCATAGCATGATATGGCATGAAATTCGTGTTTATTTTCATTCTCGAGACACAATACACGTCTGTTCAGGGAAATTGGCGTCGGTGCGTCGGTGTGCTTTTGAGATTTGGATGAAGTGGCCAACAGGGGACTGGCCGTTTCACAAAAATTTCATAAAGGATTCTTACGAAAGTCGTCATAAGCGCTCCTATAAATGACCAACAAAAATGCTCTGAAAAAGAAATTTCAGTGGGCGTGGTCTTATTCATTTTCCCAATCATTTCTGGTCTTATATGTACATAAAAAATTGATATTGCCGGGTATCGTTGGTCCATGAATATGCGCTTTAGCTTGTGTATGTATTCTTGTGCGTGTTAGTATTCTCGTCTGGCGTGATAACAATTTCATATGATAAGCCTGAAATAAGTGCAAAGAAAAAACGGAATTCGCCCGGATTTCGGAAATTCTTGTTAAATAATAATTGGGGCCTTTTTTATATTTCCTTAGAACGAATTAGAAAATGAAAATGAAAATAAAAAATAAAATAAAAATAAACACAAAAAAACAGTTGATCGTCACATAGTTGAGGAAACTCAACTGACCCCTACAACAAGAACAACAACAACGACTACAACAGAGAACCTGATTTTGGGTGTCTTGGGGTATTTGATGATTTTAGTTTTTGGGTAATTTTGTTGACATTGCTTACGTTTTTCCCCTCTCAATCTACCCGTTTCACGTTCAGCGAGATCGAATTTTGAAATTATTTTTGTTTACACATAAATCCCAGTGTATGGCGATGCGGCGGCGTGGGGCCTGATGCCAGACTCATTTGTGGATCAATGAATATGCAAAAAAAATTCGTGAATCTCTTTATAATGAAACATTATTAAAATTGATTTTTCTCTCTATGCATGGATCTCTGTATCTCTTTGTAAGGAGTCCAAAAACAAAAAAATATTCTTGAATACCGGCGGGCCGTCCAAAAAATTCATTCAAAAGCCCCATCGTTTCAAAGATTTGTGTCGAACTGAATCATCAGTATGACTTGCGCGCCAAAGTCTGACTTGTTTCAGTGACTAATCGAAGTATGGCCTCCGGAATTTCGTTCCGAATTTAAAAATATTTTTTTGTAAATATAATTTTATTTTATATGTTTTTTTATTATTTTTTTAATATCTTCTATTCATTTTTTTTTTGTTTTTTTTTTATAACTTAGCATATTTATAATACTAATTGTTTTTATTTTATTTTATTTTTTTTTTCAAAAGACTCTTTATCTCATGTTTAGATGGATACGATTTCGCATATACATACATATATGTATGTGTGTGTATGTGTTTGTGTGTATGTAAATACTGAAGTAGGGCTTATGAAAATGAATTTGGGTTAAGCTACCATGTGACTCTTTGCTGTGTGGAAACCCCCTTATTTCTTCGTCGATCAAAGAACCCGCGATGCATACACTTTCGGCATGACGTGTCGCGTGGTTTTGGACTTCGAAACAGGTGATTTTTGTAATAGACACACCAGCTACATAAATACCATTCACACATACGCAGCTATGTATGTATGTATGTACAAAGTACATACATATATGCGATGAATGAAAAATGTACGGAATGGTGTAATTTTCGCTTTACTCACCTAACACGGGACAATAAAGTGCAAGCACAAAATGCGATTCCCTTGCGTGTCTGACGAATCGCGGAAGACAAATTTTATTTTGGGGAATTTCGTTTTCTCTTTCAAATTCAATTCGAAAATCATTTCTCATGGATTTTCGTTTTTTTCGTTCATAACCAGAACTAGAAATGAGAATAAGAAACTTTAATATGGGTATTTATTCAGAGCTCGAACTTAGTGAACTTTGAGAACTTTTTAAACAGCCGTCAAAGCTTCCATGTATTTTGACTGTTATAGCAAAGAAGTTCTCAGAGTTCACTCCTTCGAGGGTTCGAATGAATTCCCATAATGTTTATGAAAATAGAAAGATTCGTACGCTGTGAGATTCAACGTGATAAGAGTGCTCCAAAGCGGCACAAAGCCCCCCCCCCAAGATATCGCACGACACATAAAAACTATGAACATATTCGAGTCCAAAGGGTTCTTGTTTGAAAGGTACGAGTTTTAAGGCTACAATTGCAAATAACATTATATTTATGTATAAGTAGGTAGAACCGAAAGGGGCAAAGCACGGAAACTGGAGCAAAATAATAGATTTGATATGTTTATACATAACAGAACACAACATAACATACATACATACATACATACATACATAGGTGTGCATATGTATTTTATAGCGTGCGAAAAGCACGTTTGTTTATTTTCTTTCGGCCACTCGTAGCCCGGTGTATTTCCAGCCCAATTGTTCGATAAATAACATTACATTCATTCATTGACATGTTTACACATGTCTGATGTGAGTGTATTAATAGAATTTTGACAAAAAATATTTCAACTTAACTAAATAGCTAACGATCTTTAAGTACACACACTCGCGCTTAGCTTACTCAAAAATTCCAGAAGGCAGTCAATGAAAATGTTGCCAAAATATTTACAATTCCGTCAATATCCATTTCGAGAATAACTTTTATTGGACCATATCATATAATTCTTCTTTCAAAGATATAAACCTGATTATTCGCGAAAATAAAATCTGCTAAATGATAATTGCAAAATAAAAATAAAACAATTAAGGGTGTTAGAGTCGGTGCGACCTTGACAATACAATACCCGGCAAAAATGGAGCGTTTTTTACATGTACAGTGGCGAGCAGAAGTGAGCAAATGTTGGGTTCTTCAATTGTTTTCTCTTTATATCTCCGGTGTTAATAAAGATATCCTAGTGAAATTGTCGGTATATGTACATTAATTATTTTGGAATATAAATAGTGAGACGAAAACGAAGTAAAGGTTGTAGGAAAAGAGAGAACAGCAAAACATGCTACCAGACCCACATGTGCTCAGTTTTGCTCGTTTGGAAAAATTTACTAACGATTTAGATTAAATAGGTTGCAAACGGGAAAAATTATAAATGTTAGTAGATGACGCATTGGGAGAATAGTCAAGGACTCCAAAACATAGATCCCACATGTTTTCGATAACCTTATGGCTGTAGAGGCATCGTTTAATGGCGGGTTGGGACTTGTTATAAGAAATAATTTCAAAAAAATAGATATCTATAAAAATAAAACAATTTTTGTATGTTTCTCAGTTAATAGTAATTCCATCGATCACTTGGAAAATTTTCACACTTACCGGTTACCTAGTTTGTTCAAAAAGTACGTGCAAACTACGAAACATTTAACAATTTATTGCTTTCTTCTAAGGAAAATGCCAACAAAAACTACTACAACAACAAAATATCAAAAAATTTGGCTATTTAAGAATAAAGGATACTTTTTCCAATCTAAAGTTTTAAAATTGACCTCGATCGGTCTACTAGTTTTCAAATTATAACATGTGAAGTACAGCGAAAAGGCTGTTGGGAGTTTTGTATGAGATTCTATGAAAACTACCCTTATACTTCTGTGCTATACGTTTTTCACTTTTGCTTTCGTTCAAGTCCCAGCAACGTTTTACGTGTAAGAGGCATATATCGAAAAACAGCATTTGCCACGCCCACTTTTCAAATTCTTTGAAATTACGTTAAGTGTCCTAAAATATGTTCATATATAAAATTCTATCATTATATTAAAAAGATCCGATTTTAGACTTTTTTTTAATTTGATCGGGGGCTTACATACATATATAACTTATATAATATAAGCTCAAATTCGAAATGTCATAAAAACAATTTCGAGAAATTCTGAATTGAAGGAAATTTTTGTGATTTTCACAACAGACGCTTGTACTGGGTGTACCGCATACCAAATTCCGTCAAGATAGGTCAACACTTTCGGTAAGAAAACTAAGTAAATATGTATATCCAAACAGACATACATGCAGACAAGCAGACAAGCAGACAGACGGATATGGTTCAATTTTATCTCCTCGTGACGCTGACCATTTTACACATTTTGTATGGTCTATTTTGAATGGGACTGGGTGTAACACACGTTCGCACAAACGCAATATACCTTCGAGACAGACTGCGCCGGGTATAAAAACCTCCATGGAGGGACACTATCGAATTTCAATAGAAACACGTTTCTAGCTTATCTCGTCTGTGTTTTAACCCATTCGGTAATTCCATTTGAGTATGTATGTATGTTGTGTGTGTGTGTGTTTGTTGATGTTTAAGTTTTTTCATACTTGCACGAGATTTTGTGGAATTCCCTTGCCATTTTCATTTATACATGTATTTATTTTATTCTCTCAACCTGATGAAACATGTTCGCACTGTGTAATACGTTGACCACAAGCCGCACGCGATATGAACGACGATTGATAAAGAGCGCACCGGCTCTCGGCTTTACAATTTTACCCGGGTAAACACACAAAAAAGCAGCAACAACAAAGCAAAAAAAAAAAAAAAAAAACAACAAAGCAAAACAAAAACAATACAAAACGAAACGAATTTCCTATTCTGCTTGGGGTTTTCTTGTTCGCGGCGTCAAAATACGCGACTGTGTTATCAATGATCAATTTAGTAATTAATTTGTTTTCTCCCCCTTAGTATTTTTTTTAAATATTTTATTTTATTATAACGTCGATTTGCTGCTGTTTTATTCCATTAAATCCGACAGTTTGGGAAGATTTCTTTTTTATTTTTGTTTGTATGGAATTCTTCTTAAATTCTTGCCACATATGTATGTACTTGCTTGCGCGTCCCGCGTTAAATCACAGTAAATTTCCTTTGAATTAAATTCCATTGAAGGCTGTTGGAAAAAATTCCATCTGAAAATAAATATTTCGCTTGTTGGGATTGCATTTAACTGGCATTGTTGTGCTTTATGTTTTCATACTCGTAGCGTAGTCAATGTTTTGATGGGCTTTTGTTTACGTCCTCATCTGTTCTGCTACATATTTTGTTGACACTGCTGCTGGCTTTGATGGCTTACTTTATTTTATTTTATTTTATTTTTTTTATTTTATTTTATTTTATTTCTGAAAAAATCTTCCTTCCTCAATTTTAAGTGCGCGGCATTTTATCACTTTTAGCTTTGCATAAAATTTTTGTATTTACACGTAAATTGAACTTCACAAATAAACAAAAAAAAAACATAATAATAATTACAATTCAATGCGCATTTTATGGAGGACTGTACTTGCATAATTAGACTTCTTTTTTTTTTGCCTTCATTCTTGAACGAATAAAATGCCTTTTTGAATGGAATCAGATGGGGGATTTTTCCTTTGTGGATAGAGTTTTCCAATGCTTGCATAAAAGCGCTAATGAGCGGGGTAATTTAAGTCTACATATACAACATACATATGTTCATACATACCATACGTACTTGTCGATTCTTTCGGAATTGCCCTAAAACTGTGCTCACTCATAATAATAACCCTAAGAGATGAAAATAAACACGGCTGAATTAGAGCACTGAAATTACTTTAACGGTTTATTGAGACGCTAGAATAAGAGTCTTACATACATACATATATTCAAACAGATACGGAGAAAAACGCTTTGAGTCTTTTTGAAGTTATATTCGACACCCCATTAGACGGCCCAATGGATTAGACTCACGAAATTTTTTCATTTTATTAATGCTATTCCGGTTGATGTAGATCCCGGTAGAAGATCGAACGATGAAATTTTGTTTGTTTTTTTTTTTTTTTTACTCACTGCTAATTGGGACTACCCATCTATCGCGTGAAAACCACCATTCAAGTATTAACATTACCAAAGCATGAGGATATCATTTTTTGGTACTGAGCAGGATGTCTTTACTTTTGATGAAATTTTCTTCGAGACATAGTATTTTACATTTTTATATGAATGCATAAGTTTTACCTATCCTACCATCATTGAAAGAGCTTCAATATATATCAAAGCAATCGTTTGAACATTTTTTCTCGAATACTTATATTGCTTTGATCTCCAACAGATCCACACAATAAATATTATACACCACTAAACTTATGTATATCGTGTCTTGTGTCTATAAAAATAACAATCCGGAAATGCAGAGATAAAAGATTATTAGTTATTGTTTATTTATTTAAAAATTTAAAAGCTACTGTTTGATTAAAAGTGTGTAAGTAGTCCGTACTTCCTACGTATACGCAATGCCATTGCTGCAATGCGATTAGATTACGCATACGTCGGCATACGATTTTTTCATAACCAAATGCTACTCGAATATGGGTTTATTTCAACATCATCTATTAATAGCCTAATGCTGTCTAGTTCGTTAACAGGGATGCTATTTTCGTTCGTTCTGGCTTCTGAAAAAGCTATAATTAGTATGTGGTTTGTAATCATAACAATTCCTTCTTGGTACGTTGTTGAGGAGTGGTTATACCACCACTGACTCAGCCGCCATATTCTCATTAGTGCAAACAAGGTGTGCCAGATCTGAGAGGCTGTAAGTGCGTTCTAGACCATGGATTCGATATGAAATTTGAAAAATTACAAAATGGGACATGGCAAATTTTAATAAAATCATATGCTAGAGCAGCTCATTTTTTTCGAACGAACATGGAGGCTGACTTAAAAAAATCCATATTTTTGAAACACTAACGGCGTAACTGCATAAACGACGGAAAGACGGTTGTGGCAGTATACGCGGCAATGTTGAAAATATTTCAACTTTTCGGTCGTTCTACGGGGAAGACATGCAGCTGCTTCCATTGAATGAATGTATTGAAATATATTTAAATTATCGTAGCCCAGGGATGAGTCAAGGCAAGCCGATCAGAGAAATCTTTAGTAGCTCGTTCGATGAAGCCAAGTTGACGGCTTGCTTAAGAGATAAAAGAATTCACGGGCAGTGATTTTTTTAAAACAAATAACGAAAAATCTGAATTCGTTTTACGTGGTATTGTGAAACCATTATTCAAAACTGCACACTGTCGCGAGTCAATAAAAATTGACTTCGAATATAAGTAAAATTTTCAACTCGAAAAACCCACAGTCCGATTACATCCATTGATAGCATAATCAATACTAAACTTGACATTGAAATTGAAATTAAAATTCTCTTAATTTTTCGCCGTCTGGAAGACATCACTTAACGAAGTGTGAATTCTTCTAGTTCAATGCTTACATTGCAGGTGTGTTTCTTATTCTTCTTCTTTTTCTATTCATTCAATTCTTAATTAATTTGCGATAAAACAAGCTTTTTAAGTTCCATGCTATAACAAAACTCCGAATGGCCCTGGCGGCTATTCACTCTCACTTTCTTTGCGTTAACAACTGCTTATAGCTCTCTCTCTCTCTCTCTCTCTCTATCTCTCTTTCTCTCTCTCTTTCTCTCTCTCTTTCTCAATGCGAGACAATCGGTGAATATCTGTACAGTGATAGTTTTTATTGTATAATATTTTAATAGAAATGAAATTAGAAAAATAAGCAAAAAAAAAAAAGGAAAAAATTAATTCATGAATTTGGCCCATTTAATTTCATAGCCGTTTGATAATATTGCAGTAGACCAAGTCTTATGATGAATCATAAATCTGAAGGTAGCCAGCCATGTGGGGGCATAAAGCATTTCTTGGAATTCGAGAGCACATGATGGAACCCATGGCTCTCTGGTGTTAAAGAGAAAACCTTTGTCGTGTTCTCTTGGTCTCATTCACCTGCGGGCTCTCTTCTTCTCTGGCGCTCTCGCTCGCGATGAACCTCTTCAACAGGTGCTCGTTCTCGTGCTCGTGCTCTCGAAGCAAAATTGTCTCGGCAATTTCATTCACTAAAATCATTAACTAAAACCTGTCCGAACAATTTTTCCACATTTTTTCATCAATTTTTTTTTTTCTTTTCTGTGTGTTTTTGCTCTTTCTTTTCAAAAGCATCAACGAATTTCACAAGTGACTTTGCAGTTTTAGACGGTGTTTTTGTTTTCTGCAATAATCTTTTATATTATTATGTATATTAAGCTGATAAGACACGGGTACTCCATGCCTTTTCCTGATTAAGCACAAAAACAAAAAATTACTTAATTAATTAATGGCGTTCAAAATACTGTGTCTCCAGTCTGCTAAGGTCCACAGAGTGCGTTGTCATGATTTGTTAAAAGCAAATACAATTCATGTAATAACCTTGGCGCCAAGAATGAAAAAAAAAAAACTTATTTCTGTCAAATGTTCAATGCACTTTTATGGAAATTGAAATTCTCTCGCCCGACGCATTTTACTTGCAAAAAATCTGCCTTTACCGATGTCGTTCCTTCGTTCGTTCGTTCGTTCATGAATTTTGTGTGAATCTGAACTTGAAATCTCGCATTGATTTACATGTTGAATCATAATTTGCATTGCATGTGTGTTCGCCCATAAAGGAGGATGAGTCCTTCACCCTCATCTCATCTCATCTCCTTTAAAATACTTGCACTTGTGCCTACCATCAAATCGGAATTTCTTTTGTTTTCATTTTCCTTACGCAAATTCAATCGATTGCGATGGGATGATGCATCTGATTGCTCTTGCGCCCAATCAGTTTCATTCTTAATTTACAGTTATGAAAAGATCCCTCCGATGTTAGCTTAATGGATATCCCAACAGGTTGTTTTCGTGTTTTTTGTTTTTTTTTTTTCTGGGACTCCCAACGGACGTCATCAAGACGGACGCTTACGAGTAAGATGTATTTTTCTTCGGGAATTTTGACACTTATTTTTGACTTAAATATGGCATTGAAGGCTCTCTGTGTGTTCGAATGTGGTTCTCACGTAAGTCAAATGACAGCGCTCCAGACGAATTATTGATGTCGCCATTCTCACTGGCGACGGGAAAATAA
This sequence comes from Chlorops oryzae, assembly GCA_020466095.1. Lineage (NCBI taxonomy): Eukaryota > Metazoa > Arthropoda > Insecta > Diptera > Chloropidae > Chlorops > Chlorops oryzae. Next base: position 34,242,123 of record CM035806.1, read on the forward strand.
AGATTTAAACGCTTTAATTACGATCGTACAGCCAGCCAACCACCCAACCACCCAAAAATGGATCTCTCCAGCTGAGCGTCGAACAAGTTTCTTCTTGCCTTCGGGTTGGCCCCCTCACCGTGCAACTCATTTCATTCATTTAATTATTTAAAAAATAAAATCGATTTGTTTTAAATGAATTGACTTAACCGACAGGGCTTAAAGGTATTAAAGACTTAATTTTTTCTTTCAGCCGGACTAAATGGCCCTTCGAAAATTCCCAAATTAAAACGTTAAAATTCTTATTTATCCCATCGGTCCTGAAGAGCGTCGGGTGGGAAGCACAACGGGTTATACTTGTCGGGTTCCTGCTTATAGCAGTTCTAACGATTCCTTTTTTTAAGCACACCTCTCTGTCTGTCTGAAGCTTTCCGCGAGGGGACCGTCCGTGATCGGTTACTGGTATGGCGCACCCACGGACCTTAGCCAAACCTTCACCAGCAGATGGTTGATCGGTTATTGGATCAAAGTGGTGTATTGTGGGTGGCAATTTATTACCTTAAGCATTGGTACAGCGGAGAGAACCGAGTGGCGTGATTCTTCCCTGTCTTGGGACGGCCCAATTGTGGGAGTTCCGCTGTAACTGTTGGTATTTTATTAATGGTGGATAGCTCCGACACTCGACTAAGGTCTGCCAACATTGTCAAATCCCTCCCATTTTGGAGGTAAAACTGAAAGATATGCCCTCAGTCGTTAAATTGGGTACGCCCTGAATACCTATACCTCACGTTAATCCCTCCTCGACTCATCTGTCTGAGGCTGATAGTTTTTAAAGTGCTCATAGAAATCCTAAAAAACTAATTGGAAATTCATTTTAATTTGGTTTGAATTCTTCGGGCTTAAAAAAATTCGGGAAATTATTTGATTGGGAAAATAAAATAAATAAAATCAAAAAAAAATAAACAAAATAAAAAAAAAAATACAAAAAAAATGAGAGGAAAATATACATACATAGGTATATAGTTTATATAAATAAAAATACATAAGAGAGCATTAACAGAGCCATAAAGATCAATGATAGCGATTATCATGACTACTCGTGTTAAAAAGTGAGATAACATCGCTTCAATCAAAGCTGATGGATGATTCCAAAACTTAATATCTTATGCTGAGATACTGAATACGTATGTTGATGACACTGAATGGCACAGAAGTGCTTTATTCATGTGTGTATATGCAGGTACTTATGTATGTAGCTATCATCTTGATATAATTATTGACGCGACATGTTCTTGGAGGCTGAGATTAGTTTTATGCTGCGTACTGAATCAATCACGTTTTAACAAATCACCATGATATTTAAAATAAGTAGATACCACATTCTCTTTGCAAGTCGTTTTTGTTTTTGTTATCGTTTCGCTCGCGTTCCCTCGTTAAGCATTTGAATAATTTTGGATTTTGTTTGGCAGCAAGCGCGATGTTCGCTAGATAAAGTGCAGACCTTGTACTTTGGGCGGCTCTATTTACCTAGTTTTGCCAATTTTATATCTAACGATAACCGGTTAGCTGGTTTTCCTATGTGCTCGTACTTTGTGCAGCAACTCTCTCAGAATGCTTTCTCATTACTCGATTTATTATGTATCAATCTTAATCGGTCGTCTCCTTGCCGTATGTGGTATGCCGTACGTTGTACGTACGAGTGTAAGGGGAAAGCTGAGCGAATAATCGTTGCTAATCGCATTGTTTGCGGCTGAACTTTGATTCGATTTATCTGTTTTTGTATCGCACGTCAAGGAAATAGATTGAGTGGTTCTTATGATTAGGATTTTTTCTCTCCCTCTGTCTCGTCTATCGAGTGCAACACCCTCAATTAAGAGCTTATTAACACAAAAACTGAAATGAGACTTAGAACATGTTTTTCTGAAATTCGTAGAATTGTTTGTCGTCGGACAGCGACATGTGCTTTCCCCTTCAACAAGAAACAAACAACAACGACGGCAACCAAAGTCCGAGTAAATAGCACGAGATGCAAATAAAATAACAATAAATAAAAATAGGTCAGCCAAAATAATCAGTGTCAAATTGAACTCGACGCCTCTACAGCATCAACTACATCGAAGTTACGAAAAATTGAATCGTAAATAAACGAAATGCATTTCTTCTGAAAGTTTATTTTAATTGGAATTCGTTTTGGGGCGTGTTTTTTATTTTTATTTTTATTTTTTTTTATTTTTATTTTTTCATACATATGTATGAATGTATATAACCGACACGCTCTATTTCGTCGGAATATTACGTTTGTAACGCCCCGATTGACCGCAGAAAACGCGTAGGTATTGCGATGATCAGTGTTACCAGGAGAGTCGATTAAGCCATACCCGTCCGTCTATCCGTCCGTCTGACGGTTTGTCTGTCCGTACGTCTGACGGTTTGTCTGTCCGTATGTATATAGCCTTGTTATTGGGAGAGGCGAGATTTCTACACGAAAGTGGGTATGTGAATTGAGGAAGGTACGAATAGGATCATACAAGCTCGAGTTTGAACTTGTTTGGACCGTTTTAAGAGGTACCTGAAATACCTGTTTTAACCCTCTACTGCATAATATATGTATATAATAAGCAGTGTAAACGATTTTGGTACCCTTTATTGCCTAATCTTGGGTTTTATTAACCCTTTAATTGCATGATTTATAAAAATTTTGGCCTTTTTCGACCTTAAATGGTTTTATTAACCCTTTAATGCGTGATATTTAAAGATGTTTTGAAATATACGTCTGAACGTGTTTGTCTGTACCGTATGTATATAGCCTTGTTATTGGGAGAGGCGAGATTTCTACACGAAAATGGGTATGTGAATTGACGTGAATGGTACGTTATAGGATCATACAAGCTCGAACTTAACTTGTAATTGGACCGTTTTAAGAGGTACCTGAAATACACTGTTTTATAAACATCTTCTTACATGCATAATATTATGATATAGTTAATAAGCAGTGTATATATCGATTTTTACCCTTTATTGCCTAATCTTGGTTTATATTAACCTATTGGTATGTATTCGTTCGATAGGGTTAAATATCAAATTATTCAAATGCTGTCGTCAGATATGTTTTTTGATCAAAATTGATTAATGGAAAAAAGCCGGTTCAGAAAAATGTCTCTCCCATGAGCTTCCACAGTTATGTACATAGGTATGTTCTGAAAATTAAAATCTTATTGAATTGCACCTATATATGAACCTAAGTAGGTATGCATGTACCTACCTATGTATAAAACTTCTCAAGAATTTTATTGAAAGGCTCGCACGAATAAAACACCCTGATTTGATTTGTATTTTTGAAATATTTTTTCTATGCACACCGAAAATACCCATCAAAATTTATTTGTTATTAGTCTTGTGACGTTTTTGTGACGCACATAAGTGAATTTGTTCGGAATGTTTTTGTTTTCTCTTGAACCATTTAAATAATCGAAGAACAACAAATTTCAAGCTATTGCCATGTGAAAGAAAGAGAATTAATTTCGGTATTTCAAAGTAACCCAAAACATATTGTTCAATGCTTCAGTCCCGAGAAATGATTTCTTTTTGATACATACATACATATGTACTTAATTGATTCTTGGCACATACCACGCCGCCTGAGCATAAGTGATGTTTTGATTTGTATTTTTTTCATCGGGGAAACAGTTATCGAACTTTTTTCCATGTGAAACGAGAAGAAATAAGAGAGGAAAATTCGTTTAAGTCTTTCATTGATTTGTTGAAGTCCCTTGATTGTCTTGTAGTCGGTCGATCACCTCACCACTTCAGTTGTGGCTTCAATGGAATATAATGATGGCTTTAATTACTTTATTTTACTATCCAGGATGTACCGTACTTGGGCATATAGGGCTGGTAGGGCAGGTCATGATGAACAGAGTCGTATGAGAGCGGGAGGGCCTAAAATGTTACCCTGAGGAGCAACAAAGGGAGAGAAAAAATTGGAGAAGTTTCGGAAAAAGATTTTACGCCTAAGCCTAAAAATGTTTATACAGTCTAACAGCCAATTTTCATACCTTTCTAAGTGTATAAAATGTTCTGCTACTTACTTGAAGTTTTAAGGATTTTTGTTTAGTCATAAATATTAAAATTTAGGTCTTTTTTTATATTTTTTTTTTTCACTTTAGGAGCCATTTTGGTATAAAAAATGTCTCAATAATACATACTTTTATAAAATTTTTCCAAATTTCCGGTGAATTTTCTTTAAGAAAGTACTTTATACGTATATGCCATACTTTATTTATTGTCTTATTGAGGGAAAAAAGGATTTTAAAACGAACTTAAACTTTCTTACTAAACTTTCTACTAAGGGAAAGGAAAAGAAAGCTCTTTGCATGTACGAACGGGTCTTCGTCAGGCCTCGTAAATCCCTTTTAACTAGGTTTCCACACCTACGTACATACTACATATCTATGAAGCTTAATTAATATGAATAGTATCGGGCGTCGCGACTTCATTAAGTTTTTATTTGGCTGGAAAAATCAATCATGAGATTTTTTGATAAATTCGACGTGAGCCGCCGCGTAAACGCGTAAACTTTCTAGACTAATTGCATAATTATTTTTGGCCTAATTTCCACGAAATAGCCCAACATTTTTCTCATGTGGTTCCTCCGACCATCACATTCAACTTTCTTTTATTTGTTTATTTTTCTGTTCACTGATAGCAGTAATTTTTATTGAAGATAGTCTTCTACGAGATAAGCTAGAAAGGCGCGCCAAAGCCTATTGCCAGGTATACGAGTACCATGGGTTCCGGGAAATTATCGAGCTCGTCAATAGTATTCGTAAAAACAATTAAAGTGTTTTACTAATTCCTCCTAATGTCGTCTATAAATAGAGATTTTTTTTTTTAAAAAAAGACTTCTGTTTTTATGGATGTGAGTAATGCTCGATTTACTACTTACCTATAATTTTCACATACATATGTATGTATGTACATTACATTTTCAGCTCTTATCTTTCGCCCTAAAATGTATTTCATAAGGGGATATACATAATTTATTACTCGATAACTCTTTCCCACAATCGGGCCATTCGATTAAGTGCCGAAGACATGACAGTAAATAGTAGTAAATTAAATTTGAGGAGATTTTTGTTGTAATTGTAATCATTGTAATCAAATGTTCATTTATTTCAGTACCTTCATTTGCTGGGAATATGTTGAAAAGATTGGCTCAACGGTCGTTGGGGCCGAGGATTTTCCAAAGGAATTATACATCGAAATGTTGGTAAGTATTTCGGGGTTTTCTTCAAATCGATAGTAGAGATATGAGGCGACTCTCGTCTAAACTATTATCAACTATCGAATATACTATTGATTCCTATCCCTTGGTATTGATGGCGGTTCCTTTTTAAAAATTTTTAAAAACTTTAAACGTCGATATCTCCATAAATAAAAGAGCTAGAGCGAAAATAAGTGAATCTGGTGATCACCTGAGAAAATTCAAAAAATATGGATTTTCATAGAAAATTTTCAAAAATCCTTTAATCGCCGATATCTCCATAAATAAAAGAGCTAGAGCGAAAATAAGCGAATCTGGTGATCACCTGAGAAAATTCAAAAAATATGGATTTTCAAAGAAAATTTTCAAAAATCCTTTAATCGCCGATATCTCCACAAATAAAAGAGCTAGAGCGAAAAAAAGCGAATCTGGTGATCACCTGAGAAAATTCAAAAAATATGGATTTTCATAGAAAATTTTCAAAAATCCTTTAATCGCCGATATCTCCATAAATAAAAGAGCTAGAGCGAAAATAAGCGAATCTGGTGATCACCTGAGAAAATTCAAAAAATATGGATTTTCAATAGAAAATTTTCAAAAATCTTTTAATCGCCGATATCTCCATAAATAAAAGAGCTAGAGCGAAAATAAGCGAATCTGGTGATCACCTGAGAAAATTCAAAAAATATGGATTTTCATAGAAAATTTTCAAAAATCCTTTAATCGCCGATATCTCCATAAATAAAAGAGCTAGAGCGAAAATAAGCGAATCTGGTGATCACCTGGGAAAATTCAAAAAATATGGATTTTCATAGAAAATTTTCAAAAATCCTTTAATCGCCGATATCTCCATAAATAAAAGAGCTAGAGCGAAAATAAGCGAATCTGGTGATCACCTGAGAAAATTCAAAAAATATGGATTTTCAAAGAAAATTTTCAAAAATCCTTTAATCGCCGATATCTCCATAAATAAAAGAGCTAGAGCGAAAATAAGCGAATCTGGTGATCACCTGAGAAAATTCAAAAAATATGGATTTTCATAGAAAATTTTCAAAAATCCTTTAATCGCCGATATCTCCATAAATAAAAGAGCTAGAGCGAAAATAAGCGAATCTGGTGATCACCTGAGAAAATTCAAAAAATATGGATTTTCATAGAAAATTTTCAAAAATCCTTTAATCGCCGATATCTCCATAAATAAAAGAGCTAGAGCGAAAATAAGCGAATCTGGTGATCACCTGAGAAAATTCAAAAAATATGGATTTTCAAAGAAAATTTTCAAAAATCCTTTAATCGCCGATATCTCCACAAATAAAAGAGCTAGAGCGAAAAAAAGCGAATCTGGTGATCACCTGGGAAAATTCAAAAAATATGGATTTTCATAGAAAATTTTCAAAAAACCTTTAATCGCCGATATCTCCATAAATAAAAGAGCTAGAGCGAAAATAAGCGAATCTGGTGATCACCTGGAGAAAATTCAAAAAATATGGATTTTCAAGAAAATTTTCAAAAATCCTTTAATCGCCGATATCTCCACAAATAAAAGAGCTAGAGCGAAAAAAGCGAATCTGGTGATCACCTGAGAAAATTCAAAAAATATGGATTTTCATAGAAAATTTTCAAAAATCCTTTAATCGCCGATATCTCCATAAATAAAAGAGCTAGAGCGAAAATAAGCGAATCTGGTGATCACCTGAGAAAATTCAAAAAATATGGATTTTCAAAGAAAATTTTCAAAAATCCTTTAATCGCCGATATCTCCATAAATAAAAGAGCTAGAGCGAAAAAAAGCGAATCTGGTGATCACCTGAGAAAATTCAAAAAATATGGATTTTCAAAGAAAATTTTCAAAAATCCTTTAATCGCCGATATCTCCATAAATAAAAGAGCTAGAGCGAAAATAAGCGAATCTGGTGATCACCTGAGAAAATTCAATAAATATGGATTTTCATAGAAAATTTTCAAAAATCCTTTAATCGCCGATATCTCCATAAATAAAAGAGCTAGAGCGAAAATAAGCGAATCTGGTGATCACCTGAGAAAATTCAAAAAATATGGATTTTCATAAGAAAATTTTCAAAAATCCTTTAATCGCCGATATCTCCATAAATAAAAGAGCTAGAGCGAAAATAAGCGAATCTGGTGATCACCTGGGAAAATTCAAAAAATATGGATTTTTTTTTATAGAGGTTTTGAGTGTGCTAAGGCGATTTTTTTACCCCATAATCCATGCCCACGTTTGCACCTGGAAGATGGCTGAAAGTCCCATGTGTATTTTAATATCTTAAATTGGGTTCAATCACTGCAATGATAGGCCATTTTTAACTCAATACGTAACGCTGGTGGAATTTTTATGGTTTTACTAGGACCGTGTGAATTCTTGTACTCATTTCGATTGGAAATTTCGTCCAATTGTTTTTAGCACAATAGCCTTTTTTGTTATCAGTTTAACGCACGTGCAGTTTATTTTGCCATTTGAAAAGGTGTTTCACCCCGATGGTGGTTGAATATCCCGCGTCTTGTTCCACGAAATTGTTTTTTCACTTGTCGGAAGTAAACAATGGGTTTAAAAAGCTCTATTATGTGCCTGTTTCATTTTTCAGACACCACACTTCATTCGGATTCTCTTTCAATCCAATTGTTTTATCTATAACAAATACTGGGAGGATTTTGCATCATCCAATGCGCATTTATTTGTTTATTAATTTTTTTTTTTTTTTTTTTGAAGCGTCGAGATTCCGGTAGACAGCGAGTTTTGATAAGCGGATAAGGAAAAATTGGCTCATCGTGTCTGACACAATAATTTATTTGACAGCAGCGCAATAAGTTGGCTATGTTCTTAATTAACTTTTTGACCAGTACAAATCAATCTATTGGTAATCTGAGTACAAAGTACTTATGTATGTGTGTCCTCAAAACTTCCGAGACCATAAGATAAAATTATTATGGCGGCTTTTTACACTTCTCCGCATAAGGGGACCACTAAGTGGTGGTGCAAACGGTGATTAATAGCTTTGGTAAAATCTAGAATTAATCTATGGATCTTGGTGTAAGTAAGCTATGCACTGATCGCGGGGATCAGGAAGACTTCAAATATCCTCATTTAAAAGAAATTGATTGAACACATCCGCGTTTTATTTTTTACTATTTAAGGCTGCACGATCCCACTTTAATGGAACAAATAGCTCAGTTCGTAGTTCTAAAAGATAAAAAAAATTTAAATCACACTCCCATATTTGACCTTCGGAAACCATTCCTATAAAATAGTGCTGCTCAAACCGACTACTTGTATGATTTTTCTTATTTTTCACATGTATCTTCCAATATGTCGAGTCATATGCACTGAAAAAAAAAAAATGGTGTCTGTAAAGTCAATTTACGGACGATAGTTTTACGTGATAACGTCATAAGAAAACACTCATTATGTACATAAAATGGAGCATTCAAGTTCACGTACGCTATTTTTGACGATATTTGAAACTCCCTCCCCTTAGACTTATTAATTTCAAAGTTAGAAAATAGGTTTCATATTGTAATTTTTTTTCTTGCGATTTTTAATATAAGTATAAAATAGAAAATAATAATTATTCTTCACTTTTTAAATTAAAATCGCATATTAAAGTTTTCAAAATCAATTTCATACATACATATAATATATTTAACGTGCAAAGTGAAAAATTACAAGAAAACTTTCGGACAATTTTGTTACCTCTTATATGTTAATCCGCTTAATGCTTATGGGAATTGTAGGTTGAAGTAATGTAACCAGAGGGTATATAACTGCTAAGATGTCCAAGGCTGCAATTATAATGAAGCTAAAGCTGAAGCGTAGGCTGTCATGTGTTTGTTGTAATTTTTTGTTGCGGAAATACAACAAACACATGACAGCTTCACACTAATTGCAGCCTAACGCTCATACAAACGAACAGCGACACGCAAATTTTAAAAATTTCGATAGAGTATGCAGGGGGAGTGAAAATATTTTGTTGCTCTGTTATTTTTTCAAAAAATACAGGTTTCAGGAATTGTCTTTGTTTTTCAAATTTGTTTGTTCACATATCCAAGGAGTATGTAATGTCCCCGTTTAGACAGGGAGACAAAACGCGAGACACTGGAAGGAAACACATGAGAGTGACATAGATGGAATGTCTTTCGTCTCTGTCACTATCATATGTTTCCTTCCAGTGTCTCTCTTAATCTAAACACGGACAATGCTAAAACAGGATATAATGTACTCTTTCGTTGCTTTTAAATATCAAAAACTGAAAGCATGAAACCGAGGAAAGAAAGACAACGTTCCATATTAAGACAACGCACACGCTAGGAATACGTAGAAACGATCACGGCAAGAACAAAACAATCGGACTCCTCGCCTCAACACATTGAGAAGTGTTTTTCATTTTGATTGTTTTTCGGCAGTCCCGCGCTTGTCTGTCGATTGCGTGGCATGTGTGAATTTGTGTGTGCGCCCATAGCCATACGTAAATTTGTATTTGGACGTTTGGATATTTTCTTTTCTTGCTTGTGAAGAGACGATTGAGACGATTTGCTTTCTCATGAGAGCGAACTACTCTGCTCTAAACCGGTTTGAAATTTTATGTATTTGAGTGTGTTTGTGTGTCGCGTAAATTGAACGATGAACATGTTGAACGCACATTGAAATCACCGGCGTCATATTTTCGATTTTCGAATGTCCTATCATCGATTTAATAGACGTTATCACGTCAAAAATATTTGAAGTGTAAACATTTATCATCTTTTATCCTTTATTATTTGGTCGCTTAGCCAACAACAAAAAATATTTTGAGAAGAAAAAAATAGTTTCCTGCATGGTCATTCATTTTTAAAGTGTACGCAAAAACAGAGCGTGACTAAACTTTTTTCCTTAGTTGCCACAGCCAATCGAATGAATTCGCTCATTTACACAGACGCTGTGCACTGCCAAAAACAGAAAAAAAAAAAAAAAAAAAAAAAAAAAAAACCAAGCAACAACAAGTGGCAATCCTCCCGTCAATATTAAAAAGCATTAAGCTGGGCTGTACTGCCTTCAAAACGCCAGCAAGTAGGCAGGAAAGGAAAAACTTTCAATCCTCGACAATTTGCCGTATCAAAGTGAAGAAAGAAAATGATGTATTTATAAGCTTTTGAAACGTCTCCAAGTTCATTGGTATTAACCCGCCAGCGCTGATCTGTAGAAAAATAAGTTCAGTAAATAAATTCAATAAGAATTTTCAACCTCTTCAAATTTAAGAGAGAGTACCATACCACTATGGGCTTCTGACATCTAGCCATCATAAACACAATATAAGGTCTTAATTCGGTTCGATAATTATACCATTCGATGGCGTAAACTGTATTCGCAAGTTTCATGCTCTGAAATTTCAAAGTATTCCTATTTTAAAAGAATTCCGACATCCGCTCCCGACTTGGTGACAAACCTCTTCGGCGAATTCATTTGCAAACCAAAAATGTAAGCCGAGAGCATAGACGCTGGCCAATGTGAAGAACGTCAACGGTATGCGCAGCGACATCTCACTATTCTGCAACGAACCGTATTCATCATCAATATACATAGAATTAATTTTCAGACCACCAGCACCGCCACTACACTTTCCACCCCCATCTGCTCACTTTAAAAAATCTGTGATAAATTGATGTAAATTGTTCGAACACTTACAAATGCTAAGCACGCAATCAGACCCACCAGAACTCCACTATAAAGGATGTACTCCACAAAACCTAAGACCGAAATAACATCCTCAAACGATCGCAAATATCTGCAGAATAGAGAGTTTAGAGGACACGGCTCGTGTGATGCGTTTACAAAAGTAAAAAAACCCAAAAAAAAAAAAAAAAAAAAAAAAAAAGTCAAAATCATCCGACCTTATTATGCGCCTATGATAAATTATGCATTTCCTTAGCTCTTCAAGCATTTTCTTCTGGTCGTCTTTTGGAACGGCCATTATTTCCTCGCCGAGATCCTTTAATAGCCCGATACCGAACATTAGCCATGTCGAAAATATGTTCGTATAAATGGGAAAGGTCATCGCGAGAAAGGGCACAGCAAAAATGACTTGAATAACGAAACAAACTTCGAACAGAGGACTCTCGAGAACATCGATTCCTGGTATCAAAATATCCAATGGCAGCTCTGGAAGAACAAAAGAGACATTTTTTTTTTTGAACGCCCTCGCGCTGACGTACGAGTATATAGGGAGATATTCTCACTTCTTTCGCTTCTTATGGCGATAATATTCATGCTCATAACAACAAAAATCGCAGCAAAAATCGTCGTGGTTGAAAATAATTTCGCTTTTTTTGCAACATCCTCGAAAATTTTCAAAGTCCTTTCTCTCTTTGAAAGCTTTTAAAATTGTAAATTAAATTCATTTAATGCATATCGCTCATTTACTTCAAGAATTTCATAACTCAAAGAAATCGATTTTGAGAAAAACGCGTTTAAAGTTTTCAATTCCCTTGCATTTTGATGAAAAAAAAAAGACATTAGTGGTACTCATGCAGCTTCGCAAATGCCTTCGCAACTTTTCCCATCGTAAATTTTCATATAAATTTTGACAGTTGTGTGACAAATTTCTCATTTCCCGCAATTTGCGAAGCTGCATGAGTCCCACTTTTATTTTCTTCCCATAAAGATACTATACTTAAGTACTTAGTATTGATACGAAATTTTTACACAATGTGAGGCATGATACACAGAATATTTTCTTATCATTAACTCAAAAATCGTCCGTTTTTGAGATATGACATTCTTGAAGTCAATGAGCGATATGAATATTTAAAAAAAAAAAAAAGAATTTTCAATTGAAATGGCATACCTTGGCTTCGTCCATGAAGGTCTCAATTTGGATTAAGATTTTATTAACCTTCTTCTCGCGGAACACGATATTGAACAGGCGTAAAAGACATGTGAATCGTTGCAAAAACGATGCAAATGTCAATACAACACCAGCGATATTGTGCATAGTCTTGTATGCGAAGTAAAATTGAAAGATTAACGTTACGGCTGGTATAAATGTGAAAAAAATCATTTTCGAATTGTCTTTGGCATCGACAAAGCCGAAGAAACGCCAAACCTTAAAATTGACACCGTACAAAGGCAAATACTTCGACATACTCCTTCGATGGAAGTTGTCCCTTCAATAACCATCGATTCAATCGACGGACCGTCTTTATATGAATCTCATAACTCCCGTAATTATCCCACCCTCATGGAAAACTTATTGTTAGTCTTCTAATTAGACGAACTTTAATTAAAGCTAAGGACATTGGCAAATTCAAGATGGAGCTTGCAGGTACAGTCGACTCTCGTTAATTCAAACCCCGCGATAATTCGAACCTCTCTATAATTGAAAGTGATTGCGAGTTCCCTAAAAACTCTCTTTATACATTCGATTGTCGTTAATTCAAACCCTCGATAATTTGTGATATTTTAAGAGTCCCTCGAGTTTCGAATTAACGAGAGTCGACTGTACCTATTAGAATAGGTATCTGCCAAAGAAAAGTTCCGAAACCGTAGCCAATTGGATGAACTTGAAATAAATGAGAGTATAAATTACATGTCCTTGTTGGATTTTTTTTTTTTTTTTTTTTGAGAGGTTTCGAGTGCTACTTTTTATTCCCCCACATTCCATGCCAACGTTTGCACTTCGAAGATGGTTGAAAGTCCCTTGTAGCTTTATATACATATATGTATACCTACAATGACTTGGATACGATACACATTGAACATAGCCTTGAATTCAGTCATCAATAATAAATACTGGGAGGTTTTCGCATCATCCAATTGCGCATTTATATATTTTAAGCGTCGAGAGTCCGCTAGACAGCGAGATTTGATAAGCGGATAAGGAAAAATTGGCTCGTGGTCTAGCTCGAAATCAATCTCGATAAATATTTTGTTAACGTTTGAACGACAGTTGATTGACTATCTGTTTAAGTTGAAAGCAACTCGATAGGGTTACCAGTCATCTTGTTTTTTTTTTTTTTTTTTTTTTTTTTTTTTTGCAGAACATTATTTTGGATCTGCCTCACCATTGGGTTAGGTTTAAGGGGTTTAAAACCATAAAGTTCTCAGAGAAGTAAAATAATCAAATCAATGTCGCTATTGTACTCATACATGTGGTATGGTATGGTAAGTTTCTCAAATCCAAATGCATTCCTCTAAACCAACAGGATGGTCAAACCCTCGTCCGCTATAAGCCTTTCATGCACTCACCGAACATATCCTATGAAGGTAAAAACAATCTTTTGAGGATTTAAAACGGTTAAACTCTTTTAGATGTCAGCCTCCGTACCGAATTTCGGTTGAGAGGCTCTGGGTTCAACTCCCAGCTCGGTCGTGGATGTTAGTTGTGTCGTTTTTTGTTTCTGTTTTTCTTTGTTTTCCCAATATTCGTGGTTTCACGAAGAGCCCATGCTAGGCCTAGGTGTGTCACCCTTGATGGAAGCCACACTAACCAACCAACCCACCAACTCTTTTAAAAACTAGAAATATACTTATTTATAAATACATACATACAAAAATTGTCAACGCGCTCCTACTTGAAAACAGGTTGGCATTTCCTACTCTAAACAATCCTCTGCAAATATTTTTTTTTTCGATCTTCTTGAAAATGACTTTTCAATTGGCTTCTTCGCAATGGCTTCCATTCCTCGATTCATTTTCGAGAAATGCCTTTGAACGAAATGCGTACCAATAGTCAGGGAAATGTTCTTCACACTACCAAGATCACTCTCAGATCCCTCGGGTCTTCCTCAATCAAGACATATCCAGTACTGAAACAATACACAATCCCAATGAAATAAGTCAAGGAGATTCTCTATTTCTATTGGATAAGTAGATCACGGACGGCTAATACCATTAGGACGACTATGCCCTCAACTTTTTTTCATTTAAGTAATTTTTTTATAAATTCATGTACCCATTTTTGGTTTTCTTTTCTCGACAAGAGAAAATGTTGCTGAATCGCTAAGTTCAATGAGATGCTCCATGTCACAATTCTTGATTTCGAAAGCTCACGCGGAATTTTTGATCATTTCCCAGCGCCACTTAAAATATACGAATATTTCGAAACTGGGTAACTTCGCGACGCCATCTGTTACATCTCAGATCATCGGGTATTTCGACATCGAAAGACGAATCTGCTTAGATTAGAACTCTTACGAGCCATCCAGAATGTTGCAATTATTTCAACGAAAGGAAAACAAAAACAAAAACAAACGAGTAAGGGTGTTATAGCCATTAGTGCCCGCATATACCGACTTTTGTTAAATTTCTTTATGAAAACCGCCCCTTTGCCACGCCCACGCCACGCACTTTTCCTTTTTTTTTTTTGGAATTATAATCGGAGGCTTAAATATACGCTCGAATTCTAAGTTTCATTGAAATATTTCGAAAAACTCCGATTTTGGGGCAGTTTGGAGGCTTTTGTGAAAGACCCTAGTACGAGAGCTACCCTTAAAAATGGCCCGATCGGGTCCATTTTCGAACTTGTTCTTGCTCATGTCTCCGTGAGCACGTATACCATTATATCTCATTTCGTTGAGGTAGTTCAACTCCTTCGATAAGAAAACTGTAAACAAACAGACGGACAGGACGGACGGACGGACAATGTCTAAATCGGATCTCCTGGTGACGCTGATCATTTCTATATATATTTTGTATGGTCTACCTCTACTGGTTCTGGGTGTTACACACAACCACACAAACGTAATATACCCTCGACACAGAGTGTGTCGGGTATAAAAAAGGATCAAATAAGAGCACAAGAGGTCTTGAAAAACAAATCGTTTCATGTGGAATAAATTTTCGAATTCCCTTAACCCAACACCGGAAAGTAGAACCGTTGTCGTAACCTCACAATAAAAGCAAAAACAAAAAATAAAATAAAAGACATACAAAGAACAAGCGATGAAATGGAGAAATTTTTGCGTTTTCCAAATTTTTCTCAACTTCGTTTCACATGGACTTTTTGCCATTGTTACATACACGACGGTCGTGCCGGGCCCGGCGATACTATGGCATGTTTCATGTATGGGCGCGTATGCAAAAAAGGCGTAATTGGACCTCGTCAGCTGAATTCGATTTGAATAGTTAACTTTCGCAACGGTCGAGCGGGAGTGTAATCAAAAATGCGAACTGATGCCGACGGAGTGAAAAGCTTTGATTCGAGCACACGACAATTGCATACGTACCTATTTACGTACGTACGTATGTATGTATGTATGAGTATCTGCGCGATAATCATGATTCATGACAATAAAAGTGATTTTTACACCTTGCCATGCGAACGACTCAAATCGATGAATGATACCAAAATATTACCGTTAGGTAATCGTCGTCATGAAAAACGGCACAAGTTAAATGTATCTAGGCCAACGGTTTCTCTAGACATGGACATGGACGCGGACCCAGAATCGGACTCAGACTCGGACCAATATCCAATATCTTGTACGCAATGTTTTATGTATTTGTGTATAAATTTGAAAATTTATAAAGATAGCGGAGTGTCAGGTTGTTCACTTGATTTTGTAATTCAAATCTATGCATTTTATTTTCCCGCCATTTTTTTTTTTTTTTACTTTTCTTTTCTTAATAAAAAATTCTCTCGCTATGCTTCGGGCACTATTGCTCGGTCACAATATGCACAATTAATTGTCCTAAAAAACGAAAAAAAAAAAAATTTGATTTCTTTTTAATTTTTGGCTCTTTTCTCAGCCAGCGCTCTGTTACCAAGTTCATTCGAGTACCGTTGCGAACCGTTTTGGATTTGTTTTGTTTCGATTTCGATTTCAGTTTCTATTTTCTTTTTTTTATATTTTGTTATGTATTTTTTTTTTTTTTTTTTTTTTGCTGTTGAATTATATTTACTCGAATACCTGACCTACGGCAACGGTAATTGGTAATAAAAATCGCAGCTTTATTACAAATATTTTCGATTGATAAGACGAAGTGCGTTTTTTGTTTGACCGAAGGCCGTGTTATTGGATTCGATTTTCTATTTTATTGAAAAAATTTGAAAAATTGAAAAAAGAAAATAGAAAGTTTCAATGATGAAATGATCCCAGTGGGAAAAATCTGAATTTTTCTACAGAAACTTCATGCGAAGATCTCCTTACGGAATGCCTTATTTTTAACACAGCGATGTCATTGAGAACATTCAGGCATTACCGATTTCGCTTACCACGTAAGGCAGAAATTCAGTTTTCAGATAATTTATCTATAGCCGAACGTTTACCATACGGCGTAAGCAAAACGGTAAGCCTTACTATATGCATTGATATGAAAGCAAATCTTTCTATGCGAAAAAACTTTGACGGTCTGAAGTTTTCGCTTACAGGGCAAGGGAAATCGGTAAGGCATTACCTATTGCAACAAATCCTCCATTACTTTATCATGCAATAAAACATTCGTTCAATATTCCATGACGAAATAATGAACGAACATTTTGAGGGCTTACCGTTTTTCCCGCTGGGATATAATGCCATGGAAGCGATTGCGAAAGGGAATCGGTATGAAAATATAGTAGCATCCGGATAAAACGTCCCTCAAGGGACCGGTGAAACTTGGGCGTGCTAACCGGACGACGTACAAAACGGTTCAAGTTTATTTTTTCACTGTACAATATAGGTATGAATCCAAACTTGAGGTTGCATTTTCATCGCTAAAAACGAGGTCGGATTCTGCTGCATTGAGAAAAATTGAACGAAAGCGATGTGCTCAAATAACCGGTGCACCTTTTGAAGTACGAATACGTTACTACTCTTGGCAGCTCATCGGACCAGTGAAAAGGTGGTTTGTTTGAAAGAAGACGAAGAAGAAGTGTTGGTTTTGTGTCACCACCTTCCCTTTTCCCCATTCAAGCGACGTACATTTTGTATATTGGAAGCCTATCCAAAGCGGCCGTGCTCTAAATGAAGAAGATTTATAAAGAAGATTGGCTAAGTGTGTACCAAAAATTCGGCTGAACAACATCACAGGATCAGCATCAGACCACTTTTTAGGGTGACTTCAGTACTAGGGTCTGTGATGAAAATCCCAAAAACTGCCCGAAAATTCGAGTTTTTCGAGATATTTCAATTAAATTTGGAATTTGAGCTTATATAACAGCTTCCGTTGAAATTCGAAAATTTTTCAAAAGTGGGCATGGCAAAAGGGCAGTTTTCATAAAGGAAAACTGTTCATATGAGGCCTTAAGTATCTTGAAAATCTCCCTATTTTAGCCTAGCGAATTAAGACACCTTATTTTCTCTAGTGAGTTAGGGCAGCTATTCAGGTAGGGATCGTGGAGGGATAGTTTCACCCGGTTGAATAGCACTAGTGTTTAGGGCATAGAAGAGGGATTGATATATTCACTAGACCCCCAATTCAGATTAATTAAGAACATTTTACATTTTTATATTGAAAATATTTTCATATTTTCCACCACTTGATATCGCTCAAGTAAGATGTAGTGAGCCATTGGAGTGTAAAAAAATGCTCACCAGCAATGAGAATATGGCTTCCTAGAATTGATTTGAAAACACTATTATAGCTTGTCTATTACTCCATCTCGTTGTGAACTAGTAAAATGACTAGTCACCAAAGACTGGCATAATGACAGGTCACATATTTCGGTGGCGACCGTCTGACCACAGGAAATTTCATTGATGTTGCCACATACATATGTATGTACACCGAGAGAAATAACAACAGTTAAATCAACTACTTAGAACAGTTTAAGAAGTCAAAAACTGTATGGTAAATCAACTGAAAAAGGCAGTCAAATGAACAGTTGAAAAACAGTTACTTTTTATGTTCAAATTCGCTTTCGTTCACTTAGACGTATAAGTTCGCATTCTGATCAACCGTCTCCGGAGGTTTCGATAGCTCAGTGCTTTAAACTGTGATTCGACAGTCGTGAGCTTCGGGGTTCTGTCCCTGCTGGCGGCGGGATTTTTTCTGAATTTTTTTTTAATTACAGTTTTTTTTTGTTCAGAATGTAGTTGTTTTGGAAGACAAAAAATTTCTCCTAAATTTTTAAGGTTTTAATTTATTTAATTTTTTTTTAATGGTTCAATTTCAAGCAATAAATTTTGGGAGTGAAACAATTCCTTAAGCACGTTCCCAAAAACTTGAGCAACCATAAGCTCAAGTGAGCATTTTGACCAACAAATGAAATTCGTTCGTTTAGCGTAATGGTTAAGACGTTCGCCCAGCGAAGTGGAGGTCAGCGGTTCAAGGCTCGGCCGAGGCGAGAAAATTTAAAGAGATGAAAGAGAAAAAGATTTAAATAGAAACAAATAAATAAAGAAAAAATATAATTATTTAATTTAAAAAAAATATTAATAAAAGAAGATAAAAAGTCAAAGCAAAAAATAAATTTTTTTTTCCCAGTCGCTGGTGACAGTTGATTTAACCGCAAGACAGTTATATCAACCATCAGGAAGTTATATCCTTATTGACTGTGTTTGTACTGTTGAATTGACCGCTACTACACATAAGCTAACAATTAACGGTGAACTCGGTTATTTTAACCTGCTTTTTCAGTTAATATAACTACCTTTTTCTCTCGGTGTGTGTATATATTTTTCTACCAGAAAGATCTCGTGAAAACGCAAAATTGTCAGTTTTAAGAGACTGGCTTCGTAATTAGTGTCAGTCAGCCTTTTTTCGGGATATTTCAGTCCGTTTTAACGTACCTGAAACGAACAAAGACATTTTCTTTAACCCTGTTGAACAACAATTTCTTATACGAATTTCGTCCGGAAAAAGACACTCAATTGGTTACAATTTTTTCCAAGCGATAGGTACTAAAAATTCCGATGATTAAGGTATGTACTTTGAAAAAACAAAAACGTCAAAACCTCTATGGTACCTACCTATACTCTATTGTCACATGAAGTTACTACTTCACTTGATCTTGCATTATGGCATGGAATTGCACCCAAAATTTCTCCTACTTATCGTCCTCTGCATGTATAAAATTAGACAACTTCAATGAGTTCAATTGTAAAAGATATTGCCTACAAAAGAGGATATGGCTATGACCACTCTTTGCTTTGTGAATTATGAACTTTTAACAGCAAAAAAAAAGGTCTTGGAGTAAAACTCTCAATAAATAGATTTTCGAAAAAAAAAAAAAAAATACTGAAAACTTTGTGGCAAAATAAAACGAAAATGATCTTCTGCTTTCTTGCAATGGATGCGGTTTAATCAATGAAGAAAATATTAACACAAGGCTAATCACTAAATCCTTAGTCATAAGCTAATCAAAAGCTATGGGAAGTAGAGAGTCTTCTTTAATGGAGAAGAGAATATTTTATCGAAACTGCTGAACTTGTGATTTTTGTTTTTTTGTGATGCTTGAGACGCAAGGTATTCATTCACTCATTCGGATGAGTCGTTTAGCAATCCTTCTTGAAGGGGTTTTTCAGATTGGCCAATCGAAGTTGCTCCAAGGCCAATTCATGTGCACGGAAATGATCTCGCGTAGCCTTTTCCAATTCGGATAAATCTCCTGCTTTGTTGAAGTTGGAGCCGTAATTAAATTTAATGTTGGATGACGTGGCCCCACTCGGCTTGGCTTGAGCTGGTTTCAAGCTGGAGTAAGTGGAGATTTTCTCGGAGCCTGCAATTGGTTTCGATTCAAATCGATTGGGTTCCGAAGATATTTCTTTTGTCCTTGAATTCCAGTTTCGGAGAAACGCAGTAGGATAAGGATTTTCCTTGCTAAGAAATGCAGCATCATCAGTCTTGTTGAGGGCAAGGTATAAACGCGATTGGACTAGCATGCGTTGAGAGTTCATCGTTGGTCTCCAATAATGTTGCCCGCTGATGCCCGAGGTGTCTGGCAACACGTATCAGAATAAGGATTGTCCTTGATACTGCGACACGCTGAGAATGAATCCGGAACCGGCAGTGGACCACCCGTGGAGAATTCCGTGGTCCAGTAAGAACCAGCTGCTGCCACTTTCGAAACCTTGTCCAGATGTTGTCTTCAGATTTCCACCCTGCAGTTGAGTTCCCTGGAAGGAGCTTCCCGATGACGAACCACTGCCGAATGCACTAGCGATGCCTGAAGCACTTTCGAAACCTTGTCCAGATGTTGTCTTCAGATTTCCACCCTGCTGTAGAGTCCTTGGAAGGCGCTTCCCGATGACGAACCACTGCCGAATGCACTAGCGATGCCTGAAGCACTTTCGAAACCTTGTCCAGATGTTGTCTTCAGATTTCCACCCTGCTGTAGAGCTCCTTGGAAGGCGCTTCCCGATGACGAACCACTGCCGAATGCACTAGCGATGCCTGAAGCACTTTCGAAACCTTGTCCAGATGTTGTCTTCAGATTTCCACCCTGCAGTTGAGTTCCCTGGAAGGTGCTTCCCGATGACGAACCACTGCCGAATGCACTAGCGATGCCTGAAGCACTTTCGAAACCTTGTCCAGATGTTGTCTTCAGATTTCCACCCTGCTGTAGAGCTCCTTGGAAGGCGCTTCCCGATGACGAACCACTGCCGAATGCACTAGCGATGCCTGAAGCACTTTCGAAACCTTGTCCAGATGTTGTCTTCAGATTTCCACCCTGCTGTAGAGCTCCTTGGAAGGTGCTTCCCGATGACGAACCACTGCCGAATGCACTAGCGATGCCTGTAGCACTGCTGCCACTCTCATATGTTGTCTTGAGATTTCCATCCACTTTCGTAGGTCCTTGAATAGCGCTGATCCCAATGCTAGAAACGCCACTTAAAGTTCCTTTCTTTAGATAAAGTTCCTCGTCCATGCGTTCCTTTTCCAAGCGTTGCTCTTCCTCTTGCTTCAATCGCAAGCGGTCGGCTTCGAGCATACGATCTTCTTCCTTCTGCCGTTCCATCTCACGGAGACGTTCCATTTCGCGCATTTTCTCTTCCTCGCGTAACCGTTCGGCTTCACGCAGGCGTTCAGCTTCCATTAGACGCTCCTCTTCGCGCATGCGTTCCATCTCCTTCATTTTTTCATCGTCATCCATGGGCTTGGCGGCGTACGTATCAATTTTCTCTGCTTTTTGGAAGCCAAAGCTGCTTATTTCGCTTTGCTGCTGGCCAGCTTTAAGCTTAGCTGCGTTGAAGAGTTTAAGATGTTCCTCTCGGGCGCGTATTACTTCGGGTGTATCCTGGACGGGAGTTGGTTGCGCTGGCTGTTGCGCAGTATCGCTTGGGACTGTTTTGACAAACGACAAGTGTTGCTGCAATGCCTGCTGTGTTGGCTGTGTTGTCTGTAGAATTGCAATATTCTGTATCGGCTGAATTGGTTGCTGTACGGTGGGAATGAATTTCAAGACAGGACTGGCCTCGATCTTTTCCGGCTTATAGGAGCCATCGTCGTTGGTGTTGAAGGTTCCTGCTGCTTCGGCGCGAATTTTCGCTTCATTGACCAAGCGTAAATGCTCCTCGCGAGCACGTATGACCTCGGGTGTATCTTGAATTGGTCCTGACTGATGGAATTGTTGCTGTTGCTGTTGCTGTTGCTGACCATGCTGCTCGAAGCTCGATTTCAATTCGAATGCAATCGGCGACTCGACTTTCGACTGGCCCTCCTGAGCTTTGAAGAAACCACCTTCGATCTTTATGCTGGATTCCTTTAAACGTTCTGATTCCAATTGCTTAATCTGGTGCAATTGCTCATTGTAGATACGTAAATGCTCCTCGTGCGCCTTCTTTTGCTCAGCGGTCTCACCGATGACGGCATTCACATCGGTTATCGCACCACCAAAGCCTTGCTTCATCGTGTTCGCAGCATGTTGTTGATGGCCGAAACGCAAATGGCTGGCCTCCTGCTGCAAGACCTTCAGGCGCGCCTCATTCCAAATACGCAAATGCTCATCGCGGATGCGCTGAATATCAGGTGATTCCGATATCGCGGCGTACGTCGTTGAGTGGATGATCTTCTCGAGCGGCTGTAGTTTTGCCATCATATCGTTCGATGGTTGAAGGCCTTCGGCACGCAATTTCTCCATTTCGGTTTTCAGAGCTTGATAACGTTGTTCGCACCAACGCCGGAAATGCTCTTCACGGGCTTTTAATAATTCATTGTTGTCCAGCTGTTGATAGTAGCTCGCTGCGGTGAAACCCTGCTCTGGCAGGCCAGTGGTGCGTAAGAACTGATTACCATCACTGCCGATTGTATAGCTTAAACGTCGGACACCGTACAGGGGTTCCGGATAGGCATAGCCCAACTGATGCTCCGCTCCATTATTATCGAAATAACGTACGAAGCCCTGCGCCACCTCATTGTAGACGGGGAACTCACCACGGGCCGGTGTGTAGGCTAGTAATTGATTATGATGCGGATAACCTATGGCATGTGAGTTAACGCAACTCACTGCCGCCATTAGACCTAAGATGAATACTCTCATGTTGATGCCTTTTTTTGTTTATATTAAATTTCCTCCCCTATTATGGCTTAAATTAAACTTCTACAACTGCGTTGACCCGTATTCTCTATACGGATTGTTGCCTGGTAGAAAGCTTGACTGAAACTGATATCGATAACTAGAACCGATGTCCCTTTTTATACCCATCTTGATGTCTTGCACATGACCAACCGCAAACCATTTTGCGGTCTGTCCAAACTAACTGGACAAACCAACAACTGCCAAGAAAACAACAACAACAACAACAACAAAAGCAACATGAAATAAGCTAAGAAACGTCATTTCAAAAAGAGGAAAAGCAAGAAAAAAATATAATTCTTAAAAGCTATTCTCATGAAATGATGAGCCCTCTTTGCAGTTTAAAATGTCGCTTTCTGAATTTCCGAAAATAAATAACCAGTCCGATCCATAACAGTTAACATACTACGCCCCTGCTCTTTTGGATCTTTCGAATCTTTTGAATCTTTCGACCTTGAGCTTGTCACTTGGAGCTCGCTGAATAGGATACTTGGTACTCACGCTTATACCTCAATATATTTCAAGTTGTCCTAGGTCTTGGTGTCATGTTCATTCCAGCTGCACTTAATTGGCTTTTCGCTTCAACATGCAAGCTATCGTCTCTCGCAATATTCGTAACTGTAACCCAATTCCTTTATTTTTTATTTTATTTTATTATTTTTCTTCTTTTTTTTGTTTTAATTCAACTAGACGGGACATTACTCCATATTGCTTCGAGAATGTATTTTAGTATTTCTGTTCAGTTTTCTTACTATATAAATTAATGCTCATCAATAGGTTTTTGTGACGGCACGAAATGCTGTCGTGTAATCGTTTTCCTTGCTTCCATAAGGCAAGGTCAGACTTGGCTACGATGGTCGTTCAAAAAGTTGTGAAGAACATTTCTTTTTTCAATCCAAATTATATTTGACTTTAATAGTTATTTTTCTCCTCCTTTAGAAATATTGTTTTTTTTTTTTTTTTCTTTCAAACTTTAGGGGCTTCGGACTTTAAGCTCGAAAAAGGTGTAGGTACTCGTTCTATAAGAGGAGAAAACAATTTATTTTTCAGATTGTGCCAAGGACCTGTAGAAAAATCTCATTGAAAGCTTTTAAAAAATTTTACAGGATTTTTCACCAGGAAGATGGGCATGGACAAGCCAGGGAATGTGCTCGCCCAAACTAGGGTGCCTTTGTGTATGCCGTAGCTCAGTGGCTAAATTTTTCCATTTTTTCTGCTCTCTTTTTGCCCTTTTTGGTATATCTGGTAGTGCTCCAAAGATAAGATATATGTATGCTTAAGAGTTTAGTCAATATTCATCGAATTTCATCGAAATACGTTTAAACTATTAAGGCCCATTTGCTACTGTTCCGGTTAAAGTTTATCGTCAAAATTTTCATAAAAAATTTTTTGTTTTTCGGAAACGGACCTAAAAGATCAAAATTTCATATCGAAACTTTAAAGAAATATGTCAGAATTCCTCTAGATAGAATTAGAGTACACAGTGCCCGACACAACTTTTGCTGCTACTCTGGGCAAAAACAATATTTTCCACCCCTATAAAGGCATTAATAGGGTACTGTTTTAACATAGCCATCACCTAAATCGGGTTCTGAACTTGCAAATATGTAGCTATTTTTTTATTTCTTCAGAACATCTAAATCCACTTGTCTTATGGACCTTGGCATTCTTAGCACAAAAGAAAAAATTTAAACACTTTTATTTTTGAGATAACAAGTTTTCTTAAGGGGGTATTGTAACTTTTTTAGGCAGAACTCGGCAACGCGTCATCCGGTTTGAACAAATTATCCCTCAAATAAAAGAAAATAAACCCATATAACTGTTTTTCTTACATATTTTTAAGATCGGTCAAGAAAATAAAAATTTGTAGACCTTTGAGTCTTAAAAAACACATCTTTTTAGAGAAACATTATCAAATTTTTCCTTTCATTGACACACAAAAAATCCATACGCAAAAGGAAATATTTTTTTTCTTCGCATTTTTTATATGAAGGTGGTTCCTAAATCGACTTAGTTTTTGATCCTGATCATTTCTATATATTTTTTTCTATATCTCCGGAGCTTAATTCTCCCTGTTACAAGATTTGCACAAAACTAATATACCCCGCTTACGCTGGGTATAAAAATTGAGAGAGTGAAGCCAATGTAAGCAATGAAAATGACACATTAGGGTATTCGAATTAAGGGTGTAGATCAAAATTCTCTGTAAAGTACGTGATATATGTAATAGACTTTCGAAATTATATCAATAAAACTATGATTTGAAGCTTTTATAAGCATATTATATAATATTGTCTCAATATACAAATTACCCTTCTGTGCATGCCATTAAGTGTTCGAGTCAATTCCAATTCTTCCAATCGAGGTTGTTATGTTTAGATCACAACCAATTCACCCCTGTTAAAGCAATAAAACGTCCTGATATATGTAGATAGTATGTCGAAATTGAATATTCAAGTAACTGATTTTCCATTGTTTGTCTACTTGGTTATATATATGTTCAAACATTGAATTCTTGCAGGCATTAAAAGTTTTGATCAATTCGGCAATCTTCCAATGCAGGTTGTTATTTAACACACCACGACCTTTTAAAGCAAAATAAACTCCATTTTTGTATTCAAAGAATTTCAGTCTTTTTCCATTTTTGTCTCTGGTTTTAAGTTAAAGCGTTGAGTTAATTTTAACGGCCTGCAGCAGCATAAAACAGGCAGTGGAAGCTTACTCGTCGATGGCTTAAAACATGCGCTCAGTTGAAACGAGAAATTGTTCTTAAAATTTAAAGTAAAAGGACTGACTGAAGGAAATAAAATTTTTAGTAAAAAAAAAACCCCCCGAATTACTGTCTCTTATCATTTGCGACATAGTCATCAAATGATCCTTAAAAGCGCTGAGCATTATTATACCTTTCAAGAGAAAAAAAAAAAATTATAATTTCAATATTCGATGGCAACTTCATTTTTCATTTAGGAATCCGATAGATCATTTTTTTTTTATCAGTTTATCTCGCTTCGAAAATTCTTGACCTAGACCTTGGTACAGTCACATCGCTCGAATTCGATGTTAACTTCTTTCTACGATACCCTTTCCAACGTCCTTAATTGCCTTCAATAATTCATTGGTTAAGCCTTCTTAAAATCTTGACAGCACAACGTTCCTTACATTCATTTGTAAAAAAAATGGGTAAAACAAAAACAGATAAAAAGATATAATAAAAAAAAGCACCCATATTTTTAGTAAAAATTTATTTTTAGCACAGCGGCAAGCTCCCTTGCCTTTTTTGAGCATTCGCCCCCCATTTGCGGCTTTGTTGCATGCTGACGCTTTTTTGATTTTTATTTTTTTTATTTATTTATTTTTATTTATTTTTTTTTTTTTTGTAAAGGGGATGAGGCGCAAGATGCGGTCACAGGAGTCGTTCGCCTGAACGCTGAGGAGAATCACCCGGTTCGGAACTGGCTCTGAAACTGGTTCCCGAAACCGTTCTTTTCGTTGCGTGAATTTTATGCGGCGCCGTTATGCCGGTGACTGTTTTGATGCATTCTTCCCTGTTCGAATGGAGACAGTCTTTCGGCCAGAGGGTAATAAAAATACTGTCATGACATCCAAGATTGTTTTTCTTTTTTCGAGAAAGAGAGATACAATTGAGGTATGCGGATGTTGCGAGTTTAGTCTTCATGTGTGGATTTTCCTTCGTCTTTTTTTTAAATTATATTTAAAATTCAATTTCGCAGTGTCTTAATCATTTTAAAATGGCCCTTTTTAATGAATTCGGGAATTATTTAAGTATGCGATAATAGGGAGTCATACTTTATGACTCAAAATTTCTAAAGAGTCTTTCGTAGACTACTTCTCGGAGTCTTTTTGAGTCAGAAAAAAAATTTTTTTTTTAAGTACTATGCTATGCTCTTGATCCCAGGATCCGAAGTTCGATTGCCGGGAAACGCGAAAAGGAGTGTAAGGTTCCAAGCCTAGCACTGATTTTTTTTTTTAAATCGTATGTTAGGGGCACACTACATAAAAAGACATACAATCACACAAGCACAAGAAAAACCCCTCGTGGTATCAAAACGGGCCCGGTATACGGCCTAAGTGGCAGCCACTCCAACAAACATACATACGTACATACATACATGCCTCAAACAAGAAAAATCTTAGCAACTCAGAAAAAACAAAATCTGAAAAACCACGCCATCTTGTTGGTTAGATTAGTGTGGCTGTCACCATTAAGGATGGTGACACACTTAAGCCTCACATGGGCCCGTTTTGATACCACGAATAATGGGAAAACAAAGAAAAACGAAAACCGAAAAAACGACAAAAACATCCACAACCTAAGCTGGGAACCGAACCCAGAGCGCCCCGCTTCGTAAGTTGGCATCTCAAGTAACTACAGCACAGAGGCCTTCACGGCATCTGAAAACTCTACCTACGAAAATTTGATGCCTGGCTTCCAATAATGCAGGAAATTCTGCGCATGGAATACTCAACACATTTAAATATATGAAACCATTTTCAATCACAATGGCGCAGTTGATTGAAACTGATTTCATATGTTTCAATGTTGCTGGATTCTGGATATGTAGGTATGTGCAGGAAATGCTGCGCTTTTGGAAACCAGGCAAAAATCTCGTTCGAATGGAAGAACAAAATACCTTTAGGACCCTACATTTTTATTCTCTTCTCTTCTTCTTTTTCTTAAATCTTTTAATGTCCCCTTCACTTAAAACCATTTAGAAAGTTGACAAGGCGATTTTGCTGAGAATTTAAGAACAATTGATATAAAAGAAGAAAAAAATATGACAGCCGCCAAAAGATAAAACATGGATTTGCGTTAAGCTGTTCAAATATTTGCTTATCATGCTCTCGCAGTTCAATAGCTCACGAGCATTTAATTTTTTTTTTTTTTTCTTTTCTCCTTTTGATTTTCAAAGCGTCTAAACCCGTTGTTACTTGCCGACGTTCATACAAGAAATTGACGCAAATAAAGCACGAGAACACAAAAGCAGCAAAAAAAATTAACGAAAAAAAAAAAAGTAAATAAATAAATAAAAAAAAAAAATAAAACAATCCGAATTCACGCAGCGACCTTCAGAAATATTTCTCGAAAATATTCGGTCTCGATGTCGGGGCTTTGTCGATTGGATTTTCCAAACAGAATCGATCGACAAGATTAGCAGATGCAGCTCATAATTTGTTTTTTTTTTTTTTGCGCGCCCGCGAAATCCGGGATCGTCGTCAAGTCCAAAGGAAATGTATCGCATCTGCGTTCGTACAGCCAAACCCTCTCTAAAAGGAAGGACTACACTCGAAGAGCCTATACTCAGATATGCAGTAATTACTATACCATAAATATAACAAAGTATACTATATACGAGTATAAATTAAAATTTTTTTAAACCATACGATTATAAATTTCACTCAAAATTTTTGAGTCTGTTTAAACTCCTAAATATGAGTGCTTACGGAGTCATATACATATGTATATGACTCTTATGCTATGTTCTCACTAGGCCGGGTTAGGGCTATCGGCGAAACCCATAGTTACAAATGTCAAAACGCATATAAAAAAAAAATCATTTAACCCGAAAATATACCCTAGGTTAGCATTTAACTCTGAGGTTAGCGCAGAAATGCATTTGAAATTTTCAGTTACATTTGCTAACACCAAATACAAAAACCGGGTAAAAATTTAATGCGACAGTGACAGGAAGCTTTCACGTGCAGAAAATGAAAGGGGAAGGATGTAAGTATTTGGATATGTAAATTTTGATCACAAGTCGTTTTTGTGATGCCGCTTTCACTATTAGCTAGAGCTGGATAACTATCGATAGTTGCGACCATCGATAGTCTCGATAGTCGATAATATGAAATATCGATAGCATCGATAGTACTATCGGAAGATATATTTTAAAATTTAAACTAATTTCATTGGCAAATTGCTAGTGATTTCAATCAAACATGTTTGAGCTGTTTTACATTTAAATATCCACTATTTGAAAGTTTAAAATTTTAAAATTAATGGTGGTCACACAAATAATAATTTAATAAAATGCTGTGCTTAAGAATCCCTCCTCAGAAGCCGAATTTTAAAACCTTTCTTACTCAATTCTCCATACTTTGTAAACAGCACTGATGTTGGCAGTATTTTGGGACTCTTTTCCTTGGATATTGAAAAAAATTTCTTTATTTCTGTTTTCTTTAGGAAAGTGATCAATAAAACTCCCTAGTAAACATTTGAAGTGATTTTTGGTTAAAGGTAAAATCGAAAAATTCCATCAAAACGGAAAAAACCCCTCGTTCTGGTGCATCAGTGCATAGAATAAAATGTTAGCATGACGCCTATAATTCTCATTTGGTTTGTAAAATGGGACACTTAAGACTCGCAGAGTTTGAGTGATGAAGCAAGAACGTGCGTAAGTCATAATCATCATCACCAGTGTTGCCAATCCTCAGATGAAAAAAGCGCTGATTAATTTTGAAAAAAGCACCGGAAATCAGTGATTCCCAATTTCTAATTTCAAAAAGCGTTAAAAAAAAAAACCAAAAAATCAACCAAAAGAAAGCATTTTGGAAAGGGAAGTGGTTGTTTTTCTAAAAAGATCATAGTATATTTTGATGTTTTTTTTTTCTTTGAATATTTATTATAAGTAAAACAAATGATTAAATATGCTTCTTACAAGTCTGCGTTTAGATTAGAAACGATGCGACTAAGGCACCGAACAACCATCTCTTTCTTCCCCATATGCCATTCTATATCACAAAATAGTCACGCACAATGTTTCTCTAGTGTAAACGCAATCACAAAATTAAAGCTGCCAGATTCATCATTGGTTCATCTTACAGCTGTTGTGCTAGGAAGAATACTTGGCTTACGCTATTACAATGTTGAAAATTGAAGGAAAAGCTACTTTGAAAACTTTAATGAATGCAACGAAAAAGCGTTGGATTTTGGGCAAAAAATAGCTAAGCGCTAAAAAGAAGTTTTCGCGCCGCGGGCCTTCCAAAAGCGCTAGATCCAGCGCGAAAAGCGTTAAGTTGGCATCATCGCTTAAATCTAGTATGTCTCGTTAAGTCCGAGGGCTGATTTGAAACAAGCCATGGTGGGGTTCGTGGGGACATGTAAGATACAGAAGACTTCAGGGCGATGACAATATCACATCTTTTGTTCTCTTTGTTCGTCTTCGACTTAACTGTACTGTTGTCCTACTCGACTGACCTTATAGCAAAAACGGGCTGAGCTTGCACACTCAAGCACACACACACAAATTTTTCACAGCAGGCACGCATTTTTTACGATGATGTATATATATACATTTAAAAAAAAAAAACTCTTGAGGGAGATATTTCCAAAGCCGACGGAATGAAAGTCATTCAAATGAATTCTATCCTGGCCCACTTAAATTCCTCGATGCCTTGATGCAACCCAAAATGGTAAGGAGATACAAGCTATCATGAATTTTTAGTTGCCTTCCGACACACACCGACGCAGAAACTTATTTCGAAAGAAGTTTAAGGCATAAAAAACTATCCACCGAGAACATTTGCTCAATCCCCTTTGTAATTCCCCACATTTCTAGGGGGGCTTGAACCCACAAAAGCACCCTCCGAATACGCTCATAGTTCCCTTTGATGGTATTCGTCCTGAAAACAAATTTCCAATCATTATTTCCCTCCAAATGCAAAACTACCCCGAGAAATGGTACTTTTTTTCAAAAAATTCCTACAATTCTCACTGAATTCATGATTTCGGAAACGTATATAAAGCAATGAATTGAAGAAATTCTCAGTCATCTCAATAGAGCTGGAGAACTATCGGAAGGTATATTTTCAAATTTGAACACCATCACCATCATCAACACCATCAACAACATCATCACCATCATCATCATCATCATCACATCATCATCACCAACACCATCATCACCAACACCATCATCATCACCATCATCGCCATCATCACCAACACCATCATCATCAACACCATCACCATCATCTCCATCAGCATCAACAACATCACCATCAAAATCATCACCATCAACATCATCATTACCATCAACAACATTACCACCATCAAAACCAGCATCATCACCATCAACATCATAAACATCATCAATACCATCAGCACCATCCTCATCACCATCATCATCACCATCATCACCAATCTCACCATAATCATCACCAACCTCACCTTAATCATCACCCACCATCATCATCACCAAAATCATCATCATCACCAACATCAACACCAACATCACCAGCATCACCATCATCATCACCAACCTCATCAACAGCATTATCATTATCATCACCATCATCACCATTATCATTATCATCCCATCATCATCGATAGTTTCGATTATCGATATGCCCTCTGTCACCGCCAGCACCACCTTTCCAATGCTAAAGTAAATATCCATGAATCAAAACTATCGATAGTCTTCAAAAACCATCGATGTTTTTGATAGTTTGAAACCATCGATAGTATCGATAGTGCTATCGATTGTTTCTCCACCTCTACTATTAGCTCCATTAATCTTTTTTTTATTCCTGCGGACATTGAAATGTTTTTCTGACATTATTGCTTCCAATATTCCTTTGACTTTTTCAGCTTCTTTAAACATTTCTTATTAAGCAAATTAAATTGTTTTTTTCAATTTCTCGATAATATACCTTGCGCGTTTTTTAGTTGTCAAACTCCCCAGCCGGACATTATCGCATGCATGTAATGAAAACAGCGGCCATCTCCCATGCGGGTAGTCGCAGTATCCATTTTCACCACTTCGGAAGTATTGCAGAAGTAGTGAACTTTCCGGCTGGGTCATATGCTCATATGAACGCTTTGAGTTAAAGTATCGGGTTAAGAACTTAACCCCTATAGTGAGAACATAGCAATATATGGGCTCCTTCGGCATATGACTTCGGACTCATCTAGGACGACCTTCGCAAGAAGAGAAACATTTTCATTTTGGACTCCTAAATGAGCTCAATATGAGGGTTCACACACCGAATAAGGACTCACAAATCACTCATTTAAGACTCCAAATGTTTGTTGAGGTAATCACTGCATATCTGAGTATAGGTATGTATGTATGTAGTATATTGATTTAATGGAAAGGAATTTCAAGAAATTTTTGGTACTTGGTTTTGACTGTAAGCATGAGTGAGAAATGAAAAGTCCAAATCGAAACCCGACTCAAAAAGACAACGTTTTGCCATGGCTCTGAACAATCGATGACCAACCGTGATTCATTGAAAGAAATTCAATTCTGAGACAATCGGAACTGGTTTAAAATTCGGGGAACGGGTTTGCCGGAATTCGGCATTTGAAATTCGAAGCGAAAACCAGAAGTCATTTCGGGCAAAATCGCTTCAATAAATACCGCCTCGTTCGGAATGAAAGCCCAATCTATTCGCACATAATTATTTAATTATCTATTAACACAGTGATTTGATTGCTTTCCAAGATAAACATGGATTCACGAAATCGCACGACCATCCTTGTTTATTTTTTTTTCTTTTTTTTTCGGGAATTTCTAATCGAATTTATTTGTTTTCGTTAAGACTCGTGTTCGGGTTTTTGGAAGACTAGAAGATTAGCAAGAATCCGCAGTGGAAAAATTAATTAAAAGGCATTCAAATTATTTACTAAACGTAATTTTCTCTTTTTAATAAAGCGATCTAGTTTATTGTTGAAGTTAGTGAACCAATTTAGTATGATTATGGCTGGGGCTTAGAGAAAATACTCAGATTGTAGGTACATATCTTTTAAACTAGAATCAAATAAATAAACTGTTCTTCTTAAACCTTGCTTAACCCTTTTCGGATTCGCATGCCATTATATCTGACTAACTTTGAGCGCTACAGTAATGATGATCGTTTTTGATCACACCAGCCGTCATCCTTATCATTTTCATATCAGTCGTAGTTATTTTACCCTCGTACGTTGTTGCACATGGTCCAACAATCGGACGGGCGCAAAAGGGCGGTCCTGGCGACTGTTGTGTACAGCTTGCTTTTCAATATCCTTTCATAGACACAGGACGAGCAATTTGCCTTTATGTCCCAACACTCAACCGCGGACCCCGGCCAAACCTTCATCAGTACGTTGATCTGGTATTGGATCAAACTGGCAGTACCAATATTGGAAATTTATGGGTGCAACATACTACAGGTTACTCATATGACCTAAATACATAGTAATATATTGATACATGGTGCAGCAGGGATCAAGAACTCAACGGCTGGTAAGGTAGTGCCTGATATTTGGGAAGTTCCCTTGTGGGAGTCTCTCTACGTCTGTGGGTTATCGATAACGATAGGATGGCCCCGAATCTTGACCAATAAAATTGGTACGCTGAGTATGGTAGTAGCGCCCCAAATCGTCATACAAACTGGGTAGGCACTCAGTGTTATCGAGTTTGGCTCTTCAGGTCGGAGGCATCGGGTTAAAACAACCTTGAATAAACAGGCCGATTCTTCATATTCACCGGGGAGATTTTCCGTGCGGAATTGAAAAAAAAATTCTGCCATTCTAAGCACACTGGAGAAGTGAATATAAAGGAGGGAAGTATTTTGAACTTTTTTAAGCAAAGATTATCCCATTTTTTTCTTTTGTTGACGCTTAGAATACTATCTTTTTCCGCGAAGAAAAGTTTCTGGGGAAACGACTCCAGCATTTTTTCTGAAGAGTTATTTTCGTAGGATTCGTAGAAGTTTTCTGAGCTGTGTATCGACGAACTCCTTTCTCGAGTTTTCCTTTGCGAAAGCAGGGAACCGATGTGAACTGCCTATTTCCTGTCGTTCATTTTATGCCTATTGGACAGAGCTATGCGTAGGTACATACATATGTATATTCCACATTTCTTTTCAAGCCGAATCGAATGTCTTCGTGCACTCTTTTATCGGGCTATGTTCATTGACATTTTGGTTACTCTCTGATGGGAATAAGTGGATTTTGTAATCGTTGACATCAATTCGTTCGCCGTGGTGACACTTTCGTTTCGATTGAATTGAAAACTTTTGATACGTCCACATGAAGCAAAAATGCAGCGAGAATTTTATCTTTCGGCGAAAAAATTATCAACCATAATCTATAAAGAATGGAGAATGGCTAACATCGAATTTATTTATATGCAGCAAAATTTTTCGCTAGCAGAATAAAAATAAATTCAAATAACCGAAATTTATTGATTCCTCTTTGCATACCGATTTCGAGCTTTGGACTTTTGAATTTTGCCCATTCGATAAGCACATACCGGCATTTCTTTATTTAAAATAATAATGTTGAATTTTCATCAGATGGCATTTTTTTTTAAGATTTCAGCTGAACCGAAATGCTTGGCAACGGTTTGGAATGTGCGGCGAAGGGGGACATCCATTAATTACGTCAACATATTTTCTCCAGCACATATAACCATATATGTACCCAAGACCGTGTTGAAAAGAGCCAAAATCGAAACGGCTCCTGAGTGACATATATAGCTATATATGTTCTCCAGCTTTGGATCCCCTCCCCTCCCCCCTATGGTGAGTTTCAGTGAGACTTCTTCGCACTCGATTTGCCGATTTGGTGAGATTTTCTCGACCCCCTCCTCCCTAGTTTTGTTGACGTAATTAATGGACGTCCCCAAGGCGGACAATTGTTGCTTTTTTTTTGCACATTTTCATTGCCAACTTAAAGTCGGTGAGCATTGCAAAACAACGGTCGATAGTTGAGAAGGAAAGTTGGTAATTAACATTAAGCAATAATATTAAGATAATGATTAAATAATATGTTCCGTTTTCAATGGGGCTATCAAGGTATGGTTATGGTTCATGAACCAATAAATTAATTGATTTTGCGTCACATCAGTGAACGGAGTTCGGAGCAATGATGCCAGATCGAGGAATTTTTACCGTTTTAAGGTATTTTTCGATTTTAATTTTAAACAAAAATAACTTCAAAGGATTTTCAAGGGACTTTTTCCGATAAATTTTCTAAAGAAACCGGAACGAAATGGATTTTTTTTTTTTAAATATCCGAGAGAAAAGTACCACCAAAATACTGGCAGCACTGGTTCGGAGCTTTGATATTTTATTCTCCTTCTATTTGAAATAAAAATCGAATTAACCCTTTCACGCCCTTTTGCCTTGCCCACTTTTGATCAGTTTTGGAAAAAATCATAAAACCGTTTCTCTGATTTAAGTATTAGACCCCGGAATGGTGCCCAAATACTCGAAC
The DNA here is from genome assembly GCA_020466095.1 of Chlorops oryzae. Taxonomy (NCBI): domain Eukaryota; kingdom Metazoa; phylum Arthropoda; class Insecta; order Diptera; family Chloropidae; genus Chlorops; species Chlorops oryzae. Next base: position 34,277,011 of record CM035806.1, read on the forward strand.
AATTCAATTCTCTCGCTTAGGGCCAAGGCATAATAAACCGAGAGTAATGCGTGCGTGCGAGAGAGATACGTATATAGAGAGATAGAGGGAGATCGAGACAGAGAGCGGTGCACGCACGACTCTCGGACTATTGTACCTTGACCGTTAGTCTTATGCCTAGTTTCCAATAGCCAGGCGCGGCAACTATGGGGGAACAAGGCACTTTTTGCCCCTCCCAAAATTTTATTGGAGGGTCCATGCCCCCCAATATTTCGGCAACTGAAAAAAATACTTGAAAATTTTGTAAAGATATTCTAGAATATCACACTTTTATTCTTTCATATTTCTTAACTAATTTACTACAATTTTGAAGTTCCGGTAATTCAAATTTACCTGCCTGTGCCATTCTATAAGTATCGATATCTGTCCCATTCCGAGAAGGGTTAGAACTTGATTTCAATTGCAGTAGATATACTGCACTTTTTCAATATTTGACATCTACTAAACACTGCGTATTGTTCCCTGCATACAATTTTTTCCCCCCCAATATTTTTGGAACTTGCCTCCCCTGCCAATAGCGCAAATGCAACCCATACAAACATATGAAAACAATTAACTGCGGACACGATTGTAACTGCAGTCTTACGACAATTGACCCAAAAAAACAACCCCCCCGTTTTGCGGATTAGTCCCAGTGGCGTGTCTAGAGAAAGAGTGCTTTGATAGTGCTTATATTTTCCACAGTGGTATATTTAACAATTATATGGCATTAACCCAAAAAAATTTGGCGGGGCCAGAGGAAGTTTAGAGAGTTATGGATGAAAATTTATATATGGAATAAGTGCAAAATTCTAAGAATTCGGATTTTTTTGATTTTTGGTCCATAACTCTCTAAACTTCCTCCAGAACTAAAATTTTTTTGGGTTAATGCCTTATAATTGTTCAATATACCACTGTGGAAAATATAAGCACTATCAAAACACTCTTTCTCTGGACACGCCACTGATTAGTCCCTCTCCAATGACAGGGCCATGTTAAAAAGGTCAGTTGAATACATAAGAAGTGAAATTATGAGGCGACTAGTACTGGTAGCATAAAGGACTGACCGAAGGCTACATTTGGGTCAGTCCATATTACTGGAGGGTAGTTCCAAACCTTTGTATTTATTGAATATTTGCCGGAGTTCCTGCACTATTGGAAACCCCGGCATTATTCGGAATATTTTAAATCCCTATACCGAAGTTTATTATTGATATACCTAAGCTCCATAGATAAACAAAACCGTTTCAATAAGAAGGTGTACACAAAAGCACAGACAGAAAATTACCCATCTCTAGCACCTCAACTGGTTTGAATTTTGGTAATCAAAAAGTTAATTTTTACAGTTCTTGCATATTGAACCGACATAGTTGATATTTAACATGCTATTACCTGAAGTTTTTATTGATTATCTAACTTTCCAATGAATTCTTTTTGACGTCAATAGACAAAAGAGGACAAAAAATTTAAGAAGAAAATTACACGTCTTGCATAATGTTTGATTTTGGAGGGTCAAACAGTATAAGTTTTAGTTCTTTTGATCGATCGCCTCTTTGCCGAATAATGTTTTTTTTAGGCTCCATTGAAATTTTTTGAAGTCATGACAAAAGAGACAAAACAAATAAGAAAACGAAACACGTAAATTCCAGATTAGGGTACCACAGAAATAGTGATCGATTGTGTACTTGCATTAGAGTCATGTAAACATGACATTCATGACGACATTAGAGCCTATTGTCATTGCATTGCATTGAAAACGGAAGTAAATGAATCGTTCCGATCGTTCGTTCGATTGTTATTCGCAGAGCAGTAAAATGATCGCGAATTAGACATTGTCAATTCATTGTTAAGACCATGCGAGCAACCATAGAAAGCTTTCACGATTTGTTTTTGCATGAATAAAATTGATTTTCCACGCAAATTGGAAAAATAATTTTTCTACGCAAACAGAATTGCTACGGCACTGTGTTAAGCTCAAGACTGCAAGTGAGTTGAGGACTTAACAATTGTAAACAGAGCTCATGGGGAAAAAATTAAAAAATCAAAAAAAAAATATAAAAAAAATAAAAAATTAATTTTAAATAATTATATATTTGCAATCACAATAAATGCATGGATTTTTATTATTTGTTTTGAGTGCTTTGACAATAGTTTTGTGACGTCAGTGCTTCGAAATGAAGAAGAAAAAAATATGAAATGCAAGCTCAAATTGAAATAAACCCACAATTGATTATTTATTTTGCAGTCTCGGCCGCTTGAATTGCTATCAGCGGAATATACTCGAGGAAACAAAAGTCTCACGTGAACATTTGACACCGGAAATAGCCCTGATGCTCATAACGCCGGAATGTCGACTTTTTCATCAGCCCGTCATTGATGCGAGCGACAAAGCCTTTCCAAATGATCCATTTTGGGCTTTCTATTGGCCAGGCGGACAAGCAGTAAGCAGGTAATTGTAATTTGTACCTACGTACATAATTGTCCAAAAAAAAATTTGGAGAAAAAAAAATTTTTTTTGCGAATTTTTTCAGATATATTTTAGATAATCCGCATTTAGTAGCAAACCGAACAGTCCTTGACATTGGAAGTGGTTGCGGGGCTAGTTCGATAGTTGCACTTAAAAGTGGAGCAAAATATGCAATTGCCAATGACATCGATGAAGGTGCAGATTGTTTTCATGTGATCCGATGACTCAATAATTCGCATTCCTTTCTCTATATACAGTCGCCGGTTGTTCTGTTCTCTTGAACGCTGCCCTCAATGACTTGCCGATGGACAATCTTCAAATTTGTTCGAAGAATCTCATTGGTTCGAGCGTATCGGAGGAGATCGTGTTATTGGGTGATATTTTTTACGACGAAGAAATCGCGAAACAATTGCATCCTTGGTTAAAAGAACTTTCAAGATCTGGTAAAATAATTTTAATAGGTGATCCTGGTCGTCATGGCCTGACCGATTCTAGTTTAAATTTTATGAAAAAGCTAATCACATACGAGCTGCCCGAGAACTGTTGCATCGAAAATCATGGATTCAGGTTGGTAAACGTTTGGAGATTTCAATGAGACTGTCTTTTTTTTTTTTTTTTTTTTTGTATTTTTGTATTTGATGATTTTATATGATCAGATAACATTTACTTTGTGTCATTTATACTTAATACAAGCAATAATTAATTAATTAATTAATTAATCAATTCTTTCGCTTGCCGTTTTTACAATTAGTTAATAATTAAATAATTACTCTCAACTTAAATACTTTGCCTAGCCTTACATCTGATAATTTAATAATAGCTTTTATAATAGCTTTTAGAATTCCATCATTTAACGTAACTGTTAAATGTTACTATAGGTGCGTAAATTTATGTTATAATTTCTATTACATAACGGGTATTCACATCGGTCTCGTTAAATTTTTAAGTTTCCTATTTCTTCGAATTTCTTAAGAATTCATTGGCGGAAGTTTATCGAAAGCAAGAAGAAGCAGAAGAAGAACAAAAGCCTTTCGATAAATATTTAACTGTTAACAAACTACCAAATTATCGAGATCCAAGGTGTGAAAGACCCTTCGATTTTAAAATGAAATATATTAGAAGAAATTTCTTATTTAAAATGAAAAATTCAAAAAGAGTGAGTGCCTTATTAAAATGTTCACAATTTTCGACGTGAATGCTTATTTATTCCTAAAAAAAAAAAAAAAAAAAAATTTAAGAGAAAAAGTACAACTTTTTCTTAAAGGTCTTCTCAAAACAGACCTTTGTATTTTACACATCTTTTTCTTTTATATATACAAATGAATTTGTTTTATAATTCTTAACATGTTCGGTTTGCAGAAAAAAATTTTGGTTTGAAAGTTTCAGAACAACGACATAAGGAGTAGGAAATATATAAAAAAAAAAAAAATAATAATAAAAATAAATTTAAAATAGCCATTAAATAAAGCTCAAAAAAAAGCTGCATTATCGAAAAGACAAGAAATCTATGCTCGAAATTTCTAATTGGAATATGACTTTAAAATGAGCTTTCGATCGGAATTTCCCCATTTTTTAGGACCCCGATGCGATAGTAGCTGATCTTTTCAATCCTTGTTTATTCATAGTATTGGACCTAAATTTTATTTATTTCCTTGTTCAATTTTTGAGAGGCCAAATTTGATGAGTTCAATTTTCTTTTTTATGGACTTATGAAAAATATTCAGGTGCTATTGCTACCAAAGGGAATTTATCGTTTTGAAACGACTGATCATACATTTTTATCAATTCTGTTAGGCTTATAAGATGACTGAGATGACTCCAAGATTTTCGTGTATAGGTAACGATTGAAAAAGATTTCATTTATCTTAATAAGGCTCGTTTGACTCGTTGTGGAATGTTAAAGACCAATATTTGTGGAATCGAGTATTGCAACTGTGCGTTATTGATTTAGGAGCTTGATTGGAACATTTGAATCTCGCAATTGACACTGGGGATGTGCCAACATACTGTTTGAATTATACGATACGAAATCTTTCATCGAAATTTCGGCAAAATAAATTTGGAAGAGAAATTGTCAAAACTAAGAAACTCTTTTACAAGAGGGAAATTCGAAAACTATGTTATGAGTTTGTTATCACTTCCGATGGCAACTATATATCATATAAAATTTTGCCAATTTATGGAGGATGGATACGGGATACATTCCATGATAAATTTTAAGACCTCCAACAAGACCTCCCTTGAGCGTACAGGCGATGAGCAGCTAACGAGGGGTGCAAAAATGGCAACAAGATTTCAATTTCTTTGTATGGCAACTTTTAAAGAGCACAACGAAATGAAATGAAAAGAAAAAATGATAATAATAACAATAAAATCTCATGGAGACCAAGAAATCAAGTTGGAAAAAATAACGAATGGATAAAATAAAATAATCAAATCGATAGGCGGCAGCAGACGGAAATGCGATAATCTTTAAATTACAAGTTATTAATTACATTTCATTCTATAAGAATACGTAAACTAGAGAATACGAATTAACTTAACATAAAGATTTTTTTTTAACTTAATAAAATACATTTTTTTTTTTTATGTATTAACTTCAAATATATAAACCATGAATGTTAATAAATTTGAAATTTAACTTAGTCAAGACTTTCCGCTTACATTGAGAGAAGGCTGCAGCATACAATGCAAAATGCACATTGCACGATGCACAATGCACAAAACACAAACGAAAACGAATGATTTCAAAAAAAAAAAAAAAGAAGAAAATTAAAACGCACAATTTACATAATTGGATCTGGACCTTGACCTTCCAGATCGGACACCTGACTCTGATAGTGCAGTGCATCCTGATAGGCCTTCTTTACTGCCTTGCGTTCAGTTGGCTTCCGCGATTCGACCAGTTTCGCTTGGTCTAGCTCCTTATCGATGCCGAGTATTTCGAGCTTATTGGCCGGCAGCCATTGCCAAGTGCGTTTTGCATCGAAGAATAGAACGAGAAAGACAATATCTTCAATGCAATTCTTACGTAATGCTAAAACGTCTTGCGGCGGCGCCGGCAATGGAACACCATTATAGACAAAGCCTGTCGGTGTTTTCGGATCCAATATTAGTGCCGGATACCATGGATAGCCGCGGCATTTCGCCCAAACCAACTGCAGAGGTTCCAATGGTGGTTTATTTACTTCACTATTCGTATCGTCGTTAGTTTTCGTTGCATCCTCTGTGGTGTCTTCACTATGCTGCATTATTGGAGGTGGTGTTGGCGTTGGCGTTGGTGTTGATATCGGTGTCGTCGAACTCGTGACATTGTTCAATGTTCTTCTATGAGAATTATTGCTTTTTGAATTTTTGTGGTTTTGGCTCGTGTTGCTGCCTTTTTTCTTACGTTTGCTATTGTTCAATACGAGCGCAATAGAAGCTGTTGGCGTAGCAGCACGAGTTTTCATTTTGTTTGGAACTCGAGTTGTCGATGTTTTACTGAGGATGGCAGGAGACGATACTGAGTTATCTGTTGCAGGTTCAGTTGGTGTTGGTGTTGGTGTTGCTATTGGCGTTGCTGTTGGCGTTGACGTCGGCGTCGGCGTTGATTTTGCAGCAGTTGTCTTGGACTTTTTACTCGTTCTCCCTCGTCCCTTTCGCTTTTGTTTTGAGCGTGGTGTTTTTGTACTTTTTGTGCTTTCTGTAATTTCGGCAGCAGGCGTTGGCGTACGATTCTTACGGGTCGATGTTGACCTGCGTGCCGTTTTGTCATTTGCCATACTAACATCCTCATCATTGCTACTCTCACTGCCAGCACTGCAGCTAATTGGTGCAGCATCACCATTACCACTAGTCATAGCTTTCGTTTCGGTATTTTGCTGACTAACTGCATCTTGGTCCTCATCATCATCTTCGTCCTCATCTTCTTCATCTTCATCGTCGTCGTCGTCGTTGTCAGCATTTTTTTCTCTTGCAACACGAACGGCATCGGCTTCATCATCCTCGTCGTCGACATCGCTTGAATCGTATTCTGAGCCCGAGCCACTAATACTAAATCCGGAACAACTGCTGCAAGGGCTACCGGAGATATCACTCAAGTCATCGTCGTCACTCTCGCTAACGTCACGCTCGTTGTTTGCTCGATAGACCCGAAAGCTATCCGGAATACGTTCGTAGCTTAATTTATCGTTTGCCGATGTTACTCCAAGTGGCGGCGCTATAAGCGACGGCGTTGAGTTCTGAGTGTTTGGCGATTTCTTCGGTGACATTGAGGCACTATTACGTTGTGTTTCCATCAAACGCTTATGTCGTCCAATGCGCTTAGGTGATTTAACAGTACAATTCGAATTTAAACCTAAACTTCCTCGTACAGTTGACAATTGTTGTTGCGGCTGCTGATGCGACTGATGCTGCTGCTGATGCTGCTGTTGATGATGATGGTAGCTGGTAGCACCAAGCTTGCTGCTATTTAAGAGCATCGCTCTTGCACTGAGGGAAGCAGCAGTTGCATTGCTTAAACTATTACTCAGAGACACTGGCATAGATGGAGCGGACGATGTATGCTCCTCTTTAACTGGTGTGGTTGTCTCTGATGGTCGCTTTAGTGCAGCCTGTGCTTTACGTGTGAATAGCACCGCAGTTCTGAAATAGCATTAATATAGTTGGAAATATGAAGAAGGAGAAAGAGAGAGAATAGTTCGCTTGCGTATACGTTTAAACCGAACCAGGTGAGAGCTTCCTTAACTCAAACTCTTCAGAACCTTAACGGAATCTATACATTTAATTATAATTTAATTGCTCCTTCATTAAAACTCTTAACAAGTGTATTTTTATAGTTTTTAAACCCCAACTATAAAAATAATCTCTATTCGTCCTTTAAGTTCGAAAAGCACATGTTAAGAAGTATATATAAGTACTTATATGTATGTTTATGCTGTTGACTATTTCGATCCAAAAATTGGCTAAAAAAATCGCTTAATCCCTTTACAATTGAATGGAACTCTCGTTGGCTTACCTGCGATTAACACCTACTGGTGAAGCGCTATTATTGAGACTCTTAATCGGACTGCATGGCGGCGTTTGTGCGTTTATTGTCGTAGCTTTTGATTCTTCACCCATCGTATCATCTTCGTCCTCATCGTCGTCTTCGTCCTCATCGTCGTCATCGTCATCCTCGATATAACTATTATGTGCAGCAGTTACAGTGGGCCGCCTCGAACGACGAGGCGTTTGGTACTGTTGTTGCAAATGCTGTTGTTGCTGTTTCAATTTCTTCGCTATGCTAAGCTCGTTTCCCGTTAAATGAGAATCGTTTTCATCATCGTCGTCTTCGGTTTGGGAGTTATTGTGCCGAGCATTGTATGAATGGCGCTGTGGAAAAGAAAATTTCAAAACGGAGAACATATAAGTTTTGGATTTAAATTAAGATAAAGATCCTCACCGCTTCGGTGCGCGCTTTTTGTATCGCCTTGCGCATGCGTGTAATTTCTACGCGGATCTGTTTGATTTTCTTTGTGCGATACGCTGGATTCTTAAGAACTTGAGATTTATCTGCTAGTATGAGTAATTTCTGTACGATTTCCTCCGATGGCTGCACTGACAGTAGCTCCTTCAACTCCTGTTCTACTTCCTCCTCAACGTGGTCCCGCACTCCATCTTGAGACGTATCCAGCAGGCCCTCGCGCTGCAATTCTTCACGTACTTGTTGGAATAATGGTGCAGCTTGATCGCGCATACGAATGCCAGCACGATAGAAAACCGTATCTTTATTATTGTAAGCCAAACAATTCTGTATCATTAAGTCGAAATCGACTTCCAGTTGCTCCAATGTGCCATATTCGCCTTTCTTTAGCTTCGATCGCATTGTACCCAAATCCATTGGATGTTTACGATCTCAAGGTAGTCGGGCACTTCGTCAGTGTCAACCGGTTCGCGAAATATTTCCGATGTATCGCGAGCCTCCAATGCATCAAGTAATTTCGTCAAAGCGGACTCGAGTGGATTTAATTCCAACATTGTGACCTGCTCACAGATCTTGACATAGGCAGCCTTCAATTTCTCACGCTTTCTCACTAGTTCGCAAAGTAAACGAGCACGCTCCAGATCTTGCCTCAGACATTGCCAATATTTTAACTGTCTATAGAGTTCGTTTGCATCTGGACTTCCCTCAATGCCATTACGATGTATAACACCGTGATGGTTACCCTGACTTTGCAGGCGTCGCAGTAAAGGCACACCATTGCGATACTGCCTTTTTAATGTCCAATACGCAATAAGACGATCCAGAAACTGAGACTTCTTCTGCATATGCACCATTGCTGAAATCTCTTGTATTCGATCAGGCGGTATCGTCGGTATAAGCACAACAGGCGCTGATGAACGTTTTTTCGCCAATGCTTTGCGTGCTTCCTTCATTTTATGGCGTGTATCTTCCATCTCTTTATGATTGGTCTTCAGTTTAGCATCCACAGGCGTATGCGCATGACAATAAGCATACTTTTGCACATGCACCGATGAATCGTTATGTCCATCTTTAACTGTATCCATGGTCATATAAAGACCAACCTGTTGTGCGCAGGTAACATGAAAAGCAGCATAGCAGCTGTTACGTTGACACTGTATACAAGCGCCAAGACCCTTCTCCTTGCAAACGTAGCAAGTGAGACGCCATCGAGCTGCTGGAATGGTCTCAATGGAATCTGAAATTACAAAAATATATATTTATATACATATATATATATACAATTAAGTAGGTACTGCGCTCCATTATCCAAAATTCGAATATTGGTAATATGTTCTCACCTATGGGTTCCAAAAATACCGTATTGGCGAAACGTACTTCAGGTATCCATAGCGCACAAACAACATGCGCCCACTGTCCGCGATCGGTTTGCTTGAAAGCACCACCCGTATTCGGGCATAGTACACAAGTAACTGGCGTACTTGGCGATTGCAAGCAGCGACGACACAGCCACTGACCTTCTGGAATATACGGAACACCATAACAGTCTTGATGTACTGCTAAATTACACATGTCACAGAACAGAATCACATTGGTATTTTGACATTCGCCGTCCATACAAATACAACAGACGGCATCATCGTCCACTTCAACGCCAGTTGTGGTTCCATTCGCTGCAGCTTGAAAATACGACTCCTTTTCCAGTCGATCCATCAACAATTCCATCGTATCAATGCTAACGCAATTCAGTCCAACCTTTTCACGCTGTTCATTCATCCATTCTAGCCAGGCGGTATCCTCCTCATCCACATCGTACTCGATTTCTCCATCCAATTCTTCTGCAGATTTCTCTATGAACCGGTAATACGCCAATGGGCGCACCGGTGCATCAGGCACATTGTAGTCTACAATTTGCGTATATCTCGCCTCGGGAACTTTCACACGCGCCCATGTTGCATTCTCCTCCAATGGCATTGCGTCCGCATTTAGAATACATCCACGCGAAACCAAATCCACGTACTCCGTATCATCAACAAAAGGCAATGGGTCTTCAATACCCAAGCGGACACTTTTCCCATCCAAATTGAACTGCACAGTTTTCTCCTCCTCATTGTACGTAACCAACGTTTCCGGATTAACACTTACATGCTTTATCGTACTTGCGGCACCAGTCGCACCATTTATACTGCAGCTCCCGTCATCAGCAATGCTCATGTTCTTATTGCCCTGTTTCGGTGTTGAGTTTTTTGCACCACGGGAGCGCGCCTTTTTCCGATTCGGTGTGAATATCGGTGTCAATGGTTGCGGATTATCGTGATCATATTTCAATAAATGATATTGCAATCCTATTACCGTCTTGTAGCTGCGATCGCACTTGCTCACTGGACAACAAAAAGGTGGATGCGTTTGCTTCAATTTCAGGTTTTTACAGAACTCCAGAGCATCGAAATCGAGGCCCATTGTGTACACTGTTCTTAAATGTGGTACTGGCGAATTCTTCTTATGCTTTAAACGTTAAATGCGCATTTCGTTGGCGTTTTAGTGTTTGTGCGCTTCCTTATAAATGCATTCAAAAAAAATTATGCTGTCCAAGTTTTTTTTTCTGATTTCTCGTTTTCCACGCAAATTCGCTGTCAATCAAGAATGGCGCTAAATGACAGCTGTTCATTTACTATTGCCACATTTTTTCGCCGTGTGCTGCCACTTGCTCAAACAAATTTGACACAAAAGCGAAACGAAAATATTGGAATTTCCAACTGCAAAATAGGTATTACGATCAAAATTAAAACCACAACAAAACAATATGTATCATATTTTCAATTAAGTTTAATATCATGTTCTCACTTTAGCCGAATAGTCGTGTTATCGACGCTTTCGTATTTTTGAAAATAAGGAATTAAATCAAACTTTTAATTTTTTCGTATTTCCATTCATGGTTTCGTTGTAAGCATTCCGGTAGCGTATTGTTATTTAACAGTTTTCAGTATGGCGAAAATACTTGTTTCTTCGCGATATCAGTCGGAAATACGAAAACGTCGAAAACACGTGGTCTCGGCGACAGTTATAGCACGCTATGAGCTTATTTCACATATCACTTTTGAGCAAAAATATAATAAATTGTGGGTATTTGGTTGGACAAGAACGATACAAATTACGTCTTCGGTCTTATGCGTTCTCTCAGTCAAATGAATATTATGTTTTGGATCAATTAGACTGGAGTACTACTTGTCAAATCAAATCAATATTTTCTTTTAACACTTATGGTATCATCAAGCTTCGCAAATGCCTTCGCAACTTTTCCATTCGTAAACTTTCATATAAATTCTTACAGTTGGTACTTAAATTTCTCATAAATGTCACACACAATTTCGAAGCTTGCATGAGTCTCACTACTGATCACTTTTGAGCAAAATATCTAAATGTCTATGAAAGTCGATATCGAAAACTTGTTTCGAATTTCATTAAATTGAATTTGTTTGATTTCAATTCATTGCTCAGAGCATATTTCTTTGTCATAATTACTCATAGCTTCGAAATGCTTGAATTTTCACGAAATGTATATCAAATTTTGACAGTATCTGCTTGCGAATATTTATCATTTCCCGGTATTCAATTTCGTAGCTGCAGGAGTACATGTCTTTAGTTAGCCGCAATAAGATGCTAGACTCTAAGAGCGATATAAAATTTTTTGAGAAAAATAATTTGTCGTCGCAAAAGACTAATATATCCTCTTCTCTCTCTCTGTGTTCTTGAATAATAAATTGAATGAGGCCTTTTAGACTAGGGCAATTATCGCCGGCAATTTTTTTCAAATTTTCTTTTGGAGTTGCCTTCGCTTTTACACGTCTAAAAAGATTGCCGAGCAATTTTTATTTTCTTGCCTTTTTTTGACGTTTGCCCCGTTCATGCAGGGTTGATTTTTGGAATAAATTAGAATAACACAATTATGTATCCCTGATTTAGGGTTGATTTTAAGACTAAAAAGACGCGTCCTGGCATATTCCGGCGATTTAATATAATATATGCACGGATTTTGTTGCATTAGCACAATTAGCTTTTCTTTGCATTCGCGCGGCCACTTCCCCGACATTTGAAATTTTAAATTTTATATTTCCCGAAAAATCTCAGTTGTTAACACCTCGAAAGTAGAAAGCGAATGAAGCAAACGTCAAAAACCAGCTCGCAGCCAACTTCACGTTCGACAAAACGAAAGAGAGCAAAACGGAATTGCCGAGTACGGGCAATTCTGAAACGAGCAATTTTTATCTACCCCCCGCTCTGCGTCTCGCCCACAAACGAAAAAAATTGCCGGCGATAATTGCCTAGTGTAAAAGGCCTCAATCAGCATGACCAAGTTTTTCATTTCTTTCGTCAGCCATCTGGCAACAAGCTTTAGAAGAGAAATTTAAATTTAAGTGGCAGCTTGAAACTGCTTTCTTGCGTGGACTGCAATGCGCCCGTTTACACATACCGTCAAAAATGTTCAACAAAACGCATTTTGTCAAAGAGAGGAGAGCGGGGAGAGGAATCCCCGCTGATTGTGATATAATATGTGACAAAACGTAAATGATCTCAAGCTGAGCAATTGTTTAAAATTGAAGCATATGCATATGTGTACATTTTTTAAAAGTGTAAGGGGGCATTTACACATTTGACAATTTTGTCAAAATCTATGTCAAAACAATTTTCAAAAAGTATACACGTAAAAATTTTTGACATCAAAATCGTTTTTTGAATCGAAAAAACATTTTAAACTTTGAAGTCAAATTTTTTTGATGCCAAACGTCAAAAGTGTAAATGGGCCCTAAATAGCAAAAATATTTTCCTCATACTAAATGCACAGAAAAATGCTCTGGATAGTAAATACCGCTTTTTTTTTTTATAATTCCACTTTATACTTGAAAGACCCGATTTGAAATGACTGAAGTAACGTCATTTTATAGAAAAATATCAGAAGGGTATCAAAAAGATAGTTTAATACTAATATTGAAATAGTTTATAGCACTGAATTATTTGGTAATTATGACTTTGAAATGTTAGATTTTTATTCCGGTTTCTCTGTCAAAAATATTATCATAAAATATGTAAACAAGTTTAACCTTTTATTTATTCGCTTGAACATAGGAGTTTTTTGTTTTCTCTCACGATTTTAGCTTTTTCTGTAAAAATTTCTGGCATCACTAGAAATGATAGAAGTTGCGTACCCATTTAACAATTACTCGTTCATTCAAAGACGCAAGTACTTGTGTGTTTCTTCGTCACCACGCGTCGTTTGAACCGAATTTTAAAAAACGGTGGGAAGACGCGTACTGTAGTGAGAATAAATAAAAATGGAGAAGTTAATTGGGATCTATACTAAGACTACTGACTTTTTTGAGGAACTAAAGTGCCTGCAAGATGTAATTGAAATCGATAAGTTAAAATCCAATATATTTACATTTCTTTTGATTTGAAGGAATTCGAAAAAAAGACTCATTCTATAATGCATGGTGAATCGGAAAAAGCGGAGCCTCTGAAGGACGTAACTAACGTAACTCCGCAGCCGGAAAAGAAAAAGCCGAAGCGTTTAACAGCACTTGATGAGAGTGATGGTAAGTAAAGATACATATTACTATTACGCTTGAAAGGTTTTGTAAAATTTGACTAAAAACTTGTTACAGAAACGAGAGTTTCACGCTCGAAGCATTCTATTCGGTCAATTACCGAAGGTGCTGCCGAAGAGAGGGAAAACCATGAAAGTGAGGAAGAAGAAATAGCATCTTCGAAAACAAAGCAAAGTTCACATAAAAGTAAAAAGTCAGATGCGAAAACTTTTGATGTTACTAAATCAGCTACTGAACTTATGCCACCACCTACAGGCTACGGCTACAGCTGCAGTTACGTCGTCTAATAGTGATCGTTCATTCTGTAGACCACAACGTACTGCCAAATTGAACTGTGAAAAGAATTTGAAGGAGCCATCTTTAAGTAAAAAGCTACGTCGTCCTAATGACGAAAATGACAATGTTAGAGTTAAACTGGAAAGTGAGAATCGGGCCTCTCAAAGGCATGAAGGCATAGAATCTGAAAAACATTTAGATTCGACGTCGAGCATCGCGTCGCAGGACTCAGTTGTAGTATTGCCTCCAAAAGAGATTTCTACCGTGATGATAGAATCAGAAGTTGAAGCCAATCCAACCAGTGCAGATCCACATAGCAGTAAGCTCATTAACCGTAAGTGATTTGATGCCAATAATTGAAAAAAAAAATATTCATCTTTTGCAGCCGAACATGGAATTGAACCAGGTGTAAATCCACCGATGAAGGATTTCCGCATACGCATAAAACGTGAAAAACAGAGTATCACCATTGAACAACAAGAGCGAAATTCATCGAAAACTGAGATGAACACTCGACCACAACAAAAGGTAGATGATATATTTAATGGATGTCTGAATTCAACATTAAACTTGAGTTGATTTCATCTTTGAGAACTGATTTTTTTTAAATGCTCTTTGTTTTTATATATTTTTTAAAAGGATGGGGAAGTTTCTACCGTAGATCCTTCACTAACATCAACTGTACTCTCAACGACAACAGCAAATGCAACTAAAAGTAAGAAAGCCCGTACAAAAAAAGTTTTTCCGAAGCCCATTAAGGTTGAACGTATTAGTGATGTTGAGAATAACACATCGAATACATCAATTGCCTCTCGAACACGACAGAAAGAAAGATCGTTTGAGCAAGAGAGAAAGGAGAAAGATAAGGAGAAAGAGAAAGATAAGGATAAGGGAAAGGAAAAAGAGAAAGAGAAAGGAAAAGGGAAAAAGAAGGAGAAGGAGAAAGAGAAAGAGTCACTTAATGAGGACCATGCCGGTGGTGCTTCAATATACGAGGAGGCATTGGAGAATATGCAAACTTCTAAAAATGGGGAAAACCCAAAACAGACAACAGAGCCTGTCAGCGCAAAGATGAATGTATCGAAACCGGAAAACTCTTCAAACTTTACAATGGTTATCGGTCCTGCTCCAAATGATGCCACTTATTGTACAGAAAATGCTGCAACCTTTGTTATTGATAACCAAAATAACGCTCAAACCAATCAAGTAGAAGGAAGCGATTTAACATTTAATGTTGCTTATGAAAAACCACGGGACTCACAACATTCTTCAATCCAGTCAATGGAAACAGCACGCGATACACAGCATCCGGATAGTTTAATGACCGAAGATGAGTCTTTGGAATGCCCAGAGACACCAGTACCCAGTAATAAAAACGCGCACCCACCAAAAGCGCCTTTAGCTCCCAAACTGGACCTGAAGCCGATTTCAAAGTTAAGCTCTTCAGCAAATAAATATCTAATGTCGAACAAAATTTGCAAAATGCCAACACGTACAATCGAGATCTTCAAGTAAGTCATTCGAATTTTAGCTATGGAAATTAAGAAGGTTTGCATACAATATTTGGATAGTGGGAATGGGATTATAAACTTCATAACATTTCCAAATATTTCAATAAGCTATTCATACGATACGATGATTAAAAAACTAACTGATATAGAGAGAGGTGATTTTAAACTAAATCATAACTTTTTACACTACTTCAAAGTAATTCGATATCTGATATTATTTTTTTTTTTTTCATGTGAATTGGAAGTTTTATAATAGCTTTTTTGTAGAACAGTATATAATAATATACAATGTAGCATTTATTTATTTATTTTTTCTTTCTTTCGTTCTGCAGTCCTTTGGTGCAAAGCCCAGTGAAAAAGAAAGTCGAAGCCTATGAGAATGTAGCTGCTGCGCAAGCTGCATCCACTGACACAATGAGATCTACACGCTCAAAACAGATAGCTCCGGTGAGTTTTATAATTTGGCGATTTAGCTTCTTGCTGGTTTAAGACTCGGCATTAATAATACAGATATAATTGCGAAGTAGCCATTGTTTGAAGTTTTTTGTGGTGTCTCCTCCATAGATTTATTTCGAAAATTAATTTATATGAGTTGATATATATTTTTTATACCCGAAACACTCTGTGTCGATGGTATATTGAGTTTGTTCGTACGTGTGTAACACCGAGAAGCAGTTGAGATAGACCATACAAAATGCGTAAAAAACCGTTAAGTGTCACCAGGAGATTCGATTTAGACTCTTTCTCCCTCTGCCTGTCTGTCTGCATTCATATGCGACCATCGATATATCGATAGAGTTGTCGGAAGTTACATTCTAAAATTTCAACTTATTTAGTTGGCAAATTGCTAGTGGTTTGCATTAAAACTTTTTTAAAAGAAATCAATGCGATTAAATGTTATTCTTAATATCATCTGGTACTGGAGTATTAACATCAATCAAACCGAAATCAACTGATTATAAGCATGTTTGAGCAGTTTAAAATATACCTTTTTTTTAAAAAAATTAATGATTTTCCTATGATAAAAATCTCAATATTATATAAAATATTGTACAAACGTATCCTTCCTTAATTTATTGCGCGCGGGAATATGCAAGCAGGCGGATATTAAAACCTTTCTTACTCAATTAACGGTAATCTAACCATACTTTTTAACCGTAGCACACGCAGTTCAGCATGACGCCTATAATTCTCATTTGGTTTATAAACTAGGACACATAAGACTCGAAAAATTTGTTTAAATTTTTCATGACTTGAAATAGCGAGAAGACGTATAAGTTTGTCTGA
Source organism: Chlorops oryzae (assembly GCA_020466095.1). NCBI lineage: Eukaryota > Metazoa > Arthropoda > Insecta > Diptera > Chloropidae > Chlorops > Chlorops oryzae. Next base: position 34,293,619 of record CM035806.1, read on the forward strand.
TTTATGGGATTCTCTCGTTAGAGCTGGTGCAGTGATGCCAGATTGTGGGTCTTCCCCCATAACGCGCGTTTTTCACTTAAACAACGTAGCATGCGGAAAAGGGATATTTTTACACCGAAATTTATGCATCGCCCTAATCTATATGAACATTTTTAGGAATCTGTCCATTTAAAAAAAAACCTGTAGCTATAGCCATTTAAAACTCAAAAATCATACATTTTTTTAAATTTTTGGTACAAATATTAATTGCTTAATATTTGTTTTTCTATTATTCGGGCTTAGGGTCAATACATTCCATTTCTGAAATGTTAAATTTTGGCAATCGAAAAAAATCTTTTTTCTGATTGCCGAAAGTGGATCGTGGAGAGCTAATGCGATCGATTTCGAACCCTGCTTTTTTTGTTAGTATTTTCAATATTTCGAAGCATACTTCAGGGATTTTTTATACTTAAGCTAAGTCTCCACTTCAATCAAAATTTTCGTTTCCATAAGCAACACACGTATAAAAAACGAAGCGAAATGCAATCGGAAATTTCATTCGATAACTTTTCGTTTGCCTGATTCCACTCAAAACGAAATGCAAACAAGTAAGAAAGCTAAAGTTGGTCAAGCCCGACTTTGAAATACCCAGCGTCCCGACATTATTGGCGCACTATGTTTTGCCTCTCCATTTGTGGGCGTGGCAGTCGGCGGGCCACATAAATTTTTTTCCAACACCTTTCATTCGCCTTGGCCAACCTATGTTGTGGATTTGAAGTTTCTACGCCTTTTAACTTCACAAGTTACGATAAACCCTTCTTTGTGGGCGTGGCTCGAGGAGGACGGCGTCCATTTTTTCCAGGATATGTCCCTTTTCGTAGTTTACCAGTACACCAAATATCAATGAAATGTGTTGAGTGGTTCGCAAGTTACAAGCATTTTACTGAAAACACATTAAATTCATTTGCGGGCGTGGCAGTGGGCGGATGTCTCCCATTTTTACTTAGGATCATACTCGGACCGCCGTATATACCTGTGTTGCCAAATTTCGACTAATTGGTACTCAGCCGTATTCGGAGGACGATCCGACCACGGGTTACTAGTTCCAAACTGATCCAAAAAGGACTTAGTTGTAAATTTCAGTTTTTTGAACAAAGTTTAAGTGATAAAAATTTCTTTAGAATTCACTTATTCTATATGCGAATTTTCATCAAAATCGGACGTCGGCAGCGGTTTGAATGCATGATCGACGATTTTTGCCTGAAGCATTTTGAATTTGAGTAGAGTCTGAAAACTCCTTATAACTTCTACAATTTTCTACCAATTTCAGCATACCATAACATTTTGAAAACATAAAATACGCAGTTATTGTCAAAGCAAAAAAATGATTTTCAGAATTTTTACCGAATAACGAATCCAAAATGAATTCAAAAAATTTCGAAAAAAATTCATAAAAATCCACATTTTTCAAATTTGAATGGCTATAGATCTTGAAGAAAAACTTTGATTGAAACACATGATACATCGTTGTAAAGGTGCATTCTTCCTCTTTTAAGCAAGATACATAAAATGCAAAACACATACAGACTTCCAGAGATTTTGAGAAAAATCTAGAAATTGGCGCGAAAATTTCAAATATCGTCCTCCTGACCACAAAATCAAACTAAAAAAAAAACATTGGGTTTTCAGATATAATCTGATTTAGTGAGCCAGAAAATAACTATTAGAAACCAGAAACAAGCCTAAAGTTTCATTTTGTCGACTTGTGTAATCGAAAGTTGAATTTTCGAGTGACTGTCGTCCTAATCTAAATAAGGCTTTTTTTTTTTTTAGCAATTGTTCATTTCAAAAAAAGGAAAGCCCTCTCTGTTAGCACCATCACCACTTTGTCAAAGCTAGAGTAAATATCAATAAATCAAAACTATCGAAATTGCATTATATGAGTAAGGACAAGTTCGAGAATGGACCCGATCGGACCATTTTTAGGGGTACCTCCAGTACTAGGGTCTGCTATAAAATCACAAAACTGCTCTTAAACCTCAATTTTCCAAGATATTTTGATGAAATTTGATATTTTAACATGCTTTAAAGTATTTAATGTACATAATTTCAAAAAAAGAAAAATGGAAAAGTGGACATGGTAAAGGACGTTTTTCGAGAATTGCGTCTAACACCCGAAATTCAAATGGCCTGTACATATGCTTCCTCTATTGTCGCAAACATTCTCCCCCAACATTTTATTGATCGGTCCATTGTTAAGAGCACCTTTAGTACTAGGTTCTGTTGCAAAAACCCCAAAATCAGAGTTTTTTCGAGACATTTCAATTAATTATGAATTTGAGCTTATATTACAGCTTCCGATAAAATTTCCAAAAACTGCAAAACTGGGCGTGGCTTAAGGGTGGTTATCACAAAGAAATGGAATTAAATTCGTAATATGAGGCTCTTATTGTATTGAAAATCTTTAGAATACTTTGTATAAATAATCGTGGTCTTGGGGCCTGTTTTAAAGAGTATTCAAACATACATAGTATATGTATAGCTAACTCTTTATCTGTGTTGGGTATTGTATTGTCAGGTTCACCTGACTATAACACCCTAACTTGTTTTTGTTGCTTCCTTATCCTAAGTGTTCGCAAAAATTTTCGGGATTTAGGATTTGAAAAGAACGACGCTGAGGTCCTATTTCGTTGTGTCCATTCGTTTTACGAAATTTGTTTTCATTCAAAATATTCACATTTATTTGGTTCGACGGAATATTTATTCACCACTCAACTCTTATTAACCGCTCATTTGTTAAAATTAGAAAAAATATCCTTGTTCAAATTATAAATTCTTTTTTTCCGAACCATTTTCCATCCAAACCTTTTAGAAAAAAGGAAGCATAACAACACCACAATTGGGAAAAAAACTATCGTCAACATCATCGGTATCATCGTCGTCATCAACGGCGACACTGGGACGTTTCCCGTCGATAGCACAATCTTCATACTTAACTCCTAATGCAATGACACACGTGAGAACTGTCGCAGCTAGTGCGTCGAAGGCAACGGGCTTGAGGAAATCGAATAGCTGTGGCAATTTAAAACAAGCAGGCTTTTCAGCGAAAGCAGCTCCGCGCGGAAACAGCGCCGAAGATTTCCGCAGAGGAATACATCAATTGGCAGAAGATCGAAAGAAGCAAAGAGAACAGAAGCACCTTCTCGCCGCACAACAACGAGAAGCCAAAGAACGTGAGCGTACCGAGCGTATGGCGAAAGTGGCAAAGGAACGCGAAGAGAAACGTCTGAAGAAGCAGAAAGAGGCCGAGCAAAAGAAACGCGAACTTGAAGAAATTCAAAAGAAATTGCGAGCACAGGAGGAAGCTGCCGCTACTGAGATAGCTAAACAAAAAGCAAAAGTTTTGGAACAAGAGAAGAACATGTTGCAGAAAATGAAAGCACACTCTGGGAGTGCCAAAGCGAAGATACGCATGCCACCCCCAGCATCAAATCATCAAATTAAATACACATTCGATATGTTGCATGAAGATGATTCAACTGATGACGAGGATAAAATTACCTACAAGCGTCCGCCACCACCAGAATGGAGTCGCAGTATGTTTTATTTTTGTTTGTTTTTTTTTTTTTTTTTTTATTTTTTTTTTGTTTTTTTTTTATTTTTTTTTTGTTTTTTTTTTTATTTTTTTATTTTTTTTGTTATTGTTTTTTTTAATTTTTTTATTATTTTTTTTGTCTATTTCCTCCCTGTTAAAATAATTTCATGTCTCCAATGAACCCATCATTCATTTGCTTTCATTTTTCTTTTAACACTATATAAGGTCATGTACGTTGGGCCAATATACTTATGCAGCAAGTTATGCCGACAACAGTGATCGATAACTTCTTCTCTGTGGAGCCGATGACACCGGACTTAAAGATTATATTCCCAGGAATCAGTAACCGCCATTTGCAACGAAATTCCAGTGTCCTTTGGACAACTCCGCCGCGTTATTCCGAACTGCCGAAATATTAAAATTAGTATAAGTCATCGTAACTAATCCGATGACACCATCGGACTCAAAGATATAGTTCCAAGGAATCAGTAATCGGCATTTGCAATGAAATTTCAGCTCGATTTGCCGCGTTATTGCGAACTGCTTCAATTTCAAAATTGATATAAATCATACCAATTAATTGTTCGTTTGATGTTTCCATTTCAGCATTTCAGGACGACGAGTCCCTGGCAGAAGACTACAAATGTAATTCTATTGATCGCAACTATTGTTGCCCTCGTATAAGTCGTGGTCCTATTGAGGATCGAAATAATGTTTGAATTCATAATTCTATTTGTTCGTTTAACATAACATCAATGTGCACTAGTATTGGTTCCAATAAGCTAGTTCAATTCATGTTTTATTCCAGTATGAAATATTATCGTTTTATCTTTTAATACATATATATATATATATAAAATAATGGCATGTATGTTATAATTATTTGCCTTATAAGACTCCAACACCATCTGTTCTATACCCGGCTTATTTATTCAATCTTTAATGGAGAATTCTATGATGAATGCTATTATTAATTCTGGGGATCTTTACTTTCTTTGGCATATTTCAAACTACATTATAAACTTCATAAGCTTCATACACAAAGAGCACAAATAAAAATATCTTATTCCTTTGTGGTAAAGTAATCCATTTGGAGAAAAAAATTGCTGCGGTCATTTTCAAATTCGCAGGAATATTAAGAATCGGGCTGATAGTCTTTTCTGAAACTTCGCCTGCAAGTATGCTATCTTTTGAGTCTCCACATTAATTTTCAATAAACATACCGCACAGTGCTTCGAAAAAAATAAAAATGTTTACTGTCACGAAATGTCACTTTGGTATCATTGGAATTGCTCCAGTAAGAGAAAACCAATATATTAGAACCGCAAAAATTTTTGTGTGGATGTTACACCTCTTCAAAGTCTTTGCCAACTTTGAGTGGGCGTGGCAGCGTTACGAAGTTAAACTTTTCCAACTTTGGGGCACAACGGTAAGCTATGTTCTGAATTTGAGGACCGTGGGTTCAAAATTGTGGATTTTGGAAAAACCCGTTTTTTGTTTGAGGGGGTCGGGGTGGTTCGATTTCGAAAAGTTTTTTTGGAATCTCTTAGCAATTCACAAAGAAACGTCCATGCCAAATTTCAAAGCCCTAGGGGAACTCCTTCTAGGATTTCCCAAAAATGTATGGAAATCAAGCATTTCGGAGCTAAGACACAAAATTTTGTGTCTTGACTAAATTAGTTTGTGTATGAACTGTCACTAAAACAAAATTTGTGTCTTAGCTCCGAAATGACTGATTTTCATACATTTTTGGGAAATCATAGAAGGAGTTGCCCTAGGGCTTTGAAATTTGGCATGGACGTTCCTTTGTGAATTGCTAAGAGATTCCAAAAAAAATTTTCGAAATCGAACGGGAAGGACTTTGAATCATAAACTAATTCGTCTTCGTAGAAACATTCAGTGGCTCTTAAAATTTTTTTTTTATTTTCCATCGAATCATTAAAAATTTTGTGCACCAAAGAGATGATTTTACGAACCAAAATGAGAATGGAAGAAAATCTTCTTACCAGCCAAAAGCTGAAATGTAATAAAAAAAAAAAAACGAAAAACTTAAGACACGAACGTGCCATTAGAGTAACGCCTAATGGCTCCAATAGCAAAATCAAAGTACGATCAATTTCCATCTAAATTCCGATTCTCCCCATTTTTTTTTGTTAGTTTGTTTGTTATTTTTATTTTCGGTTTTTTTTTAAAGAATTTTGTTTTTTAAACACTTGATCTTATGCAAATTATTTTTGAAGTTGAAACGCTGGAGCTAAATGAGAAGCATGAAATGACCTCGCTGAGTGCAACTTGGATGTGCAAAATGCCTTTGCGCTCTCAGCGCGTGTTAAAATGTCCATTAGGTGTCTTAAGCAAACAACAAAGCATTTGCATAACTTCTTCCTATCGAGGCATTCCAATCCAAGTAAAAATCACATGAGGAGGAAGAAAAAAACAAAAAAGTTATTCTACACTGAGCGAACTTTACCATGATTTTTTTAAAAGGGCGGAATGTTATTCGCAGTCCTTTTGATTTTCGAGCAGAACGAAAATTTCAAAAGAAAAATGGTTGAGTCAACAACATTTTTGGTTGATTTAAAAGGAAATATGTTTATTTACATTTCTTATCGTTCGGTATAATTCTCATTTGTTTTATAAAATAGGGCATATAAGATATTTATACTTATATCTTAGAACGTTTTAAGCATTGCGAAAGCATTCACGACAACGGAGTGACAAAATCGGATGAAGTCCATCCGATGGCTATTTTTGGGGCTATGTTCAGCAGAGGGCTCTGTAGCCATTTGCTTTGAACGTTAATTAAATTTGTTTTGACAGTTCTTTTATGGACTTATTTAAGAAAATTTTTTTTTATTTTAAAAATTATCTTGTCTTTTCAATTATGTACGTGGTTAAGGCTGTAGTACATGAGATGTAAAAAGCCGCATTCATATGTAGCTCTGACGTAATTTTGACGTCAGAAAGTTTTTAAATACACTATATGTAGCCATTTTAAAAACCTTCTGACGTCAAAATGATGTCAGAGCTACATATGAATGTGGCTTTTAACATCTCATGTACTACAGCCTTTAGTTCAACAATTTAAATTTAAATCCATTTTTGAAAATTATCATGTCAATTCAACCTGAAACATAGTTGACTCAAGCCCAAAATCCAATATTGCGAGAGCCCGATGCGAGAGTGCGCGACGTCACGAAAATGTTTTGCGTGACGCATTTCAATCTCCAATGAGAGTTTTGCGTCACGCAGATGATAGCATAATTTCGCTTCTAGTAATGCAATATTTGAACCAAGTACCAATCTAACTAGTACCGAGTACTCATAAAATTTATACCCTATCACTTGAGTTTAAATTTTAATTCAAAATTTTCAAAAATTTTCAAAAAATTTTTAAAATGAACCAAAGCTTGCGAAATATTTTAAAAGCTCTTTTTCACGGAACAGTGAACATTTTTTGTTTTATTAGTTTTAACGAGTACCCAATAGCGAGTACTCAAAAAATAGCTACATCATTAAACTGTTAAATTGCCTCGCAACGAGAAATATTCAATTTTTCAAAATTTTCTCGCTACGAGGTCTCGCAGTGCGATACATGAAGCCGTTTTGTATGTTTTTCCTTTTGATTTAACCAGTTTTCTGGTTGATTTTTTTCTCTGTGTACATGCAAAGAAAAACCATCGGCCGCGTATGCAAATATTTACACGACCAAAATGGCAATAGCCATGCACTCGTGAACGTCTCGAGTGGATCGCGATGAAATAGAATGGATGTGGCACCACGGAGCTGTGCTGTGACGCCTCTGCTATAATTGCGATGGAAAATTGTTGTTGTTCTTGCACATATTGTTGAAAGAAAAATATAAATTAAAATGTAAATTGGAAAAATTTTACAGGGAAACAAAAGAAAGGAAGACAAAAAGAAAGAAAAAAGAAAAAGGCAATCAGTTGAAAACGAAAATTGCATGTAAATAATCCCCGACGAATGACTTGCGAGTTCAATGTTTTCCATTTCTATTATTGCGTTAAACTTTTCTCTGTGAATTTTCCAATGCCGGCTTCAGTTAGATCGCCGCTCAGACCAAGCCTTACACCGAGAAGTTATTCGTCAAATTGCTTCGAGGTGTGCTTAAATTACACTTGCGGTTAGTCGTGTACTTATGGGTTTCTCTGGAAGTCTTGACGTTTCTCTCTTTTTTTTTTTTTTTTTTTTGCTTTTTCGACTCCTACTACAATGGGTCTGGTTGGGTCTGAAACGATTGGTGCAAGTGATTTGCATCACGTGCAGTATTTCTGCAATCTTTCCTTATTGAAAGTGACGAGAATAATAAGCTCGTATCGTAGGAAAAGAGCGCTTTGGCAATTTCGTTGGGCAATTTTATAGAGTCAGCTCGAATCGCATTACCAATTTTGTGCAGCTAGTTGTGCGGTCTTGCAGAGAGAAATGCAAAGAAAAAAAAAAGAACAAATTTCCTCCTAACTTTATCGAACACTTGAATATACGTAGAAGTAGAAGGGCAATATTTTCAATTTTTCTGCAATTCAATCTCGATGCTCACGATTTCCTTTTTGAATAGCAGAAATTTTCTGCGAGAGACAAACCTTATATAATGCAAAAAAAAAAAAAATAAAAATAAAAATTGATTTAGCTGCCTCTTTACTGAAGACCTTCGGTGTCAGAAAGTCGTTTAGAAAACATAGAAAGGTGACGATTTCGTTGAATTCAACCTTCCAAAAGGAAGTCCCTTTATTTTATTAAACTAATTTTCTTTCGATCTAAAATGGGCTCTTCCTACTCTTTTCTTTTGCATTAAAATTTCGTAACAAATTTAATACATAAAATTTTTTCTTTTGGCACAATCAAAGGCAAGAACTCTGGATACCATTATCAAAGAGCATCGAATACCAGGGGCGGACTGGGCCACCGGGAAAACTCCCGGTTAGCCCCCAGTGCGCTGTGCTTTTTAGCTGTTAGGTTCTTTTTTTGACGTGATAACGTCTATTAAATCGATGATAGGACACGCAAATTTCGAGATTGGTGTGTCGGCGAATTCAATGTGCTTTCAACATATTCGTCGTTCATTTTACGCCACAACAAAGTTGGTTTGTGGGAGAGGGACGCACGGGAAAGATAAAAACCCTCCCATACCACATCCCCGAACAGCCCTCACCAATAACCACAAAATAGGAATCGCGTAAAAAGGTGACTCTCTCACGAAAACGAATTCGATTCGAACTCGCCGCGAACATTCGTGGCGAAGAGTTTGCACGTCAAAACGAATTCGATTCGAATTTGATTCGAACTCGTTGTGCTTATTGGGTAAGAATGAAAAAAACTTCTCAATGAGGCGAGAAGTCCGATTGTTTTGTTCTTGCCGTGATCTCTTCTACGAATTCCTAGCATTTGCGTTGTCTTCATATAGAACGTTGTCTGTCTGCACGAAAATGCCCAAAACTGCCAAATTTTTTGAAAACTGTAAGAAAATTGGGCAGTTTGGTGCAGTACGGGAACAGACTACATAGAGCTGGAAAACTATTGATAGTTTCGACCATCGATAGTCTCGATAGTCGATAGCCTGAAATATCGATAGTATCGATAGCACTATCGGAAGATACATTTTAAAATTTAAACTAATTTTATTGGCAAATTGCTAGTGATTTCAATCAAACATGTTTGAGCAGTTTAACATTTAAATATCCACTATTTGAAAGTTTAAAATTTTAAAAATTAATGGTGGTCATACAAATAATAATTTAATAAAATACTGTGCTTAAGAATCCCTCCTCAGAAGCCGAATTTTAAAACCTTTCTTACTCAATTCTCCATACTTTGTAACCAGCATTCATGCTAGGCAGTATTTTGGTGACTCTTTTCCCTTGGATATTGAAAAAAATTTCTTTATTTCTGTTTTCTTTAGGAAAGTGATCAATAAAAATCCCTTGTAAAGATTTGAAGTGATTTTTGGTTAAAGGTAAAATCGAAAAATTCCACCAAAACGGAAAAAACCCCTCGTTCTGGTGCATAGTGCATAGAATAAAATGTTGGCATGACGCCTATAATTCTCATTTGGTTTGTAAAATGGGACACTTAAGACTCGCAGAATTTCTGAAGATTTTCGAGACGTGATGAAGCAAGAACGTGCGTAAGTCATAATCATCATCGCCGTCATCATCATCATCATCATCACCATCGTCATCACCATCATCATCATCACCATTATCACTAACCTCACCATCATCATCACCACCCAAGTAGCAAAATAGGTCGAAAATTGGTAAATTCTTACCTATATTAGGTCAGAATATTTACTTGACCTAACCTAAATAGGTCGAAATTACGTCGATTCGACGTCGAGTCGACGTAAGTGGGGAATAGATTGGAAGTCGATTGGCGGTAATAATAGGTCATAATAGGGCATTTCGACTTCAAAGTCAGGGCGAAAAGAAGTCCGTTTACCTAATATTAGTCGAAAAGAAGTCGCCATGACCAATTTTCGACCTAATTGGACTTATGAGTAAAACGAAAGAGAACGTAAAAGGAAACGAAAAAAGTGAGAGAGAAGAGAGTAACAGAGAAAGATATAAATACATAATATCTTACTCAGTCATTCGTATTACTCGAAAGCAGAAATGAACGAGAGATTTTCTTCTTTGTGTGTCTTAAGAAATAAATAATAAATAAAATATGGACTTCATTAAAAATTATTTTGCGCCTAATAAGTCCCAAAAACATATGCCCGCTGAGATTTTTCGTGAAAGTGTTCCTTCTACTTCTTCATTTTTAATGGGCTTTCTCATTGATGGAAATTAAATAAATATTGCTTGAAAAAAATTGTTTTTCTTAAAGAAAAAACATATGCAGAAGAATAATTCTCAATTTGCCATTCGAAAAACATGGCGGAGCTCGACCTATTTTGACCTATTTCGACTTTAAAGTCAAACCGACTATGAAGTCCAAAAATCAAGTCCGCTCCACTTTGAAGTCGAAGCATGCAACAAAATAAGTCAACTTTTGACCCTATTTCGCCCTATTAGTCAAACGGACTTTAAAGTCGAATTTTAGTCAAAATATTGGTCTGTTTGCCTTGAAAAATTACCTAATTTGGAATTCAAAGTTAAGTCAATTTTAAGTCACTCAATAGGGAATTTTTTAACTATTTTCGACCAAAAATCGACTTGGAAGTCGAAGCGACTATTGAAGTCATTAAATAGGTAGAATAGAGGTAATTTGGACCTTCGAAACGGACTTTTAAGTTAGGTCATATTTAAGGCCGGAAAATAGGTCAGAAATAGGGTATTTTCAACCAAAATAGGTCGATTCGACTTGCTGCTGGTCGAATCGCTCTATTTTGCTGCTTGGGCAACCTCAACATCATCAGCATCATCATCATCATCACCATCATCACCAACCTCACCATCATCATCACCATTATCATCACCAACCTCACCATCATCATCACCAACCTCACCATCACAATCATCATCGATAATTTCGATTATCTATAATACAATCGAAAATTTTGACAATCGATATTTTTTATAATCGAAAGATGAATTTTCGAGCGGCTCTCGCCCTTAGCTAAATTAAGGAATTTTTAGGAATCTGTCCATTTCAAAAAGAAGACAGCCCTCTGTCACCGCCAGCGCCACCTTTCCAACGCTTAAGTAAATGTCCACGAATCAAAACTATCGATAGTCTTCAAAAACCATCGATGTTTTCGATAGTTTGAAACCATCGATAGTATCGATAGTGGCCAGACCGAAGGTGTAGTTTTTTAATGGACATTTTTCAATCTTTTATTAATGTTTCTTGTCTGAAATCGATGGAGAATAAATGAAATAGAAAGCTACCTGGAAGCTCATTTCAGTTTCTGGCCAGACCCGGGTGTACAGCGGAGGGTTAAATAGGCGTGTATACAGAAAATAATTTTAGGAAATTATTTTTGGGAACTATAAAATTTGATTATGATGATTTTTTTTTTTTGTGTTCCTTTGTGATTTCTCATATTTCGAAGGGGTCTTGAACCAAAAAAATTCTGTTCATTTACCATTGATTCAATGGTTTTTGATTTCGCAAAAGGTCTTTTGGCATGGTAAATTCAATGGTAAGGTTTAAGTGCAATCGTAAGTACCTTGAAGAAGAAAAAAAAATTTCCCCTTCAGACTTGACCATAGAGACCGACATTCCCATAAGATCGAGTACACATAATGAGTTTTTTAATGCTTTATTTTTCCAAATATTAAAATTACATTTGCCTTATTTCTATCTCATATTTATTCTTCTTAAAGCGTTTTTCTCTGCACGCATTGGCACTTTGCAAGAAGGAAAATTGTTAGGCTGTTCTCTTGTTTTCCATCATTATGTCGAGTTAATTGTCTCATTTAATTTTAGTTGCAGTGCTCCCTTGATGAAGATGATGATGATGATGATGATGATGAAGCTTCACAGGTCACAGTGAGAGTGATGAAACCAGCTTGAAATCGTAGCCATGATAATTGAAAATTATTTTCCCATGTCTCAGACTCGGATTGTTTTTTTTTATTGTCTTTACTTGATTACCCAGAAAATCATGTTGGTCTTTAATGGATTAGCGGAATGAAAATTGCCCGGCGTTGATATAATTCTGTCAAGATTAAATGTGAAGCGTAATTGGATACCCTAGATCTTGATGAAATGAAATTAATACGGTGGCTATTTCACACCGAACATCGATGAGCAGCTCGGCAGAGAGAGGGTTTGGGTGTTTTAGGAGTGCCCGCAATAAATAATTGCCCAGTTCGGATTGTTAACTTCGAACAATCTTTAAGATTCCCGGGGTACCTCTAGCGGATCCCGAATTGTAAAGGATCTTGTTTTTTTGGTTTCCACATTTCACGATACACTCGAAAGGGTCCCGAAGAAAATTTCTCTCATCTCTAGACCTGAAATTTCTCTCTACTCTCTGCTCTCATCTCGAATAAAATTGTTTCATTTTAATTTCACGTTGGCCATTTCATCCACAAAGCTTTGTAGCACCTACTTTTACAATATTGAACACGACTCAGCCTGGATGGCTATCAGTCCTGTTCTAAATGAATATTCCCCGGGAATTTTTTCCCGAAAAAAGGGAGTTTTCTTAGCGTCGATTAACGAAAGGATGTGATGACCTTTGCTCAAAAATGTTCGCATTTTTTACTCCCTTTATATTCTTTTCTCAGTGTGCTTAGAATGGGTTAATTTTTTTTCAAACCCGCAGGGAAAAACTCTCTGCGAATATTTAGAATCGATATTTCCGGTTTAAGAATTGTTTACACTGCAGTCAATCTTTTAAGTCGCATGATCCGTCTGCAATAAGGCTCAAGACGACGTAGAGGTAGTTGGGGGATTGTGGTCATTCCTCCTTTTCCAAATTTATTTGTTTTTGGTCCTCTAAAATTTGGAAATTAAAGCTTCTCAAATTTTCTTTGGGTGCGCAATTTATGGTAGTCTTCTATTTTTTTTTTTTTTTGGCGTTTTGGCGACTGTGGGCATATGTTTCGGAGAATTCCTCCAGCTTTTATTTTCGTTTTTGTTTCTTTCGAGGTCAATGGAAAGTTTTAGTTTATTCTTGAATGAATTGTTCTCTATACGCATTGCATGTGCCCTTGGTCGCTTAGGCTTCGCATAGGATTCAATATACCTAGTTAATTTTTTGCAATTTTATTTATTTTGAATTGATTTCTTGATTGATCTTTACCTTTGTACACTCAGCCGGATATCCAAAAATTCCAGTGTGTTTTGGTGTTTTTATTTTCTTTCACAATCACATTAAATCTCAAGGTTCCAGTCTCTTATTCATGCAATGTTTGATCGAAAAGCTTTTGTCGCCCTCCATAGCAAGATCCACTTGAAGCTTGTTTTCGCTTGTTGTCTCTTGAGACACCATAACAGCCTTACTCACCACGATTGCTGGTGTCTTGAGCGAGGTTTGAGCCGCGAGCTGAACAGTTTTCGACAAACCGTGGCGCTGTGCGTATCTTGGACCGGAAGAAAGTCGCGAGTGCTGAGGAATAAATTATATTCAAAATCATTGTTCATTCCAAAATAAAAAGCCGGTGTATCGGAGTGAGTTTCACCAGCTTCGGGAAAAGTTAAAAACAAAAAGAAAAGAGAAAGAAAACAGAAGACAAAGAATGTAGGAGAAGAAGACGAAACCCAATGTGATGAGCACATGTGAAATGTGCCGTGTACGGCGTTCCCCTTTAAAAGTGATAATCAACGCTTGAGCTGAAAACAAAAATAAATAAAAATAAAAAAAAAAATATAAAAAATAAAAAGCAAAGGAAAAGAAAACGAAAAAGAGTGATTATAACACAAATAATAAATGAAATGAAAGATATTAAGCAAAAAAGTGTGTTTCCAAGTAAGCAATCAGCAAAAAAAAAAAAAAAAAAAAAAAACAAATGCTAAGAAAAAACTTTCTTTTTTCTGCATGTCGATTTGTGTGCGTGTGGACTTGTTGCAATCTTGAGCTTGCGAGGGTCTTTTTTTGTTTTTATTATTTTTAATTTTTTTTTTTTTTTCTTTATTGCTAACTATTAATGAGTTTCTGTACTCGAGTACATACAGTATGTGGGTATGTAGTGCAATGAAATGCAAGTGTTAAAAATGGAAGTACATTAATTTACAATGGCAGCCGATTGCTTCTCGGCAATGCAATCAAGTTCGTGCCTTTTAGGGTTTTTTTTTTTTTTTTTTGTTGATAATTTATTGAAATATAATAATTGATTTTTTTTCTTGTGTGGGGTGTTTGAAATAAAGCTTATCTTTTTGGTTAAAAGAATTGAGGATGGGATGGTCTCGAAATATTTTATAAAAATTAGGGAATTTTTTCGTCAGAGGGTTGTAGAGGCGGAAACTTTTACGGGTTTGGAATATCGAGACTGCCTGACTTACATATTGGAGCTCATAGTCTTCAACCTAGTTTCAATTTGTTGATGGTTTAAACTTTTAAATGATAGTCTTCAGGAGAGTTTTAACCAGGCTTTTTAATTGTACCTGCATTTTAATCGAAACGTCTCAAAAAAATCAAGTTTTAGAGCAAAGTTTCTGTTATTTCCATAACAGACCCTGGTACCTACTGAAGGTCGTTCGATCGTTTGCAGAGAATTATTTCGCTAGTGTTTTTAACCATTACAAAACTTTATATCTTGACCATTTTCTCGTCTTCCTTTGTGACTCTTCGCATTTCGGAGGGGGCTTGAACTCTTAAAGCTATCCCTTTCATACGCCCCTGTTGAATGTACCCATAAAATGGTCTTCAAGGTTATTCAACCCCTTCGAAAAGGCAAGCAAAATATTTTTGAATATTCCGGATGGTAAATCTTATAGAGCTGAAAAACGATCGATAGTTACGACCATCGATAGCCTGAACGAACCATTGATTGTATCGGATATTAAATCCTTTCTTACTCAATTTCATCAAATTTATCCATAATTTTTAACCGTAGCAAACGCAGTTTAGCATGACGCCTATAATTCTCATTTGGTTTATAAAAGACGACACATAAGACTCGTAAAATTTCTATAAATTTTTCACGACGTGAAGTGGCAAGAAGATGTGCAAGTTTGTCTGATTTATGGGGTGGTTTTTTTTTTTTAGGGCTGGATCAGTGATGCCAGATAGTGGGTTTCCCCCCATAACGTGGATTTTTGTTTACTCAAATAACGTAGCATGGGGAAAATGGGTATTTTTACACCTAAATTTATGCGTCGCCGTAATCTAAATGCTGACATTTTGAGGAATCTGTCCATTTCAGACCAAGGTCCGTGTGACCGTTGAACTGTTGCACTTCATTTCAAATTTCGATATTAAAACTTTTCGGTCGCTTCGCAATGGATAAAAAGGATTGAATATACAACGAATAGCTTCAAAAATTATTGATCACTTTTCGATAAACTTCAAAAGAAGATCTTCAAGGCTCTAACCGCTTGAGCATATTTAGAGGAAGTTTAGAGATTTTTGGACCAAAAACCCAAAAAATCCGAAAAAATTCATTACGCCCGATTTCAGTGAAAATTTATATATAGAATAAGTGAAAAATTCATCGAATTTTGGTGGCAATTTTTTTTTTTTTTTAACTCGGGTGTATTAAAAAAATTTAATGACTCCCAGGGGACTGCAACCGTTTTTAAAGGGTATCATCGTATTCCTTGGAAAATTATTTTCGCATTCGTCTGATGAAAACGAATTCTCTGCAACATGAAAAGAAGCCAAAGAAAATCGCATCAAAATGAATAGCCTACAACTACCGGATTCCGGATATTGGAAGATATTAAAAAAATTACTGCACACACACACACACACACACACACACACACAACACACACACACACACACACACAGAGTTTGAGCGAGAGCGAGACAGAGAGAGGAGAGATAGGAGATAGAGAGAGAGAGAGAGAAGAGAGAGAGAGAGAGAGAGAAACATAGAGGGAGGGAGGAAGAAAAATGAGCCATTTGAAAAGAAGCACAAGCGGAATAATTTTACTTGAGAGCTTATGACATTTCGTCAGTGAAAAAACCAGCGAAGTTTAAACACCAAAACGGCAATTCTATTTATAACACTCTACAACACTGATCACCAGGAGCAGCAAGAGACGACAAAGAAAAAAAATAAAAGAGTAATAAAATAAAACAAATCTAAGAAGAAGAATCATAGACGAGGCTCAGTGATAAATTATCACATTTAGAAATCAATGGACAATTCTCCCCAATTCTAACAGCGGAGCAGCAAAGAAAAAGCCGAAGATGAAGAAAATAAGATGGAGAAGGAAGAAAAAAAACAACAACAACAACAAAAATTAATAGAAATAAATAAATAAATCGACGAATAAGCACAAAAATTCAAGCCTACAAACCGATGTCCATTGATGATTACCTGGCCATTGGCAAATGCTCTTTTCATTCTCCATAGCCATTTATTACGCGCTGTCTTTAAGGCCTTCTTAGTCCACTCGTGCCTCGTATTGAGTTTAGTTGATAATCGAGCTTTAAACATGGCCCACAGATGCGGCTTTTGGTCAAGATCATGGTCATTAAGTCGTTCTGTTGGCTTGCCTCCTTCCATCTATGCCAGCAACATTGAAATGTTTGCTCGATTTTTGTTGCTAGCTTGTTGATTTGTTGCCGCAACTCGTTGAGGCTAGTTTAACCAAATGTTTCAAGCATATTTCTCTCATACAATCGAACGTATACACCCTAGCATTATCGCGGGTAATTTTAAGTTTTGTACAATTTTAATTCGAGCTGATTACCATGAGTATCAACTATGCGCGTGTGTGTGTGTATGTGTGTGTGTGTGTGTGCGAATAATGAATACCATGATGCCCCGGGGCTCTGATGTGCAGGAACAAGAGAAAGATTTGAGATCCTGCTTTGATCGATCAAAATCTTATCCTTCAATGCAAGAAACAAAATCAAAATGCAATTGCATTTGCTCTACTGTGTTAAGGTATGTATGTATGTACGTACGCACGTACCTGAATTGCTTCTAGATGCTTTAGCAGTTTAGCCTACAAAAATTTCACAGTCGCAAAGTTGCAATTGTGAAAATGCCATGCAACCTGTCCGTCAGCTTTTCTTCATTATTTTGCGGTTTACGTTTTGCTGCCATCTTCCTCTCTCTCTCTCTCTCTCTCTCTCTCTCTCTATCGCTCTCTGTCTCTCTCTAAATTTCCCAAATACAACTGTCTCTATCTCACGCCCTCCCCTTTCACCTCTCTCACTCCGTCAATCTTTCTCTCTGGGTCTGCGTGTGTGTGTCGGCGGCGTCTTGCCGAACTCCGACAATATCCCACCCGGACGCACATGTGAAATTGCGCGGTGTGGTATGAGCGTGTTCCACTGTCGCAATGCAACAATCTCAATCTCGCTCATTGGTGAAGAATTCACAAAATTATTTGCGAAAAACAAAAAGTGCAAAAAATACGTCCACGAAACTGTTACTTGTGCCATTTCGCAGGCTCTCGGAAAAAGTTGCATTCAAGCATTCAATTCATTCAACCGTTCGACGAGCTCATCCATTGGACATATCCAAAAGTTGTGAATTTACGCTTTTTAAACGCTATTTACACTATTTTTATTTTTATTTTTATTTTTGGTTCTGCTGCGATCTCGCAGAGCATGTTCGAAAAATAATTGAACGCTTGTCGTGGTCTTTTCTTCAAGACGTTCAGTCAAGCCAGTCAATCAACATTCCGAACAATTCAAGTGACATTGAAAGGTATTCACTGGGTCCTTATAATTTTTATTTTTAGTCCATATTGTATAGTCAAAATACAACCATGGATTGAATTCTTTTTAATCATTTTAAATGTGGGAACTTTTCGAAATTGAATTCATTTTACAAATTAAAGCCACAAAGCTTCAGTTTGCGGATATTTAAAGTTGAGCTGATAGACCGAAGAGCGAACTCCTCCAAAGAAGTGAAGGTGATTTTAACAAACACCGTTTTGAAATTATGCATCCCTAGTTACATCGTATGCGGAAACCTTTATCCTAAGCCAGGCTGCAAATTCAACACTATTCTTCCTTCGCTTCCCATTAGAGCTGAAGAACTATCGATGGATAATTTCAATAAAAAATCATTTTGATCATCGATACTTTCAATAATCGATAAATTCAGTAATCGATAATTTCAATAATCGATCGTTTAAATAATCGATAATCTCAATTGTCGATATTTTCATCAATCGAAATGTTCATTAATCGATCGTCTTAATTTCTTTAACGATAATTCATTAATCGATTTTTTCAATAAACGATAATTTAAATAATGGAAAGCGGACAGTTCTAGGAATCTGTTAATATAAAAATGCCCCCTCCGTCACCGCCAGTACCAACTTTACAAATTTACAGTAAATCTCAATCAATTAAAACTATTGATAATCGTCGAAAAATCATCGATATTTTCGATAGGTTGAAATCATCGATTGTATCGATAGTGCTATCGGATTTTTACTCCAGCTTTACTTCCCATGCTAACAAAACGTTTCGTTAGTCACTACTCTTCAACTACTCTCGAGCTAGTCACCAGAGTACCAGTACTAAGCTTTTAATTTGCCTGCCAAAAACTTAACCTGTCTTTTTTAACATTGAGCTTTCATTAACAAATATTCATTCCCTCGTTTAATTGCTACACAAGAATAGACCTCCTCTGGTCAACTAGAGGTCAATTGTCACATTTGTATCAGTTGGTTTTAGTTTTGGCAAATCAGACACACTTCTAGACCACTTGTTGCTACTCAAGGACTAGTCGATTCTCATCTCATTACATAGTATATAAAACCAGATGACTTTGTTTCTGTATGTGTAGATCTTTACAACTACCCAGCAGAATATTATGTCGGCGGTGAACAAGTCCGCGCGCGTCTTTCAGAGCGGACGCCTCGGTGAAATGCTCCGCATGACAGTGTCAGCGAGGTGGAGCGAAAAATTCATGCCCGATTGTCATTTCCATTTTGAAATCGTCTTGCTTCAATCTCATTAGCTGCTTAAATTTAAATAGGGTTTTAGCGTCAGGAGATCATTTGCGAGATATAGTGTATGGCATGCATGCACACTGGCCTCATAATCCGAAGATCGCGGGTTCGATCCCTGCCCGAGCCAAACAATAATTGTAGACGAAAAAAAGATATTTAGAAAAATTCGAAATACACGAAAAAACGCGATGAGAGAATCCTCTCTCGAAACTCGAGTTTCCTTCCTGAACTCAGGGGGGAGAGAGAGTTGTTAAACGGGTTCTAAAAATAGACAACGAGAGAGCAAAAAAGAGCACATGCAGCTCTCAAATACTTTTTTCGCGGCAGCGTACTTTCACGCGCCGCCCCGATGAACTTGTCCGGCGTGAAGCGCAATGCCATTCGTGTAGAAATTTCACCGCGCGACTCCTTTACAAAGGGAGTCGGGACGGCTCCTTTTTCACGCGGAGTTCACCGCGGATATCCGTCTGACATTTTCTGCTGGGTACGCAATGGATTTTGATGCGGTATTTGTTTTTTTTTTTTGTTTTAATTGACAGAGGATTCAACTCTGAAAGATTAAGCCGATAGCCCTGGCAGATAGTGGTTTAAGGTTGTGATTGATTATAATAAGTAAATAACTCTGAAAGATAGATACAAATTATGTACTTATTTTTAGCAGTATTGTACACCTTATAAGGGTCAACATAATTTAATTGTTTTATTTTTTGCTCAGTTTTCCTTCCAAACTCTTCTTTATCTGGCCTTAGACTTCCCCTACATGAGGAAAACAACGAATCTATCCCTATTACCTTTCATGTCAGTGAAATAGAATGTATTATAAAAGGAAACTTTATCGAGAAAAAAGCTCCAGGTTATGACTTGATAACCCCAAAAATGATCAAGGAGTTACCAATCATCGCTATCGCGTATATAGCAAAACTCTTTAATGCTATTATATCCTTTTCACATTTCCCTGAGGTATGGAAAGAATCACTCATAAAGATGGTATTGAAGCCAGGTAAAGACCCGACATCAACCAGCTCTTATCGACCAATAAGCCTTCTCCCCTGCTTATCTAAACTTTTCGAAAAAGCTCTTCTTTTTAAGATAACGCCATACGTTCACGAGCATAACCTAATCCCGACTCATCAATTTGGCTTTAGGAAAAAACATGGAACGATAGAACAGGTAAATCGGATCACGCAAGAAATTCGGAATGCCTTTGAAAAAAAAGAATACTGTTCTGCAATATTTCTTGACATTGCTCAAGCCTTTGATAAAGTGTGGCATGAGGGACTTATAGCTAAAATAAAATCTCTTCTTCCTCAAAACTTACATGGCATTCTCATATCATATCTTCAAACAAGATTCTTTAGGGTAAAAGTTAATGAAACCATTACGGAAAAATTTGAAATAAAAGCAGGAGTCCCGCAAGGCAGTGTACTGGGCCCCTCTCTTGACCTTCTATACACAGCCGACATACCTACTAGTGACAACATTGTTATGTCAACTTTTGCTGATGACACAGCAATATTGAGTTGCCACCGCGATCCTATGGAAGCGTCAAGAACTCTACAGGGGCATATGCAATTAATTGAAACTTGGCTTTCAACCTGGCGTATAAATGTAAACGAACGAAAATGTAAGCACATTACATTCACACTAAGAAAAGGAATAAGTCCAACTATACTCCTTAAAGGAGTTTCCATTCCTCAAGCAGATAATGTCGTATATTTAGGAGTTCATCTAGACAAACGATTAACTTGGCGAAAGCACATCGAAGCAAAAAGAACCAACCTAAAGCTAAAAGCATCAAAAATTCACTGGTTAATTAACCATCGCTCCCCTCTAAATATGGAGTATAAAGTTCTTTTATATAATAGTTTATTAAAGCCACTTTGGACATATGGCATTCAGCTGTGGGGAAATGCCTGTGCTTCCTCTATTGAAATAATTCAAAGAGCTCAATCGAAAATTCTCCGAATCATTACAGGTGCTCCATGGTACATTCGAAATGAAAGTATTCACCGTGATCTACAAATTCCGCTCGTTAAGGACGAAATAATACGTTTAAAAGCGTCGTATATTCATAAATTAAGACATCACTCCAACCAGCTAGCAAGAAGTCTTAATAACACAACGAGTCGTTCACGCTTAAAAAGAAAGGACCTTCCGTCCGCATCTATGAGTCTAGACGTATAACACAGATGCTCCGCTATCTGTTATCTTCACCTTGTCTCGTGCATGCTTAAAACTCGTTTAAGCAAGGATTCGTTCAGATTGAGGCACCTCGCTCGTGTTTGCTCAATTCTGAACTTCAACAGCAACCGTTCCAGCTAACCAGGACTCATTAAGTCTGACGCACCTCGCTCGTGCACGCCAGTGTATTTTCCAATCAAGCATTCTCTAACCTTGACGCACCTCGCTCGTGCGGGATCAGTACTCGACAGCGCAGGCCGTTATACAGCGCTAAGGCCCAGTTTCTAATATTGAGGCTCATCGGAACTAAAAACTGTTTTTATATTTCTCTAAATGTATAATTAGTTACGTAAAATTTTAGAAATAAGATCCGAATACTTTCTGTTAGTTCCCACTCAAAGGAAGATCCAGAAAAATACAATCAAAGTTTATAAAAAAAAAAAAAAAAAATTTTGCAAATTTTAAGTAATTGATGTTTGAAACATTTGTTTCTTCGGCGGCGGCGGTGCTTCTAGTATCAAATACTTTACATTTTCTCTACTCATATTCTGGGTGACCGCAGAGTACTCCATTTTGGTAAATTGGCCTCTTCATTACTGCAGAACATGTTGCCCACTGTGCGAGTATGTGGTCCATGTGTACATATATTAAATGCTTGATCCCATGGGTAAGATGATGGACTGGAGCTTCTGAAATTTTGATAAGATGTTGGAAATTGACTCCACCACATATTCATGATCGGTTTTTCTTATTTTTATTTAATGAATTTTAAGCGGGTTTCAATTTAGTTATAGGCCCTAAATTAAATTTCTAATCTCTCTAAGGCAATCGTACGGAAAAACTGTATATCCACTCGCAATCAATCGACCGTAAACTGACCATTTGTCTGAAGAATAAAAATGAGACTTACATATTACGTTCGATCAAACGGACTAACGAATCCAAAGAGGGTATTATAACATACACATACAATGTTAAATACATTTATCAAAGCGGACACTCAATAAAACCGTACGATCAGATTTGAATTTTGTGTTCGAAAAAAAAGGAAAAAAAACGAATCCAAAAAACAATCTAAAATAAATTACAGAAATAATGTTACATAATGGCATTATCCGAAAAGAAAAAGAAACGAAATATGGTACATATATGATAATAAAAAAAGGGTAAGGAGGAAAGCGACTGAATGAATGAGGAACTGAGTATAAAACGGAAAAAATAAAAGGCGCAGTGACTAGAGTCTGAGTCACAATAATGAATTTCAAAAAGCGAGACAAGACAATGAAAGTTCAAAAATGTTATCCCTTTCGAAACTCGTTTTTTGTCTGCTTGGATGAAAGAAAAATCCACACACACACACAACTTCAAAACGAAGAAGAAAGAAAAAAGCGACGCTTTTCTTTGGAAAAACCGTTCAAGACGATTTCCACGGCCCGTTGACGATGGTAATATCGTTCGAAATCATCGCAAGATTGAGTAAATTCACTGCGCACAGTCGTCGGACCCGACGAACATTTTAAGGTGTCTCAAACACTTTCGATGTATGTATGTATGCACGTACATATGTGTAGGTATACTTGCTGCTGACAGCTTGTTGCTGCGCTCAATTTGATTAGATCAAAGGGGCTCATGAACTCAACGAAGAAAATGGGCTCATTCACCGGAACAAAATTGGCTTTTCAACTGTAGATGAGTGACGGGCTAGAAACTAAATTTAAAGCTTCATATTTTATACGTACTATTTCCTTCATTTCAATTTCAGTTTCATTTCTCCTTCTCATAATTAAACGCCCTACCAAAGTGACTCAGAGAAACTTTCTATTTCACTTTAAGATCGATTCGGTATTCCCTGTGACGAATCGCGATTTTTCAAGGTTCCAATCGCGTTTTCGAAAAGTGCAATGGAATTTAAGTTACAAGAATTCGGTACCTACCCAAATACGTATGTATGTATGTACTATGTTAATAAATGAGTCTTAATTGTACCAATGGAGAAAAAACCACTCAAATTAAAAAGCCACTCATTCTTCCACACGATCACTTCAAAAAGAGTGGCGAACTCGCGCTGCCAATTAGAGCTGGAGAACTATCGATAGTTGCGACCATCGATAGTCGATAGTTTGAAATATCGATAGTATCGATAGTACTATATTTTAAAATTTAAACTAATTTAATTGGAAAATTGCTAGTGATTTCAATCAATCATGTTTGAGCAGTTTAACATTTAAATATCCACCATTTGAAAGTTTTAAATTTAAAAAATTAATGGTGGTCCTACAAATAATATTTTAATAAAATTAGTATTTATTGTGACTATGTTAAAAGTGACTTAATGTGGTACATTAGCATAATTGAATTAAAATTGAATTGATGATAAAATACTGTGCTTAAGTATCCCTCCACAGAAGCCGAATTTTAAAACCTTTCTTACTCAATTCTCCATACTTTGGAACCAGCATTCATGCTCGGCAGTATTTTGGTGACTCTTTTCCCTTGGATATTGAAAAAAATTTCTTTATTTCTGTTTTCTTTAGAAAAGTGATCAGTAAAAATCCCTAGTAAACATTTGAAGTGATTTTTGGTTAAAGGTAAAATCGAAAAATTCCATCAAAACGGAAAAAACCCCTCGTTCTGACACGTGCATTGTAATAAATGTTGCAACGCCTAAATCTGCAGGTTGTAATGGGACACTTAAGACTCGCAGAATTTCTGAAGATTTTTCTAGACGTGTTGAAGCAAGAACGTGCGTAAGTCATAATCATCATCACCATGACCGTCATCATCACCGTCTTCATCACCGTCATCATCATCACCATCATTAGCATCATCACCAACCTCACCATCATCATCACCAACGTTTTCACCACATATAACCATATATGTCACTCTCATAGATATTGCGCGTAACGTTTTGTTAGAAAAAGATGTTACTCGACAGGCAAAAAAGAGCGAGAGAGAAATAATTTTGGTGAGTACCTAAGTGAAAAATTCTCATTTTGGTGGGTACCCTAGACCGTGGTGGGTACCGAAGACCGTGGTGGGTACCGAAGACCGTGTTGAGAAGAGCCAAAATGGAAACGGCTCCTGTGTGACATGTATAGTTATATATGGTCTTCACCATCATCATCACCGTCATCATCATCATCAACATCACCATCATCAACACCATCATCACACATCACATCATCACACATCACATCACCATCACCATCATACTCACATAACAACACCATCCACCATCAACATCAACACCAACCTCACCAATCACCATCACCATCATCATCACCATCAATCACCTCATCACACCACATCATCATCACCATCATCATCAACCAACCTCACCATCACCATTACCATCATCATCACCAACCTCACCATCATAATCATCATCACCATCATCGATAGTTTCGATTATCGATAATTTTGACAGTTGATAATTTTGATAATCGAAAGAATTTTCGAGATTTTTAGGAATCTGTCCATTTCAAAAAGAAGACAGCCCTCTGTCACCGACAGCACCACGTTTCCAACGCTTAAGTAAATGTCCACGAATCAAAACGATCGATAGTCTTCAAAAACCATCGATGTTTTGGATACTTTGAAACCATCGATAGTATCGATAGTGCTATCGATTGTTTCTCCAGCTCTACTGCTAATGAAAGCGAAAATTCACCTTCCTCCGCTCTCAATTCGATCTTTAAACACACACACAAAAATATGCATTAAAAATCTAAATGAAGAGGAAAAAACAAAAAAAAATCTTATCGAAACGTTTTGCCAAGCAACCTTAGGACTGCTTTCACTTTCGACAAAAGCTCTCCATGCAATTGTTTCATGGTTCGATTTTCGGTTTTAAGCCTTTCCAGCCTCCGTTGCTTTCGACTTTCTGATAAATCGGTGAGTCGCGCCGTTGCTCTCTCTCTCTCTCTCTCTCTCTCTACCCACCATCCGACGTCATGACGGCTGGGCATGATGGCATTTCAAGTTCGATTCGTATCAAAATTTATAGCTCAATGGAGCCGTTTTCTGTTGCAGCATCGAAGGAAAAAAACTTTTGCTTTTGTTTTGGAGTCTTTTTTGGGTGTTGTTGTTGCTGGTATTTCTGTGCGAAGGGCATTTTCTTTGGCCATTGCACTTGCTGTGAAATCTAGGTATTTGGTAATTATTGTATTTTCGGGCATTGGCTTTCTAATTTCCTTTCGAGTGAAGTGTCTTGGCTTTGAAAAGTCTATTGGATTCATAATAATTGTAGTCCGAATAAAGTCGTCGATAGAGGGTAATGACTTTAACTATCATTTAATGCTACCCTGTCTTCGCTGTTCCAAGGTCTCTATGGATTACAGATCTTATGCAGGCCTAGCTTTTTGCTCCTTCAACATGGTCCTTTTCAGGTTCTCTTTTCTTTCATGGCTCTCTTGGATTCTATAATCTTAGGCCTCAGCTCTCTAAACTTTTCTCTTCTCTTCTTCTTCGTTTCTCTTCTCTTTCTCTTTTTCTTTCTCTTCTCTTCTCTCTCTCTTCTCTTCTCTTCTCTTTCTCTTCTCTTCTCTTCTCTTCTTTCTTTCTCTTCTCTTCTCTTCTCTTCTCTTCTTTCTCTTCTTTTCTCTTCTCTTCTCTTCTCTTTCTTCTTTCTCTTCTCTTCTCTTTCTTCTTTTCTTCTTTCTTCTTCTCTTCTCTTCTCTTTTCTTTCTCTTCTCTTTCTCTTCTCTTTCTCTCTTCTCTTCTTTCTCTTCTCTTCTCTTCTCTTCTCTTCTCTTCTCTTTTCTTCTCTTCTTTCTCTTCTCTTCTCTTCTCTTCTCTTCTCTTCTTTTCTCTTCTCTTCTCAGGACATGACGCGTTATGACCATGTTAAATAATCATGTCATCAATCATGCTAAGGCGCATGAATATTTGTATGACAAAAACCAAATTCGATGGGATTCTTAAGCTCTTGCTTTTTTACACTAAGCAATAGAAAATTTCGCCTCTAAAATGATACGCAATTCGTAATGAACAACAACCACAACAACAAAAATAATTTGGAGAGAACAACAATAGTTTTGGCAGTTTTCTCTTAAGCGGACATATTTTTCGGTCGCGTAGGTGTCCGCTTAAGAGAGAGCACACTGTATTATAATTTTTTTTTTTTTTGGTCTTTCTTCGATATTTTATCCTTGACGGAACCTGAATGGCTACCTTAACCCTATAATTCCTGGCTCCGTCTCTAGACGGACATTTTTCGAACAAATTACCAAAAAAAAAATTATAATAATAATTTCAGATTCGTGTTTTTCTACCCAAAATTAGTCATATGTTGCATTTTCATTGAAAGAACACGACTAAAAAAAATTGTGCTTGAATTTTTTTCAATCAGTTCTGCTATGGAGGTTCAAGATTGAATCTAAAAAAATGCGAAACATTTCACATTATTTGAGATAAAAAAATAACGGCTTAACAATGTCTTTGACATTTAAGCCCATTTTGTCAATATTTTCTTCAAACGACCGTATTGTAACTTCGATTCTAATTCAAATATTGTAAGCAACAATTAGTGATTGGCGGATAAATTCATGGATGTTCGATTAGACCGTGATTTTCTTCTTTTTTGATGTAACCAAAATGTACGCTACGATGCCAAAAAGTTGAATTTCTGTGTCATTGATTATGGTGCACGGAACGAAAATTAATTTCAAATTCGAATTTCATCTGCAATGGATGATGAAAAAAAAATTTCTTAATTTGATTGAAATAAAAGGACTTTACAACTAAGCAGTTGTAGTCGAAACAAGTTAAAAATGACTTGTGAGAGCCCATTGAATTTTTTTTTTTTTTTTTTTTTTTTTTTTTTTTTACATATTCTAAATTCATTACGAGGCAACAGACTTAAACAAAAATGACTGGGTATTCATTCAGGAAAATAAGAGTTAATAAGTTTGACAGGGTTGGGTGCAGGAAAACTTAACGCCGAATAATTCCGTAAAAAATAATTAACCGGACTTCTTTGTTTGTATAAATATGTTTTTGAATCGAAAAAAATTTTATTGGTCATTAATAGAATAATAGTGGGGGAAATTATATCGATATTCACGTATATTGAACTTTGTTCCTATAAATCACTAAATTTTTTTAATTAACTAACGAATTTAAAGGAATATTCGTAATGCAGAAATTGAAACAAAAATAACCCATTATGAGATTTGACATTTTACAAGTACCTCAAAGTACTTCTTTTGGTCAGTACATAAGCCATTCGCTCGATTTTCCGATCAAACATTTCAATCTACTTAATTTTTTTTTCAAATGATAAACTCTCTGAGAATATAACATTTCTGAGTCACCATTTTTGTAAAATCTATTCAACCTATTGCGTACATTCCGGTACGATTACCTGGAAATGCCCATATGTGAACTTTTCATGAAAAAAAAAAAAAATTGTGGCATTAGAGGGTTAATCAGTTCTGCGAAGGAGGTTATCACGATTTTCGAATCTAAAAACAATGCGAAAATTTATCACATTTGGATAAAAAATTTTCATACAAATTTTGACAATTCATTTCCCATTTTGTTAAATTTTCAAAACCGTATGAATCCGATTAATAATTCAAATATTGAGAGAAATTTTCTGTTGGCGTGACTACAATTCATATGTTAATTAGACTGAATCTTTCTTCTTTTTTATGTAACCCAAAATGGTGAGCTGCTACATCGCGGCGATGGGAGTGAGATTTCTGTGTGATTGATCTCATGTGACGGAGTCTAAAATCTTTCGAATTTTCGAATTTCTTTTCTGATGGATGATGAAAATAAAAATTTACTTAAATTTGATTGAATATAAAGGGACTTCAACTGAGAGCGTTTAGTGAAAACCAAGGTTAAATACCTGGCGAATATGGTTAAATTTCAAAAACTCTTTTCCACATTGAGCGAGTTTAGGATGCCTTCAGCCTACAGCAAACGAAAGAAAGAAGACCTCTGAAATAATACAGACTCCTGGCGAATTTCGAATTCGCAGCAATAAAAATTCGATGCCATAAGGACAGTTAGACTTGGGTTAACGTATTCGTATCCGCTTCTGATATGAGAAAATTGTATTACCTACATACATACATACATATATCTTGAATATACAATAGAGTCTGTATAGTGAACTATGTTTTCAGCTTTACGCTTCGAGGTAAATTAGTAATTTTTTTTTGTTTTTTTTTTTGTTTTAAAAGCTAAGTTTCAGTAGGGACATTTGTTTCTTAGGGTTTCCTTGTGGTTTTTGGATAACATTCTCGGGAAAAGTTAAAATGCCAGCGTATTCTGGGTTATGAGACTCAGTCCATGTGTTCACACCACTGCGGTGTTCACTCTTCCCGTGGCTCACACTATCCAGATTGGACTGTGTATGGTTATGTAAATATAGATTTGTAAAAAACATACACATATTCATATACATAACACAAACAAATATCGTATATCCTGGTGTTAACCCCCTAACTCCTGACCCAATCTCTAGATGGAGCTTCATGGAATAATTAAAAACAAAATAAGTAAATTAAAAAATAATTTCAGATTCGTTGTTCTCTACCTGAATTTAGTTCATCGGGATTTTTCATTGAAAAAGAAAATTGTGGCATTAGAGGGTTAACATACGGACAAATTATGACACATGTTTTGCGACATATGGTTTTGTCTCAAAATGTTGTGTGATGTGGGCTTAAGTAAAGTTACGTTCAAAGTATGATTTCGAATCGCTGAGAATTAGCCGAAGGTTAGGTTCGGTTAGGGTAGGGTGGCTGCTCACTTTAAGGGGACCTTCTGGTCTAGAGCACGAAAATTTAGGGTATTTTCATGATTTTTTTTCGGTGTTAAGCCAAATAAAAAACGATTTTCTAAGTATGCAGGCTTATTATATTCTTTATTGACAAAAAATAAAAAATGTTGTTGTATTTTTTTTTTTTTTTTTTTGTATTTTAAAAATGGCGTTGAAGTGGACCCTCTTTGAAAAAGTACCTCCGTGGTGTGAAAGATTTTGGCAGTTCTGGTAATCGAAAAAAAAAAACAAAAATATGTTATTAATCAGAATGAATGCGGCTTTTTTTTTTTAACTTTTATTTGCCCAAGTAATATAATTACATGTATCTTATTTCTATTTCCCTCTTACTATCTAAGTTTTTTTTCTTGCATGCACTGGCATTTTTCAAGGATTTTGAATACTTTCCCTATAGGGTATACATTGATTCTTGTTATGAAAAATTTACCTTAGTGTGGTTCTGGTTACAATACAATTTCCCCTCCAAGGGCTAGAGGGAAGTTTTTTTTTTTTTCCTTATGTTCTAACTTACAACTATCGTACAGTCCTACAGGCTGTATACATTTATTTACATTATTTTACAATTGTTCTGTGTTATAAACAAGATTTGTGTCAATATTGAAAGTTCTATAGCGTCTATGGTAGAATAGTAGCTTCTCATTTCTGTATAGGTTGTTTGACTGTTGAAATATCTTCCGGTGAATGGGCGATAAGTACTCTGTTGCTAAGGGATTCTGCATTAAACTTTCTTTATTCAGATACTTCTCTATAAGTTCGTTTTCTACCAATGGCATGTTTTGAATAAATTTTTTGGCCGATTCAATCAGAAAGCAGTCAATACGTTGTATATTGCATGTTTTATATAGGACTTTGTTTGAGTATCTTTTCCTAATTCCGATTTCTTCCTGCGGTTTTCTATTTATACCACTACAGAGTCTTAGTATGTGTCGTTCGAATGCACGTAGTCTTTCCATTTGGCAAGATGATATACTGAACCATACCGGGAAAGCATAGCCTATAATTGGTCTAATTATTTGCTTATATATATTTATTTTAATTTTTGAGTTAAGGTCCCGTGCGCACTTAAATAAGTTAGCAAAACTGAAGAACATTTTCTTCGCCTTAAATAAGGTGCTATCAATGTGGGCGTTAAAGGTAAACCTGTCATGTGAATGAATGCGGCTATGGCAGGAACTAGAATTAAAAAAATTTTTTTTAAATTGACAAAATGGTGCAATTTTTTATTTCAACCATCAAAAACTCCCCTTTTTTTGACAATTTTTTTGATGAAAAAATATGAAGTTCTTGAAATAAAAATTCGATTCTAGTTCGGGCCATAGCCATTGATGTTATGAATAATATATAAAAATTCCAGACAAATCGGTTCGATGGTTTTTTTGTTTTCATTCACACCAGGTCAAAAAAAGTAGTTTTGAGATAAACGCGTTCAAAGTTGCTTTGATCAAGCGCGCTGCCTGCTGTCTCTACCTACTAAAACGGCTGTAGCAAAACAAATATTGTCAATATCTTCACGAAACTTTGCCAGCATATTCTTGAAAGTCTATTCTTCCGAAATATATAATATAAAAAAAAAAATCAATTTTCAAAAAATTCTAGACCAGAAGGTCCCCTTAAGCGGACACACATAGGCCGCATATGGGCCCGTTTTGATACCACGAGGGAACAAGCCATGCTTGCCTAGTTACATGTTTGGTGGAGCCAATTGAACTCATTTATGAAGCGAGCCATGTCAATGAGCCGAAACTTACATATATATTTCTTTTTTGGGTTTCTCACAGGTGAATGATCTTTTCATGACATAATCCAAAGAGAATGCATTAAGGGATTTGGCTTTTGAAGGTTTTAAGATATCAGCATATGAATTTGATTTTTTTGATTTTAATGTTTAATATTTTATTATTCCCCTTTTACCTCTTTAAATGAATTTATGCATACCTACTCGCCGACTTCCCATTAACTTCGCAGTTCTTGGCTGCAGACATATGGACATACATATGTATGTACCTATTATCTTGACGATTTTAAGATATACGATATTTAACGGGAATAAGCGATAGAGAGGAATAACCAAAATATTCATAGGTGATTCGCATTCGATATTGCAAAAAGCCAATGACCGATGAGTGTCCAAATGAAACCTAAAAGAAGAAATGAGAAATATCGAAAGAATCAAGGAAATTCCGTGAGAAAGCGTGAGATTGTTTGAATTGATTTTGATTAAGATGTAGATGAAGATTTAGAAGACCGAAAGATCGAAAAATTTGGTTTTTTTTTTTTAGCAATTTATTAAGTTTTTTTTTTTTTCTCTTTTCTCTTACAGATTCAAGACATTTCGAATAATATGGAAAAGTCATAAGAGTATGCCCAGCATCTGAGGCTCTTCGGACAGCATTTTTTCTACAAACAATCATCACAAAAGAAAAGCTCATCTTTCACTTAAGTGAAGCTGAACGGAAAATGCGTCGGAAAGTGGACTTTTTAAATAAGAAAATGAAAATGAAAATCAAAATAAAAAAAATTACAATGAAATCACAAAGAAGTTGGAACATCATCAGCTCGGCAAGTCGCCAGACGACATGGGCAGTGATGCTTTTATTTTTATACCTAACAACGAGAGTTGGTGGTAAGTAATATAAAATTATTTTATTTTCTCATTAAAAGTGATGGAGGGGTTTATCTTCTAAGCATTCTCATCCGTTTTAATATACAAAAAAAAAAAAAAAAAAATGTTAACCTAAACGTACCAGCTTATTGCGTAAAAACATGGCTGTTTTAATGCTCTTCTCTATCAGATCATTGAGAAATTTCAATTTTAGAAGAGAAGTCGCACCGATCACCGTTTGCTTTGCCATGAAAGCTCGAAGGACTGCCACCATTGAGCCGCTCAATATATCGCTCGAATAATTTGAGATCAATTCGTTGTCGTTGTAAAGTTTGTTTTTGTTTTTGTTTTTGTTTTTATTGCTCCAATTGGTTTGTCTTTTATCTCCGTCAATTGGAATTTTTGATGAGAAAGTGAATTTGATTACGAAAAAGTCGAAGTTCGGCCACCAGCACCAGCACCAGCGTCAGCGCCAGCACCGACTTGCGTACATGTCATTAGACTATCAGTGTGAATGGACGCATGCGCGTGTTTCTTTTTTCTCCTGTTGTCAAAAATTAGCAGTAATGGGTCAAAAGATATGAGTGAAATTCTGTTCACAATTTCGACAGCTAAGCCTCAATTGTGTTTTCGGTGTTTGAATAAAGAGAAACTCTGGTTAACACACGCCGATAATGGTAAAAGTTACATTTTTGTTTCGAATTTGTTTTCTTTTTTTATTTGTTGTAATTTTTTGAGTATTTGTAAAAGACCTTCTTGACATCGGTTTGAATTGTTTATTTTTTTTTTTATGTTTTTCGATGACCCACATTAAACTCTTGAATAACTTATTCAGCTTATTTGCTGGCAGTATTGTGTAATTTTCGGTTAATCACCATTGGACTGCGTCATTCCAATCAATTATTGAAAGCACGTCTGCCAACGCCATCGAGGTGTACATAGGTGTGGTGCTTTATATATAGATATTACCGACATGTGTTGCGTGCATTCATTTTGGAATAAGCCCAAATCAAATAGCGCTGCAATAACGTCAAATACCAAATGACGTGTAAGAAGCTCAAAACACTTAACCCTTTTTCGCATACGAACCTATTATGGTTTTTGACAAAAACAAAAAAAAAAAAATTATTTAGGTGCAAAAACCATTTTTGTCCCACTTTTTTAATATAGCATGCAGTAAAGGGGTTAATTAACCCATTTTCAGGGGGACATCTTTTCAATCATTTGATATATCATTCATTAGAGGGTTAATAAAACCTTTTTAGCGAAAAACTATTTACTACATCATGCAGTAAAGGGTTAATTAAACCATTCACTGCGAAAAAAAAAAATATTTTCCAATTATTTGATTTATCAAGCAAAAAAGGGTTAATAAAACCATTCACAGCGGAAAAAAATTTCGCCACTCTTTTAATAAGTACATATATGTATCAAGCAGCAAAGGGTTAAGGAAATCATCCACTACGAAAAAAATGTTCCCCCACTATTTTAATTTATCAAGCAGTAAAGGGTTAATAAAACCATTTACAGCGAAAAATTTTTTTTCGAATTTATTTAATATTAGGCTTAAAGGGTTAAAAAGCAACCGAGCAAGAAAAAGTGCGTCATGGGTTTTCACACGTAATTTTTGGAATGTGGTTACTTAAAAATAAAAAAAAAACGATAAACAAAACAACTCCGGATTATTTGGCTTGCATTTAAATACTTACAATTTCACCGGAATTGGTGCATCTGCGAATAGAAAAACTTTTCGCATTTTTTATTTCATTATTAATTTTTATTAAGTATTTGAAATTAATAAGCCACTGAAACGGTATAAATCTTTCTTAATTTCTAAAAAAAAAAAAAAATTTTGATTATGACCGTTAACCGTTTGACGACTGACGTCTATACTTTAGCAAACATGTTTGCCTGCCTCTTTGGATGCAGAGTGGGTCTCTATTATTTACGGCCATGCAAAATAGCTCATGAAAAATGTCTGCCTAAAGTATGAATCGAAAGAGATATGTACGTCTGTATGTAGATATGTATGTATGTATGTATGTATGTATGTATTTGTATACAGTATGCATGACTACCTTCGCCTTTTTAATATCGGCTTAGTGAGATCGCATGCATTTAATAAAAATGATTAGCATAAAACGGCAAAACGAAAGCGCTGATGCAGTGAATGGGCATCCAGTCATGCCAAGCCTTGCCATGGAGTCATGGCTTACAAGGTAAATTGAAGTTATTCTTCTCGAATACCCAACCCGTCGCTCGTCCGTTGGCGGTGCAACAAATTTCGAAAAGAAAATATTCAAAGAAATTTCTTAATTAGAAATACGTTAATTAAATTTGCCGACGAAGGCAACAACAAGAGCAACAAAAGCAACAGCAAAAACCTCATATCTTAATAGGCAGCAACCGTTAACAGCTGCCGACGAAGATAATAGGGCACCATCATGATGAATTTCTCTGCGATATCAAAAGATATGAACTTCAATTGCTCTCCATTCATCAGCCTCTTATCATTCGACGGGATGAGATTCAGAGAAAATATTTACAGCTATTCAAATCCAAAAAAAAAAAAAAATTCTTATCCAAACAGATACATTCTTTCGATATTTTCCATCGCACGGCTTTACTTAGTCAAGTGAATTGCATAAATGAGAGATTGAACTGATATCGGCTTAGGAGCTTTAAAGAATCAGTCCATCGCTTATGCCTGTCATTGACGAAAGGTAATTTGGAATTTCCGTTTCCGGACGCGTTAGTTCCACAAAAGATGCCAATGACATTAACATTTTTGCTTGACTCTCTCATTTCTCAACCCTTTACGGCATGATATAAGTATTTAAAAAAAAACAAGTAAGAAAGCTAAAGTCAGTCAAGCCCGACTTTGAAATACCCAGCGTCCCGACATTATTGGCGCACTATGTTTTGCCTCTCCATTTGTGGGCGTAGCAGTGGGCGGGCCACATAAATTTTTTTCCAACACCTTTCATTCGCCTTGGTCAACCTATGTTGCGAATTTGAAGCTTCTACGCCTTTTACTTCACAAGTTACGCTAAACCCTTTTTTGTGGGCTTATTTGTGGGCGTGGCTCGAGGAGGGCGGCATCCATTTTTTTCCAGGATGTGTCCTTTTTTGTAGTTTACCAGTACACTAAATATCAATGAAATGTGTTGAGTGGTTCACAAGTTACATACAAGCATTTTACTGAAAACACATTATATTCATTTGTGGGCGTGGCAGTGGGCGGATGTCTCCCATTTTTACTTAAGATCATACACGAATCCCGATATACCTGTGTGCCAAATTTCGACTTCATTGGTTCAGCCGTTTCGGAGGAGATCCGTCCACGGACGGACGGACAGACGGACATATCTAAATCGATTTAGTTTTTGATCCTGATCATTTCTATATATATTTGTCTATATCTCCGGAGCTTAGTTCTCCCTGTTACAAGATTTGCACAAAACTAATATACCCCCGCTTACGCTGGGTATAAAAATGGGGAAAATAGTTTTTTTCCCAGTAAATGGTTTTATTAACCCTTTGATGCATGATATATTAAATAAGCGGAAAATAAAATTTTTTTCAAGTATGTTAATGGTTTTAACCCTTTACTGATAAAATACTAAATACATAAGTAGAAAACCCAGTTTTTTCGCAGCAAATTGTTTTATTAACCCTTTACTGCATTACATATAAAGTAAGCGAGAATTTTTTTTTTGGAGTGAATACTTTTATTAACCCTTTAATCCATGACATGTTCAATGAGTGGGAAAACATTTTCTTCCAGTAAATGGTTAAATTATCTCTTAACTCACATGATATTTAAATAGGAGGAAAACATTTTTTTCGCATTAAATTTTTTGATTAACCCTTAAATGCATGATTTATTAATTAAGCGAATTTTTTTGCACTAAATTCTATTATTAACCCTTTGCTGTATGATGTATTAAAAAAGAGGACATTTTTTTCCGCTGTAAAAGGTTTCATTAACCCTTGTCTGTATGAAATATTGAATAAGCGGAAGTATTTGACGCAGTAAATAGTTTTATAAGGGCTTCAAAAATAATTTCACCAATCCATATGGATCCATATGGTTTCGTATGCGGCAAAGGGTTAAAAGCCAACATTTCGCGTATTGTCCAAAAAAGCATTGATTTTCAAACTGCTTTAGTTTTTTTATATTTTTTTTTTAATTTTTAATATTTTTTTTTTATTACTCGGGAGACATTCTCGGCGACGAGTTCCATTTTATGGCACTGTAAACATTTTATGTTGTATCGGAACAAGCTGGATCTAGGTAAAGGCACCCATTTGAACTGAGAAGTGACGATGCCAGCTGATTTACATTCGCCCTGATGGCTCGGTTAATTTTGGTTGCTTTATTAGCCTTTGGTGTTTAATTATCTATGAATTAAAAAAAAATATTTCCTTTTTTTCCAACGTATTTTGAATACATTGGCCCAATTAAGTGAAAGTATAAGTAGTTGCGGTGTTAAACAGTGAAGGTTATTTTTACCAATTAACGTTAACTCCAAAAAAATTTAAGTAAATAATCAATTAAAGAACCTTCTCCGAAGCGTATTGCTAGTACTTTCACTTTTCTTGCAGACTTACAGTAAAATAAAAATAAAACTGAACCCTTCGGCCAAAAATATTCGAAATTCATTTTATGAAAATAATTTATGAAAATAATTTTCTGCCAACTGCCCCGGCTACTTGAGACCCAATTTCACAGTCGTTCTTAACCGCGCACTAACCAGTTAAGGTCGATTGGTTTTTTGTTTTTTTTTGCTCGTGAATAAATTTCCATTTTTACTTTGCCGCCACAGCTCGACAAGTGAAAACGGGCAATTCCTTTCGGATGCACAAGGTGAATGAAATGTATAAAATTCGACGATTTATCAATGACAAGCTGTGCGAACAGCTGAAGCAACTGCCGCAGCAAACCGACGCTGGACGTTGGCAACATTAGCAATGACGGCGCATGCAGAATGACAATAATCGATGGTCATCGCAGTCACTGATGTGTTCACCTTTATGGCCCGCCCCCATGAAAAGATGCCTCGGCTGTGATATAACACGTTTCTTCGCTTCTTTCTTTCAACTCGAAGGCCTTCGTACTATAAATAAGCATGATCGTTGGATTTGTTTGACTAAGGTCTGAAGATTTCGATCAGAAAAATGCTGAAAATATCCGAAAGAAGATTTTCAAGCTTTCGCACGAAAATTTCCCTTCAGCTTCGGTGTTCGTGGCACAGATATTTTTTACACATCGTGAAAAGAAATAGAAAGAACAAAAAAAAAAAAAAAAACATATTTTTAAGAAGAAGAAAACGAAAAATTTCTTACTGAGCCAATGTGAGCAAGTGCAATCAGGATTTGACGTTGGTTTAAGGCATTTGAGGCATAAGGCAACGTGGTCGAATGGAGGCCCTCAGGTTGACCCCAAAAGCTTGATTTGGTACACCGATGGATCAAAAATGGATAACGGGACTGGTGCAGGTATATATGGACCAGGCACAAGAATATCGGAACCTATGGGCATATGGCCTAGTGTCTTCCAAGCCGAAATCCACGCAATAAATATATGCGTAAGATCCATAATCAGCAAAAACCCCGCGGGCCAAAGGATTGTCATATTTTCTGACAGTCAGGCCTCTATTAAAGCCCTATCATCTTGGGCTTTTAAGTCAAAGCAAGTCCTCGAATGCTTTGGACTTATTCAGAAACTAGCGACACGCAATAAAGTTGATTTATTTTGGGTCCCTGGTCACACGGGGATTGATGGTAATGAGCTAGCTGATAGTCTAGCAAGAAAGGCATCAAATAGCCCTTTTATCGGTCCTCAGCCTTTTTGTGGGTTGAACTGGGCGGGTATTAAAGGAAAAATCAGAGAGAAAGAAAATCTCCTTCGCCTTGTGTACTAGGACGACTTTCCCGGACTGAGGCAGAGTAAATTGCTTATAAGACCTTACTCTTACTCCAATATTCTTAAGCTTTCAAAAGATAGCATAAGATTGCTTACGGGTTTTCTTACTGGCTATTTTGGGCTTAAGTATCACATGCACAAGCTTCGCCTCTCCGACAATTCGGAATGCAGATTATGCCTCGAAGACGAGGAAACAACTAAGCACATTCTTTGCGAATGTCCTACCTTCGGAATTTCTGTCATTAGGACAAATTAGGAATTCTTCTCCAGAGGCGATTCTGGACTTTATTAGGATAGCTATGAGGGGCTTTTCATAAAAATAGTGAATCTTGGCACAATAGGTCATCTGGGCCGCAGTGCCAGCCTTTGGGCAGATTCACGCTCCATATTATTATTATTATTTATAAGGCATTTGAAAGTTTTTGATCGTGACTATTATCTTGTGTTCTACTGTATGATTCCACGCATTTCGGAAGGTGTTGACACATCTAACCACTGACACGCGCCTGAGTGTTTTATAAAGTTAGCCGATTGAAAAAAGTCATTGTTAGACCCCGAGAGGATGGGGCAAACGCAGAACAATTGAAGGGGCTGTTATGTCTAAAGTGCGTAGTTTTCGAACAAAGCACTGTCCATTTCCGAAAGTTTCCTTTACGGCTTTCATTGCCCATACTATAAGTCGAACTTGCTATGGATGAAAGTTATTGATGAACATCTTATAAACACAGCTCCAGCGGTCTCATTAGGCTTAGGTACTGTATGTCTTTGCGATGGCTGAATCCAATGGCTGAGGTCCATACAGCTCCATTGAGTCTAGGTTTCGCCATAACCCTCAAAAAATAAGACCAAAAATCTCTCTTGAGGATGCTGTTTAGAGGTTATGCCCAAACCTAAACCCGATGGAGCTATGTGGACAACAAATTCGGATTCAGCAAATTCGAACTCAGCGACCCCGAAATCTTATATCAAATATAGTCAGATCTTTGGGTCTAACACTTTTTATACCCGACACACTCTGTGTCGAGGGTATATTGCGTTTGTGTGGTTGTGTGTAACACCCAGAACCAGTCGAGATAGACCATACAAAATATATATAAAAAATGATCAGCGTCACCAGGAGATTCGATTTAGACATGTCCGTCCGTCTGTCTGTCTGTCTGTCCGTCTGTTTGTATACAGTTATCTTATCGAAGGAGTTGAGCTATCTTGAAGAAATTTGGTATGCGTGCTAACGGAGACATGAGTAAGAACAAGTTTGAGAATGGACCCGATCGGACCATTTTTAGGGGTACCTCCAGTACTAGGGTCTGTCACAAAAATTTCAAAAGTCCCCCAAAATCGGATTTTTTCGAAATATTTTAATAAAACTTATAGTGCATTTCCATATGGTGTTTAACTCGCGTTTAAGCGTTTAGGGCCCTAAACGAGTTGTTAAACTCGTGTTTGCCATACAAAAGTTAAACGCGATAACAAAGTGTTTATCTCTTTAACACCTCATAAACACTGTCATCGATAGGAAAAAAATCGATTTTTCGTATCGGAATTTCATGCATATCTAACTGTCAAACGAAAATCAAAACAAAAAACGAAAATGGAAGCTAAAGACGAAATACTTTGCGTTGAATATTTATCTAATTATTTGCAAATTATTTTTCCAGATATCAATAGCGACTGTCAAAATGCCATAAAATCTTGATCTTTGTCGCTTGAATTATCCATTTCTTTTAACTTCACAAAATAATTGCAATTTGTGTTGCTCATGTTTTGCAATGTTGCCAAAAGCAAAACTAAAAATTCCCTACAAACTATAAAAAATTCCCTAAATTTTTTTACACACGGAAAAATTCGAAAAAAATGTATAATATGCGCAAGGCATATTCTTGTATTGTATGTATCTTGGTAGAGTATCGATGCTGAACGATAGTTTTTACCAAAAATAATAAAATTAAGATTATGGGCCATGTCACAGAAATCGATTTCAAAACCGTGTAAAAATTATAATTCCCCTAAATTCTTTCAGATATAGTTTTTTCTGGGTTTTCCACTTCCAACTCCACGAGACGAGACGTTTATTTTGTCATTTTTATTGATCGACAAGAAACTATATTCAAAATATCTCTTAATATTTAAGAATATACCACGAATTCCCTACATTTTGCCGAATTTAATAATTCTGTCCCTCTTTCCCTTCAAGTGATTTTCTTACAAATGGCAACACTGCTTACAATTGTAAATAAACAAACAGCTGTGAAACTTAAACACCTCGCATACGTGGAAACGCTCGAAGTGTTTAGCTAAACATCTCAGAGTTAAACACCATATAGAAACGCGCTATTAGAAGTAGAGCGTATATCTAAGCCTCCTATTATAGTTCAAAAAAAATTGGAAAAGTAGGCGTGGAAAAGGGGCAGTTTTCATAAAGAATTTTAACAAAAGTCGGTATATGGGGCCCCTTAGGGTCTTAAACACCTCTTGATATTAAAAAATCTTTGAACATATGTGTCTCTGTCGGGTATTCTATTGTCAGGCTCGCCTGACTATAACACCCTTACTTGTTTTTTTGTTTTCGTGTGGCTGTTTGATTGATAGTTTTCATGGAGGCCTGAAATTTTTGACGTCTATTCTTCAACATAGGATATGTCAGATTTCTTCGTGTGAAAGTGACTTAATCGTTATTGAGGCTTTAAGCTTGAGATTTTCAAAAATTTTCTTTTCTTTTATCGACTTTTCACATTGTTTTACGTCCGAAAGAATTAGCATAATTCGTCTCAAGGTGCTCCAGAAACCTTGACTTGAGACCTAATTAAGATGCTTGGCATGAACCATATGCCTCTCTCTCTCTCTCTCTCTACAATCACATAAACTTCGCCGCAAAAGCAAAAAACAAATAAAAAGTTCTTAACCCACAAAATAAAGTCATTTTGAGACAAGCGAATAACTGTTCAGACATGAGCGGCATTAGAACAGTCGAGCTGACAAATTTTCGCGCTTGCGAAGGCTGCTCCGAGCCAAGTGCAAAGCGTCGCCAACTGTTGATGCAAATTCCACACAAAAAGAGATTTTTTTTTTTTTAACAGAGAAAGAAAAAAAGAAATAATAAAAAAATAGATAAACTACCGAATTCTGGAAGCTTGAGTAGAGTTTCGAGCCTCGTTTGGAAACCAGAAAAAGGAATCCGTTAAGAACGGCGTTTAGTGATTTTCGTGATATTTTTTTTTTTTTGTTATAATTTTTGTATTTTTTTTTTTTTTGTGTTTGCATTCCGTCTAACGTGAGTTGGATGAAACAAATGCTGCGGAAAAGCAAACACCATGACACAATATAGAACACCAAGCGATACCAAAAAGAGTCCAGTCATGCAACCTCTGAAGAGATTTGAAAAGCATTATTACTTCGTTAGTTGGCCGACTGCACTAAACTGGAGTGGAGAGCAGTGGAGTGGACTGGCGGGTGAGTAGACTGCGAAGAGGCTAAATCAAAGCCGGTTCTGCGACTGCGCGGATGTTACACAAACGGCCCCAACGGCTCAAACGGGCTTCTTTCGATCAAACATGATTTTTACGTATACATATGTAGATTGTACAATGTACATACATCAAACATAGATATGGACGTACGTCGTTCTTGCCGCTTTCTGATTTCTCGGTTACGTATGACTGGGCAATGGTATTGCTGCAGGTTCTACGATCTGCTTCTGCTGCTGCTGCTGCTTCATCGCATTCATTGCTTCGGTGTATTTGGGCGATAGTCGTAAACACTGTGCGACGACATTTTCGATATGTATTTTTGTATAGCTTCACGCATTTGTCACTTAACAAATGAATTGTCAACGATCGCCATCCGTACACATTGCCGTTTGTATGTATGGACATTTCTTGGCGCTTCTAACGTGGCTCCATTGTCTATTTCCAATCGGCACTTTGTTTGCTTTCCATTCTAAGTCGATTCTTCGCGTTCGCGTTCGCGTTCGTCGTACGACGTTTGGCTTTCTTCGTTGTGTGACACAGTTTTGAGATTTACTGTTGTTAGCTGGCCAACAAGTCGGTCCGATGCTGACGCAAAAAAGGAAATCCAAGCCTCATTACTTCACCGGGAGAGCAGAGCTTGTTCGTAAATTGATTTGATCTGTAATGCACATCGTACGTACGTATATAAGTTGGTCAAAGCAGTTGCCATACGATGCCGTATGACGGGATCAATCATAATTCTTTGACTTAATTGACAGCGAACTGTGCTCGTCATTAATTGGAGTATTTGGCTTAAGTGGCCACGGGAAGTGGCTGTTATGATGACTTAGGACAGCTAAGTACATGGTTTGGTGGAAGCTTCTTACTTGTA
The DNA here is from genome assembly GCA_020466095.1 of Chlorops oryzae. Lineage (NCBI taxonomy): Eukaryota > Metazoa > Arthropoda > Insecta > Diptera > Chloropidae > Chlorops > Chlorops oryzae. The sequence goes on from CM035806.1 coordinate 34,335,542, forward strand.
ATTTAGTGCCCACTTATCTTCTTTTCAAAATGGAGTCAGATATTTTTCTTTTTTTGACGTGATAACGTCTATTAAATCGATGATAGGACACTCGAAGGGCTAGAATCTGCCGACGGCGTATTCAATGTGCGTTCAACATGTTCATCGATCATTTTACGCGACAACAAAGTTGGTTTGTGCGAGAGTGACGCACGGGGAAGATAAAAAAAACTCTCCCATACCACATTCCCGAACATCCCGTCACCCAAAAACCACTCAAATACACAAAAGTACAAACCGGTTTAGAGCAGAGAGTTTGCTCTCATGAGAAAGAAAATCTTCTCAATCGTCTCTTCACAAGCAGTAAAGGCGAAAATATGCAAAAGGTACACAACGTCCAAATACAAATTTACGTATGGCTATGGGCGCACACACAAATTCACACATGTAACGCAATCGACGGACAAGCGCGGGACTGCCGAAAAACAATCAGAATGAAAAACACTTCTCAATAGCGCTGGAGAAATATCGATAGTTGCGACCATCGATAGTCTCGATATTCGATAGTCTGAAATATCGAAAGTATCGATGGTACTATCGGAAGATATATTTTAAAATGTAAACTTATTTTATTGGAAAATTGCTAGTGATTCAATCAAGCATGTTTGAGCTGTTTAACATTTAAATATCCACCATTTGAAAGTTTTAAATTTAAAAAATTAATGGTGGTCCTATAATAATTTAAAAAATACTGTGCATAAGTATGCCTCCTCATTTAATATCACGTGGCAATATACAAGAAGCCGAATTTTAAAACCTTTCTTACTCAATTCTCCATACTTTGTAACCAGCACTGATGCTCGGCAGTATTTTGGTGACTCTTTTCCCTTGGATATTGAAAAATATCTCTTTATTTCTGTTTTCTTTAGGAAAGTGATCATTAAAAATCCCTAGTAATCATTTGAAGTGATTTTTGTTTAAAGGTAAAATCGAAAAATTCCATCAAAACGGAAAAAACCCCTCGTTCTGGTGCATATTGCATAAAAATAAAATGTTGGCATGACGCCTATAATTCTCATTTGGTTTGTAAAATGGGACACTTAAGACTCGCAGAATTTCTGAAGAATTTCGAGACGTGATGAAGCAAGAACGTGCCTAAGTCATAATCATCATCACCGTGAGCGTCATCATCACCATCATCGTCACCATTATCACTAACCTCACTATCATCATCACCAACCTCAACATCATCATCGCCAACTTCCCATCATCGTCACCATCATCACCAACCTCACCATCATCATCATCTCCATCAACACCATCATGACCACCATATTTATCACCAACCTCATCATCATCATCACCAACCTCACCATCACCATCATCATCAGCATCATTACCATCATCATAACCATCATCATTAGCATTATATCACCATCATCATCATCATCATCATAGTCATCATCATAATCTCATCATCACAAGCATCATCATTATCATCACCATCACCCTCACCACAATCTTCATCATCGTGGCCATCACCGCCATCATCATCATCAACATGACTAACATCTCATCATCATCACCATCGCCATCATCACAAGCATCATCATTATCATCATCATCATCACCATTACAATCATCATCATGATCATCACCACCAGCATCATCATTATAATCATCAACATCGTGATCACCATCATCACCAGCATCATCATCAAAACCATCGTCGTAGACCACACAATGAAATTCAAATGAATTGCTTCACTTTCCTTCGAAAATGACTCGAACGCTTTAAGCTCGTTGAAGTTAATTTTCAACTCAATTTGAAATTAATTGCTGCAGCAATATTTAAAATTTTATGATACAATTTTCTGACGTCGACGCGGGCGCTCACGCGCATGTGCGGCTTTCACGTGAAAGTGATCTTTATCCGTTCAGCGTTACTGAGGAGTGGCTACGAAATGCATGCCAAATATTTTGAATATTTCCAAGAAAATATTTCTAATAAACAAAAAACAAAAAAAAAACAACATCAACAACACCAACAATGTGAACACATTTTTGCTCCACTGTACATTCCACTTTTACTTTTCATTAATTTTCCTCTTTTCAATTTTTCATCAAAGCACAATTTGTGTTTTCAATTTTACTTTCGCTGATAGTCGGTGCAGCAACAATCGATGAAATCGGTTAAAACGGTGAACGACAAGATTTTTTCTCAATAAGAAAAAAACAAAAAAACAAAAATAATTACAAAGGCAATTGTGATTGGATTTAGAGCAGCCTACTGCGGCTGCGCGCAGCGGTTAAAGAGGAGCCTTTCTTTCATAGGCGGTTCGGGGGAAAACCAGCTTTCAATTTGGCGTAGTTTTTATTGTTTATCGAAATCAAGAGAGGTTATTTCGGACTATCCGAAAATTCCGTAAATATTAATTTATGTAAATAATTATTTATTTTCAAAAAAGTTGTCCGAGTTAAGCTCCTCAGCTCGATTGTTTGTGGCGTTGGCGAGTTTTAGTATTGTGACTTCAAAGAAATTCATATTTTATTTCTTCAAAGTCCTCAAAAATGAAAATCAATTCAGGTTTTCAAAATTTCCTTATCTTACCACTCTTATTATTAGAGAAAAAATCAACAGGTACTGAAATCATCCGGGTATGTCGGTTAAATAATAAATTATCTGAAGGCGTAGCCCCATCGCATATTATTGCAATCGAAACGCCTCCATTTGAAGTTGGAATCGTAGACCAGGCCACGGTACCTTGTACGTAATGAGGGGCAGTTTAATTGTAGACTACTACTCATGGTGTACCGATACACTCCGTTTGAGTAATTTCAAAATTCTCATTTTGAGCGAATTTCATGGATGAATTCATAACGTGGCTCATCGCATTTGTTTTTTGTCATACCACAAAATTTCATTGGTGTTTATTGCTGCCATTAGCCTTTTGTTTGATAGGAAATGACTTGAGCAGAAGAGTGTTTGTTTTTGATCCCTGTTTAGTTAAAACTAATATACGTAAGCAAGGATCTTATAGTCAGCCGATAGCCGATTCTGACAATACAAAATACCAGAACAGAACCTAATCTCACATCAATTTATACAAACCATTCTGGGTATTTCCAATGAGCATAAAAGAACATCATAAGTATACCAACTCCAGTTCAACTTGTCCTTATGAAATTCGTATTTAAGGGACAAAATTCGAAAACCGTACTTTTACCACGCCCACTTTTATATATTTTTTTAAATTTCATTGGTACTGGAGGTACCCTTAAAAACACTCCGATCTGGTCCATTGTTCTCGCTCATGCATGCGCCAACACGCATACCAAATTTCGTTAAGATAGCTCGACTCATTCGATAAGAAAACTGTATACGGACAGACAGACGGACAATGCTAAATCGAATATCCTGATGACGCTGATCATCTCTATACACATTTTTAATGGATTATCTCGTTTGATTCTGAACGTTACACACGTACGAACAAGCACGGGATGAGTCACATCTAATCGTAGCAAAAATCATTCTGAAGACCATTGCTAATCATCCTCAAAAGAAAGCATTATCTCATTTTTGATAGCCCAAGGATAGAAAAGCAAAGACTCAAACCAATAAATTAAAAAAGAATCACACACAATTTCGAAATAAATGTGAGAAAGAAATTCAAAACTTTAAAGGTTTTCGTAATTCCAAGGTGCACAGCCCAGCGGAATGAAACATGAGAGCAACGAGGAAAAATCCCACTGATAGCTTCAAAATAAATCGAGGCTCTGGGCCACATAAACCGAGCTAATCAAGAAGTCGACTCGCCATTTCGATTGGCGGACTGCTGATGTTTCAGTAGACCATTACAAACGTCAGAATGAGCCAGGCACGGCATTTGCCATGCATGCATGTTCCAAGACACTTCGAGTGTATGTAATTTGATGTTACTGTTGCTACTCACTGTACGCTATGCCTGTATACATACATACCTGTATCTTCTAAGCATAGAGAATGTAAAGTGCAGATGGTTTTCCATGGCCATAACGTTCAACGTACATATCAAGTATGCGAGTATAAATTGGAGACTGTGAACAGGATGCACACGAATGCGTAGGCATCAAAGCAAATAGAGTCGGCGTATATGGATTTCAAGTTCAAATTCAAGCCCATCGCTTGTTTCTTTGAGGATATCCAACCTCCGTCTATCCATCCATATCTCAATCTTACAAATTTACGGTCCATGTTCCAAATGCCAACTTACATGTCATTGCCTGTTGAACAATACTTATGCAGCTCTACGTGTGCACTTCAATGAAAGCAGTAGTGAATGGCCTTAGCCAAGGTCTTTTCTAATGTGCCTACTAATAAAAAAAAATTCAAAAAAAATTAAAATAAAATTTAAAAAAAAAGTAAAAAGTAAAAAGGCAAGCCTTAAACCATGACGATTGGGATCTTGAGTCTTGTGCTGCTGTGTCTTGTACAGCCTGCGGCAATTGTTTCGATCTGTTTCAGTACGCCATGCCACCGAAAGCGACTGCTGATGGTGGGTCGGCTTTGTCCGTTCATGCAGCTCGCCTCGAATTTATTTAACGAGTTCGCTGTAGTCATGTCGCTTTTTATCAAGAATGCTACTAAAGTGTAACGAACAGAGAGAGAGAAAAAAAAAACTATAGCAAAAACACGAAAAGGCGTACCTTAGTCCAAAGAAGCTGCTAAGGAAACGCAGACAACAAAGGAGCATGAAGAGAAGCTCTAAATTGTTTCGCATTTTACACGATTTAGCTTAAGAGATAGGAGCTCCCTTTCTAAGCGTGACTTGAACTCGTAAGTGTTCACTTGGAATGTAATTTCGTACTAAGAAGAAATTTTTTTTTTGGATTCATTCTTTGGGCCTGTTTCGGCGGAGTTGGCGTCTAATTGCTGTAACTTTGACCATGTCGATAACAGACTTTTTGGAAAGATAACATTTATTGTCGAAAACGAATTTTTTTTTTTTTTTTGAATCCATTTTTTTTTTTTTTTGTTTTCATGGATATAATTCTCTCTATCAATGTGTCGTTGAATTCCGATTTGTAGAATAGGAAACAGCCACGAGAACTTTGATGGCTCTACGGGGTTTTTTCTTTCCTTCAGACCCCATCAAAACACAAGGCTGATAAAAGGAGCTAGTAAGCCATCCGAGCAAGGGTATGTCTATAAAGCTAGAAGTTCTTGTGTTGACGATTCATAGCTTACTACTTAAGTGCGGTAACCATCACCTGGCAGGCCTCGGCCGTAATCGTCACAAGTACCTGACAGATGATCCGAAAGGTGTGAAAAGATTTTGTGTAAAAAGATTTTGCCGATTCAAGAAGGCAATCGACCTCCAGATAGGGATTTCAAAGTTTTGTTGATTTTTTGATATTTACCTACTACCTAAAAACACTTTAGAAGCCGACATTTAGGGTCCAATTGCGCTGTGACCTTCAAGCATCCTTGAAAAATCTTTTTTAGTTAGCCTTTTTAAATGTTTCGACTCGTTTACTACGGCTCTGATCAAGTATTTTCGTTCCGAAAAAACAAAAATTTGGTTTAAAAATTTTGAGATGATATCGCGACAGAAAACTTAAGGCGGAAAAAAATAGCAAACGGCCCTTAACACAACACAGGTAACCTACGTAAAAAGTACGTATACGCCTTACGTAAACAGCGTTACCTGTCCATTAGCATTACCTGTCTGGGGTTAATACCTCGAAAACTAGTTGAGATAGAAAGATGAAACAAATGGCCAATAAAACAAGAAATCTATAAAAAAAAAAAGATCATTATCAACCACTTTTAAAAGGGAAAAGACTCAAGTTTCATGCATTTCCCACCAAAAAAACCAACAAAAAAAAAAGTACAACTTAATAAACCATGAATCCTCCCATCAATAACTTACACCAAACAGGTCGCTTCCCGCATCGGAATGAAATTTATTAATACATATTTTCCTTTTGTTCTTTTATCTACTTTTTTTTCACAAATATAATTTATTTTACTAAGCCATAAATCTGATGAAAATGGCTTTTCTGATATTTTCGCCATAAATCATTTTTCATGTCAACTCGGGTTCATTGTCCAAGAATTCGGAAAAAGTAAATCAACAAGTCCGCGATCCGAGCGAATTAGATGTTTTGATGTCAGCGTGAACGGTGCGCATTAGTAACGCTCCATGCTCGTGATTCCATCGAAATGTGTGTAAATCCGAAGAGGTACGGGGGGAGAAAAAGCATAGCCCACTTCAAGACGATATTTTAAAGCCACGAACCGATAACGGCACATTTCACGACAAAGCCGCTGTCCAAAAACCCATAGAAAAGACACAACACACTCACACTCACCCGATGAGCAACTGTCGCACAGTGTAACGGCTGCGGCGAAAATGGAAAAATCAATTTATGTAACAAATTTTTAATGCTAGGTGTATGAATATGATTTTTTGCGAACTTTGAAGGGGCGCCGCAAAAATAAATAGGCGTGGAAGTCTTGAAATTCTATTTCATTACAATTTAAGAGGATCAAAATAAGGTGTGTGCCAAACTTCAAGTCTCCGGGTCAAAAACTCACGACTTAGCATGTTGAGCGATTAGGGAGGTGGGCGTGGCAGTCGGACGATTTCTAAAATTTCTCTATTTCGAGCCCATTCGGTTATGTTTAATGTTAATGTGGCTGCCATCATGGCAGGGTGACTCAGTTAAGCCTCACAACGGCCCGTTGTGATACCACGATACGGGACATTAGACAACATAAACATTCGCGACCTGAGCTGGGAGTTGAACCCAGAGCTTCACGCATCGTAAGTTGGCATCTCCAGCAACTACGCGGCAGAGGCCGTCTAGACCCCATTAACTCGATTGCAAAATTTTAATGCTCTACGACTGTTCCTTATATTTTTGGCCACGAAATTTATGGGGACGTTACACTGTGCGCTGCCACTACTACCTCGCCCTGTGAAAGGTGCCCGTCACAGAGCTGCGTGTGTGTGTCATTGTGAGTGAACGTATATTTTGTTAGTTAAGGAAGCCGATGTGCTGTAATAAAATTGAAATCACTTTCTTTTTCGTTCAGCAATTTACCAAAATGACGGGCACTTCAGAGACTTCCGCCAATGCAGACCCAAAAAAAAAAAAAAAAAAACAAATGCAAAAAAAAAAGAGGAGGAAACGATCAGACACCCGAAAGAGTTTGTTCATAACCTACGGTAACGATTCACCTGAACGTCTTTCATAATTATTTTCTGTTAATATACATACCTAGCGACAATAATCACTTTTGCCGGATTATGAAACGCGGTTTCGCATTCATTTGACGAAGCACACCTCGAGCGCCGTGTGGCGTGCAGCGTGCCGTGCCATTTTGTGTCATTAGCAGTCTTTGCATTCGATGTGCGTTCTCCTCGGAGGGTCTAACTATGTGCGTGTATAGCATTGTTTTTTTTTTTTTTTGTCATTTTAACAACGATTTTCGCAATCGCAATTGTTTTTCTGGCTCTTTTCATATTCACTCTTTTCAGAAAATGTTTAACCGTTATGTAATTGATTTTGACACGGCATTTACGAGTATATGGGTAACATTTTCGATTTCCTTAAAGTACTCAGCGTTTTTGAATCGTGTCAAAATTTCATTCATTATACGTATGTATTTCTATTTTCGTACTTATAACAAACCGATCGAAACTATTGAGTCAATAGTAGGTATTGACGGAACGCGGTTTGGACTTCATTTGAGTATCTTTTGTATCGTTATTAAGCTTGACCAAGGCCAGCGTAGATAGAGAGAGAGAGAGAGAGAGAGAGAGAGAGAGAGAGAGAGAGAGAGAGAGAGAGAGAGAGAGAGAGAGAGAGAGAGCGAGAGAGAGAGCGAGAGAGAGAGACGAGAGAGAGAGGAGAGAGAGAGAGAGAGAGAGAGCGAGAGAGAGAGAGCAGAGAGAGAGAGCGAGGAGAGAGAGCAGAGAGAGAGAGCTCTCAGAGAGAGAGCGAGAGCAGAGTGAGAGAGAGCGAGAGAGCAGAGCGAGAGAGAAACTTGTGCGTCGTTCATATTGTACATATTTTCTATAGTCAAAGCTCGATATGCAGCCTCTTCCAGGAATGACTTGTTTATCCTAGGTTTGATCAAGGCCCTCTGACAAACCCTGAAAAGCCAATTTTGGGCCTGGATAATTACGTGCTTTTAATCAAACCTGGAAGTGTCTAACTTTTCAGTCCTAGGTTTGACGAAAACTCTCTGCTCAGAGGTCGAAAATTGTCATTTTTTTGGGCTTCGACTAAGACATCAAGCAGACCTGAAGATGGACTAGAGAATTCTGGTCTAGAGAATTCTGGTGATTAGCTTGGGCCTAGCTAGATTCGCCTAAATAAAGATAAATCTAGGCTGGGTCTGGACAGGCCCTGGCGATGACGTGAACAATCTTGACAGGGCTGTGGAATTTGCTTTAGGTTAAGCCCGGATAGAAAATTCTGTCCTGGGGTCGTCGTGGGCCTAGTTAGTGCCGCCTCTTTAGTGGCCATTTTAGGAAAGATCTAGACAGTATCTTACTTGATTTTACTATTTAGTTGTATCCCGTATATCAGGTGTGTGATTGGATTCCCGGGAATTCATTTCCCCGGGAAATTGAAATAAAAACTCGGGAATTTAAATATGTTCGAAATCTTTTAATTCGAACACTTTATCGTATAGCCGCTCTTTTGTTTTGACAATGTCATTTCTTTAAAAATTGCATACAATCTTCAAAATATTGGAGGAACGAAATTCCCTTTCCCCAAAATTTGGGGAAAGGGAATCCAATCACATGCCCGTATATGTGAATTTTTTTTCGAGAGAAAATTTTTGAAAAATTTTTTTTTTATAATTCTGACATAGTTCCAATTCCTGCAAATATAAAGGGTGTACTTTTCGTGTTGAACGTCAGCATTGTGCAGAGGAGAAATCGTAATCTATGAGGTAAATTTCCAGCCGGGATATCGCACCTCCAGTTCACGAAATTTCTATACAGTAGACCTCAGGTAGTCCGACAAACTTTTTGCAGGGTAGTGTCGAACTATCAAATTTATCGTGTAATAGAGCGATGCCGGGATTTATAACAAAAGAATACCTCGTAATCTGACATACAACAAATCCAATGATAAGATTCTATATGTTATAACGTGAAGCAAGGGCGTAATCCAGGTTATGATGAGAGAGGATTTGTGGCTTCTTCTTTTAATTTTATTTATTATTATTATTTTATTATATTAGTTTTTAATTATCGATAAAAAAGAAAACCAAAAAAATAACAGACTGAGATGAAAAAAAAAATTTTTTTTTGTTTCTGTTTTTGGAGATAATTTTGTGAAACCTATTTTCTAATTATCTCCAAATGAAACTTTTTTTTTATAAAAGCTTAGACACAAAAGCGAGAGCCATGACACCCTGCCAACGGAACAATAAAAACCGACTATTGATTGCCCACAAGAAGAAAGCTTAGAGCTTAAAATGGAACTCACGCTAAGTCGATAACCATTAAGCGAACAGAAAAATTTCTTTGAAAACTGCGGGCGTTTTTTGTGTCATGCACACGCTTTCAGAAAAGCAGAATGATAAAAACAAAAACCAAAAATACCTATAAAAAAAATACACACACTCAAAAAAGAAATATCTTTCGTTTTTGGTGTTTTTTTTTTTTTACATTTTTATGTTCCTTCTCTTCGGTCAACAGGTGATTTCCAGTATCAGTGGTGCTTTTTTTGCTTGTCTTCTGCTTTGCATGCACCAAGAGATTTATAAAGAAATCAATTATCTTTAAGTCTGGATGAGCGCTTGGCTTTTTCCCTGCTGTTTTTGGATTTTGTTTTGGATAATTTAACGATTCTGTATTGAATTCTGAATGAATTTTTCCGCGGCAACCGAACGAAAATGGTATGGAAATGTCCATCAGTGGGTAGCGATTCTTTTTAGTTTTATTTTTATCTTTTTATGGGGAAGCGAAAGAGAAAAGAGAGCGAGAGAGAGAGGACTTTTCCTATTGATGAAAAATATTTAAAATATTAAACAAAAAAGATAGACATAACATATTTTTAAGGTATTGAAATTCTTTACTTTGCAAAGAAACAAAAGACCCAAGAAACGAACTTGACATGAAATTTGCTGTTTTTTTTTTTTTTAGATTGGCAATTTTAAACTTTCCTTCAAAGCGAAGCTAGAAAAATTATCTCTTGTGATTTGCACTAGTTATTTGTTTCTCCTTCTTCTTTTTTGTTCCACTCTCATATCAATGGCGGACCATCTCAGCGTAATATATCAATTTCAAGCAGTGACACTTGCTGCATTATTAGCATATTGCCTCACGGCGTTGAAGATTGTGAAATGAGACTGCATTCTGTGTTCAGTTCGAAATAAAAAAGTAAAAAAAAAAACAAAAAGAAATATGTGAGTTGTAATATTTTTCTCTTTTTTTCTTTATGTTTATTTTGAAAAATAAAACAGAAAACGAAAACGTGCCTTGAAATCGAAGAAGCACACTGTGAAAAGTGAAACTTCACTTCATACCGTATGGGCTAAATAGAGTATAGAGAAACTTAAGCGGAGCATCAGCATCCAAGTGCAGCTTCGTTTGGCATATTTTCTTTTATAACAATTGTATGCTGTTTGCTTTGCGTTTTTATGGCTTAATATTATCTTCACTTTGCTAATACATTTCTTTAAAAGACCAATCAAATAATTATTTTTATTGCGCCTAATTCCTTGCTTAAGATAGCTGCCCTGTGATTTAAAATGTTGGATTTTTTTGTGTCTGGGCACTCGAGTAAGACTTACAAATTATTAATTTAAATGCTTCGACTACTGTAAACGAAGGCATTCATATCATATGTGACACAATAGATCCTTTACCTTTTCGACAGCAAACTGTGTAGCTGTTTTCGCTGTCGAGCCGTAGTTAAATCTTAAGATATTGAAGGCATTAGTGAAATTGTTGTGCCATAGTATTTAATAAATACTATTTATCAATAAATGTTATGGGTTTCTTTGCTCTTTTCAGAATGTCACCAAAATAATGGCCACCCATCCATTTCACAAATATCGCCGAAGTCCAGTAGTCATTTGAAAGAAGATTTCGATTTTCTCTTGAGCGGTTCATCGCTTCTAATGCTCGAAAGTACAATAGATAACGCTCAATTGCATAATAAAAAATCGGAGAATATTCTCTTTGATGCCGAGGACAATGAGACGCGTAAACACGAGCGTGTAGAACGCTCAGCATCGCCCATACTGAATGAGAATTTTCCGAAAACCGGACCAAACGATGTGCACACACCTGATAGTGCAGGCGTAAAGGAAGCTGCTGCCGGACGTTACTTTCAATATAATATAAAGCCGACGGGCACATTTGATAATCTAGACGGTACGCCTCAACTAACGAAACGTGCTCGCGCTGGAAAAACATTGCAATCGGAGCAAAGTCCATCGGCGTCAGCAGCATCGTCAGCAATAGCTTCGAGTTCTTTTTTATCCAAAGGGGACCTGCGACCGATCATGTCGGGGTCCCCAATCAGTCCGACGAGCAGTTCTGCTACCTCGACGGTGGCCAGTGCAACAGCGATGCCGAATAAGCCGCGTCAAAATCCCAATCCAGATATTCAGGACATCATAACGGGTATAGTGAAACTTTTGAATGGCAATGTGAATGTACACGCGAACACACAAGGTATAAGACGGCCGACAAGTAGTCGTATAAATAATCGCGGTCCACCGCGCATAAACGATGTGCCGCCATTACCGATTGAATATGATAATAAAAAAGGTACACTGGGAACGTCTATACGCCCGCCACCATATCCATTCGATAGACCAGATCGTCCCTTTATAACTGGTGTACCCATTCCTGAGCAGATTGTACCCTATCGTCCCGGTTTCATAAGTAATCAACCGCCATGGCATCGAAACAAACCACGTCCACCGATAACAACGACAATTGGCGGACGTCGTCCCATACACCAGTATAAACCAATGCCACCCAATGAACTTCAATCAACACCTAATCATGGCCAACAACAGCAGCAACAACAACAGAAACAACAACTACACGAAAATCATGCACCCAACGAACCGCAAACAGCATCGGTACCACCAGAAATATCACCACCAGATCCACCAAATCCAACTGATAGCAGTTACGACTCGGAGTTCTCCAGTGAAGATGCAAATGCGCAGTACATTGAAGTCTCGGATAACGATTCGGAAAACGGAGGACCAGTCAATAATATGGAAGAGCCTGACGACGAGATGCAAGTGCCAGAGCCGACACAAAAGAAGCAAACTCAAAGGAAGAAAAAACCGGAGAAAAACGATTATACAACGATAGTCGCGACTAGTTCAGAGGTTCATACTGTCATGAATACGGCATCCACTTACCTGCCAATGCCAATGGACGGTATTGATGATAATCCTTACGTTGAACCATCAACCGAAGAAGTCATATTTGTGACAGCTACCAAAACGCCATCGCTTCATACCGTCACTTCCCAAACTCAACAGATTTCAGACGCTCTTGATAGCTCCAAGCAACCAAGCAACAGTTTAAGTAGCAGCATAACAACATCGCCAATCGTTCATGGCGAACACGATGAGACTAGTGAAATATTTAATCAAGAAAATCAATTTACTACAACCATCCATCCTTCACTATCCACTGCTGTTCCCTCCATACTTTCCACTACCGAAACCTCTACCATTTCCACTATCGACACTTCTACTAAAGCCAATTCCATTTCTGATACCAAAACCTATTCAACCTACAATTCGTCATCAACGTCAACAACGCCAACCACAACACCACCACAACAATACCATCCACGTCCAGGCATAGTTCTAGATGATCCTGAGTTTAAGCCTGGCGTACGCCCACGACCAAAGAGGCCACAACAAACACCAACAGTTCAAGTTCAACCCACACGACACCATCTACCGCCAGGCTACGGTGAAATTTTCGATGTAACACTCTCAGCTATTCAAGGACCAGGGACCTTGGGAGGATCTCAGCAGACAATAAATATCAAGCCTTACGGCTCATATGGTAGTGGAGGTACAGAACAGCATGATGATATAATCGTATCAGCATCAGGTGAAGATGGTTTTGTTTCCATCGATGGTAAGCGTACTTATATAAATCTATTTGGTGATCCAACAGACGCACCAGTGGCGAATACAGCCATACCACAAATGCCAATATCTGGAAATGGTAATAATTCAGCGGGATCAAAAAGCAAACAGCATAGATTACCGACCGTGGGAGCTGGCTATGGTGTCTCTGAAACAGAAATCGTCGAGATCGCGCCGAGTAAAAAATCTCAGACTGCCAAACCTGTCGGTCATGCGGCCCCGTCAACAACTAATTCGGGTGCTACGAGACCACATTACAGACAACGTCCGACTCCGCCTCCTGTTCGTATCGATACTTGTATAGTGGGCGATGATTCAACTTGTGATCAAGCACAACACGAACACTGCAAGACCGAAGCTGGGGTCTCCAGTTGCCATTGTCGACCAGGTATGTTAGAATTAACCCATATGATCCATATACAATAGGTTTCGGTATATTTATCTCTCGGCTTAGGCTATTCGCGACGTAAGCATCGGGAACCCTGTCGTAAAGTAATCTCTTTCCATCTTGGAATGCGTGTGGATCGCATTTACGAACATCGTATCGTTTGGGACAATAAGCTGCTAGATCGGAACAGCGAGCCCTATGGGCAGTTAAGTTACGAGTCTATCAGAGCGGTAAGCCTTTTGATCCAAAAAACAAAAAAAAAAAAAAAAAAAAAACCAATGCCTCTTTTCGAATTAACTTTATTTTACCTACAGATCGACTCTGCAATGTCAATGACTCCATATTCTGATGAGTTCATGGAAGCGCGAGTTAACAATATCTATCGTGGTGATCCGAACCTAGGGGGCAGTGGTGTCTTTGTCAATTTAACCATAAAAGTAAGCTCGCTGTAAAATAGAAATGTCATTATATTGAGTTGATTTTCCGAATGCCTCATTTCATAGCTCGACGAGAGCGTTGAAACGCTACGACCCAATCTGAGAAGCGATGTTCAGAAGCATCTTCTTGGTGTCCTTCATAGACGAAACAACAATATTGGTAATTCTGTACTCTATGTGAGCTCACCGGAGGGAGCTGTTTCCGCTTTACATGATCTGGACGAATGTCAATCGAGCGACTTGAATGATTGCCATCCAAGCGCTATATGCACAAATAGCTGGGGCACATTCCGTTGCGCCTGCGAAGCCGGTTTTCGTGATCCATGGGCGGATCAACCACAACGGGCTGGACGCAATTGCCAGACGTGTTCGGATGCTTACTGCAATAATCATGGAACTTGTTCTTTTACTGAGGAGGGTAATCAGGTTTGTAATTGCGATTCCAGCCACTATGGAGGTCAATGCGAAATCGACGGTGAGGTCTTGGGCGTAGCGATAGGTGCTTCGGTCGCGGCAGTCATTATTATCGTATTGACTTTGGTGTGCCTCATAATGTGGTCACGCCGTTGGCAACGTGAGCAAAAGAACGCTTTGGGCTCACCCGTTTTCGGTTACATGAATACGGCACCGTTGAAATCGGCAGCATTAGCTCAACCGGGATACCAAGTTACACTAGAAGATCGTATGCGTTGGGCACAGATTGCCGATGTAATGGCACAGACGAATCATTATGGGGTAAGTGGGAAATAGATTCGTTGGTGAGAAAAGGGTATATATTAAACTGTATATACCTACTCAATCCGCAGGCTGAACCGATTGGTCCCACACGGCCCTCATCAGCGTTGTTTGCTGCATATCCGAATCTTCAAGCAGCCGCTTTAGGTATGGGAACTCTTGGAGGCATGTCTATGCAAAGCACACTTCAAATGCATCAGAACGCTAATATGGCGCCGCCAGTGCCGTTACCACGGTATGAATGCTTTCATAACTATGTAGAAAAGGCAACCAGAATTCATATCATATATACATTAATACATATATATATATAAATACATATACATATAATATTGTGTGTATCCTTCAATTTACAGAAGATTAGGCCTAAGCACGCGTTCGAATGGTATGCGGACACTTGAGAATTCTAGCTCAAGTGAGGAAGAAGATCGCACGGACCTCCTAGGTCGAAACTTTCAGGTACCACGTCCAAAGAGTCGCAGCAATGGCAGCATAGCGGTGAGTGGCAATCAAACTGATATGTGAAAAGCATTTTATTCCGAAGAAATTTTTATATATTTTAGAACCAATCGGGCATCTATTACGATGTCGACTATGAGCCATCGGGCAATGGAGTCGGCAATACGAGCATAGATCATTTATACGGCTCGCAGAATCAATCATCGTCGCACTCACATTCGCATTCCCATTCGCATGGCGGCGGAAATGGGCACGGTATGCAGGGAATACCAATGAGCACATATACATCGGGACGGACGTCGAATAATTACTTTATGAAATGAGCCTTTCTATGGGCTTCCAAAGCGTGGGTGTGTATATTTATGTGTTGTGCTGTGCATGCATGTTGGTTGGTTTTTGTAAAACCATGTCGAGCAACGAGTCCTAGTGTTAAGCCCTCTTTTAGTACGGCGAAATTTCTTATGTATTTAAGGATTGTAAACTTAAGCTTTCGTTTTTTTTTTTTTTCAAGGAAAATCTTTTTTTTTTTTTTTTTCATTTAAATTAAGTAAATTACTGAATAACTTGATTGACTTCAATCTTTAATAGTCAAAATTAAATATTAATTTTTTGTGTTGACCATCTGCTGCTGTACCCTCTTGTATTCACCATCTAAGCGAACTTATGTTATTCGTTTATGATTTAAGGATCAAACAGATTTTTGTTGTTTTGTTTTTGCTATCCTTTTATGCTTCCTCTTCATAAGATTATAGCAATTAAAATATATAGAAAATATTTTATGAATATTCCTTAATCTCTTATATAATTTTCTCCTTAAAAATTAATATAGACGAGTCCAATTGTTGTTAAGTAAAATTATTTCAACTGAATTTAATGCTTCAACATCGGTCAAAAAATATTTGAAAGATTTCCTTCATGCTCTTTAGTTTTCGTCAATTAAATGTCATGGGTAGAATTCTTTTTGGCTTAGGCTGGGTGCTCACCTGAACAGGGAAGTACAGTGGCGTAGCAAGGACGAATCTAGACGTGGGCGAGATGAACTAGCGAGGCAGTTAGAAAATTTTGTTATACTTACGAACTATGCCTGTATCCTTCAATCTTATGTTCGCTTACATCGGAGTCTGATTCGTTCATTCAAATGACTTCGTGCGAGGCCCCTTTGGGCGCGAAGCCGTGGGCGATGGCACACTTCGCCCACGTCCAGCTACGCCACTGGGGAAGTAAACTCCCATATAAAATGTATGGCGACGAACTGCAGCTGAAGAATGGCTAAAAAAATTTAATTAGTTGTGAATTTACTCTTACCTGTTCAGGTGAGTACCCAGCCTTACAGAAATCTTATACTTAAGAGGGTATCGATTGTCGATACTTACCAAAAGTACTCGATGCATTACAGAACTTTAACTTAGCTAGTCGTTAAGGTATTTTGTAAATAACTAGTAATTCAATCTCTCTAAACCTTAAGAAACCGATTGAAACGTTAATGTAGACAAAAAGAAAAAAAAAAACATTAAAATTTAACGAATATATAATAAAATATTCTTCAGATCGACATTATAATCGAAGGCATGTAACTTCAGCTTTACGATGACCATATTTTGGGCCAAGAAACAGAGCTTAATTTAAACATGCACTGTAGAGCCTTGCAAAAGCGCTTTGTGGTCAGCCCATTAAAGGTAAATACCTACTTTATCACAGATATCTGGTTAAAATTGACTATTCGATCGTATGTTAGATGCCCAGTCGGCATTGTAAGCTTACATTAGCAACGGTCAGTAGCGTGTCCAGGGGGTAGGGGGCTAAAATGCCTTGAAAATGATCTTCTTATATAAACTTTGGTGGTTGTTACCCAGTCGGCATCTTACATTGCAACAATATAACAGCAACATTTCAAATGCAATAAAAAAGCGGACATTTACATATTGCAGCACGTTAGCAGCAATACATCTTCCACATTGCTTCAACATCTTCGAAATCCAACACTTTTTTCCACGTCTGAAAAACCCGATGTGTCATTACTTCTGCATTAATGACTTTTGTCATGCATGCGATAATTTCCGACTGGGATATTCTACCTTATAGCTATCGAATGCTATCGATTTTACTTATCACTGTGAGTGTTGGGGAATAATAATCGACGTAAGCCAATATCGATATTTCGACGTATCTAGGGCAGAGGTGGACACGTCTTGAGCTCGCGAGCGAAGAGCTTGCACATGTACACATGATGAGCTTTTGTGCTTTCACACATACGGGACAGTCCGGTTTTTGCTTAGTGGTGCCACATTTTTCCGAGAAAAAAACCCCTTAAAATTATTAAAAAACCCCTTTTCCAAATTTTCCGAAATCAAAAAACCAACGAAAAATCCCAAAACGATATTT
This sequence comes from Chlorops oryzae, assembly GCA_020466095.1. Lineage (NCBI taxonomy): Eukaryota > Metazoa > Arthropoda > Insecta > Diptera > Chloropidae > Chlorops > Chlorops oryzae. The sequence goes on from CM035806.1 coordinate 34,353,072, forward strand.
TGGAAAAAATAGGAAATGTAAGGAGGTCGTGGTATATACTCTGATTGCATGAATGTTTAAATTAAGGAACTTAGCTTGAAAATATAAATTGTAGAAGTCATGTGAGCCGTAATAGTAATGTTGGCTATTAATTCGCCAGTTGGAGAAAAAATTTGGCTGTTTTAGAGGTATTTTCGTTTGTTTAGCGACTTCTTTTACTGGCAGCCCTGCTCGCGACTGACAATCAGTTGTTTGCCGAATTATCAACAAAAGAGCTTTTACGCGTAACCAATACAATCGCAAAAATTGCTTACATTCACATTGCCCACCTCTGATCTAGGGTTATGCTCATTATTTAGGAAGTCATTTATATATATTTTTCTGTTTGCCTAGCTTTTTTCGCATTTTTTTTATGTGTATATTACAAAAATGTGAATATATCGAATATAGAAAAGTCGATATTTAAGGCCCCACATAAACATTCAGTCTGACTGAATCAGTCAGTTGTGTTAGTGAAAAACTGCATGTGTGTGGCACATCGGTGGAAGCGAAAGGATGCGCACCGACAAACACGTGACTGAGCTAAAATGATGTTAAATGAATGAGCAAGAGTACATCAACACGTACACGGGTGACTGATCAGTCAGACTGAATGTTTATGTGGCGCTTAAAATAAGTCTTGCAACATCGATGTACCGATATCATATCGATGTTTCGTCTAACTTTAATGCCATTGATTGAAATGGCCGTATTTTTCCCGAAAATTTTGAGACGTTTTTCTCTGGACGCAGTGAAGCTTGTGGCGAACAAAAATGCTCTCGGAGGTAAGAATCTTGTATCAGCTGTAGCCATCACAGAAAACGGCCGAACAATCGCAGCATGGCATCCAGATACCAAAGTTCCCTACGAGTGCACGCAACCGATCCCGGAGGACGTTAGAGTAGAGAGCAGTGCGGTAATTAAACAAACCGCACTAGACTCTGCGATGCGAGCATTTAAGGAGAAGCATCCAGAGGTGGCCCGCCAAGAACTAATGCAGCTGACACATACTACCAAGCACCGCTGGTTCCCGCGTGCACGCGACAAGAAGGCAAAGAAAGATACACCCATGGACCGACCTTATTTATAATAAGATTGCATTGTTGTTATTACTATTAAATTAAACTTTATTCATGAAGTACTGTAAAAGGTAATCTTATCAAATATATTCGTTTTCCCGCAAAGACTACTCTTCGATTACTAGACTGCTATTCCAAACGTTTTCGTTTTAGCAAACTACCCAGCAGATCCGATATAGCTGGCAATTCGGGCAATCCCTGATTTGTAACTGTAGGCTTTTGATTAGCCATGTTGCGATGTTGAGGGAATGTGGGCATTAATCTCGCATCACATGCTAAACGGAAAAAAAAATTAAGCAGAATTTCATGATTTTCAGTCATTGAATATAGGTAGTCGTTTTCTTACGTAATGGCGGCTCCTGGAAGTAGCTACTCTGCAAGCATTCATCTGCAGTAGCGCGCTTTTTCGGATCGTACATGAACAAAAAGTTCAATAGCCTTAATCCAGATTGACTCAAATTGGGAAATTTCATCTTAAGATTATTGTACGGCTGCTGCTTCAATGTGAAGCTTTTAAGTGCCGGAAGATTAACGTACTCTGGCCAAATGGCTTCGGATGGTGTGCCGAACATATCTATTATGCGTTCCAATTGAGCAATTTCCGTCTTGCCCGGCAACATTGGTTTGTGGCTTAAAAGTTCACCCAAAATGCATCCCATTGCCCACATATCGATTGCAGTGGTTTGTGTTTTCGATCCCAATAATAATTCTGGAGAACGATACCAAAGCGTGACCACAGAAGGTGTCATTTCACCCGTAGGTTCGGCGAACATGCGTGCTAAACCGAAATCGGCTAAAAGAAAAAATAAAAACAAGAATAAGAAGTCATTGAATATGGGAATATTCTGAGCAATCACATACCAATTTTAACGCATCCCTTATCAGTCATCAGAAGATTTGAGACTTTTAGATCCCGATGTATTATGTAGCGTGAATGCATATATTTCAAACCTTGCAGCACTTGCAGTGCTATACATTTGACCTCGGACTCTGAAAATGGTTGCGTCATGTTATCCAATAGCGAGGCCAAATCCTGTTCACAGTATTCCATAACCAGAAATATGCTGAAAATTCGATTATTTTAGAAGAAAATACACCGAGCGCTATCAATATAAAATCATACCTTTCTAGACTCTTTCCCACTACAACATCTTTGAGGCAGACAATGTTTTCGTGATTACAAGACTTCAGTATCATTATCTCTCTAAGACCGCTAACTGGCAATCCATCCTTCTCTTGATCCATGCGCACCTTTTTCAGTGCCACAATCTCGTTTGTTCGCGTGTCTTTTGCGCGGTCTAGAAAGTTTTTTTAAATCTTATTCAGCCCGATTCTAAATATTGCCGGGGGATTACAGTGCACTCTCTTCTTGCGGACAGTCCTCTTAAGCGTTTCGGGAATGCTCTAGTAATCCTGCTTCTCAAAGATGTCCGCTTAAGAGAGAGTACACTGTATTAATTTAGAATAGGGCTGATTATGTATATTTTAGCTCAACACAATGTTTCTACCAATTATGTATGTACTTACAAACGATGCCATATGTGCCCTCTCCAACTCGATTAAGCTTTTCATATTCCGTAACAGCGCGGCAACGTCCATGCTAAAGTAAAACCAAAAATTCATTATCGAATAGTTATCCAAATATTCCATATGGAATTTTAACGAAGAGTACGTTGTATAGAGGGAGTACGAAAAATGAACGAAGCAACCGGCTTCAAGTACAACTTACGACATCCCGCTCTAGTATCTCTATCGGATCACCCGTTTTTATTGACATCAAGTAGCCTTTGCGAGTGACTGGAATTTGGGGATCCGGCAATTTTATGTGTGCATCCATTTTCATTGAAATTTTGTCCCTAAATCAGTTAAACGAAAGTTGCTGCTGTTTGCTCTCTTACTTATAAACACAGCTGTATATCGTCTTGGTGACAAACCTACATAAGTGTATTGGTTATATGGTTATAAAGCGGCATCTACAATGCGCGGCGACGTGCGATTGTTGCAGCCTATTTCAGATTAAAGCAACCATTAATTTTTTTTGCCCCTGTTGCCATGAAAAGTTTTCAACGACATAATCGCTTTGAATTTCGCACTTCAAAAATTTTTCTTCAAAATATTTTTCGCCTGCAAAAGTGTATATATATATATATTTATATATATATACATACAAATATATTCTTTATTTTTTATACTTTGTAAATGCAAATTTTCGATTGTGATTTAAAATTTGTACACTTTGAACGCAATAATAAGAATGGAAGATTTTGGCGGAAGTATTTTATTAAATCATATGGCACCAAAGCCAGTACATCCTCGAGCGATCCGATTCCATGGTCTATTTGGTATACCGTTTTTAAAGAGTCATATGATAACTGATTCACGTTGGACTGTATCCTCGTTAACCGAGAATTACAAGGGCATGACAGAGATGTTGGGTAATTAAATAATTCCATACGTATATATTTCGCTTTAATGATTAAATTTTCGCACAGAAAAGCGTCTCGTCTTTAAGAGGTTGGAGTTCGTAGAGAACCAAAAGAGAGCACTCCGAGAATTCCGAAGCCTGCGTGCTCAGTGTCGGAACGGACGACAGCATCTGAAATCGTTGCAGCGATCTAACATCAAACGGATTCGAGAGTTTTTCAACAAGGACATGCTGCGTCTGTACCAGCAAATGCCTATTCACCTGATTTTCACAAATATCGATCAGCGAACATTCGCACTGCGAAAGGAGTACGATCGTTTGCGCTATCGAATAAATCAGCTCAAAAATCGTTACCACGATCAATTGGTAGGATATGCGGTTTCGCAACATATGCAATTATGATTAATATTTCTTCTTTATTTATTTATTTTATTTTTTTTTTTTTTTTACCAATACAAGCTGGAACGGGCCGATATAGTCAATCGCATTAAATATCAAAACGAATTCGTGCTAGAAGAGGAGATCAAATGCCAAGAATTTCGAAAGAAAATCGAAAACTCGGCCGTGCGTTTGATTGCAATCAAAACAATCAATGTGACCTATAAGAAAATGATTCATATTCTTAGACATGATAGTAATTTTTATGAGCCAGTTTTACGCTCTCTAATTACCGATATTGAAGATCAGAAACAATTCATACAACATGTCACGTATATGGGAACACCGGCAGTTTCAAAGTTGAAACAGCTACGCGAGCGATTTAGGGTAGGTACTTCCTATTTAATGCCACATTTCATGTTAATAATCCAGTATGATTTTATCTCTAAGAAACTGGAAGAAAGTGCTCGCAAAAGCACCCAAAATAAACTGCAATGGATTGGCTTTATGAAGAACGATGATGAGTTCCGTAGTAACTCCCAAAGAAAGAGTCAAGGCATACAACTGATGTCCCTGCATAAACGATATGTCCGCGAATCGAATAGCATGTGTGCACTGAAAAATGAACTCGAAACCATCGAGAACACAATCAAGCAAATCAAAATTGTTACGCTTTGCTCGCAAGCAAAGGACATATATCCGAGGTATAGTAAAAAATAAAAAATAAATATTTAAAAAAAAAAAAACGAGTAATATATATATTGAAGAATTAAAATTTCGTTTTTTGCAGAATGAAATCGCAAGCAGAAAACAATGAAAATCTTCGAAAAAAAATTGTAAGTGACGAGCTTACTCATGAAGTGCTGGCAATCAAACAAAAACGAGCCACTGTCCTCTATGACATTCTAACGCAAACTCAGACACCGAAGAAGAGAGCGTAAGATTAAAAAAACAAAAAAAAATCTCGTTAAAATATCAATTTCTCGGCTTTAAGCCAATGGCGTGGCATGGGTTCTTCAATGGAAATTCGCCTTTAATATTATAGCGCATTTCATTGTTTTAAATAGTAGTGGTATTCAAGCAACAGTGCAAACGCAGTGTGCAATATTTGCACTTGTCAAATTGCGTACAAAAAAAGCAGTGCAAATATTGCACACTGCGATTTGCACTGTTGCTTGAATACCACTAGTAATATCTATGGGGCCGTTCAGGTTAGAGCTGGAGAACTATCGATAGCTGCGACCATCGATAGTTGCGATAGTCGATAGTCTGAAATATCGATAGTATCGATATATTTTAAAATTTAAACTAATTTCATTGGCAAATTGCTAGTGATTCAATGTTTGAGCTGTTTAACATCTAAATATCCACCATTTGAAAGTTTTAAATTAAAAAAACTTAATGGTGGTCCTACATATAATAATTTAATAAAATACTGTGCTTAAGTATCCCTCCTCAGAAGCCGAATTTTAAAACCTTTCTTACTCAATTCTCCGTACTTTGTAACCAGCACTGATGCTAGGCAGTATTTTGGTGACTCTTCTCCCTTGGATATTGAAAAATATCTCTTTATTTCTGTTTTCTTTAGAAAAGTCCATCATCACACCATATCATCACCAACATCATCACCATTATCATCATCATCATCACCACCACCATCATCATGACCAACATCATCACCAACATCATCACCATCATCACACCATCATCATCACTAACCTCACCATCATAATCAACCTCACGATCATCATCGATAGTTTCGATTATCGATAATTTTGACAATAGATAATTTTGATAATCGAAAGATGAATTTTCGAGCGGATCGCCCTAATCTAAATTAAGGCATTTCTAGAAATCTGTCCATTTCAAAAAGAAGAAAGCCCTCTGTCACCGCCAGCACCACCTTTCCAATGCTAAAGTAAATGTCCATGAATCAAAACTATCGATAGTCTTGAAAAACCATCGATTTTTTGGATAGTTTGAAACCATCGATAGTGTCGAAAGTGCTATCGATTGTTTCTCCAGCTCTAGTTCAGGTATTACGTAAGCAGATTTATTACTATTATTTACCCCCTCGGGCATATATAACTATATATGTCACTCAGGAGCCGTTTCTATTTTGGCTCTTTTCAACACGGTCTTGGGTACCAACACCACGGTCTTGGGTTACCCACCAAAATGAGCATTATTAATCACTTAGAGTACATTCATCCAAAAGTTATTTCTCTCATCGCTCTTTTTTTGCCTGCGAGTTAACATCTCTTTCTAAACTGCAGCAGAAATGTCCCTGCCCAAAATCTATGAGAGTGAATATTACAGGTTGTGTTCCATACTATGAATATCATGGAACGTATAAAAAAAGGTGGATGATAGTGCGAGGGTCCAGACGAGTACCATAATTAAATTTACGATATGGCAGCGGGTGGGTCATCAAATGCACTCCTGAGAGTTTACATGAAAAAACAATTATATTTGTTTATTACTGGCTTAGCTCCTCACTTACAGAGCCGTAAATTCAAAATTCACTAATCGATTTGAAAAGCTTGTGCTGGTTTTCTGTTAACTCTGCATACCACGATTTAAATAATTCAACTCGTTTTCTTGAGTACTACCATCTAAGCCTAAAATATGTAATTTTCATCATCTAAAATCGATATCAATCAAAAGAAATACGATCAGCCTCATTTATTTATACTCTTTTCGAAAACTTTGAGTTTTTCTCATAGTTAATTTGATACCATGGTTGCTAAAAAAATTTTCAATCAATGCAAAACTAAGTTTGAAAAAAATTATTTTGTATTTTTGACTCCATTTCAGAAAAGATATTTTGAATCAAATTGTATTGAGCACACTTTTAGGCAGTCTAGAAAAGCAGAAAAATCTATCAGAAATTTAAAAATGTTCTGAATAGTGTTTTAAAGTATTCGAATCTATATCTCGCTCTACAAAGTAGCATCACCTAATTTAGTCGATATATACATATAGTCACTGCAGACCGTTCTATTTGGCTCTTTACAGTGACCACAGTTGGGACCCACCAATGAGCATTTTTCACTTAGGTACAAAAAGTATTTTCTTGCTCTTTTTTTGCCTCCGGTACACTCCTTTCTATGCGCAAATTCCGCAAAATCTATGGATACACCCTATATAGTAATATATGAAAAGTAGCCAAAATAAGCAAATCAGAAACCCCCTCCCCCCTAATGGTGCTTAACGAATACTTGAACGGCCCCTATCTGAAAAAGTTCTATGCTACGCCAAAGTACCAGTTGAAATCCAATATTTTTATGACTGACAGCAATCCATATTCACAAAAGGTTTAATAGATACTCATTCCAGCGGCCAACAGTGCCTACCGTCTACAAAGTATACGAGACTGTAAGCGACATGAATATTACTAGCTACAAAGTATACGAGATTGTATAAGTATTTTTAAAAATCGATTTTAACACAATTTTCGTCATTTTTAGGGCGTTTTTTCCGAGCCCTACTTATGGCTATGGTTCTTTTCATGGCCATATTGAGAAAAATTCAGTTCAGCCACCAGCTTAGAAAAATGAATATGGAAGAAGATCATATCGAATAGGTGTCAATGGTTAAAATTTCCTAGTCTTGAATTCCTAAATTATTGGATTTATAGGAATGCCATTAAATATCTAATTTTTTGTGAATACTGAATTTTATTCTAACTACAAATTTTCTTCATGTTTTAGACAACTTGAAGCCTTGAAATCTCTGAAAGATCGTTTAATGAAGGAAGAAGAAAACGAACGCCAGAAGATGATTATCATGAGAAATCAATCTGATGCATATGTTTTGTTGCGGTAAGCTTTAACTTCACTACCTACTCCTAACATTGGAAACCATATAAAACAATTATTGCTCTAAATTGAAAATTTTTTTATAGCGAATCTATACAAAGCTTTCCCGTTATCATTTCATATTTCTTGTATAGCGAATTTATTTGCCGTTAGATTGAGATTCGTTTTAGGAAGTTTTGACTGTACCCAGCGGCCAAAATGCTGCCTACAGAAGCGATGAATCGTAACACATTTCGTAGGCCGTAGGCGTTAATGCATACGATCTCATATACCACCCCAGTATACTTTTGTTCGAGCGTGGCCGTTTTGTAGAGCAAACGCCTACCACCACCACAAAAAGTAAGCTATTGGTGGGCAGTTCGACTACAATCTCGTACACTTTGTAATCTATTGGTAAGCGTTTCGCTTACAGTCTCGTATACCTTGTAGCTATTAATGTTCAAGTCGCTTACAGTCTCGTATACTTTGTAGGCGGTACGCACTGTTGGCCACTGGGTAATAACCCGATATAAATAATTACAAAAACAAAGTGCATATAAAAATTTATAGACTAACGAATTATCAAACTACTGACAATATGAATTCCTTTATTGGGGACCGTTTTTTTTTTTTTTTTTTTTAGCTTAACAGTAAATATAAAAATAATATTCAATTATTTTCCAGCTATTCGCTTTGGAATTTAAATGAAATCTTACGACATGTCAATCGCTCGAAAAAGCTAACAACAATCCCCTATCCAGTGGACTATTTGCAATTGCCGCTCTTGAAATTCGATATGATGACGGTGAGAGCCTGCCCGCCAGAGCAGTACGAACAAAATAGTAAGAAATTCTTGATCAGAACTTGCAGGAAAAAAATGTATTTAAAGTCAAATATTTTCTTCAATTATTTCGGTAATTAGTTGACGAGCTAATGAGAACCGTCAAAGAGAAAGTTCAAAAACTAATGTCTTCATACTCGACCGAGGCGAGTAGCACGAAAATTGCAAAAAACATCGAAGAATACCATCGGGAATTCCTATCAAGTCTGGATATTGACGATAAGGCTGTGGAAAGCGATAATGCCGAAGACGAAGATTATTTACAAGAAGCGAAGACAATGCACAGTGTGCTCAATCGAAAACAAATTAAAGCACTTAGCGCGAAAATCGTCGAGGACAATGCGAAAAAGGATGAATTGTGAAAAGGCGGCCATAGTTCGGAAATAATCTTTAAAAAAAATTTTTGCTGTCTCACAGTCGAACGAACTTTTGAGGAAAATAATTTCATGTTGCTGCTGCTCGTGTTTATGGTCGAAATGTTTGACATTTGTGAAATCAATTTAAAATGATTTACGCGAAATACTGTGAACATTAGTTTCGTGTATTTTCGTTTAAAATTATATAATTTCGATTTCAATTGAATGACTATTTCTGATCGTGGATTATCCAAGAGGCTACCACTTGAATGCATATCCCTTGTGTCCATCGAATCAGAATAGTCTTTTAAAATGAGCAACCAAAAGGCCAGTGTTTTTTTTTTTAAATATATACGAGCAGCTCGAATTATTTTTGCAAATATTTGTTAAACTGTGAACAGCAATTTATGTACTTAATTTATTTATCTATTTTTGTTGTTGTTGTTGTTAAAATATTAATTTCGTTTTAAAAGGCCCAAAATAATCTATCCAGAAAATAGCCGAAGAATAAGTCTCTATGGCCAGGAACTTTTCTCTAGGGGCTTGCATGGCATAAATCCAGTGGTAAATCCAGTGCGAAGGAGCTTTAAAATATTGATAAGCAGGAGATTTAAACAATGTTGCCAGATTTTTAGGGGAATATTCCCCTGAATGTCTCAAAACAAGGCTAAAAATTTCCTAAAAGTCAATTTTGAAATCTTCTAAAAACAAAAACTTGGTCCCATAAGGTCTCATAAAATTTTTCCTGACATCTTTTCTGCCCTAATACTCCACTAAAGATCATAAATGTCGTTTAATTTAGGGGAGATTCCCCCAAACTGGCACCAGTGGCTTTAAGTACCTTGAATCAATTGTGAATAACGGAGCTTCCTGTGATGATGACATCGAACATCGCACCAGTATTGGGTGGATGAAGTGGCGGGAAATCTCTAGCGTTTTCTGCGACAAGAAAATTCTACGGAAATTGAAAGGCAGCAAGTTGTACCTTTATCTAGTACGCGTCCGAACTTTGTACGATAAATAATCCGTACGAGGGTAAAATAACTGCGACTGAGATAAAAATGCTAAGGATGCCGGCGGGTGTGACCAACCTTGATAACATTTAGGCCACTTTTTCATTCATAAGTCCATCACTGAAGCGCTCAAAGTTAGTCAGTTGCGATGGTTTTGCCATGTTCAAGGGCGACCGCCGAAAAAACCCACAGAAAAGGCAATATCCACCACTGTTCCAGCAAACGGCCGCAGCGCAAGCAGACCGAAAAATACGTGTATCGGCCGGATGAAAAAAATATTTATCAGCAAAGGATGGGTCGCAGCGATGACATGATCCAGGATGGGAATGCCTACTGAAAGGTGCCGAGATCATATAACCCACACCTCAGAAGGAGCACAAGCGAATCCGAAAAGAGGTGAACAACCCAGCGGCCAAAATGCTGCCGACAGAAGCGATGAATCGTAACACATTTCGTTGGCCGCAGACGGTTATGCATACGATCTCATATACCACCCCAGTATACTTTTGTTCGAGCGTGGCCGTTTTGTAGAGTGAACGCCTACCACCACCACATAAAGTAAGCTATTGGTTGGCAATTCGACTACAATCTCGCATACTTTGTAATCTATTGGTAAGCGTTTCACTTACAGTCTCGTATACTTTGTAATCTATTGGTAGGCAGTTCACGTACAATCTTGGATACTTTGTAGCTATTAATTGTTGGCCGCTGGGAAGGCTTTAGAAAAAGAAATAATTTAAAAAATTATGTGATTCTCAAGGATATGAAATTTAGAAAATGTCAAGTAAGAGTTATGCACTAAAAGAACAGAATTTCTGCTCAGAATGGCCTTAAAAAGAACGGTGACTGATTGAAAAAAAAATTCTTTTTCACGTGGAAATTTCCTGGTAACAAATGCAAGGCCGACATCACAATTTGTCGCTCCTATTCTAAAACGTAACGTTAACAAAATCTTCAATAAAAAGAAATTTTGTTGCCATATGGCCTCTTTGGGATGGGTAGGTCTTAAGCCAATTTAAGTTTCGTCGAAATAATATGGCGGAATCTTATTTAAAGCATGAAATATAGTCAATGCATCGATGGTACCTGTACCTATTGAAATGATTTTCTTCGAAATCAAAAAAGAAAAGTTTTCACGAGCATTTCTTTTTAAATTGAATATGTAATCTAAAAGAGAAATTCGATCAAGTGAATTTTCATTACATGTCACGCCTCGGAGCAAATGGTTCAAAACAACATATGATAAGCTCGCGCTATCTGCAAAGTCAACATAAAAGCGAAGCAAAATTTATGAGAAGTCCACGCTTACGTTTAGCCAAACATTTCCATTTAAATGAGTATGGTCTAGCCCAACAGCCCTATTGATCAATTAGCTTAGTAATTATCACTTCAAGCCATGAAGTTTCAGCTCAAACCAATGCGTTTCCATATAAAAGTCAAGTCCAAGGCGGACATAAACATCAATCATTGAAAAAAGGTGGCCGACTGCGTTTGAGAGCCGAATTTCGCATCGAATTATCTGCAGCCGTAAAAAGGATAAACATTTTTTTTTTTTTCCATAAAAGAGAAAAAATTTTCAAAAAGAAAAAAAAAACATGAATAAGCAAGTCTTTCTGATTTTTCTCGTGCTTTTAATTGGTTATTTGTCTTTGGTTTTTTGTGATGAAAATGTCGAAAATGTGGTTGAAAGTGAAAACGTAAGCCAAGTTCAAGGCGATTCAAGGGAATTGTTCGATGAAGCGAGAACACGACGAAAGCACAAATTATGTAAGTTTGTAACGATTCGAAAATAAAATTATGAACAGAATTATTTGCAAATATTTTCAAATACTCTTGACACTTATTGGAATAAAAAAAAAAAAGTAATTACTCAATTAAACATCGGTAAGAACAAAACCAAGTGCCGATTATTAGATTTAAGAACCTCCACTCTCATAAAACACCAGGATTGTTAGTTACATTTAAGATTACATAAAACTTCGCTGGTCCTTTAACTTTTTCTTCTGTAACCCAAAATATACATATAGATAATGTTGGATGCAACCAGAAAATCCTAGAGTAGAAACTTAACAAGAATTTGATTGATAAATTTGCATCGCGATGCACCGTTTTCTGGATCAACCGAGATAAATTGCTCGAATTGAAAAATCCATTGCTCGAATGTTCGGGGGATATTAGAAAGCATTGTTTTTTATTATTTTTATTATTTCATTTGTTTCTTTTTTTTTTTTTTTACAAATAACGATTCTCTTTTGTGGACTTAAAACCACATGCTCCGACATATGTGCGCCCACAATAGAAAATAATGGCAAATTAAACCTTCCAGGTTTTTGTTGCACGAACAAAAAAACATTCTTGTTTTGTTTTCCGTGCTCGTTGCTGACGACTTTTCTCGGTTTTGTTCGCATGTCTGCAAATAAAGAAGTTGGGGGAAAAATGGTGGGCAAATGTTTGGACGGTTGAAATTTTCTTGAACTCTGTCTCGGTTTGGTTTTGTTTTAGAACGTCAAATGGTTTCTGCGTGGAGGCACTCCTCTTGTTCATCTTCATTTATCCGAAGGTTAAACTCTTGCCATTTGAACAAATATTTAGAATTTATATAAAAATATCTAAATGCATGTATGGATGAATGGAATATATTTAAATAGCTTATTGCGAATGATCAAAAAGTCTTCTCGGAAGCGACTATAAAAGCGCAAGTAATAAGAGGTATTGCCAAAGTGTTTTGTGGGAATCTCACCAAGGCAACAGCTCTAAGAATGAAGATTTACGCGGTCATAATTTCGCTACTGGGTCTCATCGCTTTGGCTAGCGCCCAATCATCAGCACCAACAGCACCAACAACACCATCAACAACAACAACACGGCCAACAACAAGAATACCATGTCCCACAACATCGCCTAAGCCATTACCCAGTACCATGTTGCTCAGCATCATCTCCACCATCCGGAGGATGTATTCCAAATTGCCCAAAGCTTTTGAGGGTATTAATTGAGCAGTCGTAATAAAAAAAAATCAATGGCGACATAAAATTAAATGTCCTCGCAAAAGGCTCCATTTATATTAATGTTGAATGAAGCATTTATTTGAGTGTATATATGTATGTATGTCGCATACGCAATAAAGAAAAATTTGAGTTCCATGACAGAGTCACTTTGAGTTGTACAGTTTTAGGACTTCCGAGCATAATCGACATAACACGAAAGGGTGTGGGGGGAGGGGCAATTACTCAGAACACTTTCCCTGGTCGTCGGGTCGCAGATGTCAAGGGGCCGTGAGTTTGAAAAACATTTTTTCCCAAATTGGAATTTCGAACGAACGCGTAAAAAGTGAAATTTGATGGCGTAACATTAGAAATGTTTGCTTGTTGAAATTTTCGCCCATCTCATCTTCCGGAGTCTGCCATCAGAATAAGATAAACAAGATTGTCACGAGCTAGCGTCGCATCCGATAATAAATGAAGCATCGTTAACAAACGTTTAGCACTTTTCACTTTCGATATGCAAATCGAAGAGGACGGATTGCCTCAGCCAAATAAATGTTGCCGCAGATCGTGCGATAATGCATTCGCACATACTGCCGGCCGATCGTTGCCCCTCTCACAGAGATGGAAGAAAGCATCGTCGTCGCTTTCGAATTATTTGAACTCGATTCGATCGGAGGCGCTATCAACAAAATAATTTCCATAATAAAAAAAAATTGACATGTTTTCTGCTGCAGCTAATGCAAAAATTAAAAAATCAAAATATTAAAAACAAAAACCCCCCCCTATTTCAGTTCATCTCTTCTGGGGCTGGCATGCATTGGCGATAGCATACTGGATCAAAGTTAAGGTGATCATTGTCGCTTTCTTTTTGGGAAGTGCTGTCTTCTTGGGTTTGCGTTACTTCTGGCCGCACAAGTGTTCGTCGAACATAGCAAACGAAGGGCCGATCATATACGATCATCCGTGAGTACCTATATACATACATACATGCATACATACCTATAATAGAAACTTCATTAAATTCATTCAATATATTATTTAGCCCCTCATTTTCGTCTCATCATGATCATGTTCCCTACTCCTTCGATCATTCGGATCATTTTGATCATTCGTACGATCCAAGCTCGTTTGGGCCCTATTCGGCTTACTCCGGTGCTTATTCTGATACAGCGCCGGCAAGTATTGATTCAACTGGACCTCCGGATGGCCACAGTATCAAAAGGCGTAGTTTGAATTTAATTCAAGAACAAAGACAAGCACCAGCCATGGAGGAAAAGTAAGTACTTTTCTCAAATCCATCTACATCTATGTAGATAAATGCATATATCATACATACGAGTATCTTGCATATTCAGAATTGCCTGCTTTTATTATTAGGATTGCCGATTTGATGTTCGCTTTTTTGGGACTCGATTCAATTGCTTGCCGACGAAGATTCATATGCGAAGTAGAATTCCGTTCTAAGCTTAGTCCAATTACCAGCATGGCCTTCCGAATTGTTGGACGAGGATTTTTCGAAAAATATACAAATGCACGAAACACTCAGAGTCAAGCAAATTCTTTCCAAGAATGCGCTACCGTTAATCCCGAGTGCATTTTCGTCCAAGAAACATTCGATGATGATGAAGAAGAAGACGAGACCGAAACTCAAACTACAAGTTCGGAAATGGCAAAAACTGAAGAGGGAAACAGCAATATGGAAGTGCAAAATGAAATCATTCTTTCCGAAGAGAGACAAGAGAGACATCCAAAAAGGCGGCGTAGGCCGCACAGAAAGCTAGACAAGATCGCCGGACGTCTGTTCGCTCAGAAATCGGAGTTCATTTCAACTCGTGCATAATTTGCGATGTTCGCATTGTAGAGATTAAGATTTTATTTATTAATTTATTTATTTAATTATTTTTTATTTATTTATTAATGTAAGGGAAATAAATCGCCATTTTTCCGATAAATCGTCGTTCTGGAGCTATTTTCACCTCTAACACCAAACCCAAAAAAGGAGATAAGACCATTTTCCGGAGTGAATTTCTTATATATATATCGATCTGTTTCTCCATGTCCATCTCCCTATCCCCTATAGTTTCTTAGATATAACATTTTCAGCGAAAATGAGAATATTTTTTTTGCAGTTTAAAATGTCTATATCTAAGAAAATTTCCTCTATGGCTTTCAATATTTTTATACGAAACCCTGTAAAATTGTTAGCACTACATCTGATAAAAAATATGGGACCTCTTTTTTCACACCCAATTTTTTATATAAATTCTTGAAATTTCAAAGTCAATTTCCTAAAAAAAAATTTTTTTTGGAGACCCAAGATAATTCCGGAACTCTCACTTCTCAACTCTCACTTCAAAACTACCAAGAATTTTCAAAATCTTAAGCATGAGATGACATCATTGCAACCAAAGCAGACTACTACCGTACCTACACGTAAGACCCTGGAGTACCTCGACCATGACCCCTTAAGAGGGAAAGCTCATTAATTGTACTTCAGAAACTGTTCCCCAGCGGCCAAAATACTGCTTACAGAAGCAGTTGATCACGTTAAACCAATGACGTGCTCACTCGAACCATAGCTGTGAAGTAATGATTACTAATCGTAGTCATTAGTAATTTGATTACTTTTATCCAAAAGTTGAAGTAATTGATTAAGTACGATTCTTTTCTGTTTGGCCCAATAATCCAAGAATTACGAATACAAATAATCAAATTGGAATCACGATTACTTGCGATTACGAAAAATAATTAAAAATAATCAAAAGTAATCAAAAAAGTAATCCGACTACTTTTGAAAATTATTTTTGATTATTTTTGATTATTTTTAGGGTTTTTGTCTGTTCAACTAGGAATTTTCAGAAATTTGATTCAAAAACAAATACAAATATATGTAATATAAATATTTTATTATGAAAATGAACGAAAGCACACAATGCATGATAAAACAAAAAAACCATTTTACTTCAAACTGCTATTCGCCTTCATTAAAACTAATTTTTCAAATGAAAAATCAGACATTGACTGCCTTCTTGGAGCATTCACTATGCCGGCAAAAGAAAATAGTCTTTCAACTGGCGCTGATGATGTCAAAGACGTATTAAATGCTACAAAGGGTTCCTTTAACAAGTTGTACTTTTGCAAAATAGTTTCAGCACTTGAATTATCGTTCAAGTAGCAGAAGAGTTGGTGTGCCAGCTGCGATCGCTGATCGGGCTTACATGTGTCCTGTGGGGAACCACTTACTTCGATTTCGTCATCTAAAAAATTTGAAAAGGAAAAGTTTTTGAAAGAGGGAATGAAAAGGATCGACCCAATTTCGAATTTTTTATGCGGGTGCGATTTCTAGAGCATGCCCGATAATCTCACCATCAACATCGAAATCGAAATGTTTCAATGTAGTTGATATTTTGCTGCATTGAGGTGTCTGAAAATTGAATGCACTGCTGTTTTTGGCATAAAAATTACAAAGCGTGTCCAAAACAATTTTGGTGACATGGTCCTCAGTTAATGTTGGATTAGTTCTCTGCAACACGTTGAGCCATTTCATTTTTATATCTGGTGTAAGTACCGTTGCCGCAATCGCAATATTGGCCTCCGGAGCCAACAAGAAAAATGATGTAAACCGTTGTCTCAATTTCTGCTCGATTTTAATGACGACAGATGCTATTTGCTGCTGTTCCTTAGCTTTACTTAGTTTTCGCAACCTATTGCTTAGGGTGATTAGTGTCGGCAAGAGAAATCCTATACTCGATTATCAATGAAATGCAATATTAATTTGAAAAATATAAATTTCTTAACAGAACCTACCATAATTTACGTTATTTTCTCCTTGAAAGAAATCTAACGATTCAGCAATTGGTTCCATTACTGTTTTGTACATCTCCAGATATTGCAAATCTGCTGGAGAAAATTGTGGCAAAGAGAGTTTATCGCAAAGATCATTTAATTTTTCTTATTGTTTTTGAATCAAACTTCTGAAAATTCCTAGTTGAACAGACAAAAACCCTAAAAATAATCAAAAATAATCAAAAATAATTTTCAAAAGTAGTCGGATTACTTTTTTGATTACTTTTGATTATTTTTAATTATTTTTCGTAATCGCAAGTAATCGTGATTCCAATTTGATTATTTGTATTCGTAATCAATTACTTACCAGAAAAATCTCATATAAGGATTATATAATCATTATAATTCCTTTTAAAATGTAATTTAATTGATTACTAATCGTAATCGCAATTTCACAGCTATGACTCGAACAATCCCGTAAACAAAAAGAACAATAAAAAGACTTGACAGTTGGACTTAATCAACTTCTTGCCTATGTTGACATTCAATTCTGGTGTTGCCAATATGTAGATCAAGGGCGGATCCAGGTAGGGGCTGAAGCCAGACGATAACCCCCCCACTACATGAATTTGATGCCAAAATACTTGCTCAAAAAAAAATAAAGCAATGTCAAAAAATCTGAGAGCTGAATAGAGAGTTTTCGATGCCAACCAAGGTGTATTTAACAAGGTGATATCAATAATACAACAAAAACAACAAATCTGAAACTAAACTGTCAAAATATATGAAATTTTTTGACTTTTTAGTTTCTTTGCAACAACAAAGCAATGTGTTTGTTTTAGATTTGTTGTTCTTGTTGTAATATTGATATCACCTTGTCAAATACACCTTGATTCACTTCAATATCATGAAGCGAGTTTTATATCAAAAATTTTGACGTTTACTCTTTTTGACTATTTTTTTGAGAGAGATTTTGACAAAATTTTCAAATAGACTGTAACCATAGAACGTCTAAGCTTCAAATCTCACTCAGAATAGCGGAACTGGTTATGGATACCAACTAGTGACAACGTCGCTGATGATACCACACAAAAATTGAACAACGAGGATCGGCCGAAATATGCAGAGTGAGGACAATGAAGTTCTAACATAGCATCAAGAAATATCATTGAATGTGAATGATATTAGCTACACCTTCGATTGAAGAGATCGAAGCTTTACATGCTTCGAGAAAAGAAGCTGTGTAAATCGTCGCCAGGATAGTGATTCAGAGCGGCGTTACCCATTTATCGATTAAGCGCTCGAATTTAAAAATCCATTGCTCTTTAGTCCTTCCTAGTTTGTCGGATCCTCACAGGACCATACACTCTGAGGCTGGTTTTGTAAGTTAGAACGTCTAATATTTATTTTATTAATAAGAAGGATTGCTGTTTGTTATATTGTTTTATTAATAATCAGCAGAGCTGTAAAAGAATTCATTCATTTGAGGCTTTGGCTCATAGTCTCCAACCTAGTTTAAACTATTTGAAGGTTTAAACTTTCAAATGATAGTCTTCAGGAGAGTTTAAATTAGGTTTATTAATTTTATATGAACATTTTTTTAAACTTCAAATATGTATAGCCAAAGTATTTTTTTGACTTAAACTGGCATGAAGACTAAGGGAATATATTAGAGAATTTAAACATTCGAAGCGCTTAAACCGAGTCGAAGACTACGACCCTTAAGTCACTTTCATTCCCAGGTAAAAATTTCAAATTTTGATTGAATTCATTTCTACGACAATCGAATTATGAATGAAAACTTTGAATTCATCATTCAGCTGTCAAATATGATTTATGAATTCAATTTTATAATTCTTTTTTTTAAAGCTCCGAGTTAGCTCATTTTGATTTTAGCTTAGAATTTTTAAATCAAATCAATTTGAAAACATTTTCCAGCCTTAGGATTGAAATCACAATTTCTAAAACAATGGCTATTAATGGGAAGTGGTAACGAATTTTGAGAATCCCCTTTTGCTTTGAAAAATTTTCGGTAGTTTTTCAAATATTTGGCTATTGGCAAAAAAATTTCTCAGATTTTAAATGGATATTTTATTTATTCCAAAAGAGGGGATATAGTTGACGCATTTTGCGAATTCCTGTTCCTTTGCTAAGGGAAAGAAAAGAACTCCCAGATTTCAAAAAGACAATTATGGGTTTCCAAATGCGGGCATAGGTAATGCATATTATTTTAAATTTGTTCAGGACACGTTTAAATAGCATTATTTACTTTCAATAACAGCAGTTCCTCAAAGTTTTTGTCCGAAAGTGATCCTCGTCTTGGAGCGTTTAGAATAGTGGCGAAAGAAAACAATCTTTCAACTGCTGCCGATGATGGGAGTGGTGTATTGTACTTGATATGAGCCATTTTAACTGATGGAAAGCGATTTAGCATTTCCATTGCATTTGATGGATCAGCTAAATATGCTACGAACTCATTATCCTTCGACCAGTGCTCATTATTTTCAGCTTCATTTGACTCACCTGGAAAAACCAAAAAATGGTCATTTCATGTGCATACATAATAGTTTATGCGTGCGATTATTACCAGGAAGTGAACTCTGAAAGCTGTAGTCCATTTTTCCAGTCTTCATCTGAGAAGTCTCTGTCACATTATTAGAAAACTTATCAACCGATTTTTGGATCATATTTATTACATCGGACACTGTTTTGTCGTCAAAAAGAGAGTTCAAACCCTTTACCCACTTAACTTTGACCGCTGGACAGAGGACTGAAGCAACAATAGCGGTTTCCAATTCTTTTTTTAAAGAAAAATAGGGTTCGAATCTTTTCTCGAGTGCCTTTCAAAATTTTCGTCCAGCCAATGACAAGTGTAGCCAAAAAAAAACTGCGGTGTTTTGTCGACCATATATCCGCAGTAGTGCAAAAATATCTATTGGTCTTAATCTCTTTGCAAATTTTTTCTACCATCTCCTTGTAAGACTCGTCAATTAACTTTACAGCTGTTGGTCGACTCATTATATGTAATTTTGGGTTTGCAAAACTTATCATATCTCGAAAAGCACTCGATTCTACAATTGATATCGGCAACATGTTTTGTGCAATAAATCGAATTATCAATTTATTAAGCATATCTTTATCGTTATTTTTGCCCGTTTTGTCTTCCTTCAACTTCAAATATTCTTTATACTCGATTTCATGCCTGCCACGAAGATGGCGAATGAAATTTGACGTTACGTGCATTAAACCTCTTAAATTTGCTTTGCAAATATTACATTTTGCAACAATGTTCCAGTAATTCTTATTTTCAGTTTCATAAAAATCCTTCACATGAAAAAATTTTTAGAAAATATATATTAATAGATTACCGAAAATAACAATCCGGAAACCGTTGCCCTTTAAAAATAAAAAGGTTTTTCGCAAAAGAAAGGTAATGGTCATATTGTTGAGACAAACACAATCTTCCATGCCAAATATTTTTAATATATGACGGGATTCTTAAATGCAGCAAATGGTTACGTTTTATAAAGTCTCATCACCGAAAAAAAAAAATAAACTTTCCTCTCCAATATTAGCTTCTTTATGATTTTAAAATATTTCTTAAATAATACAGGAAGACTAAATTCTTCCAACTCATATGAAGCCGGCGAAGACATTAAAAAATCTTGCAATTGATCATCACCATCACCATCCATCTTCGATGATTTGGTTGATGAGGGGCCATCAGCTAATGCTAAAATTGTTGAAATGATTAAATTAAAGAAAAATAATTTTCAGAATAAATTTATATAACAGAAGCTTACCAGAATCAGACATTATTTTCTGTAATATTGCAATTTAACGGAAAAATGTGATATCGGAAAGAAACAAAACGAATAAGGCTTTCAAAGCGATATATCAAAGGCAAATTGATTTGATTTAAAAATTCTAAGCTAAAATCAAAATGAGTTAACTCGGAGCTTTAAAAAAAAGAATTATAAAATTGAATTCATAAATCATATTTGACAGCTGAATGATGAATTCAAAGTTTTCATTCAAAATTCATTAGAACGAATTTTTGAATTAAATCTTTAAAAGGAAATTCAAAAGGCTGAAATTCGAAAATGAATTAATTCTTTTACAGCTCTGATAATCAGGAATACAATTTTTCTTATCTTATATTTTTAAAATGAAATCGATTGGAAAGTTAATTTATTTTTCCCCAGTCCCGGCTTACTCGATTTGACACAGAAAGAAGTCAAACTCATTTAACTTCAAAGGGCACTACAGCTCGAATGTTCGAGGGATATTAGAAAGCATTGTTTTTATTATTTCATTTGTTTCTTTTTTTTTTTGTGATTCTCTTTTGTGGACTCAAAACCACATGCTCCGACATATGTGCGCCCACAATAGAAAATAATGGCAAATTAAACCTTCCAGGTTTTTGTTGCACGAACAAAAAAACATTCTTGTTTTGTTTTCCGTGCTCGTTGCTGACGACTTTTCTCGGTTTTGTTCGCATGTCTGCAAATAAAGAAGTTGGGGGAAAAATGGTGGGCAAATGTTTGGACGGTTGAAATTTTCTTGAAATCTGTCTCGGTTTGGTTTTGTTTTAGAACGTCAAATGGTTTCTGCGTGGAGGCACTCCTCTTGTTCATCTTCATTTATCCGAAGGTTAAACTCTTGCCATTTGAACAAATATTTAGAATTTATATAAAAATATCTAAATGCATGTACGGATGAATGGAATATAATTAAATAGCTTATTGCGAATGATCAAAAAGTCTTCTCGGAAGCGACTATAAAAGCGCAAGTAATAAGAGGTATTGCCAAAGTGTTTTGTGGGAATCTCACCAAGGCAACAGCTCTAAGAATGAAGATTTACGCGGTCATAATTTCGCTACTGGGTCTCATCGCTTTGGCTAGCGCCCAATCATCAGCATCAACAGCACCATCAACAACAACAACACGGCCAACAACAAGAATACCATGTCCCACAACATCGCCTAAGCCATTACCAGTACCATGTTGCTCAGCATCATCTCCACCATCCGGAGGATGTATTCCAAATTGCCCAAAGCTTTTGAGGGTATTAATTGAGCAGTCGTAATAAAAAAAAATCAATGGCGACATAAAATTAAATGTCCTCGCAAAAGGCTCCATTTATATTAATGTTGAATGAAGCATTTATTTGAGTGTATATATGTATGTATGTCACATACGCAATAAAGAAAAATTTGAGTTCCATGACAGAGTCACTTTGAGTTGTACAATTGTTGGGACTTACGAGCATTGCCAATGGAAAAATGGGTTATGCGGAAAAATCTACAAAAAATCAACCCTCTTAATAAGCATCGTCGACTCTGGACAGAGCGAACTAATTTTTACAAGGCCTGTTCATATTACCGAGGTTGTTTTCACCACTATCGAGTCTCAGTTTATACACTCAGAGAAAAACTGCAACTTAAAATCAAAACCGACTAGTATTAATTCTATAATTTTCCACATAGAAGAGAAATAATACTGAAACATGTTAAAATAACAATGTTCAACTTTGATTTGATGTAGTTTCTATATATTTCGTGGAGTATGTTGAAGTTACATTGATTTTAAGTTGAAACATATTGATTTAAGTTTGTTTTGATATGAATTCGTGAACTGCGTTGAAATTTACGTTGCAAACTATTGAGTCAATAAGAAACGTTTTTAAATTGATATGGCAACTCTTCAAGTCAATGTAGAAACCACATTACTTCATTAAGACAACAATCGGGCCTATTACGGTAGTCGCCGTCGACCCAAAAAATAGACGAAGCGACAGTTTTCGTATTACAGTAGTCGCCGTCGACGCAATATTGTCGTCGTCGTCGCTAAATACCTATTACCGTAGTCGCCGCGAGAGTCGCTTCTTGTCGTTTTCTGTCGCTATTTTTTTAGGTGACGACTAGCAGGCGAGCAGTGCGATAAAAGTAATAAAATGAAAACTAATTTCACTCAATAGTGAGCCAGCTTGAAAAGAACCCAAGTATGGCAAGAGGTTAGCGAAAAGGAACTATTCCTAGCAATTTTAAGGAAGAATGGGAAGTCATTTCGTCAAAAATGAATTCACCTTGTCCTCCCATGCAAACTTAAAATATCCAATCTTTGTCTTAAAATTCTCCTCTGGTAATAAATTGAATTTCTTTAATTTTTGCTTGAGCTTTCAAATTTTATTTTACTCTTAAAACTATGTCACACAAACAAATTTTCATAAGATTGGTTCCATTTTCCGAATAAAAAATAAAAGTGCTACCAATTTCATTTAAAATTCGTCGTCGTCGTCTCGAACTAGTACCGTAATAGCTATTAAGGGGCGAAGCGACGGCGACGACGACATCGTTGCTAAGTCGTCGACGACGATAGCGGCGACAACCGTAATAGGCCCGAATATGAATCTATTAATTCAATACCGAAAAATATTATATATAAATTGTTTCTATATTAAAATCGTCGATATTGTGCCATCTTAATTTAATGCTTTCGTTAATGTTTCTTGTTCAATCAATGTGGTTTTTATTGATTTTAAGTGGTTTTTTCTCTGGGTGTATGTATGGTTACGTTCGCGTCTTAAGTCCTTGCGCAGACAGTTCTGTTATAAAACGTAATTAATGGACAGCCCCTAATTAGAATTAGCCCCTAGTTAGAAAAACGTAAGTGCTCTCAGTACTAATATCCAGTACAAATGTGAGGAAAAATGGTAGAAAAACAAATCACGCTTCCGGATAGAGTGCTTGACCTCCATACATTTCTTGGTAAATGATAGAAGGAGTTGCCCACAATAAATTGTGTTTTTTTTTTTAGAAAAATAAATTTATTTGGAGTTTATAAATTGTCATAATAATTTGTTTACAATGAGATGAACGCGGAAAACAATGATTGAACAACACGAATTTCTTAAATGTCAATTATTATATGAAAAAAAAAAAAAAAAATTATAATATATGGATTCTTTCAAATATTGAAGGTCATTCTTAAATCCTAAACAGAAATTGAAACACATAACTGAGCTTTTACTTAACAATGTTTGAATAACGTTTTGAAGTGATGAATGAAAAATCTGTTGGTTTCGTTTGAAACATTTTTTGAAGAGTGTGTCCAGTCATTGTTTCGAAATTAAAAAAAGAACTGGAAAATGGTCACTCTCTGGAGGTCAAGATGGTTTATATGTTGATTGTAAACTCTTTCCTTAATGAATACGAAAATTCAATTTATTTACTTTTCTCATTGGCTGCGGCTTCGAGTTGTTTTGTAATCTTCGATTGATCCATATCTTTGTTGACTTTCAAATACATCGTCTTACGTACTTCGTGGAAGGCCACCCAATTTGGCACGACTTTGGCCATTAATCGCAGATGATCTTCGATTTCTGCATGTGTGAGGCTAGTGCGAAAACTATTCTCAATTTTTTTAATAACCAATTCCAAAGTGAGAACACCTTTTCGCTCAGTAATGAATATATGACGTAGATGCCTCGCCAGTTCGGGTAGTCGTGAGTACTTTGTAGCCTCTTGATCCTGCGATGGACGACGTGTCATAGCATCTAAGGCTTTGGCAGCTTGTTTGGCACGTATTTTTTCAATTAAAGACTTTGGCAGTCCTTTTAATAAAGTATCTGTCGTCGAGTTACTATTCTTGGTATTATTTGTTACAATGGGATCTACTGGTGCTTCGTTCACTGTGATCTCTGTACTATTAGTACTAGTTTTCATATCCTTTTTGGGTGACTTGGTGGTCAATGGTTGACAGCCCAAGTCTGTCGCTGCTGTTGTCCGTTCTGCGAGCATTTTTGCCTCATATCGCTCCATTGCTCGCTCCATTGGAGTGGCACAATTGAAGAGATTTCGTGCGGTTGATAAAATATCACGCGCCGATGAGTATTTTTCAACATTTGGTGGCTGCGGCAAATGGGCCGATTCGATTTCACTGCAATTCTCCAAATCAAAATCAGGATGCCAACGCGTAATCTTTTCTTTGGGTATGGAAAGTGGTGGATCCAGCGATTGGAGAAAAGTATCATGTTCTGTTTTGACTCGTTGCAGCAGCAACGTTTGAAAGCGTTGCAAACGCTCGGTCATAACGTGTGGATTCATGGTCTTCGATTGTGCTGCGTTCAGGACGTCTTCCTCGTCAATTTTGGACAATTTCTGTTTTCCACACTGATTTTCAACATTCGGTGTTATAACCAATTGAAAGTAATCGGCTTTGGACGTCGAGCCGTAGTTACGCATTTTCATTTGCATAAAGAGAAATGCTTCCGGATAGATATGCTTTATTTGTGCCAAATGTTTCTCGGTGAAATTCTTGCGAATCATACGCTGCACGGCGGGCTTTAGCTTCTTTAATGTGATGCATTCCTTGCGATTGTGGAACATGGCGCACACGGAGTCCACTCCTTTGAATATTTCGATAAGATGACGATATTTATAGGGCAAGGGCAGTTGTCCGGCTTTGCTTCCAGTTTCGACCAAATTCATAAAACGTTGATACGCTGGCGTAGTTATTATCTTCGAGGGTGAGCCCTGCTTTGCTGGACTGAAGAGAACACGCTTCGAAACCTGTGTATGACGTGGCGACATGAGTTCATTTTTATCCGGTGTTGCAGGTGGCAGTTTTGTCGGGGTCTTGAACCCTTTTGCGGGACTAAAAGCAGGACAGAGAGAAAAGGAAATATTATATACATATTTAAATTGAGATTAATTCAATAAAATGTTATTAGATGAATAATAGATTGGGTGAAAATAAAAACGTTTTGATTGTTTGAAGCTGGAACCTATGGTCGTACAACTTGATGGAACGTCTGTAACATTGTTGCATCAATTTCAGTCAGTATTATTTCTACGAATGAAAAAGTCGCAAATAAAGACAATAAGGTAACATAAAGTAAAGTTGGATTGGATGTTGTACAATGGATTGGAACGTATAAGTCGAATTCAATTACAACCGTTGATCCAACGCATTTTACAATGGATTTGACTGTGTGTATCCTACAAAAATTATCACCAATGAAATCTTATTGGAATGACAAGCAATCTATCTAAAGCAACATCAAACACAAACAAAAATTAAAGGTACATAACGAAAAATAAAATATATGGATTCATGTATCGGCATGAGAAGGAGTTCCTAAGCATTCCAGGACATTTGATAGTTTCGTGTTTTTCTTTTCTTATTGCTTTTCTCTCACGCTGGTGTATGTACATTGTATGAGTGCACTCATGATCGTTTATCGTTGTGACAAGGGTTGTTTATTTTTGCATTCGTTCCCTCTTTCTCTCGTCCTTCGTATAGAAAATGTAACGGACATTTTTGTGAGCAGGTAGCAGGCCATAACTGTCTCCATTACATTGCATTGAAGTATTTAAAGTGCTTTATATCTGAGAGTCAAATTCCGTCAATAGACAAAAAAATAATAACAAAAAAAAAAAAAGAAAGAAAAGGATATCGTGATCAACAAGGGTGTAACGTAAATAGGGGTAGTTTTTTTTTTTTGGCATTCGTTTGTTTTCTTCATCGAAGTCTTGAATGACAGTAAAAATATTTATTTTTGGCCAGTGATAAAAGGAGGAAAAGGAAATGTAAAGACTGCTTTTCTTTCACAGAAAAATAATTGAAACTCATTTCGAAAATGCAACTAGCATATGGAGAAAATAGTTCTTGAACGCTTCGACTTGATCGCACGCCGTGTTGATTGGAAATTTCGTTGGTCAGCAGTTTCTCTTCTTCTTTTTTTTTTTTTTAACTACGAATTCTACAACTTTTTGAACAGAAAAAATATGCGCAAACAGCTCAACCTCAATAGCTGCTGACTTGTTAAACGCAAAGAGACTCCAAAAAGAAAAGAAAAACCCATAATAATAATGCCGCGGGAACCTTGAATATTTTTAGCTTCAGCGAATTGTAGGCCATCCGAATGAGGAAGTAGAACAACAAAAATGAATGAATAGCAACGATATAGATTAGAAGCATTACATTGACCAAAGTATTATGTGATAAGCAAATGACTTCAATTAGGATTGAAAATATTACTAACCTCGTTAGAACCTCCACTTCTATTGTATTGAATTGCTTGAGTTGTACGGGTGCTGGTATTGGCTGTGATGTTTTCTTAGCAGAAAGACCCTCACGTAGGCGTCGGTTGCGTTCCTCTTGGGCTTGACGCGTCTGCTCTAGATCCTTGATACGTTCCAAGGAGGCTTTCAGTTCTTGCAACTTAGCGCTACGTGAAATTTTTGATTTGACTTCATCGAAGTTAAGTTCCTTGCGTACGAGACGCTTCAGTTCACCATGTTTAACTGGTGAGCCCTTGATGATTTGTTTTGTTGGTGTCCGCAACGACTGCTCTGAGTCATTTGGTTTAGCATTGGCTTTGGACAGATTCGTCGAAGGCGTTACTTCATTTAATTTCCGAATCTCTTGAGCTTCTTTCAATGGTTGTGCCACTGTTTCTGTTGTTGAAGAAGCCACATCATTACGTGGCGCTATTATCTTCTTTGGTGTCAGTGATCCTTTCTTAATGAATGGAACTAGGATTGCTTGGGTTTGCTCCATTTTTGATGACTTCGTTGGAATGACCTCTGCTGGTGGCGCACCAATACGTTTGACAACACGTCCAGAACGGGTACGCATGCCTGCACCAGTGGATGCTGCTTTAATTTGCTTGATTTCATCATTCTGTTGAATTGTGGATGCTGTTTCAGTTGTGCTCTTAAGGTCAAATGATTGGGTCGGACCAGCATCACCTTCAACAAGACGCTATATCAGAAGACAAAAACAAACGAAAAAAAAAAAAAAACCAATTCATTAATTACAATTTCGTACAAAGGTTCTTGAATTGCACTCACTCTATTCTTGATATTGCTTGCATCTTCGACTATTGCCCTTTTTCGAGTATTAAAGAATGCAGCGACAGAAGGTTGAGCCATTTTATTTCTTAAAATCGTATTTAATTCCACTTGTATCTCTATGGTCAATTATGAAGATTATTTATTGGTCACAATTCACATCCACTCTTTCACGTCCTCTTCGTAGCTCGTCCAATTTTCATTTGACGCATTTCCCGCTCATTTTCACATCGAGCTGATAGTGTATTCTGATTTAAACGCGCCAAGTTTACGCGCGCTTTTGTTGTGTTTTCATATGTACTTAGGGTTGCACGACTATCGATAGTACTGTCGATGGGAGAAAACTATCGATGCCATATGATTTCGGTCGTCAAAAACTTTAACCCCTTCAAACAAAGCGTTGCGAAATTGCGACGTACCATTTAGCTGGTGTGTATGAGGTGAAATATTTTATTTATATTTCTATAAAAACAAAGTAGTATTCAGATATATTTAACGATTTGAAAACCTTCGGTTATGAGAAATCCGCCTCAGTTACGCCAGGCTAACTGGCAAGTATGACGCAGACTACCTGGTAAGTTCATTTTCGCCAAGATATTACCCATATAAAACATCTTAAGCCGAAGGTCTCCGTTGCGGGAGCTCCTAGGACTTATGTAAATTATCTATTTGTAAATAACTTTCATTTTGATATAAAATAGATATATCATATCTATTATAAATGAACATCTTATATATTCATTTTGCGCAAACAAAATATCGCAGTTCGATCGAGCGGTACAAAATACCCTTTATAGTTTCGATAGTGGAATAATTAAACGATAATTCGACTCGATGACTTACAAGTCATCGATAGTAATTCAAATTTTGATTGTGTCACTTTAAAGAGGTTCGATATATATATATAAATGAAGCATCTTAGTATGAGTTCACTGTTCTGCGGCACAAAATATTTCGACTCGGAGCGGTACAAAAACCCCTTATAGTTTCGATAGTGGAATAATTAAACGATAACGACTCGATGATTCAAGTCATCGATAGTATCGATAGCGTCATCGTTGATTTTTCAGCTTAAGTGTCTGTCGTTCATGTGTTTCTTGCTATCTGTAAACATATTCCAAATATTTGTAGCTCTACAATTTAATTTTAAGTTATTACAATTAATTGCAGTTAAAATTTAATAATTGTTTTAACAAAAAATTCAGAATCGTATGTTTTCTTTAAATGCAACCGTCAAATGTAAATGCAACTCTGTTTTCTCTCAACGAAAATATCTGCTATCGATAATGAAATCGATTTTTCTCATCAAATATCTCTTTTATTGCAGGATCAGTGCTGCTTATACTTTGCTATAACTTTTCCCTCGGCCTCTTCCGAAAAATCTCTGTCGACTTTCATTTTATTTTTCATTCAGAAAAAACAACAATATCCCGTCATCTTCCTTCAATACCAATTTCATTGCATGAGGAACAAAGATAAACTCAAATCGTTGATGAAACACGTGTCAAAAGGATCAAAAATTTTCTTCTCCTCGTACAAATTTACTTGTTACTGCAACATTGTTTTCTATTTCTAACGAAATAAATAGTTTCTATTGTTCGTGTTAGCAAAAGTTCAAGTCTCTCTTTCATTTCCATGTGCTTATCGACAATTTGGAATGATTTTTTTAAAATTAAATTTAAACCATCACCATAGGGGAAAATACTTGGGAAAAATTCTTAAATTCGAACTGACATGATTTTCGAAGCATGTAAAACAATATAGCACGTCGAGAAGGGAAAGTTTTCACAGTCTGACAGCACTGAATAGAGAATTTGTCAAAAAATCAAGAAATCGAAAGAAAAAATCTGCCTTGTGCAGAAATCCGTGTGCTTGAAGTTAAAATTCAAAATTTTTTTCAATAATTGTTTTCGAAGCATGTCTTAGCTTTGTTGCACATAAAAAAACAATAAACGTGTTCAATCTAACTAAATACTGAAAGACAAAATTCTCTCTTCTTCTTCATAATCAGAACGACGACGACGACAACAACAACAACAGAGTCAGTCAGTGGTAGAACAAAAAAGAAAAAAGGCTAGAAAAATTTAGCGTTAAAGCTAAAAGAATAGTGAAAACGACTCGGAACGAGTATTAAGTGTTTTTACATTATAGTTTAGGATAGTCGACGGGCATCTCTTGGATCTCCTCGAAATATTACAATGATGAATTCCAAAGCGGATACTAATCGACGTGTTCTTACGATACAAGCTAAGAAGAAGCGTCACAAGCCGAATAAGAAGCGAAAGCAGCAGCAGCAGCAGCAGCAGCAACAAAATGGGGTCAATAGTGCTGGTGCTGGTGGACAGGAACAAAGCACATCGCAAGAACCGGGAAATGCTAATAATAGCTTGGATGATTGTAACGCAATTGAAAATCCTTCGTTGCCTCCCTTCGAGCCATCGGACTACGCTATTGCGCAAACGGATTCGAATTATAAACTTGCTTATTCGAACGATGAGGACATGTTTTCTTTTGATAATGGTCAGCAATCGAAATATAAACTCCATAAGAATCACCAATATCAGCAATTCCAACAACAACACCAGCAGCAGTGCTATATACGTCCACAACATCATCATCAACAACAACAACAACAACAACAACACAACAACAACAACAGCAACAACAACAGCCATTGTCGCCACAACAGCATCACCAGCAATCGGAACAATATCAGCACCCGCCGCGTAGCTCTTCCAACGATTCCGATGAATCAGAACTGAATAGCGAGAACGAAGAGCAAGAATTAAAGGAAGATTACTGTAAAGGTGGCTACCATCCAGTCAACATAGGCGATCTCTTTCAGGGTGAGTAGCCATATAGCAACTGTAATTGTAACCATCATCATATGGTGTGTACTACCTTAATACAAGGCAAGCATTTGTGAAAACTGATTTGGGTCATTTGACTATATTTGGATGAACTTCTATTTGAATTGATTCTGTTTTGCGATATTCTATGTATTGTACCACTCCCTACCTAATACCACATATAAAATAGAACGTTGAACAAAAATACAAAAAAAAAAAAAAAACCCAAAAAAAATTAAAATAAATCACATAAAAGGCTATATTAGTAACCAGCCAAAAACATGGCAGCTTATAATAACGCAATAAGTTGTCATGACGTTTTGAGTTTGAGTCGCGTCGAAACATGTTGTCACCTATAATATTCATCGTCAACATCGTCATTGTCACCGTCGTCATCATCATCATCATTATCATCATGAGGGTCAGCAAAAACAGCAAAGAAATTTTTTTTTTTTACCACAAAATCAATCAATACCCAAATGGGTGCGCTTTTCTTTGTGCCCCACTGTTGCTGGACTTTCGTCCAACCGCCCACACCCACATGGCCCACTTGTTCTCACTGTTCAACTCATTGTTTTTATGCCACCATGCGTCTTACTCGACAATTTTCGTTAACAGTACCTATTTTTTCTCTGTCTACATTGCTTGTGGTTTTTCTCGTTATCGGCAATCATTTGCGTGTTTACGATGAAACATTATGTAGCCGCTAAGTCTAAACGTCCATTCGTATATTCGTCTACACGTTCGTCAGGCGAAAATACGCGAAATTCGCTTCGGTCGCCTTTGACGTCAGCATCAAGTTGTTATGATAATTTTCTTCTTTTTTTTTTATACCCGACACACTCTGTGCCGACGGTATATTGCATTTGTGCGTACGTGTGTAACACCCAGAACCAGTCGAGATAGACAAAATATAAGTAGGTATATAGAAATGATTCAATATAGCCATGTCGGTCTGTCTGTCCATCTGTCTGTATACAATTTTCTTATCGAAGGATTTGAGCTATCTGGACGAAGTTTGGTATGCGCGCTCATGGGAACATGAGTAAGAACAAGTTCGAGAATGGACCCGATCGGACCATTTTTAACGGTACCTCCAGTACAAGGGTCTGTCAGAAAAATCCGAAAAACTGTTCCAAAATCGGACTTTTTCAAAATATTTCGATGAAATTTAGAATTCGAGCGTATATTTAAGTCGGGTATTGTATTTTCAGCCTCGCCTGACTATAACACCCCTACTTGTTTATTATTATTCGTTTATTTACCGGCTTTCCATGAGCTTTAATAAATTTTCTGCGTTTCCTCTTAGTTAGGTGCAAATCTCTTTACAGTATGCGCTGCATATATAAGCACCGTTTAAAGTGCTCTTTATAAGTACGAAAGGTTTTTTTTTTTTTAATCAAAATCCGCTTATCATGATAATTTTTACAGAATCAGATACGTGTTGATATCAACAATTTTAGTTACAGACTATGGAAGAGCTTAGAAATATTTAAGTTTTAACTAATTAAATCTACCAAATTCAGTGAATTTATTTTCACATGCATTTTCTCCCATCGCATAACCTTTTTGGGTGTACAAAACTAACCTCAAAAATTTGAAAAAAGTTTAATAAATTATTACAAATTATCGATTATAACGCGTCAAAAACATTTTATGTTCATGAAGAATAATTTTTTTGCTGTAAAAATCGTGCATTTTCGGAATGTTTTAATTATTTATTTATTTTTTTTTTTTTAATTAGATTTTGTTTTGTTCGACCTTTAGAATGATTTTTCTCCTTTTGTAGAAATACTTCTCTTTGTGCGAGCTTAAGGTCATGTTTAACCTATTGTGAAAAGTTCAGAAGACTTCTGGCAAATGTGTTCTGAACTTTAAGATTAAGAGCGTTTTTACAGTCGGGGAATTTTTTCCTGCGAATTTGGCAAAAAAAAAAGTCCCCATTATGATCGCACTGGGAGGGGAATAATACAGGGAGCAAGAATTTCGCAAATTTTTAAGGGGGTCTTCTCATTGAAAACCCGTTTTTTTGACCCTTTTTAAAAAAATTCTTATTTGAAAACGCAAAGAATAATTGAAAACTTTTTTTATTTATTGTATTACAAAAGGTTCAAAGTAAATAAAAAAATTTTTTTTGCCCGATACGTGGGCTGTTCAAAAAGTAATGAGACTTCAAAGTTGGTGGTGAAAAAAAAGGTGCCGTCACGGCGGCCACGATTCCGGGTCTCCGGAGCGTCCGAAATGGAAAAAAAAAACGGGGTTATAATCAGTATAGATGTAATTCTCGGGTGAACCTCAAGCTTAATTTTGTGATTTTTTTTGACAAAATGGCGGCCATTCAAAAAAAATTTCAATTTCGGGCTATTTTTTTGTAATTTAGTGTAAAAAAAAAATAGTAAAAAATTTTTTAAAATTATGGTCGAGGTTCACCCGAGAATGGTGACAATTCTGCGTCGATTCCACTTTGTTTCATGAAAATCGGTTCAGTTGAACTGGAGATATCATGGCCGCCAGTTCGAAAAACGTGGTTTCGAGATAAACGCGTTTAAAGCAACGCAAAAATTACTCGTTTTAGCGCAGATCTTGCTCGACAAAGAAGGCTATATCCTCTAAACTATTTCGAATTTCAAAAAATCCTTTTAGGGGCATATTCACAACTACCCAAGCTATAAATAAATGCAAAAAAAAAAGTCGAAAAAAAAAAGTTGCTCAATGAGAAGACCCCCTTAAGCAAAGGTCATAACAGTTTTTCTTTTGAAATTTAGAATGCTTCCTTTTTCCGCATAGAAAAATTTCTAGGGAATAATTTCCCGGGGAATATTCATTTGCAATGGGGCTATTAAATTTCCTCGGCTTAGGTTTGCCATATGGTTTTTATCTGGTGCTTATAAGCGAATATATTTCTTATAAGCGGCAAGTACTCGTATTTGGAGTATATTGTACAATATTTAAATAATCTATGTATGTATGTATGTGTAAACGAAATGCATCGAAGCTTTTGAATTGTGGCTTGTGAATGAGGACTTGACGATATACAGTTATTACATGTCGTTGCTAATTAAAGTGAGAACACCATGTGGTGAATATTTTTCCTAGAATTAGTAATTTTGAACCACCTTTTTTTGTATCTTTCGTATATGTGTATTTATGTACAGTATGTTCATGTGTATGTTGTTAATATCTTGTTTTGAAAACTCTGTCCAAATAACTATGTGTTCGATTCATCGTCGTTCCTATGGCGTTGAGTTGAAGATATAAATAAATCAATTTGGCCAGCATTACTCGTAAAGTATAAGCAATGCTCTTCTCATTTATTCCTCACTATGCAGAGTGCTCGAAACAAAATTTTTTCGAAGTTTTTGTAGTTGGATTTGTGTTGCCTCATTGTCAGTGCTGAAGCGAAAGAACATTTGCTCGCATTAAGCTAAAAAAAAAAAAAATAAAAAGAAGAAGAAGGAATTCTGCGAATTAATGAGTTACAGGTACACCTACCTGCCTGCCTACCTCTACATCTGAAGTAAAATTGAATGTTCTAAGTGCGTATTTTAGCACTTATCTTAAACACAGCATAATGGGTAAACACTTATCGATCGGATTGAACTCTTTGATGCCTCAAGTTTCTTATTGCATGAAGTTTAGATGTCCCGTTCCCAGTGCAAAATGTTAGTGTCCGCTTCGAAAGAATTTCTCTGGATAAAATTTCTGGCGAATTCTATTTCCACATTGTCATTTTTTCCCCTATTGAATCGTGAGTAATTCTTCGCGAAGGTCATTTCTGATTCTACAATTCGATAATGTCGGTCGGTCGGTCGGTCGGTCAGTCACATTAAACAGCCGTATTCCGAATGAAATATTTCCCGGGAGTTCTTTCCCTAGAAATGCAATATTTCTCGGCGAAAATGAGAGGTATTCTTAGCGTCAAGTGGATGACCTTTGCTTAAAAACGTTCGAAGTTCCTGCTCCCTTTATATTCCCTTCTTCGCAGTGCGCTTAGAATGGGAGAATTTTTTTCAAATCCGCAGGGAAAAATTCCGCGGGAATACTTAGAATCGGGTTGATAGTGGTTTGGTTGACCGGGAGTAAAGAAACACGTTATCTCGTTTATATTATGGATGCAGTTATGCAGTAGGTTCTTTAAATGTTTCTCTGAAGCAAGGTCCCCAGATAGATCTGGGGTGGGGTTTTTTTTTTTTTTTTTTTTTTTTTCAAATAATGTCTTGATAGATGCAAAGGTGTTTGGTGATTTATTTGACATTGAAATGTGAAATCGGCACTATGACTTTTTATTTCGTTCATTAATTTATTGTCTATTATATTGATTCAATTTACACCTTGTTAGAATGAGACTGGCAAGACACAATTTCGAGATCTGTTCTATCGTATTTTTGAAAGTAAACATTCAGTGTTTGTAATTTTATGAATTCACAAAACACAAAGGCAAGTCATTCCATAAACATTTGTCTTGGATGTTTAAAGAATTTTCAATGATCGATAAAAGATCGGCATTTGTGAAATTTTTTTGAGTGGGTCTTGTCGGACACATGACTCAACTTCTGTTAAAAATAGTCCACGGAAGGTGGATGTTCACATTTGTTTTTTTTTTTTTTTTTTTTGCTCTTTGTTAATGAATTTATGGATAAGAAGTTTGAACATGATGGAATTTGAAAAACAAAAGAAGAAAATTGTTGTTTGATTACCTGATTATAAGAACTTTCTACCATGAGACGAGCTGTTAATGAAATCGCAATTCGATAACTAAGTGGCAATAAATATTGAAAGGAAGAAGCTTTATATTTATACCCGACACACTCTGTGTCGAGGGTATATTGCGTTTGTGTGGTTGTGTGTAACACCCAAAACCAGTCGAGATAGACCATACAAAATATATATAGAAATGATCAGCGTCACTGGGAGATTCGATTTAGCCATGTCTGTCTGTCTGTTTGTATACAGTTATCTTATCGAAGGAGTTGAGCTATCTTGAAGAAATTTGGTATGCGTGCTAACGGGGACATGAGTAAGAACAAGTTTGAGAATGAAGCCGATCGGACCATTTTTAGGGGTACCTCCAGTACTAGGGTCTGTTACGAAAATCACAAAAACTGCTCTAAAATCGAAGTCCTTCAAGATATTTTGATGAAATTTGATATTTGAACATGTTTAAAGGCAAGTAATATGATTTCAAAAAATTTGAAAAGTGGGCGTGGCATGAGGGCGTTTTTCGAAAATTGTCTCCTACACCCGAAATACAAATGGGACTTGAACGAAAGTTGGCACGTATGCTTCCTTGATAGCCAGTAACGTCCTCCCCAAAATTTTTTTCGATATAACCATTATTAAGGGTACCTCTAGTACTAGGGTCTGTCACAAAAATCCCAAAAATGCCTCAAAAGCGGACTTTATTGAAATATTTCAATGAAACTTCGAATTTAAGCGTATATATAAGGGTCCGATTAGAATCCCAAAAAAATTGAAAAATTGGGCGTGGCAAATGGGCGGTTTTTATAAAGAAATTTAACAAAAGTCGGTATATGGGCCCAATATGTCCTTAAACACCTCTTGGTATTAAAAATTATTCGAACATAAGTGTCTGTGTCGGGTATTCTATTGTCAGGCTCGCCTGACTATAACACCCTTACTTGTTTTTAAATTCTTTTTTGCTCGATTTTGGATCATGTCAAAAGAAAGTTAATATTCCGGTTGAAATATAGATCGAGAGACCTTAAGAAAGAACTACATCCTAATCGCCCTTGACTTCGTTTCATGGCGACCCCATACTCGTCAATGTCACACCAAGACATCTGCTTCGTGAAGCGCCCTTATCATTTCTCGGATATTTATATTATTCCAGTTTCTGTATGCATCACAAGTCCAAACGTCGGTCGATGTAAACGATTTTAATGAAATTAAAATTTAAGTATGTAAACTCGATGTCGTTAAGTGGGTGGTGCCGTTGTGTGGCGTAGCGTGGCGTGCTGTGTTGTGTTGTGTTGTGTTGTGCTGTGGTGTGGCCTTCCGTTGGGTTGTGCTTTGGATTGAGATGCGTTGGACTTGTGCATATCACAATCCGATTTACAATGATGATAATCTGGCCTTTGCACAATTTATATGCGATTTGTAGAGTTAATTTAATTTGCTCTTCTCTCTTGTGTGGTGGCCATCAAGGTCACAATCACCAGAAACGGACAACAGATACAGAACATAAGGACGCACGAACAGACAAAGCGACTATTGTAAGCAGTTCAATTGGCAGCTTAACTTAATCATGATTTCTCACTGTTACCATATAAACATGACCGCATTGAGGTGCTTCAATTCGTCATTTGCACATCGACTTTGCATTCAGAAGGAAATAAATTTCAGAATAAGCGTATTAAATTAAATAGAAAAATAATTTGAAAAAAAAAAAAAAAGTTGAATGGACTTATTGGATGAATCGACTGATTTTTACGATTTTTATTACCTTTCCGGTGAGTCAAATATAACCATAAATAAATTTACATTTAAATATACCCATAGACGGACCAATAACTGAGTGCTAGATTTGTTCATTTGTTTTTTGAACCGAACCCACCCCCCGTCACATTTTCCATATCCTAGAAAGCTTAAAGACTGAAGCTTTGTTGGGCAAGAGAAGCTCTTCATCGGAAAGTCGTATTTGAATTCTCACATCTTATAACTATTGAATAAAATATTTATAAATAAGTACCTATATATAATATGTATGTGTCTTTAAAGGTCGCTATCATGTCGTACGTAAGCTTGGATGGGGCCATTTCTCGACCGTTTGGCTGTGTTGGGACTTACAGGATAAACGCTATGTGGCTATAAAAATCGTTAAATCTGCGCCACACTTTGCCGAGACAGCAAAAGATGAAATAAAAATACTCAAATCCGTGCGTGATTCGGATCCATCGAATCCACGTCGTGAGAAGACTGTACAATTGCTTGATGATTTCAAAATCACCGGGGTGAATGGTACCCACATTTGTATGGTATTCGAGGTACTCGGAGATAATTTGCTTAAGCTGATACGAAAATCGAATTATCGTGGCATCCCGATTGAAAATGTTAAGTCCATAACACGACAAGTACTTGAGGGCTTGGATTACTTGCATACATGTTGTCAGATCATCCATACTGATATTAAGCCGGAGAATGTATTGCTTTGCGTGGATGAGACTCATGTACGTTCGCTGGCTAACGAGGCCACTGAATTGTATGTCATGAACTTTAAAATGTTCCCCTCGTTCGTAAGTCGGGCTCCGAAAGAATATCGGGAGCCACCGATAACTGAAAAAATGAGCAAAAATAAGAAAAAGAAATTGAAGAAAAAGGCAAAAAAGCGTTTGGAATTGTTCAAAAAGCAATGGGAATTCTTGGAGCAGAACAGTGGTGCGCAGGGTGATGGAACTGTTGGTGCTGTGGAGCCTGTCGAAACTGAAGTATCAGTAGCCGATCAAGATCAAGGAAATTCACTTATAAAAGAGAATGGTGGTTGCTTATTAAACGGCGACGTCCTCGATGATGGCAAAAGTGATGAGCGCGATGATAACGCCGAATCTGAACATTTGGAGGAAATCTTTGTAGATGCCGACGATGATGAAGATGTGGGCCCGGATACAAACTCTTCAAACTCGCCACAGAAGCCAGCGAACGCAGAACGTCTTCATGCTGGACAAAAGCATAGTGCTCCGGTCGGAGTCGGATCTCTAACGGAAAAGAAGAAGAATAAGAAGAAAAACAAGAGTGAGTAAACACTTCAAAATACAAGCAATTCATAATTTATGATAAAAAAAAAAATTTTTTTTTTTTTCAGAAAACTCCATCCAAAACAAAAAACATCCAGTGGACCAGAAGCAACAAAATGCACCACAGCAACCGAAAGCTAAAACGAGCAAAATTGAACCGACTTGTGATTCAACAACCAGTAGCAATTCGTCTAGTTCTCATAAAAAATCCGGACAATCATCCGCAGAAGTTGGTAAAAAGAAACAGAAACAGCAACACCAACTTCAACTTCAACTTCAACACCAACACCAACACCAGGATCAACAGCACGATAGCAATGTTAAGAACAGCAATAGCAGCCATTCGGTTACATCATCATCGGCTTCGCAATCGCATACACCACATGCTACGAATAACAATCCAAAATTGGTAACTCCGACAACAGCACCAGTCACTCCAGCAACTTCGCCATTGATGCAAAATGGACCGCTTTCGCCGTCTCTTTTGAAATCGCAGGCGCAGCAAGTACCAAAAAAGGATCCCGCATTGGAGCCGTGCGATTTTGAAGTTAAAATCGCTGATTTGGGTAACGCTTGCTGGGTGGATCGACACTTTACCGAAGATATACAAACGCGTCAATATCGTTCACTTGAGGTTATACTTAACGCTGGTTACGATACCTCGGCCGATATCTGGAGCACTGCCTGTATGGCATTCGAACTGGCAACCGGTGACTACCTCTTTGAGCCGCATTCTGGCGAAAATTATACACGTGACGAGGATCATATTGCACACATAATTGAACTTCTTGGCCCGATACAGCTTGAGCTGATCTTTCGCAGCGCGTATGCTACTCATATATTTAATCGTCGAGGAGAATTACGTAATATAACTGGATTGAAACCATGGGGCTTGGTCGATGTGCTCACTGAGAAATATGAATGGGAACAAGATGAAGCCGAAGCTTTTGCTGATTTTCTAAAGCCCATGCTTCATTTTGATCCAACGAAACGAGCTACGGCTGCCGAATGCCTGGAGCATTCGTGGCTAAGATAAAATCCGATGCAACAATGCTGTTGGCGTCGACGACAACTTCAGTGGGAACGCGAGCGAACACCTTCAATAACATCATTTAGAATACCCACACCGCCGCCGCCACCGTCAGCATCAGCATTAGCGTTAGTATCAAAATTATCACCATTGCTAATGCCACAAACGTCGTTTAACCGATCACCATCAACGCCATCGCCATCATCGCCACCATCGTCGCCAACAACAATACCATTAACAGCGCCACCATCAAAGAATTGCGTTGCCCTGGCGCAACGTTCATCGTCGGCTTCGGCTATAACACATACGCTGTGCTGGCGCAACACGTTCCGTCGTATGTTTCAACGCAAGTGACAGCGTCGCCGCAAACGGCAACAGCAACGGCAACAACGGCATCGGCAACGATCGAGTCGAAGTCGGCGATGGCGACGCTTTTACCTTCGCGCCAGTGGCAAACGTTTTTATTGGTGGTATATTCCGTTGTGGAGCACGAAACGATCTGCAGTCAAGTATCGAACAGTGGTAGCTTGGAGAAGTACCATAAATGATGATAAATACGGTGTGTGTAATCGATTTCGATGTCGTCGTCATAAGAATCGCCGGATTTTAGTGGTGTTGGCGTTAGCACACTATTGTTACTATTGAATGCTTTTTTGTTTTTGAAAATAAGTGAAAATAAGAAGAACTAAACGTCGGTGAAATAATCAGCTTTACATATAATAAAAATATTATTAATAATAATAATAATAATAATATATTAATAATAATATATTAATAAATATTAATTAATAATAATAATAATAATAATAATAATAATAATAATAATAATAATAATAATATAATAATAATAATAATAATAATAATAATAATAATAATAATAATAATAATAATAATAATAATAATAATAATAATAATAAAATAATAATAATAATAATAATAATAAAATAATAATAATAATAATAATAATAATAATAATAATAATAATAATAATAATAATAATAATAATAATAATAATAATAATAATAAATAATAATAATAATAATAATAATAATAATAATAATATAATAATAATAATAATAATAATAATAATAATAATAAATAATTAATAAAAAATAATAATAATAATAATAATAATAATAATAATAATAATAATAATAATAATAAAATAATAATAATAATAATAATAATATTGGATCCGGGGTGTGAAGTTTCCAATTTGCCAAAAAATATACAACAAACGGAGAAAAAAATTCGAAAAAAACAATTCAAAGAAGAAAATAAGAAAAGAAAAACAATAACAAAATATCTGCCTTCCGGTCAGCAGACGTTCCAATCTTGTTTGTCATTGAGAAAAACAATTTTTATAAATCAATCATTCGCAAGCAACCAATTTGTAATATAGTATTACAATTTTTTTTTTAATTAAATGAAATTTTTACTAGTAAAATTGTCACCTTTTTAATACAATTGACGCTATGGACTAGAAATTGATATTGGAATAAATAAGCAATTAACATACGAGAGCAATCGAACTTCTTCGCACATTCAACACCAGCAGTAAAGCGCGTACTTTGTTTCTGCGCAAGTTAATTCCATACCCAACATACATTGTCCTGAGGGAATAATACATTTGCTAATCCGGGTTTTACGTCCATAACCATAAACAAAATGATTTTTTATCAAATGTATAAAAGTCAGCGTCACCGAAGAGAATCGAACTACTCCTCCCCGTTTATTTCTCTGTCTACCTGTCTGACTGTATATCTATCTGTTTAACTGTCTGTCTGTTGGTTCGTTGGTATATGGAATATTCAGGCATGCTCTAGAAACCGAATCCGAATAAAACAATTTGAAATCAATGTGATTTCAATAGTAATC
The DNA here is from genome assembly GCA_020466095.1 of Chlorops oryzae. Taxonomy (NCBI): domain Eukaryota; kingdom Metazoa; phylum Arthropoda; class Insecta; order Diptera; family Chloropidae; genus Chlorops; species Chlorops oryzae. The sequence continues at coordinate 34,394,122 of CM035806.1, forward strand.
TCTACGCTTTTTCGATTTTTTTTTATTATGGGGATGCGATTTCTAGAGCATGCCTGATTATCGATGGAATTGGGAGATAACCTCACGAATTTCAATAGGAATTTTTAAGCGGAGACGCAAGTAACGTTTAGTTTGGCTATGGACTAGATCGGAGATATTTATTGGTAAAAGTCCCTAAGTCATTTCGCTCAGTACATTAAGTCATTTCTCCAAATGGCAAAAAAGGCCGTCGTAAAAGAGTAATTTCGAAAAACATCTCTCAGACTCAATACGTTAGAGTATTTAACGCAATATGGCATTGGAGCTTCCATCGTTCTCAAAAAGAAATCCTCCGAAAAAAATTATATAAGGGATCATGTCATTTAAGTTCTGAAAATAAACTGTTTTCGCGCTAGTTTGTGCGCTTAAAAGAATGAAATAGATAAATATAACAAACCGGGTATTGGATTTTCGGATCCGTCTGACTGCAATACTCTCTTGTTATAAGATTTGAAGGATTTACAAAAAACAAAAAAAACAAAAAAAAAAACAACAAAAAAATGGATACGTTTTGCTATCAACTGTGCTAAAAGCAAGAAATATTGGCTCAATATCCGCTGATATAATGCGAAACAGAAATTTATAAAATCCAAAATCGGTTTTCATTGAGACAATCGAAATTTTATTTTATTTTATAAATTTTTTTTTTTTTTTTATATTACAAAAATGCACTGTACATGATACTCTTTTAATAAAAATAATAGGGGTATTCACAAAGGCGTCGGAAAGTAGGAAAGTCGGAAAATCGGAAATCTTTAAATGCTTAAAAAGTTGTGCAAGATACAAAAAAAAATTTAAAAGTTTTTTAGGAAGTCGCAATTTTCCGATTTTCCGACTTTCCAACGTTTTTAACACGCCTTTGTGAATACCCCTAATGTAATGGTCCTTAACACATATCGAAAGTATCACCCCCTATTCAATATAAATTTCTATTGAAACTGACGGAAAAGTTCACGTGAATTTATTATTCAGATTAGGGGTGTATAAGTCAAATTTTTGTGACGCAATAAAATCGAAAAACAAAAACAGAAATTGTTAAAGATATCATGGTTTTTACACTGATTGAGGACATTTAACTTCCCCCGACACATCCCTGGTAGCTGATTTAGCATTCTTCTCACGGCATAGTTAACAATATGAAAGCACTTAAAACTTATTTCCAAATACCTTCATCTGAAAATGGTGGAAATTTTATAGTGAATTATTTATCAAAAAGCGTTATAATAACGGTGTTAGTTAAATAATATAACACTTATCGCATAAGCTAAAATATTGAATTATGTAAATGAATGTTAATTTATTTAAAATCGATAAAGCGATACATGAAATGTTTGCAGAAGCAATCGAAGTCTTTTTTTTTTCTATATAAATAAATAATCCATCAGAATAATGTATTTTAGCATCTAAAGAATTAAAATTACAGATATTAAAAAAAAAAAATGAAATGAAATTATCGGAAGTGTTGTATACACGAAAACTAGGCTTGCATCCGATCCGATACTGATATATGTATGCAATTGGCGATATATATATAAGTATATATATATATATATTACGTATATATAAATGTGTGTATATCGAATGGCGATTAAATGAATTTTCGACTATCGCATAAATAGGTCGCCGATTCAAGTTATTTTTGGTATATTTTCGCGAAAGCAACTAAAAACAGCAGTGCAAACAAATTTCTGTTAAATCAATTTCAGATTTCAGATTAGCAATCCTGTCGTGGCAAATCATAGTTTTGGGTTGAGAAACGTACCGACTAGCCTGCAAGTTTCTCAGCCACAAGATACGAGCTGCCGCGATTATAGCCTTCCAATCCAAATGCGGAGAATCTTCGAAAGTCTTTCACAAAAAATCCCCGATTTCCTCACACAAATTTTTCTTTCAAAATTCTTTCGCTATGTGATAAGAAAGTTAAGACTAAAGGAAATTACTTCTCTTCTCTCCTTGCCCTTCGCGCCTAATTAGTAGAATATTTCGAAAGAAAAACAGGCTTACTGTAGAAATCGAAACCGAATGGACAAGTTCGAAATCAATGTGATCTCAATAGAGATCTAAGCAATTTCGAATATTTTTATGGAGATTCGATTTCTAGAGCATGCTTGAAAGTTTTGTGTGGAAATCAGGAATAACTTTGTGTAGTTCATAACTATTCGATGGTGTTATATTGCCCAGAAGGCGTTCTTATTGAAGATCGTTTCCCTTTCTTTCTATTTCTCATTCTGATCTCTGAAATCTGCCGTATAACACTTATCTCAACATTTCCGGTTTCGATTTTGTAACAACTTCAAATTTTCGAAGAACGATTTATAGTAAATTAAAGTTAATCTTGTAATAGTATACATCCCTCTGTTGTGTGCACAAAAAGAATTTTTTCATTATATTCTGGATTTCGATGTCAAATCAAACTCTTATCGATGCAAAGTTTTTACTTCAATTTCTTTCGCGACATCATGAGGTCATATGCCATTTGAGGGATTTAACTTGTCAAGGATTGGCATCCGGTTTTATAGAAGCAGAAGAAATTCCTTAACCGATTTCTTCAATCATAGAAATATTGCAAAAAAAAAAAAATAAATAAATAAATAAATATACAATTTCAACTGTAACAACGCACGCGTGAAAAAAGAGAAATTAAAGAAAGCTATAGAAAATGAATAAAAATTCTGCAAATTGCAATACATACCGTATTAAGGTGTTACGTAGATTTAAAGCTTTAAGATGATAAAATAAATACCGAAAATCATACTTTTACATGTTTTTACAAATGCAAAAAAAAAAAAAAAAATTTCTTTTAAAATACCGAACATGAGAACAAAACACCAACCTACCCAAGTAGATTATAGTGTTATACCGAACCGTTAAAATTAAGTCGACAAAGCGAATATTAAAATCGTTTCATTGTAATTTATAAAAAAAAAAAGAAAATAAGTCACACGAAAAAAAAATTAAATGTTTACCATTAAGATAAATTGATGTACAGAAAAACGTTTTTCTGATAAAGCATACTTAGTATTGATCATGGTTTAAGGAGCGTGGTATCCATCGCTTATGAAAATGGGACACGTGAAGTTGAAAATCTGAAATCTTTCAATTTGGCTGCGTGCAAAATGAAAGACAAAAAAAAAAAAACATAAAAATGAAAATTGTTCCATAAGTGTAATTTGATATATCAGTGCCGAGTTTTGGAAAATGTCTTTTACAATTTCGAAAATTAAGAGTTTTAAGTCATGCGTAACGGAAAATGTTCAGATTTTTTTTTCACTTTGGTCATTGATTGTTTCTTTTGATTGGCAAAAATAAATACATATTAAATGAACTAAGAATGCATACTGTGGTACTACCGATATGTCGGAATCGGTGAAAATTTATTAATTTTTGGATCGCAGTTCTTGACAATGGTCATAGTTCAATGATACATTTTGACACCATTCTTTTTTTTTTTTTTTTGTTTTTTGTTAATTGAATTTTAGTTGGGCATTTAAAAAAATTTTTTTTTAACCAAAATTATATTATGTTTTGTTCGACCTTAAGAATTATTTTTCTCCTCTTGTGGGAAGACCACTCTTATTCGCGCTTCAGGTCAAGCAAATGAATCGAACGAATCTTTTTTTTGTTTGTTTTCAATTATGCATCTAATTTTCGCTCTTGCTATTTGACAAAATAACAGGAAAAGAAAAATACATTTGGGCAGTTTTGAGATATTGGCATAAATGGGTTAATATTTGTAGCTTATTAAAGCTACAAATAAAATGTTAGTCCAACTTATGTTTAAAATATGTCTTATGAATTTCTCTAAAAATCACTAAGCTTCGTGGTACGCACAATAGCATCACGGCCAAAATGGGGCATATCGATCCCTAGTTGAAAAGCTTTAAACGAATTTTCGAATCATAAACCACCCAGCGGCCAACAGTGCCCACCGCCTACAAAGTATACGAGACTGTAAGCGAACCGCTTACCAATAGATTACAAAGTATACGAGATTGTAGGCGACCTGCCTACCAATTCGCTTACTTTATGTGTTAGTGGTAGGCGTTTGCTCTACAAAACGGCAACGATCGAACAAAAGTATACTAGGATGGTATATGAGGTCGTATGCATTATCGCCTACGGCCTACGAAATATGTTGCGGTTCATCGCATCTGTAAGCAGCATTTTGGCCGCTGGGCAAATAAGGGTTTTTCCATACGAACGTTAGATTCCGTACGTACATAGGATCAGTTCAAAAAGCGGGCAGCTCTTCGCTTTGTGAGACGCCTGAAGAGCTAATAAGAATCACACTGACGCGACGAAAACGTAAAATCTTTCTTTTGAGAATTCCCATATTTCTTTTTTTTTTTTCTATTCTATTGAAGTTTTTTAAACTCCAATGATTATAAAAGACTAAAAAAATAAATTTTCGAAGAAAAATTAGCAATTTTCGGATTTGAAAAAGTATGAGCATCTCACGATCCTTACTTTGTAGTTCGACTCATTCGAAAGCCATTCTACTCGAACACGAAATCCGAGTCGAACGAATAACAATAATAACGTATAACGAACATCCGACACTCGAACAGGAGAGTATGAAACTTTCGAATCCGCGCAACTCTTTGTTCGAGTGGAACTACAGAGTAAGGGCCCAGGATACTCCCTTAAACTTTCAGGTATAGCATTACTTTGACTAAATGGATGAATAAAAACTTTCCAATCAAAAGAAAAATGGAAATGATTCACAAAAATTTTGATTTTCAACTAATATACCATATTTTTGATGGTGTTTTTTTTTTTCTTTTTCTCAACCCCCCAAATAGGTACGTGTGTCTGTGGAACGTTAATAATTTTTTTAAAAATGATTTTTTATTTCCATTATTTTGGAATTCCAACCTTTAAAAGGACACTTTAGATTTTAAGTTTTATTTATTTTCTCAAATTAGGCTAAGCATTTAATTGTTAATAATTAATATTCCAAAACAAAAAAAAAAAAAAAAAAACAAGGTGGACTAAATTTTGGAAAACATAAAAATTAAAAAAAAAAAAAACATTTTTACACAATAAGCGATCGTAGTAATTAATTAAGTCATGAAAGCACGTTAAATGAGCACCGACGGACTCACAGCATAGCTTTTGTTTTTCTTTTGTTTGATTGTTTGGTGGACATAAAAATTGCAATGTGGCCTTATTTAAATATACCTGCATAATTTTACTTAAAAATTTGTAATGGAAATGTTTATATCAGTCACGAGATATTTTCAAATGTTTAATGACAATTTTCACTCAAAAATCACAAGAAGAAGTACTTAAATTAAAAAGAAAAAAAAAGCAAGAACATTCAATATTGGAATTCATTTTTAGTCGAATGTACTAATTTTGGTCAATACTCCAAAAAATAAGCTAGCTCTCTTCAGGGGCTGTGCATTAATTACGTAAGATTTTTTATTACTGTTTTCACGTTCGCGTCTTCAGTCTTTGCTCTATATCTGTCTGCGCAAAGACTTAAGACGCGAACGAGAAAATGCTACCAAAAAATTCTGACGTAATTAATGGACAAGCCCTTCAATATGATTTCGAAAAGATAATCAAATAATCTTTATTATTTTTTTATTATTATTCCTTTAATGGAATAAGGATTTTTACTGATTTTTGTCATCTATAGTTATGTATTTATGGTCCTATTATGCTTAACAGAGCTGTATGTATGCGCAAACTCTCAAGAACGCAAATAGTTTTCCATAAGCTTTCTTATTTCGGTATTATTTGGTCAGTTATATGTATAACATTCTATAAAGATTTCTCCTTTGTTTCCGCTAACAATATAAAACAATAAATATCCATAAAAAATAAATAAAAAAATAAAACCCAACTGCCCTTTTCATAGCCATCAAATCAATATTCATTTCTTCCCAAGATCATAATACTTTGACTTCAGTCAAAGAAGTAATAATGTTTTTAAACCAAATGACTCTCATTGAGAGTTCAAATCTTTTGTAGGCTGATTTACGATTCTCCTAGAATGGGATAAAGAAAAAATCAAAAGAATACATTTAACAAAAAAAAAATAAAACATTTCAAATGAAAAAATAAAAGAAAAGTATTTTAACTGAATGCATGCTCAATGCCATACAATAGGAAGACATTGTAATAAAGGCAGCATTATAGAGTAGAAGTCGTTATATCCCTTAAAGTATATAAGAAAAAAAAAAAATCAAATCGATTCAATAAAAGAGTTAAACATTTGAAATTAAAAAAAAATTTATGCATCAAAACTTAATAAAACAAAGATATTGAAGAAAAAAAAAATATTCAAACAATGGTAAAGATTGAAAATTGAAGCTGTTAATTCATTCAAATTAAATATGTGTATATAAAGAGCTCTAATCCAATCAAAACAAGCAATGCCACGCAACACAACCAACATTCAAACGGAAAGCGTTGTTGCATTATATGAAAATCAAGAGAGGTATAATTCATCTCTATGCGGAGGATTATTGAAAATTGAAAATGGAAAATTGAACATTTTTAGAGGGGGGAATGCAGCTCATGTTAACTCATGGCCTTAGACCAATATTAAACAAACACACAAAAATTATAAAGTAAAAGAAATACATAAATTAATAAAAAGAAATTGCAGACAAGTGTTAAACAATTGAGAGATTATGCGAAAAGTCTTAGGAAAGTACGTAGAAAAAGCAGCATATTAAAGAAAAATAGAAAAGAAATGAAAATGGTAACAAAAGAATATAATAAATAATAAAAAATAAAAATAAAAAACAAATGATGTATGTATCATTGTGTTTATTAAATAATATAGCAAACAAAACGTTACATAAATAAACGGCATTGAATATAAAAACGCCTTTCAAATGGAATTTTATTTAACCTTATATGCATTATCTTTTATTATATTATGTACATTAAAATATATTATACTAGCAGACCCCGGTGAACGACGTTTGGCCTCCAAGGAATATCTCTCATCCTCTCCTCTTCTCTCCTCCTCTCCTCTTCTCTCCTCCTCTCCTCTTCTCTCCTCCTCTCCTCTTCTCTCCTCCTCTCCTCTTCTCTCCTCCTCTCCTCTTCTCTCCTCCTTCTCTCTCCTTCTCTCCTCCTCTCTCCTCTTCTCTCCTCCTCTCCTCTTCTCTCCTCCTCTCCTCTTCTCTCTCCTCTCTCCTCTCCTCTTCTCTCTCTCCTCCTCTCCTCTTCTCTCTCCTCTCCTCTCTCTCCTCTCCTCTTCTCTCTCTCTCTCCTCTCTCTCCTCTTCTCTCCTCCTCTCCTCTCCTCTCCTCTCTCCTCTCTCTCCTCTCCTCTCCTCTCCTCTCCTCTCTCTCCTCCTCCTCTCTCCTCTCTCTCCTCTCTCTCCTCTCCTCTCCTCTCCTCTCTCTCCTCTCTCTCCTCTTCCTCTCCTCTCTCTCCTCTCCTCTCTCTCCTCTCTCTCCTCTCCTCTTCTCCCTCTCTCCTCTCCTCTCCTCTCTCTCTCCTCTCCTCTCTCTCCTTCTCTCCTCTCTCTCTCTCTCCTCTCCTCTCTCTTCCTCTCCTCTCCTCTCCTCTCTCTCTCCTCTCCTCCTCTCTCTCTCTCCCTCTCCTCTCTCCTCCTCTCCTCTCTCCTCTCCTCCTCCTCTCCTCTTCTCCTCTTCCTCTCCATACTCTCTCCTCACTCAATCTCTTCAAACTCATCTCATTCAATCTCTCTTCTTCCTACCTTCTCACAAAATCGCATCTTCGCTCTGCAACTCGTTATAAATAAGCTTATCAAACGAATTTCCAACTGTAAATATGTTACATCAAGCTCTCTGCAGACATTCTTATCAACGCATATAGTAAATAAGTTAATATAACGACTTTTTCCAACTGCCTAGAAATCGGTTAAAAAGTCATCTAGACATCAACAACGCAATATAGGAAATTTCTAAAATTTAATTTATGTTACTCAACTATCACAACTGCTAGAATCGATTAAATCATGCAACATCAACCAAACTGGATACAAAATAATATATTTCTGATGCTAAATTCAAGGTGTAAATTGCATCAAACTTAGTTTAAAACGCTATACCGAGATTCTAAAAATATCAACTCATTATCCGAAAAATTCATCTGATGAGACCAATACGGCATTCGAAACAAGTCAGCCAAAATATAACCTATGGATTTCTTTGAGATCTTGAAAATAAATTTTCACATTCAAAAATAAATTTATTCTTCTTCTGCTGAAATCAGAAAAGATAAAACCGAACAAGGGAATTCTAATGAAAGTAATTTTTTATTGAAAATTGTTTAACCAATTTAAATCAGTGTTTTCGTTTTCTGATTTAAGTCAACTTAAAAGTAGCCAGATATTACTTATTTAGTTACAAAGTCATGCAGGAACGGACAATTGACTACTGCCTAGGACATCGCCACGTTAAAATAGTGAGTTGAAGCCAAGGAAAGAAGTCGATTAATCAACCAGTTGGGCTTATTAAAAAGCTAACTTTAAATTACTTTAAAATCGGTTCGATTCCCTGCAGGGTTTGATTTCGGCAATACATTGGTAGCAGATCCCCCTCAACTATTTACGAAGAATATACATATGTATAAATATTTGGACCAAGTTTAAAAAAAAAACCGGCTGAAAACTGCGCTTATGGGGGGAAATTAGTCAAAAATCCCCCTTTTTACTCCAAGAGGGGACATTTTCAAAAAATGAAGTAACACGTTTTTGAAAAATTGCTTTGGATTGTGAATTTTTTATATTTGGAGCTAAAGAGTCATGAAACCGTTCATGCACAATTAAAAGAGTCCCTGAATTGAGCAAATTTTCGAGCTAAAACAATTAAAGGGAAAAGAATTATAGGCACTCAGCCGGATTGTGAAATACGTTGCGTTTGGGAAGAGAGTATATTTACATAAAAACAAAATTGGAAGCATATTCCGTGGAGATTGTTAGTTTCTAATGGACGACGGCAGGACCACACGATAGCACCTTTCAATTAGAGTAGATATCTTTACGCGCATGGATATTACCTCAGAATAATTAAATAAAAAATTCTTTCTCTAAGATTTTTTTTATTGATTTTATTCATTTTCAGCCCGATTCTAAATATTCCCCGGGAGTTTTTTCGTGCGGATTTCAAAAAAAAAAAAAAAATGTTCCTTTCTAAGCACACTGGGGAAACGAATACTAAGGAACCATGTACTAGGAACATTTTTAAGAAGAGGTCATCACATTTTTTCTTTTATTGACGCTTAGAAACCTTACTTTTCCCGCTGAGATAAATTTCTGGGGTAAAAACTCCCGGGGAATATTCATTTAGAATATGGCTGTTTATTTATTTCAATTTAAATGTAGACCTTTGATTTATTATCTAAATCTATATTTCATATAAATTTGAAAAAGATTCTCCCATTTCTTTTCGGTGATATTCGAAAAAATCAATTCTCCAACGAAAACGAGTACGGACATAATAATGCATCCGAAATAAATCCAGGCGATCCATTCAAAATTAACCAAATCGAATTTCCCCCGAAAGTCTTCCGGCGGACTGAGATCATTGAAACTGGACATTTTCAATCGGACCATATCGAAGAAATTCTGATTTAGCCATAATTTAAGGAATCCGCCATCGTGCGCTCTCAATATGAAATCGTCCAATAAATCACGATAGGGCAATGTCCTTCGTATTGGAAGTTGAAACAACAAAAAGAACGATATGCAGAAATTCTCGTCGATAAAGAACATTTGATGCTTAAAGTACTTTTGCTGCTGCCGGAAAACGTCCCATCGTGCCCTATTGACCGGATAGCAATATTTCGTATCTAGGGAGCTTTTCAGTTTTTCGAATTCGAATATTCTCGGCGCAATATCGACGATTTGTGGATGCGTTCGCAGCACCGAATACGACATATTCGTGAGGAAATCCTCGTTTTCATGCGGCACTAGAATCTTTAGGCCAGCCGTTTGAACATCATCGGCATTATGGATGCGCGGCTCACGCGGTGGTTCCGTAAAATACGACTGCAGATAGGCCTGATACATCGTGTTGATCAGAAGACTGGCATAGCCCAATTGAAAGACAATGAATTTCGTTTTGAAATTTAAATTCGCTGGCAGCGGAAACGCCTGGCCAAGCATTCCCCGTATACTCTTATCATTGACCAGAATATCCCGTATGGATGGCAGCGTTAGGCGTTTCTTTAGCGCGAACAGCAAGAGCATGCCATAGGCAATAATCAATATGAATATTATGGCAAGTATAAGCGGATGGAATATAATAAAGAATATTATATTCAATGGTAAATACCGCGGCACCGGCACCATGAAACAATAAAATGAAATTTCATAAGGATACGATAGTCCCGGCCCGCCAATTTGATATGGACTCGATATGGTCGACATTGCCATATCCAAGGTCCCGTTGTCGAGTAGTTTTCGAAAATAATCGTACAATAGAATTTCATACGGTTTAATTTGCAACGGAAAATACAATGTGGCATTGCGTCGCTGAATAAAAGTTTCAACCATTTTCGCAACATAGCCCCGGATTTTCGGTTGATTCTTATCACTATATGAATGTGAATCTATCATGCTACGTGGAAAGAATTGATCCGGCATCGTTGCTATCTTACTGCCGTACATATTTCGGAATTGATGCTCGTACACGGGTATGCTCTCGTTGGCGTGAACTCTTCGGTACGATCGATCGAGCGGCGGATATCTCTGGCATTTAAAGTAGGCGTCATCATGCGTTAAATTGAAATTCATATCTCCCATTGCCACAACAATAATATTGTAGATATCGATTCGAAATGCACTGCTGCAGAATAATTCCAAATCGTGTTCATCGATTCTTTCGATATAGATGAAGAATCTTTGCAAATTTAGTTTATATAAAATTTTCGATTGCATCATTTCTAGAGCACTTTTATATTCATTGCCACAGATCAGTATAAACGTTTCGCTTGAAAATTCATTCCCATAGCTAAAGGTCCGGTTCGCGTCCATGCTCGCAACAATACGAGGACTCTCATCCATTGAGAGGAGTTTAGCACCATCGAACGGGCAGTTGATCGGAAGATTCTTTTTCGTTTTCATTACGATAAAATTATCGATATTTCGTTCGCTTTTTATTGACTCAAGCAGACGGAGTACATGGGTTTCCAGTTCGTGATTTTGAAAAATTGTCACATCTCTGAGAAATTTTTGAACGCACGACTCCGAAAGATTAGCTCCGATTGCTAATGTAAATGCGGCCAAGAAAATCGACTGGAAATGCTCCATTTTTAATATTCGTTTGTTTTGTTTCTTATTTTTAAAAATGTAATTAAGAAATAAATAAATTTCAATTGAGTCTACCAACGAAAGTTGCAGCTGTGGCAAATGTCGTGGTCAAGGTGTTTATGCCACAGTAAAATCAAACATCTCGAATGGCTTGCATGGTAAAAAAAAAAAAAAAAAAAAAAAAAAAAAAAAAAAACCAAAAATAAAAAATAAAAAACTCAAAATCACGTGCTTACAGTGCAAATGCAAACTGTCAATTTAATTCGCTTTCTCTGGCATATCGTTAAGTGCTGTAATGCACCGTTTGGAATTATCACGAATGATTTTCAACAAACTCTGCATATTGAAAAAGTCACCCCGAACATTTGACTCGATGCGAAGGGTCAATAAAATTCCTTGCAATTCGTTTCAATTTGAATTTCCTGTTTATGATAATGTTTCGAAAACGTTTCATCATCGAGTTTAAATTCTTATTAGTCACTCAAGTAAACCGTTAAATGAACACTCAGAGAAACGAACAAAAATAAAAATCATGACTTTAAATAAAGAGCTTTTAGAGTTGATTTCTAAAAATAATTGCACATTGAGTCGTATCCCAGCGGCCAAAATGCTGCTTACAGAAGCGATTAACCGCAACACATTTCTTTGGCCGTAGACGGTAATGCATACGACCTCATATACCATCCTAGTATACTTTTGATCGATCGTTGCCGTTTTGTAAAACAAACGCCTACCGCTAACACATAAAGTAAGCCAATTGGTGGGCAGGTCGCCTACAATCTCGTATACTTTGGTTCACGTACAATCTTGTTTACTTTGTAGCTATTAATATTCAGGTCGCTTACAGTCTCGTATACTTTGGAGGCGGTAAGGCACTGTTGGCCGTTGGGATAATTATTCGAGAGTGCAAGCAAAAAATAAAAATAAAAAAGCAAAAAAAGGGGTGCTTTCTAAGAAACTTAATTGGAAATTCAGCTCTCGATTAGAGAGAGAGAGAAGAGAGAGAGAGAGAGAGAGAGAGAGAGAGAGAGAGAGAGAGAGAGAGAAAATAAAATAAAATCAAAAAGTAAACTGATTGAGTAGAAGGAAACTTTCATTCCCAAGGGTTTCTTTAATCTATTCTGTGTAGGGGTGTGAAAGCTTTAACTCATCATGACTTGCCGGGGTTTGCTTTGGAAAAAAGTCTCAAGTGGCTACTCTTGTGTGAACACTTTGTAAAATCGATAGTACGTTAGGTTAGGTTAGGTTAATGTGGCTGCCTGTGGCTGAAGATTGACACACTTAGGCCTTTTTTGACGGTAAATGGTAAACAAAAGAAGAAGCAGAAAAACTAAACAACATCCACGACCTGAGCTGGGAGTCGAACCCAGGGCCTCTCACTTCGTAAATTGGCATCTCAGCCAACTACGGCACAGAGGCCGTCCATCTCTGAATAAACCAAAAAATAAAAAAAGGCACAACATTTTTTAATCGTCTCTAGCTTTTTTCACTTTTTTAAGATGTTGTTCTATAGAGGGTTAATTTTCCGGCACAGAGTTCCACAAAACTGATATTAAAACCTATTGAAAATTTTCTTTGAAAAAAACCGATCGAAATACCTTGTATTAAAAATTTTTTGCTCATAATTGCCATGGTGTCCTAAACGATTTTCCTTGCTCTTGAAAATTTAAAGGCGCTTTCTTCGGCACATCCTTTTCTACAATTGTGAACATCCTACAAAGAAAACTATTCAACTGTTTTCTTTGAAATTTATAAACGTTCTTCTACTCACTAATATCTCTGCCCGTACCAGATTTGCTATATATACTTATATATATGTATATTTTGAAATATAGTCTCTTATATTTTAAAAGATTTTTGACGAAAAAAAAATCCAAACTTTCGAAAACTTTTTCTACAGTCCGCCAGTTTTCTTTTGATTTCAATGAAATTAATTAGTTCTGGTAGGGACGATAATGACAGATCTACTAAAAAATAATCTTTTCGATTTTTTAAATTCAGATAACATTAACAGCCGCTTTCACTAGGACCAGTATCCAACTTTTCTTTTGTGTCTAATTTAAAAGAAATATTTAAAAAATGTTTAAAAATTTTTTAATAATAATATATTATATATATATATATATATATAATAATAATAATGCAGATAAAGATATAAATAAATAAAAATTAAAAAATCAAAATAATTAAACTTAATTGTCTTATAAAAAAAAAACCCAAAAAAAAAAGAGGTACAATTAATTCGTTATTTCTCAGTGTATTTCAAGTGGGCCATTCGATTACGTCTGCATAAAAGCTTGCATGACCGAAGTGATTAGATTTTCAAATGTTTGTTACTTGTTCAGCGTACTCTGAAATTATTTCAGCTAAGTTTTTCTTATTTACCTTATTTGATTTATTTCAACATGATAATTTTTATAGCAAAATATATAATACAACGATTTATCAAATGTTTTATCGTTTGTTTTTGTTTTTTATTTTATTTTTATTTTTCTTTTTTTTTTCAATATTAATCAATTTGTTACGGTAAAGCAATTGAAACCAGAGGACAGTTGGGATGTGATAAATAAAAGAAAAACTAAAAATAGTCAACTATTTTAATTTGTAAGTCCAAATTAATGAAACGCCATCTGTTTAACGTTACGGTCCCTGTTAGTTTGTTTCATCGGTAAAAAGTGCTTGCCGGTTCTAGGAAGCAATTTTAAAGCTTTTTTCATTTTTTCATACGCGTTAGCTTAAAATACAGTAGCAACCCCTTTTAAGGTTCCTTTTGCCCAGCCCAAGCAGCAAAATAGAGCGATTCGACCAGCAGCAAGTCGAATCGACCTATTTTGGTTGAAAATACCCTATTTCTGACCTATTTTCCGGCCTTAAAATATGACCTAACTAAAAGTCCGTTTCGAAGGTCCAAATTACCTCTATTCTAACCATTTCATGACTTCAAAGTCGCTTCGACTTCCAAGTCGATTTTTGGTCGAAAATAGTAAAAAATTCCCTATTGAGTGACTTAAAATTGACTTAACTTTGAATTCCAAATTAGGTAATTTTTCAAGGCAAACATACCAATTTTTTGACTAAAATTCGACTTTAAAGTCCGTTTGACTTATAGGGCGAAATAGGGTCAAAAGTTGATTTATTTTGTTGCATGCTTCGACTTCAAAGTCGAGCGGACTTGATTTTTGGACTTCATAGTCGGTTTGACTTTAAAGTCGAAAATAGGTCAAAATAGGTCGAGCTCCGCCATGTTTTTCGAATGGCAAATTGAGAATTATTCTTCTGCATATGTTTTTCTTTAAGAAAAACAATTTTTTTCAAGCAATATTTATTTAATTTCCATCAATGAGAAAGCCCCTTAAAAATGAAGAAGTAGAAGGAACACTTTCACGAAAAATCTCAGCGGGCATATGTTTTTGGGACTTATTAAGCGCAAAATAATTTTTAATGAAGTCCATATTTTATTTATTATTTATTTCTTAAGACACACGAAGAAGAAAATCTGTCGTTCATTTCTACTTTCGAGTAATACGAATGACTGAGTAAGATATTATGTATTTATATCTTTCTCTGTTACTCTCTCTCTCACTTTTTCGTTTCCTTTTACGTTCTCTTTCGTTTTACTTATAAGTCCAATTAGTCGAAAATTGGTCATTGCGACTTCTTTTCGACTAATATTAGGTAAACGGACTTCTTTTCGCCCTGACTTTGAAGTCGAAATGCCCTATTATGACCTATTATTACCGCCAATCGACTTCCAATCTATTCCCCACTTACGTCGACTCGACGTCGAATCGACGTAATTTCGACCTATTTAGGTTAGGTCAAGTAAATATTCTGACCTAATATAGGTAAGAATTTACCAATTTTCGACCTATTTTGCTACTTGGGAGGGTCCTTCATATATTCATTTTGGAAAGATGGACCTATTGCCGACTAAGTGCTTATAAAAATGAATCTAGAAACATGACGAAAAAAAAATAAATAAAAAAGCAGTCTCCTTAGGTATAAATTGCTCCGCCTTTTCCGGACATTTGTACTGCATAAATGCATATACATATGGGATGTCTGCCACTAAATGCATATACTGTATATGTATACCCATTTGATTAGTACTGAGAGCATGCACTTCCTTTTTTCTAAACATCTCAAAAAAGTTTCTTTTTATTGAAATTTTTTTTCAATGAAAGATAATAGGCAGAAGTAAATTTTTGAAAAATAACCAAAAAGATTCGCAAAAACTAGCCCTGTAGAAGATTGGAGTACTCCAGGGTATGGTCTAAGAGTACTCGTAAATTCCCCAGTACTACTCGCCATTAATTTCCCCCACAATGCATTCAACTGACGATTTTAACATTGTGCTGTCATTGAAAAATCTCTACTCGCGTTTGAAACAGTCCAGAAGTAGAGATTATGGGGCCAATCAAGTACATTTCCATATGTTACGTTACTAGCAACGGCAACGGCTCGGGCTGAAAATAGCGCATGGGTAGAGCATTCGCCGCACGCCCCGGAAGACCGGGGTTCGATTCTCGCCGAAGCGAATTTTTTTTTTTTTTTTGATTAGTTATTCAAAATTAAATATTAAGAAGAATAAAATGGAAATAAAAAAGAAAAAAGCGTTCTAAATTTAGAGAACAAAAATTTAGAGCGACAGGGATCGAACTCGCGCCCTTCAGATTTCTAAGCCAACACTATCCCATCACACTATCGAGTTATCTGGCTCAAAGTTTGCTACGCTGTTACATTAACGTTGAAGCAAAATTGAACTCGTTTACCGTGCCACTAGTTAGTCTCTACTCTCGGTATCTATACTCGTGCACTGGTTCTTTTTCCTTTACTCGAGGACTACTCGCTAGAGCCCCAATTTACCCCAATCTTCTACAGGGAGAATACACCGAAACAAATTATTTTACTTTTATTTTTCTATATTTAAGAAAAATTTTCTCAGTGTAAAATTTACAAAAACTTTTTTAATTTTGCTGTTTTATTAGCAATTAATTGCCGTTTGTTTCATCTTTATATCTAAATTGGTTATTTTGAGATATTACATTTTGAACAAATGGACTTACTAAAAAAAGATCTTTCAAGAATAATTCAAGTAGACAAAAAGACCCTAAAAAGTGGTTTCCATAGTTTCTTTATGTAATTCCTATAAAAAAATTTACAAAACTTCATAGTCGAAACTTTGATGCATTGTTCGAAAATATTTTAACGTAATACATTCGCCTTGAAGTATGCAACATTTTGTGCGCTAAACGTGAACAACGCATTGCAACGGATTGATAATGAAATTAAGAATCGGGTTGACTGCCGTTTTTCAAATTAACTGGTGCTATTAGTTTGACTATTTTTCCATTAGCCGATCAAATTTAAAGTACATCATTTTGAAATCGATTTAAAAGGGTTTTGTTTTTGCAAAGAAAAATAAGTTGATCTTTAAGCTGATGGCCTAAGCCGTCAAAGCTATTATGTAAACGTACAATTTACTTGTAAGAATTCATTATAATAAAAAAAAAAGTTGATCGTTGTTGCTCTACACCATCAACTGACAAGTTGACTGTCTCTCTCTCTTTTTCTCTCTCTTTCTCTTTTTCTCTCTCTCTCTCTTTTTCTCTCTCTCTCTCTCTTTTTATCTCTCTCTCTTTTTATATCTCTCTTTTCTCTCTTCTCTCTCTCTCTTTCTCTCTCTCTCTTCTCTCTTTCCCTCTCTTTAATTCAACCGATGATATTCAGATGATCAGAATTTTTTATTCAATACCTTGTATAACGTACCGAAGTGTTTTATGTAATCCGCAGATGTGTCGTGCTGTTTTGTGTTTTTATTTTATTATGGGATGTCGTAATTTTTCGATTGAAATTGATAAATATTTAATTTTCAGTGTAATTACGCATAATAAGCGCACTCGAACGGAACGTTACGAAGCCATTTTGGTACAATCTTCGCCATTTATTCGCAGGTGTTTCAGTACAAAGTATTCATTTTTGATGTTCCATTTCATATTAAAATCGATTCTCTATACTATTTTTTGTTTGTTTTTTCTTTTTTCGGGTAATTTTTCAACGTAATCACAATCGAATAAAAGTGGGAAAGAATTTTTTTGTGGATTTGAATTTTTTTTCGGATCTCATGTGATCTGCATGTGGAGCAGAGACGTAGACAGGGTTTATTTTGGGGGCTAAAATTTGCGTAACGATAACGTAAATACAATAATATTTTGTACGTAAAACGTGCAAAATTGTCCGTAGACCTTTGTAGTGCCTCCCAGGTACACATGTTGGTTGCTTTTAACGACATTTGATGCGACGATATTGAAACCAACGTAACAGAACTTCGCGCAGCAGTGCGTAAAAACCCGTATGAAGCTACCTATCTGGAAGGCTGAAGAAGATTTTCTTAAATGGAAAATACTCATCATTCAAACAAGTCATTGCTGGAGTGCCAAAGAGTTCAACTCTAGGTCACGTAATGCTGCGGAAATATAACCTTGCTCTTATGTAAATATATGCCGATGATACTCAAGTGCATCTTTCCCGGGCAAAAATAGGCTTATCAGAGGACTTGATTGCAAGGATGCAAACCGATCCATGCTATCCATTCAAGAGTGGGGGAGGTGTGTATCGGTCTTCATATAAGAACACTGAGGAAACAAAAGCTCTCACCCAACCCATTATGAATACGGTGCCGATAATTCTCCTCCATTCATTTTCAATAATTCATAACATACAGCCTCGTGGACCAAGTTGCAACCAATTTAAATTTCAGATTTAACTTTATACTAGCACGCTTCGATCATGTGAATGAAAAAAAAAAAAAGTATATTGAATAAAATCCTCAGATGGATGGGTCATAACCATCTTGTAAGCTCAGGCTATGTCTATGACGAATTTGATTCCATTCATCTTTATTTAGAAGCGATATGATCACATTTCGGAATCTGATCTCAAAAAAAAATATTTTTACTCTTTCGCCATAGCCTATATTGTGGGGTCTAAGACGTGAATATTTATGGGAAAATCTGTTATTTTACCAATCACGATAACAATCATTCCAGAGAATAAGTATATCGCTTGCTCTCTGTCAAGGTTTTCGAACGTTGGAACTCATGGCCGTACAATATAAAATCAATTGCTAGCATAAGGCTGTTCAAGCCGGCTACGTCTTCTTTCTTTACATAACTCCTTACTGTACGGTACTTAGTTATCCGCAGGGGAAATCATTTATGATTTACGGGCTTGGCAAACCCGCGGACCCTAGCCAAATGTCCACCAATACATAATTCGGCTATGGGGTCAAATTGTAAGTGCAGGAAATGTACGCACGGTTGACCATACGACCTGCAATTAGTTTTCGTGTGGTACAGCTATAATAGATTTATTTAGTTGTATTCACACCTTTATCTCAGGACGCAAAAATGGTGCCAACGGGACCGGGAGCCCCAGAATACGTTTAAGTATTTTGTTCGGTCTTTTGGGTACGGCCCTTCGGGGAGTATCGTGGGGGCTGTGGCATCTATGAGGTGAAAATAGCATCGGAAATCGGCCCAGATTCGCCGATACGGTTCATGCCCAGTGACGAGGCCAAATTGGTACACTGTGTAGTGGAGCGCAGCATAACTCCTGTATCTTGTCATACCGTATTGGAAGCACCGAAGTGTATAGCAACACATAAAGCAAATATATTATTGTACTGTAGGTTAAGGATTTCGAGAGTGTCACGGGAATTTTTGTAACTACCTACTTAATAATCACCCCAGTCGCAAGTTAGTAAATAAGGATGTGTATGAAATCGAATTTTCTAGTATAATGTATCTACATTGAAAGACATTTGCCTTAATCAATGTACTCACCGAAAAAAATGCATTTGAATTGAATTGAATTGAATCCCTCTCAAAAGAATTTTCGGCATACCTACACGCCTGATGTGTAGTTCAATTGCTTACCATTGGAAGAATGCTCGAAAAAATTTCTCCTACTTAAAATTTATTAGAATTTTTACAATTTCATTTTTAAAGGAACGAAATTAAGTTCACAGCTAACGTGTTCGAGTCATGAATTCAAATTTGATCTAAACTAGTCTCACTACCTAAGACGTTTCGAGTCATGTAAGAATCCTGAATTTGATTCTTAAAACTTCCATCGGGTCTCGGTTCGGCCCAAAACTCACTCTCAAGAATGCGTTTTTGAAGTCATGACTAAGCCTAGACCCAATGCCGCTTTATAGAATTCAAATTCGAGTTCAGCAGCACCCCGAAAACATATACATAGCAAGTACCTATAGTAAGACCCACAGATCAGATGCTTTTAATTTTCTGTGCAGGGCTTTGTTATTATTCCACAACCTAAAAGAAAATTTAGAAAAAAAAATCCTCTTCAGTTTAATTTGAACAATTAAAATGGAATCGGAAACTCCCTTATCAATTAGAAATGTATCAAAATTTTTCTCTATAATTGTGTGTGTAATTAATTTATCCGATATCTTATCGCATATGCATGCGCATCCAGTGATATACATGATTCTAGTACACACGGAAATAACATTTTAATTGCATAAAAATAATACTTATTAAAAATTAAATAAAAAAATTCAATATAAAAAAATGATTTCTCCCTAAAACATTAAATGGAATTTTCGCACTTGAATGCTAAATCTCTAAATCTGCGGCAAAAAAAATATTTAAAAAAAAACTCAACATCACATTGTCAATCAATTCGATGTATGAATGAATGCTACAGAGGCTGTTCAAAAAGTTTCAAGACTTATTTATTTTTTATTTCTTTATTTTTGTTTATTTTATATTTTAGTATTTATTTATTGATTTTTTTACATTTGTTTGTTGGTTAGGTAAGGTTAGGGTAATGTGGCTGCCACCTTGAAGCTTGACACACTTAGGCCCCATGGGCCCGAAAATTGGTAAACCAAAGAGAAAAACAGAAAAACTAAACAGCATTCACCACCTGAGTTGGGAGTCGAACTCAGGGCCTCTCACTTCGTAAATTGGCATCTCTTGGTCAACTACGCCACAGAGGCCGATCTCATTTATATAATTTTTTAATAAAAAACGAAAATTCAGATTAACGAGCATCGAATGCAAATATTTGGAAACCACAAAATTTATTTACAGTGAAAGCTCTACGTGCGGACAGCTCCCAAATTTCAAACACACAAGTTTTTTTTCAATGATTTTCATACAAAACGGTCTCTAATAAGCGGACGCGGACACTTGATTTCGAAATTTCAGGCAAGTTTTAGTTCCATCGGTGGACTTGCCAGGAACTACCGACTTAGTGAGCGAATCTTATGCAAGATTATTTTTACTGAAATGTGATTTAAATTTAAAAAGGAAGATTTACGTATGTAGGTATGTACAAAATAAAAAAATCAAACATTTTTTCTTGTACTCTCCCATGAACGGGCAAAAAGGCCCTGACCATCGGTGTCCGCTTATGGGAGCTTTCACTGCATGTATTTATTTAATTGTTTATTTAATTTCTTCCCAAGTTGTTGACTAGTCTTGAACGTTGTCTTTTTCAATTTCGGTTTTGAGTTTTCGTTAAAAGAAACGCGATTTCTCTTAATATCGAGACTTTCTCTTTGATTTTGTTATGATGCGGATCAAAACTACTCGAAACTTGGACCCTTAACCCATTTAAGCATATGCTTATAAATTTCCTTCCCACATAATTTTCAAGTTCTATAGTATTTAGCAATTATTTACAACATTGATTTAAACCGTTCAACTTATGTGAGGTTGGAACATGTTTCCCTTACGCCTGAAAGGGTTAAAACGTCCGTTTAGGCTCTTCTTTTGATTTATTCCAGGAATTGCCATTCGATTTCGCATTAATTCGTGAAAAATCTATAACAGCTCCCGTTACTTTTTGATCAGTCGGAATACGATCTGAGGCGATGGTTTATAATTTCGCAGTTTGCTCAAAAGTGGGGAATCGCGCGAGCCACAATTCCACAATTCCACAGTTGAAAAAAACAAAAATCAAAGTTGGCAAAACAATCACAGCCGTTAAGTTAGTCAATTTTGTAGCTTGGCTCAGTTCGGAGCAAAGCAAAGCCGTGCGCAGCGCGTAGTTTAAATCCGACATAAAACCGAATTCGACGTGTTTTTCTTTGATTTCCTTCAATTTAAGTGTTTATTTGGACAAGCGTGAATTTGCATAAATTTGAATTTGAAATATTTTGAAACAAAACAATAATTTTCGAGTTGGTTGTACCAAAGGAATATATATGTATATGTATATGTATATATAGAGGAAAAAGCAAAAGAGAGAAGAAGTCTCTGTCAAATAATTGAAAGTCTTAAACGAACTTAAAGGTAGTAGGTAGTAGGTAGTAGTAGTAGGAAGAAGAGCGAGTGGAGTAGAGCGGAGCGATCCGGAGATCTTGAAAATGCTTGAAAAGCCAACGGAAATATTACTGGAGCGAATAAGACGCTTGGAATGGGGCAAACTATTTCATATGTTCTATATTGAACCGGTGGTTATGATCTTGATTTTCTCACATTCCTTATCGGGTAAGCAATGATGATGATGATGATGATGATGATGATGCATCGCATGTGTGCTTATATATATTATTTTATGGTTTCATCAAAATCATCTCGAAATTCTTTCGCAAAAATAAAACAAACCACCTGTCCTTAGGAACGATAATGAGAAATCAAGTCATATTCCAAGCCTGCACAACGATATTCGATTACAATGAGAGCGTTTGCGAGCAATTGGGTACAAAGAATGCAACCGATTTCGCCAATGTATGTACAAAAAAAAAAAAAAAGGAAGCAATAAATCGTAATTATTACTTTTATTTTTATTTTTTTTTTTTTCTTCTCATTTTTGCATATAGAAAATCGAAACAGAAATTCAGCCGTATGTCGCTAATTTGTTTATGACGCGAACTTTATTGGAGAGCATTGTTCCAGCTGTTTGCGGTGTTTTCATCGGCTCCTGGTCGGACTATTACGGCCGGAAGCCATTGTTATTGATATCAATGATTGGTAAATTGTGTACATAAATCGGATGAATTTTTTTTTTTTTAATTTCATGCAAATTTATTTTTCAGGATTCTCGTTCACCTATGTCCTGTCGGCGATTATATGCGAAATGTCATTTTACATACCGGTTAGCCCGTGGTATTATATTATAGCAGCCGTGCCGCATTCGATTCTCGGTGGAAATTGCGTTTTTTCTGTTGCAGCTTTTTGCTTCCTTTCCGACGTTACGGACATGAAGACCCGACCCTATAGGTAAGTTTCAGCATAATTGGATCATATACATATGTGTAAGATTCTCATTAATTTTCGTATTCAATTATTGAGCGCTAAGTTTTGGGGGGACATTTTTTGTTGCTTCTCTTAACCCTTTGA
Source organism: Chlorops oryzae (assembly GCA_020466095.1). Lineage (NCBI taxonomy): Eukaryota > Metazoa > Arthropoda > Insecta > Diptera > Chloropidae > Chlorops > Chlorops oryzae. The sequence goes on from CM035806.1 coordinate 34,416,781, forward strand.
TGCCCGCATTTCTATCTGCTATTGTTTTCGACTTATAGCGAACGATGATGGTGTGTTGTTTGACCAGGTGAAGATTTAACAGGCTTCGATCAATTGTGTACGTGCTGAAATATATAAAAGGAAAAAAGTCCTCGAACTTTTTGAACAACAAATGAAACTAAAAAATTTTTCTTCTCCCTCATTTTTTGTTATTTTTGTTCTTCAAATCGGCAAAAATTGCTAAAAATTAACTTTATTGTTATATCAAAAGAGTCATTCACTAGCTCTTCGAAAAGTCCAAAATTGAACTGATGTAAGTGTTTATAGCTTCGACAAAAATGATTTCCCTTTGAAAAATGGTAACTCAATTTTTTCTTAACCCATTAATTAAACCATTACCATTTACTCCATTTAAATCAACCAATTATTCTGTATCATATAATCGTAGCTGCAGAAGGACAGAGAACGCTCGGATGTTGCCTATAAGCACGAAGGGGCTAAGAATGTTCAGTAGCGTAGTGAGGGTGCGAGATGGTCGAAGGGGGCTGCCAAATCATATTTTATTTTATTATAAAATACCTTTTATTTAGGGCGGCGATGGCGGCGATTGTTTCACCATTGTGCGCCTCCAATAGTTCCAAAAAATCGCCGAAATTTCGCGCTAACGTCCGATTTGATGAAAATGTTATATATTGGAAACTTTAAGAATTTGCACTATTTTTCAAAAACTGTCCTTTGGACCAGTTATAGCGTGAACTAATGTTTCGAAAATCGTCTTCATGAAAAAATTAACGCAACTTGCATATATCGCTCATTCTATATCATAATTTCATCCAATACGCCATATTTGATTTTTGCGTTTACTGACCTATAGCGCTCTAAACTTCCTCTAGCCAACCAAATTTCACAGTATCTTATAATGTATATACATGTGGAAATATAAGCACTATCGCAGTATTTCTAGACACGCCACTGAGGCTAAGAATGTCAGTAGCGTATGGTGCGAGATGTCGAGGGTGCCATCAATTATTTTATTATAAATCCTTTTATTAGCGTGATGGCGCGCGATTTTTCATCATTGTGCCCTCATTGTTCCCCGTCGCGAAATCGCGCTACGCCACTGAGGATGTTTCGATATTGGAACTTTAATTGCTCCAAAATCGCTGATGGGCGATTAAGCGTGAACAATTTTCGAAAATTCTTCATAAAAAATTAACCCTCTATATCCTTTATATCATATTAATAACGCATAATTTTTGCGTTTACTGACCTATAGCGCTCAAACTATTGAACCAATTTCACAGATATATGTATGTATGAGAGATATGTTTTATTTTTAATCTTTTTTCATATAAATCTAATATTTCTACAAACGGTCGGGGTATAATTGGACTGTGATCAAAAGCAGACTTATACTATTTTGACAAAGATTCAAAAAACCTTTCCTAACGGATGTTCAAAAAACGAGAGCTTACTTTCATATTATAGGCATATATGTACATACCTATTTAGATTGTGTTCCATACAATAATTTTGTACTTAAAAAAAATGTTTTTTCCAACAATTTTTAAATAATTTAAGTGCCTATGCTATTGTTTTTTATAAGTACTTATACTTTCAATTTCAATCACGTTATCGTTTCAAAAATTAATGCTTGGAAAAAAATTGGTTTTAGTAATGTTCACAGGGTTTAATTATAACATTTATGTATGTCTATAGAAATTGAAACTTGTCAAGTCCCATCTGCCCATCCGCCCATTCGCCCATCTGCCACAACTGTAACCCCCTCAAAACCCTGGCGTAAATTCAATTCTGGCTTAGCCTATTGACAAATCTATAATTTTTTCGATAATGATGATGAGGTTTTAATAACAAAATTCTTTTTTTTTTTTCAAAGATAATAGCTCGCTAAAATTTCTGGTTGGCTGAATTGTTGATATTTTAGTTTGAGAGTTGATCTTGATGAACCTACGCAGTTGTTTGAAGTTAGAAAAGAAACCATAAGGGTGTTATAGCCTGAAAATACAAAATCCGACAAGGATATATGCGGTTACTATATGTGTCATTCTTTTACAAATCGTACGGATTTGACGGATAAAAAGACGAGGGTACTTGAAATTTCTCGAAACTTTTTTTGTGTATTATATATGTAAACAAGTCGACATGTATGTAAATTTTTTTGTTTTTGTTTTTTTTAAAGAAATTATCGTTGAATTAATAATCACATATTAGCGATTTTGCTTGTCTTTGGAGCTGATATCTTCACTTCAGTTTGTCAAAAATCCAAAAATCTTTTTATCCTGCATGAAATTGAGTCCACTTTTTAGGAAAAATTTTCAAAAAAATTTTATACCGTTAAATAGTAAAGAAATTTCGACAATTTAAATGTTTAAAGTCGATTTTTCTACACTAGCCCAGACGATAGAAAATTAGAAACATACGTCACCGGATTCCTTGTTCAATTCTCTATCAAAGTCATGTTTCAAAAAAGTGGCGCCGTTATTCATAAAGTTAGAAAAACATTAATTAAAATAAAAACAACGAACGATTTCTCAGTTCCTTTAGTACTGTACTTTGGCTGAGAGCAAATCAAAATGCAAAAAAAAGCTTACGAGTATTTTTTGCCTATTCGAAAAGTCGAAATAAGCGAAAATACAATCCGTTTGCCATTGCCGTTTACTAAACATGATTGCGTGCGCATAAACTAATTGTTTCTAACTTTATGAATAACGGCGCCACTTTTTTGAAACATGACTTTGATAGAGAATTGAACAAGGAATCCGATGACGTATGTTTCAATTTTCTATCGTCTGGGCTAGTGTAGAAAAATCGACTTTAAACATTTAAATTGTCGAAATTTCTTACTATTTAACGGTATAAAATTTTTTTGAAAATTTTCCTAAAAAGTGGACTCAATTTCATGCAGGATAAAAAAAGATTTTTGGATTTTTGACAAACTGAAGTGAAGATATCAGCCTCCAAAGACAAGCAAAATCGCTAATTATGTGATTATTAATTCAACGATAATTTCTTTAAAAAAAACAAAAACAAAAAAAAAATTACATACATGTCGACTTGTTTTACATATATAATACACAAAAAAGTTTGTGCGAATGTAATTTATTTCAAGTTACTACCTCGTCTTTTTAAGTTGTACGAACTAGGTTTGCTAAAATGAAAAATCGACAGCGTCATATATGTTTGAATTTCTTTTAAAACAGGCTCCACGATCGCGACCATTAAGACAAAGTATTCTGAAGATTTTCTAGACCATAAGATGTCTTAAATGACGACTTTTTTTTGAATACCTTTGCCACGCCCACCTTTTCAAAATTTTTTGAATTTAATCGGTGGCCTAAAATATAAACTCAAATTATAAAATTCATTGAAACATTTCGAGAAATTCTGTATTTGGTGAAGTTTATTTAATTTCTGTGACAGACCCAAGCGCTGGAGGCACACTTAATAATGGAACGATCAAGAACATTTTAGCAGGGGATGTTTATGATTATAATAAAGGAAGCATACATACATTCAGGCGTAAGAAAAAATTTTCGAAAAGCGCCCCTTGCCACGCCCACTTTTCCAATTTTCAAAAATACATTTAATGCCTTAAAACATGTTCACACATCAAAACAACCCAAAAAAATTCCGGAAATACACCGGTTTTTATGATTTTCATAACATACCCTATTATTGGAAGTATGTATTGTACCTATTCCTAAAATTTGTCATACATATCAAGCCCATTCTCGAACTTGATCGTACTCGTGTACGCATACCGAATTTCTTCAGGATAGCTCAACTCCTTCGACAGATGGACATGGATCAACCGATTCTTCCGCTGATCAGTTCTTTTCATACGAGTATTTTGTATGGCCAATCTAGAGTGGCTCTGGGCGATAAACACGTACGCACAAACGCAATATACCCTCGACACAGAGTGTTTTGGGGTAAAAAAAAGAATACAGCATCAGATCAAAACATGATTAGGTTCAATTAATTAAATATATTTATAGCGAGTATCTAACGACGGCGAATTCAATGTGCGTTCAACGTTCATCGTTCATTTTACGCGACAACAATGTTGGTTTGTGGGAGAGGGACGCACGGGGAAGATAAAAAAAACTCTCCCATACCACACTCCCGAACATCCCTCACCCACAAACCACTCAAATACACGAAAGTACAAACCGGTTTAGAGCAGAGAGTTCGCTCTCATGAGAAAGAAAATCGTCTCAATCGTCTCTTCACAAGCAATAAAGGCGAAAATATGCAAAAGGTACACAACGTCCAAATACAAATTTACGTATGGCTATGGGCGCACACTCAAATTCACACATGTCACGCAATCGACGGACAAGCGCGGGACTGCCGAAAAACAATCCAAATGAAAAACACTTCTCAATAGAGCTGGTAAAATATCGATAGTTGCGACCATCGATAGTCTCGATAGTCGATAGTCTGAAATATTTCAGTAAAAATCCCTTGTAAACATTTGAAGTGATTTTTGGTTAACCCTAGAAAGATAACGTACGCCTACGAGACGTAGTCATTTTTAATTTTTTTGCTCCCGCTTTTAAAAGCATATTTAAGTTTTTTCTTATTTACTTTTAATATATACAAGTTTGGTTATTAAAATGAGTCGAAATGACTGACAATAAATTAAATAATGTATTTAAATTACAATCTGTTCACATTTTTTTTTAAAACATCCTTAAGGATAGTAAAAACAAACACACGTCGCTCAGGCGTATCGTTATCTTTTCAAGGTAAAAAAAAATAACGTTATCTTTCTAGGGTTAAAGGTAAAATCGAAAAATTCCATCAAAACGGAAAAAAACCACTCGTTCTGGCATCAGTGCATAGAATAAAATGTTAGCATGATGTCTATAATTCTCATTTGGTTTGTCAAATGGGACACTTAAGACTCGCAGAATTTTTGAAGATTTTTCGAGACGTGATCAAGCAAGAACGTGCATAGTCATAATCATCATCACCATGACCGTCATCATCACCATCATCGTCACCATCACCACCATCATCACCACCAACACAATCATCACCATCGTCATCACCATCATCATTATCATCACTAACCTCACCATCATCACCAACCTCACCATCATCATCAACCTCACCATCATCATCACCAACCTCAACATCATCATTACCATCATCATCACCATCAACATCATCAAAATCATCAACATCATCAACTTCATCAACATCATTAACACCATCAACACCATCATCACCATCATTATAACTAACCTCACCATCATCACCAACCCCACCATCATCATTAGCATCATCATCATCACCAACCGCACCATCATCATCACCATCGCACTATCAACATCATCAACACCATAAACACCATCAACACTATCAACACCATCAATACCATCAACACCATCATCATCACCAACCTCACCATCATCATCATCACCAACATCAGCAACCTCACCAACCCCACCATCATCATCACCAATTTCACCATCATCATCACCAACATCTCCATCATATCCATCATCACCATCATGAACACCATATTTATCACCAACCTCACCATCATCATCACCAACCTCACGATCACCATTATCATCATCATCATCATCATATACAGTTATACAGTCTTTGGTTACAATACTTCAACCTAAAATTCTCATAAGCATTATGCGGATTAACATATAAGACGTAACAAAATTGTCCGAAAATTTTCTTGCACTTTATTCACGCACTCATATAACATAAATTGTGCAGATTTATTTTTCCAGAGAACAATTGGTACACCATCATACTCTGCACGTTAAATATACATATGTACTGTGCCAAGTAAAAATTTAATTTTGTATGAACAGGGCCTGCAAAAACTTTTAAAATAAAGGCAGGTATCAGTAAAAGTTGTAGATTTAAAATTGTTTAAAATAGTAATTCAGTACATCACATTTGATCATGTAGAAAATTGGGAAACTTACATAAATATTTTTAGGTAATTTCTCTTATTATAAAAAAATGTATCAATATTTATTGGATGTCGTTAAGCGCCAATACTGCCATTCTTGACAACATTATTGACAATAGGATGCTGCCAACATGTTTTTCGATAACACATAACATTGAAGCTCATTTTTATGCTCTCAATTATTCTAAATGATCATAAAATAAATAAAACAAAGGCATAAATAAGTAAAAAAAAAAAAAAAAACTACGGTAGATTTGGATCTAGCGTGGTAGAAAGTGAAAATAGTGGTATGTAGAAGTCCGAGCACTGTCAGGGATCTAAAATGTTTATGAAATTGATTTTGAAAACTTTAATAAGCAATTTTAATTTAAAAATTAAAGTATAATTATTTTTTTCAATTTTATACTTATATTAAAAATCGCAAAAAAAAAAAAAAATGTCAATATGAAACCTATTTCCTAACTTTGAAATTAATAAGTCTAAGGGGAGGGAGTTTCAAAAATCGTCAAAAATAGCGTACGTGATACTTGAATGCTCCATTTTATGTACATAATGAGTGTTTTTTATTATGACGTTATCACGTAAAACTATCGTCTGTAAATTGACTTTATAGGCACCAATTTTTTTTCTAAGTATTTTTTTTTTTTTTGCAGGATGCTTTTCATGGAGGCATTATTTTTCATAGCCATGATGGCTGGTTCGCTTCTATCGAGTTTTATTTACGCTGCTACAAATACAACGACAGTGTTTTCAATATCAGCAACATTACTTTGTTTGGCAACAGCCTTTGTGGCATTATATCTCCCGGAAACGTTACACTTTAAAGCGAACGAAGAGCTCAGCGAAGAGAAGTCAATGAAAAATTTCGATAATAAAACGGACATCGAAAAGATAAACCAATGTAAGCCAGCTGTAGTGGAAGAAGAAAATAAAAATTCAAATACGGAAAAAGAACCCAACGAGAAGGATGAACTGCCGAATCGAGTTAGCCTTTTCAGTACAAGGCACATAAAGGATATGTTCTCGACGTGTCTAAAGCCGCGCGAGTGTTATGATCGCAGTATTATTTGGTTAATCACTGGAACAATGTTCATCTCAATTTTCATTTTCGGTTAGTATAATGCTTTTACGGGGGGAAAAAAGAACCCCCTCTCGAAACGCTTTCAATTTTTGCCTTCAATTCAGATGGAGCCATATCTGTGGTGTATCTGTATGTGCGTGAGAAATTCCACTGGACTGTTCGAGATTATGCTTTCTACGAAACAGTTAGCCATATGGTTCCAATGGTCGGTGCAATAACGGGCTTTCTGATATTGCGAAAGGTTTGACTGACAATCTCTTCTCTTTGAATTCATTGCAATGGCATTGCATTTCTTCCAGGTCTTTAATGTGTCGATCGTATCGTTAGCATTGCTATCGTTTTTCAGTGATATTGTGAATTGCATTGTACGTGGTCTGGCATCCGAGCCATGGCACTTGTATCTTGCAGGTATGCAATATTCTTACGTCAGTAACTCAAGAGTGTTTCGTGATTGATCCAAAAAAAAAAAAAAATTTTTTTTTTTAGTTGGACTGGGTGCATTCAGATCGATTGGCGGCCCTATGTGTCGTACAATTGTTTCGAATATTGTTCCACCAACAGATTTAGGTAGGAATTTATCTTTTTTTTTTGCGATAAAGATAAAATATTTTGTAATTCAATTATTTTTGGCCTTTTTTCGCTTACAGGTAAAATATTTTCTATAAAAAATATTTTGCAGTCTTTGGCGCCATTCTTAGCTGCACCTCTTTATACGTTCATTTATAATCAATCATTGACAACGTATCCTGGCCTGTTTTTTATAATTAGTGCATTTTTATATGCCATTGCGTTCTTGTTTATGGTGTAAGTACAATGGATTGCGATACAATCCAATCCGAGTTATTAAGATACATTTTTTCTTTCGACTTTTTTTTCAAGTGTTGTGCTGGTCTTCAAGAACAAATGCAAGGATTACTACGCTACATTGTTGAAATAATTTTATGGGTAAACTATTTCTATGAAATGTGATCTAGTTAAGTATATTAAAAAGATAAATAAAAAATCATTGATAAAAACCCAAAACTAATCAGAGCGCTGTCGTAAAGAAAAAGGCATTCAATGGCGTACAATGCAAAACAAATGTCTTTTATTTTTGTACATAAACAAATATAATCAACTCATTGCAGTGTTTTTCATCATTTTTAATTCCTATGCCATCTTAAAACATTATCAGAATTCCTTAATCAAATTGGCATAATCCTTTTATATAAATATACAGTTTAAAGCGATTACAACAGACCCGGTTATAACCGACTATCACATATAGTAGACAAAGCCGCCGGTCCCTCCGAGTGTAATGGGAATAATGCATAGGAATTCGTATATAACAGACATTGCTTGTAGTAGACATATCGCTTATAAAATACACGTTTGGAAGTCCCCAGAGCCCGATATATCGTTTGTAATAGACAAATGACTGAATCCTTTGTGTACGACGTATACAATGTATTGTTAAATTTTGTTTTTGTGCACAATGTTTTTGTTATGCCAGATACATACTTAATACTAACGTAAGGCGGCCAACCGTCCCGCATTCCGAGGCAAAAATATTTCTCGGTCATTACTGCCAATAACAGAATGTCTGCTATAGATGATATATATATATCGGATATATCAGACTGTCTTCTATATCCGATATATTTCTATGATAGAAATCGTATACAAAAGACATATTTTCCGGTCCCTTGAAGTCTGCTATAAACGATTTCGACTGCAATCAGTTTACTATACAACAATCTCATATCTTCAAATTTATGGTAGACAATTTTTAAATTTTTTTTTACTGATTTTACTGGCTTCCAAAAATATCCAGTGTATATTTATTTAGACACTTTCGTTTCAAGTTTAAATTTACCTCAAATATACATCCATTGGTATAATATGCTTAAAAGTTTCAGTTCATTTTGTCTTTGATTTGTATATTGTATGTGTTTTTAATATTTTATAAATCACACTTTTTACTTAAAACCTTAATTGAATTTAGCTAATTTAGCTAAAGCAAAAAAAAAAAAAATATATAAAAAAAACAAAAAACAGGGCGTTAAGGGAGTTGATTCTATATTGATTATTCCGTCTTAATGAATTAATCACGTTCCTATCGCTTGATAAGCCGCAGTATTGCCCAAAGATTTTTGAATTCCATAAATCGTGCTGTGGAAGAAGAGAGCAATTGATTTGTATATACATCTTCATCGTTTCATTCGAAATTCAAATGATACTTACGCTATCATTGTGAAACAAATGAAATACAGAACGGCACTAATAAAGTTAAAAAAGCCTGGATATATTTCTAGAGTAGCATTGTAGACATTTGTGTAGAGCGGTGCTGCTCCTAATGGTGAAACCGATTCCATTGAGGTTGTAAAAGCCATAATTTTACCTGGAATTTTTGTTTTAATAATACTTGTGTGTATTTTTTTCTATTCTTTTTATCTAAATGAAAATACTTACCAACTTCAGTTGGTGGTGCTATATGCGTTAAAAGTGCGCGGGACATCGGCCCCATTATTCCGCGCATCAATCCCAATGTTAGCCCAAAGTACATTTCCCACCAATAAACAGCTGTGGCACGAACCGCACTTTCCAAAACACAACTTGCCAATGAGATTAGCGTCATCGTGATAATGGAGAATTTCATAAGCTGCAAAAATTTGAGATTAAAAGAAATTATTATTAATTTCTTTTTGTAGGAAATTATTCAAAATTATGGCTATATGTTACCTTGCGCATAACAACTAGACCCAAAATGCTGCCAATAATTTGTATAATAATCCGCGCCGCACCAAATAGCGTATAGTCTTTCAGTGTCCAACCGAACTTCTTGCGCACAAAGAGATAAGTTACATTTGAATCACCCTCTGTTGAAAAGGAAGTTGAATTATATAAACATTAATATAATTTAAATAAAAAAAAAAAAAAAATTAATCAATGAATTTACCCATCGTGAATATAGCCAAAGTAAGAGACGTCATTGTCAGCCAAATAAAAGCTCGATCAAAGTTCGGTCGTCGTTCAAAACATGTGTGAACAAGATCCTTAACTAAATCGAAACGGAAAAACTCTCGGACTTTTGACTGAAAGACATAAAAAAAAAAAATGTAAAATCGCATTCCAATTTGAATTGCATTTTGAATACGTACGCCCGAATGGATCTGTTCCGGTTTCAAACTTTCAGGTACAAAGAAAATTACATAGATAAGCGCGAGAACCAAAAGGGACGTGGATATTGCGAATATAGTAACACAATTCGTGGCAGCGTAAACATAGCTGCTAAATATATTGCCAAGCATCATTCCAGCGCACAGGGAAGCTTCATTCAAAACCATGCTAAATATGAAAAAATATAAGGAAAAATAAAAGAAACAACATAGAAATATGAATGGATATTTTGTAAGAATGCTCCAATTACCGAACAGCTCGCATTCGTTGCTTTGCAACATCTGATATATAACAGTAGATACCGGTTATTAAGGCACATGTTCCTCCGCTAAGCACTGATGGCACGGACGATAGCAGGAACAACCAAGGAGATATTGCAACTCGTGTAGACAAATAGGCCAATAAGGTGAGTATGGCAGATGAAGCGCAGTAACCTAAGAAGTATGGATGCGATCTAGAATTCTTTCCTACTGGGTATCACTTCATGTATGAGTTTCGTATACCTGTAAATGTTGCCAAAATAATTGGCCGCCTTCCGAATTTGTCCGACCAAGGTCCAATAAACAGACTCACAAATGCTGGCAATATACTCTCCAGCAGAGATCTTGCCATTATTATCTGTGTGACATACGGCTGCACTTGGGTTTCAATGCGCTGGAAGATGAGAGTGAAATAGAAAAAAAAAAAAATTATAATTTAAATAGAAACATTATTCGTTTTCTGTGTTATCTTTCTCGAGTGTATTGAATCGAATTTCTTTCGGAATTCATATACAGTATATCTCTTTGTACTGCTGACATTTACACTATTTTCAGTCACCGGATCAAATTCATTGCGGAATCCATAGCCGAACCGTACTGTGTAGCAATTCTACCATGCAGCATTTCATTCGAAGTTCGCAATGAGTCAATGTAGGGTAAGAACTTATCTGTTAAAATTCTAGTTTGCTGATAAATTTTTTTCGAGATTAGCGGAACTCGTTTCCGAAATGCATTGTAGTAATTTTTGTATCACTTTAAGGGCCGTTTTCTCTTCTTTTTTTTTTTTTTTTTGTTTATCTGTAAGTTAAATTATCCTGATGATAATTTTATACAAATTTGATTAATAAGTCAAAGAAAATGAAATTAAACTGACAGATAGAGCTTAAAAGTAGGATGAGAAACGGCCCTAAGAATGAAGAACTGAATCTCGAAACGTTCTATTGAGCTATTTGAACGAATCATCATCATTTGATAGGACGGACCTTATATGAGATTATTCTCTTCTTTGTACACTTTTTGATTGCTTCATCATTTCAAATTCTCATTGTTTATATATTAATCGCTTTAAATAAAGCTCATTTAGACATTTATGTCCTCTAATTTGATGAGATTCATTTATTTATTTTTATTTTTTCCTTTGTTTTATAGTTCTTTGCTTTCGCGAAAAGCGAACGGGTGTTCAGATTGCTGATAAAAAAATAATACGCCCTGAATTAGTTGATTGCAGAGCTGAATAATGCAAGCACAGCATATAAATTTGATAAGCAACAAAAGTAGCCATTGTCCCAGAATATTATTACAATAAACTTGGAATGTTCTCTTTGATAAACAAAAAAAAAAAAAGAAATACAAATGATACATGTTTGAAAAATCTTTCTTAATCTCTTGAGGTCTAAGGGAACAGCTCCAAGTAACACAATGAAAACCCTCAAACTTTGAAAGTTTTGATCGATGAAACATTGTAGGCCAAATATTATCAAAAAGTAGTAAGTAAGCATAGGGCAGAAAAATGGTACTTAATAAAATACTTAAAATATTTATTCATATGCGGGGTAGAGCGTTGTTGGTTAAAACACACCAACCCGTCCTGCCTTTATCCGATTATTTCTATTTCAATCAAATGTTCTTTATAGTCAGTGCTCAAACAAGACTTGCATAATAGTGCGTTGCTCTTTTTTTTTTTTTTTTTTTATCATGGCAAGCAATGTTATGTCCGCGTCCTTTGCTCTACAAGCCGATTACCGTAGGTCATAGTGGTAGATCACAATTAGGAAAAAAACCTTTTTATTTACTTCGTGTATCATTACAACAAACCTCTTCAGTAATGAATGTTTTTGTTAAAAATTATTCCTTGAAGGTAGATGCGTATTTTGGGAAAAGAACACATAAGCTAAAACATTCCTTCCTCCTCAATACTGAATTAAAGATACCTTTAACAGTCATTGGTTTAAGTATGGAGCAATTTTTAGATGATTCCGACCGACTCAATTATAATTGAATAGGAATTATCTAAAGTACTTACAAAAATTGTATACAAAAAAATATATAATAATAATAATAATAATAATAATAATTACACATCCACCGGGAATTTTCGCCAATCAGACAAAAAAATCTCGTTAATTAATTCAATGTGTTGAAATCTTCAAAGTTTTCGATAGCTCCAATCATGACGCACACGATTGCATAAATGACTAATGCTCTATAAATTACCATAAAGCTGATCTTACCTGCGCTTCCTCAGACTCGCGCTCTACACCTAATAGAGGTTTGCATTCAGTTTCGTTGTAGTGGAGTACTTGAACGCATGTTTGATATAATATCAAATTAAGATAAACAGCATCTGCCGAAAGCAATGGAAAACAATTCAAATACATTTCTTTTATCTCAAAGATAATTTTTTTTTTTGTATGGATACTCACTTGATAAATACATTGCTGCAAAAACTAAAAAAACTGCAGGCTCTAAGATAAACCAGTGTGGACGACGTGCCACGGTCGTTTCTGGATTCTGAGTTGAGGATGCTTGTCCATCAGATATTCCATTATTGTGCTCAGGACTAGCGTCGTTAGTTGTGGCATCCAGAACCCGAGTAGCCTCGTTCTCATCCTCAGTCGCATCGAACAAACGTTCTTCGTCATTCGTAGGCATTTTGTTGTGTTTTGTGTTCGACGCACTACGAAATTCTTATTCTATCATTTAATAACTTCTTTGTGACGATAGTATTATAATAAATAAAACAGGTGTACGTAAAATATGTCAATTCATGTTTGAATCGAATAAGATTGATGGCGCTTTGAACTTTCTCCCGAACGAACGAACGAACAAACGAACGATCAGTCGCGCTCGTCCAACTGAAAATAATAATCGACTGAGCAATACAAAATCATTTTGCGTTGTGTTTATTTGTTAATACGTCAGCGGTTTTTTCTTTTTTTTTTTTTCCTTTTTATTTTCATTTTCATTTAATGCAAAAGCATTGCTCATTGTCTACATCGTAAGGGTTGTTGTGGTTTTGTGGAAGTTCTTCAAAGCATGAACCAAAATGTTGAATCATTAATGATTTTTAATAAAATATTTAAGGAAATGCAATTAATATAAAATATAAACAATTCCGCCTCTTTTGATCTCTCTCTTTCTCTCTTTCTCTCTATCTCTCATTTCGATTATGCTCTCACGAAAAGCGTTGCCATTTAATATTTTTCTAACTACCAAAATCCCCTAAACGATGTGATCAGGGCAACCGAAAATATTTTACTTGAGCCCTTAAAATATACATGACAATACTTTGAAATATTTTCAATGCTGTAACTTCGTTGTTTTCTTGAAAACAAGCCTATTTTTACACACCTTCAGATGGATATTTGGCACGGATCATGTAAAAGCTGAAACTAAGACGGGATTTACACAGAAAGACATTTCCATAGAAAAATATTGTTTTGTTAGCTGGGAATATGCGGGCTTATGATATGGAAGCGTTTTTCTCTCTTTCCCTTACATCTTTTGACAACAAAAAAATGTTTTTCTATCAAAATGTCTTATAGCATTGACAGACATATGGAGTAAAGTCTATAGACTTCATACTACAATGAAAGAAGTCTATGTTGGGGTGACACACTACAATTGATTGTGGATTTCTATTGTGGACTTCTTTAAAACAGCTGATAATTGAAAATTAAAACAACAACAAAAACAATAAAAACATTTTGGTAGCATTTAAGCCTCGATTTTATCTCAAAAGAATCCATGAAAATATCGTTTGTTTGTTATATAAATCCATACGATGGAATTAATTTCATGCATTTCGCATAAATTACTTGAAATTAGAAATTGAAACATCTGGTTTCCGATAAAATAATCGATATTTCGTTTAATTTGGTGCAGCGTTGCCATATCAATCTCAGAAGTCCACAATAAATCCTCCCTTTCAATGTAGTGTGAAGTCTATAAAAAGTCTATGATGGCTAAGATAGACTTTGGAGAAATGCCTATGTGTGTCACCTAGACTTCACACCATCATGGTGTAAAATACCTATGTCTGTCAGTGCTATTACAGTGTAAATTCCGTCTAAGCTCTCCAGGCAAATAAGTACTTATAAATTCATATATTTTATCTTAAATATTGACGTGTATACTTTTAGGGGTTCCCTACATTTAAATATTTTTGGTTGCCCTGGATATGATAATAGAGACACTACAGTGTGTTTAGATTCGACAAACATTGTGCCCAACAATCAATTTGATTGCAATTCTTCAGAGTCAGACATACGAATAAATTTTTGGAAACGATAAAGTATGTAGAGAAAGACATGCGAAGAAAATACACAGTTGTTTCTCAAATGTTCCACAATAATCTGTGCTTCTCTTTCTTTCCGATGCATTCAAATTGGATGTTTTCGAAGCATTTTCATTCGTCTGACTCTGGAAATTGATGAATGAAAACAACCTAATTTGATCAATTTTATTTACAACGGCAACGCTATTACTACCTTGTGATAATTTCAAATAAGAATATCGATACTTTCTATAGTGTCATCGATTTTATTCCTATTGAATTCTGACGGCAACATATTAATTTCGAAAATTCATTTGAGTTGAGCTAACAGAAAATTTTGGAATAGCGGAAAAATGCATTCATTCTTGTGTAATTAACGAAAATCAAGAAATGCAATTAAGAGCGAAAAGCATCAACGACTGCAACTATCGATAATAACGATAGTGGCATCGATTGTTTTCCACATCTAGCTCAATGTCAAAAAAAAGTTTTTTTCAGGCAATAGTGTAAAAAAAAGTTCGGCGATACGCGAAGTTGGAAGCCAGAAATCTCGACTTAAAATTCATTTTTTAGCTGAAAAAACAGTCCAATTTAGCAGCCAAAATGAGTTTCTTTGGGAAAATGTTTGGTGGCAAAAAGGAAACCGCTCCGACGACGGGCGAGGCAATTCAAAAGCTACGCGAGACAGAAAACATGTTAATCAAGAAGCAAGAATTTTTAGAATCTAAAATCGAAGAGGAATTGAATATTGCCAGAAAGAATGCCTCCAAGAACAAAAGAGGTAAGTGCAATGGGCGTCATTGGGAAATCAAATTCGGCGTAAAATCCATTTCCCGTTTCGTACATAATTACGTCTCGTTTGTTGGCAGAGTTGTCATAGTCGAATGAATGAGTCATGCTCGAATGTTTACTGTTGTGTGTGGATGATGATGATGATGATGGTGGTGTGATGATTTCTATTTGAATTGCATATAATTAAAAACGTCTTAATTTTCCTTATCTAGTCGCGCTGCAGGCACTCAAGAAAAAGAAAAGGCTCGAAAAGCAATTGCAGCAAATCGATGGAACGCTTTCAACGATCGAGATGCAACGAGAGGCGCTGGAAAGTGCCAACACAAATACGGCTGTGCTCACAACGATGAAGAATGCAGCTGATGCACTCAAAGCTGCTCATAAAAACATGTAAGATTCCTTTTTTTTTTTTTTTTGGATCGGACTTAATTTGATTTTATTTGTATAACTTTATTTTATGATTGATTGATTGCAGGGATGTTGACAATGTTCATGACATGATGGATGACATCGCTGAACAACAAGATGTGGCACGTGAAATTTCTGATGCTATTTCGAATCCTGTGGCCTTTGGTATTTTCATTATACGGATGGAAATTCCGAAAATAAAGAAAACTTCAACGAATTTTCTCCATATATTTTAGGTGCTGATGTCGACGATGAAGATCTTGAACGTGAACTTGATGAACTGGAACAAGAGAACTTTGATAAGAAATTCGTTGAAATACCAGAACCTGATAGAGTATTGCCTGAAGTGCCGGCTGATAATCTTCCAGAGAAGGACAAGCTGCCAGAGAAGAAGAAAGCTGCGCCGGCCGCAACAACGATGACGATGGTAAGTGTGCAGTAAAAAAGAAATTTAACAATTTGCCGAGAGGAAAGAAGAAGACTTTCCGATTTCTAATTCTTTTAATGGAAATTCCATCTGCGTTTATAAAAATATTAATAAAATCCGTGTTTCTTTTTCCAGATGATCCGGATATGAAACAACTGTTGTCGTGGGCAAACTAAATCAAACTCATATAAATTTATAAATATATAAATACATATTTAAAATTAGCGCAACAATAATCTCTTGCGGCAATCACAAAATATTTCAAATTCGTGTATCGTTTAAAAAAAAAAAAAAAACATTGTGAGCCATCATGGATAGCAATTCACATGAATTTGAGTTGAAATTTCTATTGAAACTAGCAATATAATTCACGCGAATTCCTATTCATGTTCGGATATGTCGAGTATGATTTCCCCGTGTAAAAGAAATTGGCCTCTGGTCGATTTTTGGTTTAAATTTCGATCTATGTAAGCAGTTTTTTTGTTTACATTAAGAATAATTATGGAAGATTAAATGAAGAAAGTTTTAAAAAAATATATATATATCTATATGTATAGTATTGCACCTTGAAATGAAAAATATGCGTTACCGATAACTTCAGCGGGGAGGCGAAAAAAAAAAACAAACAACAAAAACAAACATGAATGTGTATTTTTTCTGTAAAATTTATAAGTAACTGAATCCCGATGGCTTTTTACTAATAAAATTAGTTTATTCAATTGGTTACTATTTATTTCACTTCACTTCCGTGGCCCAAGACAAAAGTTTCCAGTGAGTTTTTTCGGGAAGCGTGCGATGAATTCATAATCAGCCATACGCTTACCGACCAATGTGGGTGACAGACGGACAGCCTGACCGATTGAAGTGAAGCAATTGTTTTACATAACTTCAAATTGATGTTGAGCAAGCGAATTGAGCTTAACATTGGCCAATTAAATTAATAAATCCAGTTGGAATCCAACGAGCACGAAGCGTAGTTCAATTGTTATAATGGGACTGTTAAGACCAAGTAATTTGAGCGTTTTGGTGTGTTAAAAAAAATCATTTTCAATTAAAAGAATGGACAAGTAATTGGTTTTTATTTCTCTTACTCCTAGCTTCTTCTATTGCTTCAATACTCACAATCGAATGCCATTCTACATGACATTGTGGAGATAATCGATCTGTCGAATGTTGATTTAAAGAATTTTGAATATTTCAAAAATCTACCATCGCAGAATCCTCGTTTAGCTGGAAAAGTGAATCCGCTTATTGAACACTTTCAGAAGAAGAAGGCTGTGTTGGATTATTTCGAGAACCTCTTCCTGGGGAATTCTATTTTCACGCATGAAAGTGAAATTGTTTTCGATCCACATTTCGGACGTGCCTGGCGACCGTACTTCGAACGAAAATACGGTCGTAGGGGGAAGCATTTGATCGATATGCTCGGTCGAGGGAAGAGTCTGAAAGTACTTAGGCAGTACGGTGCTATTCCAAAGGAGTTCGGTAATGCGTACTATCCAAGCTGAGTTTTTGTTCTTTTTCGAATATTGTTTTAAATATTTGTATTTATTAAATACAGAAAAGTGCTACAAACTCTTGCTATATGTATAAATATATACTTATATATTTTTTAAATAAAATCTTATAAGGGTTCTCTCGCAGAGGCTTTCCATTTCATACCCTTCGTTTCTGCGTGGATATATAGAGTACATTATTGCCACGAATGAATGCATCTCCGTATTTATTTTTCAACTGGCCGTTTACGTACTCCTCGGTTTGGTCTAGCGCAATGTTCATGTAACCATCCAAGCAAGCGAGAACACCTGGAAATAGGAATTTGTTCAAATATGTGAAGTTTACTCTAAAGTATTTAAAGTGGAAATGACGAGGAAGTGGAAATTCAGTGATGTATGGATATGCCGGCAGTACGACTGGGTCCACCGCTAGCGTCGGAAAGCATTGGTCGAGTTTCGGGGCTATCCACTCTAGCGAGACTCCCACCATGGCTTCGTTCAACTGCTCATATGGTTAACCTTTCGCGCATCAAATACCCGATCATCCTGTTGGTGAAGGTTTGACTAAGAACCAGTTATGCTTACCCCGATAGTCTACGCCACTGTTCAATTTGACTACCACTGGGCGGCCATGAATTTGATTTATGAATTGAGAAAGAGCTTCTTTTCGAGACATCGCTACTTTAGGAATGGGTAATTGGAATCAGTGATGCCAGATTGTGGGTTTTTCCCCATATTGTGGGTTTTTTCACTCAAATAACGTGACATGGGGGAAAAGTATGGGTAATTTTATATCGAAATTTATGCACTACATTTAAGATATATTTACTACTTATGAGAATGAAAATCGTGTTTTCCCTCTTTCAGTACGCATGACTCATTTTGCTGTATCTAGTCCCATGTTCCCTAAGTGTTGTAAAGAAACTTGGTTTTTTTTTTAAGTCATGAATAAGACTGCAATTTTAAGTTACTTTTATTTTTTGTTATTTTCTTAATACTTTAATTAAAATATTAAAATATTGTGTTTAAATCCAATGTTCAATTTTGAAATCGGCACGCCCATATTTTCAAAAAATCATTCTGGGTTTTTTCGTGGGTTTTTAGTTTTTGAAAATGGGGAAAAGTGGGTTTTTTTCCAATATATGAGGGTTTTTTTATCGATAAAATCTGGCATCACTGATTGGAATATTCGAGTCTTCGAAAATCGAATAAAAATCGATTTGCCGCCTGAAACAGTGCTGCCAGAATTTTGGTGTTACTTAACCCTCGGATATTTAAAAAATCATTTTTTCTGTTTTCTATAAAAAAGTGATCACAAAAAATCCCGGCATAATTCTAGTATCTGGCCGTTTCTGGGATCTTTGTTTTTTTGATGCCAACTTATAGAAAATGACCCCCTGATTCCAAATCCGCAATCCGTTTTTGGGGGTCGCCTCTAGTTTAGGAGATCCCAGAAACGGCCAGATACTAGAATTGTTCCAAAATCCCTTGTTAACATTAAAAATGATTTTTGGTTAAAAGTAAAATCGAAAAATTACCTCAAAACGCGGAAAATCCCTCGATCTGGCAGCATTGACTTCAAAATGACGATTTGAAAAAATCGAATATCAGAGAATCGAATAAGTCCGCGGTCAGACGAATACGAAATACGTTCCGAGAGTGCCACGTCAGACAAGCAAACATATGTTTTCAATCAATTAGGTAAGCATAGAATAGTCTGAGCAGAAGCGAGACAATTGTTTAATAAATCTTTCGAAAACAACCAGTGAGATTTGGGAAGTAGTGTGGCACATTTTAGCGCTGAAACTTTGAGTTCGAAAAGTAGCCATTTTGTTAAAATTGTATCCAAACGATAACGCTGAATGGAACTACCAACAAAAGAGATAATGAGAGACAAAGGGAGACAAAGAGAGAAAAAGAGAGAAAAAGAGAGAAAGAGTGAGAAAAAGTGAGAGTGACAAAAAGAGAGAAAGAGAGAAAAAAGAGAAAGAGAGAAAAAGAGAGAAAGTGAGAAAAAGAGAGAAAGTGAGAAAAAGAGAGAAAGTGAGAAAAAGAGAGAAAGTGAGAGAAAGAAAGAGAGAGAGAGACAGATAGAGAGAGAAAGAGAGATAGAAAGAGAGAGAGAGAAAGATAGAGAGAGAAAGAGAGAGAGAAAGAGAGAGAGAGAAAGAGAGAGATAAAGAGATAAAAAGGGAGAGATAAGAAGGGAGAGACAAAAAGAGAGAGACAGAGATAGACATGGGGAGACTGAGAGAGAGAGAGAGACAGACAGAAGGAGCTAAGGAAGAATGGGACAGATAGAAAAACGCTCCTACTATATATCACTTGAGGCATCCGTTTCCCATAAAAAAATGTTTTACTATCGAAATGTCTCACTAAGTATGGGGATATACCCGATATACCATATAAAACACATGCAAGAAAATTGAAAATTACTTCGCAGTAAATACTTTTGCCTACTGTCACTGACTTCCAGAGTGTAATTTTTTGATATATTGTAGGAATATAAGAGGAGTGAATGTAGTTGTCCCTTTCGCATGTCATTACGCAACAGCTTAATTACTTGCTTGTCTTTGATGTGCAAGTATTTACCGGACATTCATTAATTGGTGTGATAATAATTGCGTAGCGGTATTTGATGCTTTAAGAAACATCGTCATAATTGGTATGTATGATATTTATTGATATTTATGGATAAACTGCAAATCACTCTCACCAAAACGAGGGTATAAATTAAATTGAAAAAGCAATTAACTGCAACTTTTTTAGTTTATGACTTGCGAAAAGTCTTACAATAAAGAGGTTAAAAAGACCGAGAGAAAGATTAAAAAGGATAGGGATAGAGAGATATATACATAGATAGATGTATAGATAGCTATAGAGGGAAAGAGAGGGAGAGACAGAGCTGGGGGGATTATACAAGAATAGTCATAATACTGAAGTCATGGTGATTCAGTAATTTTTTTGACCACATATTTATAAGGAAGGAATTAAGAAATGTTGGTAGATATTCTTAAGAATCGAAGATATCATGAAGCAGTTCAATTCGAAAGGAATATTTATATCCTTGCTCCTGTTAAAATTTTCCAACGTAAACACTTCAGAGCACTTTATGAAAATCGCCCCAGACGAAGACGGGATTATATTTTCGGAATTGATTTATACCCTCCTAAAGGAGAATAATTATGATACGGTTTTGATAAGGAATTGTGAGAAAAATCATTGGATTGCGGACGGTTCGTTCATTAGGAATTTGGGTGTCGTTATGCTGTTAAATGGCGCTCCAAGAAATCTATATTGGAAGACCCGTCACAATAATAAAATCCTCATTATAAATTGTCTCGAAAGTGCGAAAGAGCTTAAAGGATTGGCTAGCATATTGGACTGCATTAGGGAAACACATGTTGTGGTCAAAACTCATATCGACCATGAAGAACTCCTGCAGGAATATTTTCTCGACTGGTTGAAATTGAAATTCTACAATATATGTGCCGTCATTGAGAATTTCGAATCGAGTAGATTAGTATATATTATGCAATACTATCCGGATCCACGACTTGTTGCGATCGATTTGAATTCGGGTCTAAGAACATCGAATATTTTTCCGGAGAAGTTCGTTGATCTTGGCGGTACAGCCATATACACATTGCCGGATCAAAATGTTCCACGTTCGTTTATCTATTTGAATGAGCGAGGCGAACAAGTGATCGCCGGGTATATTGGAAATTTGATAAAAACGTTTGCGGCGAAAATCAATGCGAGCCTAAAGTTCCCTTATCCCGTCGAGATCGGTAAGACAATCTATTCGAGCGAGATGGAAAAGTATACACGTGCTGGGATAGTAGACATTGGCACTGGCCTCGGATTAATAACATTCAGTTATGCCATAAATGAATTTACACAGCCAGTCGAGTTTTCCGTTTGGCAGCCGATGATACCGATCGAGGCGGATCTTGAGGTTCATGAGATTTTCGTTTTACTCTTCTATTCGAAATTCACATTGCTTTGGGTTGCGCTTGCGCTAAGCCTCTCGGCGTTGCTAACATTCTACGAGGATCGAGATCGAAGGCGGGGAATTGATTTTTGGTTTCGAATCATTTTAAATGATAAATCTTTTCGCGGTGTCCTGGCACAAGGGTTTCCGATGAAGCATGTCCGACACTTTAGTGTTGTTAACATTTTATTCTTGATTTTCATTACCGGACTCATAATGAGCACTCTGTATATGACCGGATTTCAAGCGTGTTTGACACAACGACCGACAAAGCCGCGCATTCAGCGCTTCGAGGATTTCGAAACGGCGAAATTGAAAATTCTCATTTCCGAAATGGACATCAAACCGCTAAGATATTCGAAGGGCTTTGAATTTTGGGACCGTTTCAAGGGTATTTTCGAGATATCTCAGAGTCTGCAGGATTTCGTTAAACGGCGTCAGTCGTTTAACACTTCTCAAGCGTATGCAGTGACCACATCGCATTGGCCCATTTTTGAGGAGCAGCAATCGGTTTTCCAGAGAAAACTTTTTCGCGTCGATAGCGGTCTGGTGTTTCATCCTTTGGTGCTGTTCTGTTTGCCCATACAAAAGAATTCGATTTATAAGGAAAGTTTGGGTCGGTTCTTGCAGCAGATGCATCAGGCTGGACTTATGCAGCATTGGCGGAAAATGGCCTTTTCCGATCTGGTGAAAACAGGCCAGATCTCTCTGAAGGATATCACGAAAGGACGACACCACGAAAGCATTCAAGTTGGCGACTTCATATACATATGGGCACTTTATCTGGTCGCTGTGCTTCTTGCTGCCTTAACATTTTTGACCGAATGGCTCGTGTACTGGAGTAGCACGAACAGGATTCAATTCTAGAATTGAGGATTCGTTCATTATCCTTTCAATTGAAAAAAAAAAAACAAAAAATGGATTTAAATCAATAATTTCGTTTTCAAGCACAATTTAAATAAGCAAATAAAATACGCCCGTGCAGAACGATCCAACAACCTTTAGTCGAAATAATGGACATTTGGTCACTCTTGGTTGCATTTTAGAAAGGACTGGAAAAGACTTTAATATTTTGTTGATTTTTGGATAGGTTCTATCTTAAAACATAGTTGAAACCGATTTTTAGCTTCCTATTGCCCAGTGTCCTTGATATATCCCTGAAAATCCATTTTAGTAAGCCCTTTTTCAAAATCTTATACCTTGGAATCTTATTGTAGATAGAAAGATGACGACCGATAGTTGATTGGTTGGTTAGTGTAGCTGCCAATAATGATGATACACTTAGGCCTTACATGGGGAAAACAAAGAAGAACAGAAACAGAAAAAACGACACAAATAACATCCACGCCCTAGCTGGGAGTTGAACCCAGAGCCTCTCGCACCGTCAGTTGACAACTCAACCAACTACGTCACGGAGGCCGACACGATTGCCAGTTATTAAAAGAGCATATTGAAAACACACTGAGAAAAATTTTTGCAAAAAAAAAAAAAACTTCAAAATTAGTTCATTTCTCATTTCTGAAGCGTTTTTTTTTTATATTAAGTTTTTCATTTCTGACAGAATTAGAGCGAGCCTCTAAAATTCTTAGTTTTTGACAATTTTTAAATGAAATTTTTGTTTTTTGTTTTTTTTTTTTTTTGTGTGAAAGAATTTTTACCTTTTACTGATTCTGTATAAAAGAAATTCGCCACAAAACACGAAAACGCATCCAGCCAGGCAAAGTAAATATAACAATCCGATCCAATGAATGTCATCCAATGTCATCGAGTCGGAAGAGCGTTCCACGTCGCTTGGGTCGGTTAGATTCAAGTAATTGACGCGTGCCATATCGTAGAGGGTCTCCTTCAGCCACAGCTGATAAAGTCCCGAACTGTGAATGCGTAAAATGTAATCGTCGAGCAGATCGCGATGTGGCAGCCGATCACGTATGGGAATGCTGAAGATGATGAATTTCGCGAAGCAAAGGGTATCGCTGTAGAAGAAGAGCTGCCGCTTAAAATGCGACTGATGCTCCTGCAGGGCGTTCCAGTAAATCGAAATGAAGGGATACATGAACCGCGTATCGAATCTCTGCCGATATCGAAGTGCCGTCTCGTAGGACTCCTCGATCCGGAACGCATCGAAATGCGTGCCCAGTATACTGCCGGGCAATGGTCGAAGAAATCGAATATCATCGAACGGAATGAGAATTTTAATACCCGACGCTAGTGCACTATCGGCATCCAAGACACGCTGCTGTTCCGGCGGCTGAGTGAAAAACGATTGCAAGAAACATTGGTACATCGTATTGATCAGCAAGCTGGCATACGAAAGTTGAAAGCAAATGAATCGTGCATTGAAGCACGAATTCTCGGGCAACGGGAACGATTGCCCCAGCATGGCGCGCAGGATATTTTCATTCAGTAAAATGCCCGCGAACGAGAATGCCCCCAAGCTGATTAGCAACAACGTTCCGTATAAGAACATAATTACGAAAACGACGGCAAGTATTGCCCGCGGAACGATGATAAAGTAAATTTCCTTAACGGGAATGTGATAGGGCAGTGGAACCATCAGACAGTACGAACCCGTTTCGAAGACATTCGAGAAGCCTTCGAAACTGAAATTTCGCAGCGAGCTAAGCACCGTTATCGCTATATCAAGTGTACCGTTCATTGTGCTCTCGCGTGCCAATGAGTAGTGCATACTATCACCGATTTTCAGCGGGAAGCCAAGGCGAAGGCTTGCATTCCGACGCTCAATGTACGTCCAAATCAATTTACCAATGTAGCCCAGAAAATGTAATTTCCCATTTGCGTCGTAGTGCACGATGCTGCGTGGCACCAATTGATCTGGATGGGCGACTATTTCATCGCCGTACATATTGAGAAATTGCTCCACGAAAATTCTGTTCGATCCGGTTCGATTGATAAATTCAATAAGGTAGGGCCACTGGTGCGGCGGGTATTTCTGGCATCGATAAAAGGTTTTCGTATGCGGAAAGCCATCGAGCAGTATTATGATTTTATGAATATCCTTTTTGAGGACGTCCTTGCAAAATGCTTCTACAGTTGAGGAATTTCGTCGCGGCAAGTAGACAATGTGCCGCAAATTGTTCAAGCGTCTTAAATACTTCGAGTCCAAAATATCGAAAACCATCTTCGGACTAGGACGATGGATTATAATGAGGGCTTCGAGATTGAACGAAGCTCTGTAATCGTACTCGATGTTCTTCGAATCCCCGATTAATACATGTGGCATAGAAAGTTCATTTAATGCGGCTAAAAATGGACATCCGCAGGTTCCGTTGCCGTTGCCGTCGTCGGTCGATCCGGTTTTTTCCGGAAAAACTATAACACTCTCATAATTCCTTTCAATTTTAACAAATTCCAGCAACGATCTCAAATATGCCGTTAGGGTTTTCTGATTTCTATTGAAATCTCTTAGGGAAACATTGAGGCAGAGCCCTTTGCCCCATTTGTTCTCCAAGCTGACCCGATGCCGCCGTGTGATTGCGATAAAAGAAAACCATTTTCCCGAGAACTGAAATGAGAATCAATTTTTCAAAATTCATCGAAATGGATTTGAAGGTTTTTTTTTTCAGGCTTTTATTTTCTAATTTTTTTTTTTTTGTTATTTCCTTGGCTCGTTCAGTTGAGGCACGCGTGTGCCGAAGAACTCGGAATCGAATGAGAAATGCCTTGGGAAATTGTAAGCTTTTGGCATAAATTCCGATGGATTTCATACCGAAATCACAGGAAGTTGAAGATTACGTTGTTGGAATTTTACAAATATTTATGTGGACATGGAATTCGCGTGTACTTAATTGCGAATTGTTGGAATTTTTCCAAAACATGTTTTGTCCGATTGTCCACCAAAAACAGAGAATTTCTTTCGAAGAACCATTATCGGCGCAAAACTTGACTTGAGCGTGCAATATTTCATACCCATCCAAACCATTCGATACCATAGCCGTGGGTGGTGCGAATTCCATTGTTTCCGATTAGCTGAATGGCAACCAATCATCTAAGGGAGGGGTGCCCAGGCCCTATACTCTCAGTGCTCATTTGATTTTGTAAAACTCACAGGATCCCTGCAGTAATGAGCCGGCCGAATTCCTAAGAAGGACTGGCCTTTGACCGGTCCAAACCCTACCGGTTAAATTATGGCAGTTCGTTCCATAAAATTCGGCTAGACGGCGATCGGTTATCAACGGGTTGGTTTAAGGATAGTCTGTAAATGACACTTTCATCAACTTTGAATATACCTTGCAGTAATATGGACTGACCCAAGTGTAGCTTTCGGTCGGTCCTTCATGTTACCAGTAATAGTCCCCTCATAGTTCCACTTCTAATGTATTCAACTGAGCTTTTTAGCATGGGCCTGTCATTAGAGAGGGACAAGTCCGCAAAACAATTGACCGTAGGTCAGTTTTTTTTGGTCAATTGAAGTTATTTTGTCTGGTTTTAGGAAAATAGAAAAACTAATTTCTTATATAAATATATTCTTAGTTTATGAAAATGTCATTTACAGACTACCCTTAAACCAACCCATTTCATAACTGTCCGCCTACTTGCCGAATCCGATGGATCAAACTGTCATAATATAAGCGGTAGGATTTGGACCGGTCAAAGGCGAGTCCTTCTTAGGAAATTGACCGGCTCATTACTGCAGGGTATATAAGAAATTGGTTTTTTATTTTCCTTATTTGGCTATCCTAAAACCAGATAAAATTACAACAATTGACCCAAAAATACTGACCTACGGTCAATCGTTTCGCGGACTAGTCTCTCTCTAATGAAAGGCCCATGTTAAAAAGGTCAGTTGAATACATTAGAAGTGGAACTATGAGGGGACTACTACTGGTAACATGAAGGACTGACCGAAGTAGGGATGCCAATTTTCGTCATTTTTGTAATCCCGGGATTTCGGGATCTTAAAAAAAAATCCCGGGATTTTCGAGACTAATCCCGGAATTGAATCGCATATGTACTTCAAAAGGAACATCCAATAATTTGCCATTTCTCATGGTACGGCTTTAATTTTTTTTGACTCTTTCGATATTGAGTCCTTATAAATTGTAGCGTCGTTTTTCGAAATGGAGTCAAACATGGAAAATACGTAAGAAATTTTTTTGAGTTGCAACTTACATGATGTTCTACTGTAAATGCTCATGGTCGGATAAATATGGACTTTCTTCAAATTTGGACAGCGCGGTACAAGCTTAACTGAACATAGAGTCAGCTGTTTATCTTGAATAAATAAGTGTTGCTTGCGTGTTCTACTTTAGATCAAATGTCGCTTCATTACAAAGGGATTTTGTTAAGTTTAGGTTTGCTTAGGTTAGCTTAGGTTTGAATGTGGAAGGAAAGAAATGTATCCCGGGACTTACATCCAGTGATCTCGGGATTTTCGGGATGAAAAAAAGGGCAAAATCCCGGGGATCCCGGGATTGGCATCCCTAGACCGAAGGCTACACTTGGGTCAGTTCATATTACTGCAGGGATATTCAGGAGTATAGGACTTGCTCTTCCTATACTCTTCGTATACAGTTGGAGCGCTTTGCGTTTTGAAATATGGATTACACTAACTTTTGTTTTGAATTTTTTTCGTTGCCACTGAACTATGACTAAGGCGACTGTTCTTAGCAGTGTTGTGGTTTTTTTTTTTTTGAATCGATGGTTCTATATACTTTTCAGCATCAAGAATTCGAATTACGTTTACCTTTTAATCCCTCGAATCAAATGTGTTTAATTATTGAATTAAAGTACTGTTTTTCTGTGTCTTAAATGTGTTCCATAATTGAGAAAAATTTTTATGTCCTTTCCTATTAAAAATATGGGCACCTTAACAAGAAATGAAACAAATAAATTTCCGAAAGATTTGTTGGTAGAAATTGTCAGTCAACAAAGTTTTATTTTTTTATTTTTATTCATAAAATTGTGTATGTATTGATACTCGGATCGCCTTAAGTGTATAAGTATTTGTTTTTACTCCGCCGTAAGAGACTTTTGGGCACCCCTGATCTAAGGGGAATACGACTCGTGACTGCAGCAGATTCTTTACACACTCTCAAAAAACCAGTGTATCAAATGGGCAGGTACAGGTACGGTACCTTTAGTCCCTTTCGGTTCTCTAAGGATCAATCGACAGTAATGAATAATGGAAATTTCGACACACATAACTCGGTTTTTCGGAGCCCTGAATTAACATTTGAGTTTGCTTTTTATTTTGAAGGCTAGCAATTCCCCAATGAAAACGGTTATGCTCGAAAGAATGCAGCCGAGATAAGCCCATCCGATCCAAAAATAGTCATCCATTTCCATTTGAAAGGAAGAGTCTTGGAAATAACTCAAGTCCTTGAATGTTGCAAGCTTTGAACGGACCAAATCGAAGAAATTCTGTGAAAGCCAGTACTGATAGAGGCCGGCAGAATGGATCCGTAATATGAATTCGTTCAGCGAGTCTCGATAGGGTAAGCGTTCCCGTATCGGAATGCTAAATGGAAGGTATTTTTCCGTGCAAAACTCGAAATTCATGAAGAAGACCCTTTGCTTGAAATAGGCCTGTTGTTCATTTAAGGCCAACCACTGAGCCTTAGGAGTGGGATAAACATAGCGAGTATCGAAATTCTGACGAGTTATCCTGAAAGCAGTATAGTTCAAAATGACCTCTATGATTTCGGGATGCGTTCGCAGAACGGAATAATTCATTTCATTCAAGAAGTTGAAATAAAATTCCGGAAGCACGATTTTAAGACCAGCTGCTTTAATGTCATCAGGAGCAGAGAAAGGCTTTTCGCGAGGTGGCTCTATAAAGTAGGATTGCAAGTAAGCCACATACATGGTGCTGATGAGAAGGCTTGCGTAGCACAATTGGAAGCAAATGAATTTCGTTTTGAAATTCAGTTTAACAGGCATCGGATATGATTGTCCCAGAATTCCGCGTAGACTTTTGTCATTGAAAATGATATCCCGTATCGAAAACTTCTTAAGATTTCTATTGAGAGACAAGAGTAGGAGAATTCCATAGACGATTGTGAGAATACAGATGATGCCGAGAAATTGGGGTTTTACAATAAAGAAAAATATTTCGTAATAAGGTACGAAATTGGAAATTGGAGTCATAAAACAGCAAAACGAATGGTCATACGGGTAACTGATGCCCTTATCATAAACATCGCTGGCGGATCCTGTACTCGACATTGCAATATCCAATGTTCCATTGTCGATAATTCTTCTCAACTGGACGTAAGTCAAAATTTTTTTCAAATCGGCATCATGGGGAAAGACCAGCGTTGCATTTCGAATTTCGGCGAAAGTTTCAATTAACTTTCCAATATATCCCAAAACTTTGATTTCGCCCTTCGGACCAACATGGATCATGCTATTTGGCAAACGATTGTCTGGCAATGTCCTTATACTGGCGCCATAAAAGTTCAGGAATTGATTTTCGAAGATCAAAGACGATTGATTGAGGGCTCCGATGTAGAATGTCTCCTCGCTGAATTGATTCTTCCGGCATTTATAAAATCTCTCCGAAGACCCAAAGCCCTTTTCGAAGATTGCAACATTGTAGACGTCCTTTCGAAAGGCTTCCTGACAGAATTCATTCAGTTGGCTGGAATTTATTTTCTCCGAATACACGAGGTACCTCTGATTGTTCAAATCCCGTAGAAATTTCGAGTCGAGAATGTCCAAAACTTTGTCCAAATCGTTCGTACATATCAATGCGATCGCTTCTCTTGGAATTTCTCCTTGTATTTGCGGTTTTCCAAAGATTCTTGCGTCAAAACCAGTCCCGGTAATTCCAGTTTCGATGCTAGCGAAGGAAAATAGCAATCTCGGGACGCACTTTCTGTTATATCCAAAATGATTAAGCTATCAAAATTTTGTTCACTTTTTAAACGCACTAGGAACGATGAATGAATTGTTGTATGTTTTTCATCAGCGTCGAAGTCTTTGAGAAAATCATCGTGGATTGTTTCTTCCGAGTATTCGATCGAAAGTTTAACAACATTAATTATCGACAAACTGAAGAGAATTCGAACGGACATTTCAATGATTGGCGAGGACTTTGAGACCCGATTGCTTTATTTCAACTCAAAAATGAAGGGCTTTTTTTTAGATTCTTTTATATCGAAATCGTCAGTTCAATTGTTGCGATTTGATGTACATATATGTATGTAAAAATGATGCCTTTAATTGGGAATTTACATGCAATGGTGTTGTCTTTTGTTATTAACCCACTGCGAACTGGTTTGAATGGCAAAATATGCCACACTCTTCTGGCAGCATTCTAGAACCACTACATTGAAAAAAACTTCTGGCAACCCTAAACCGCCAAAATATTTTCAAGAAAAGAACGAAACTTACCTCCGACTTTCTTTCTTCAAAAGAATGAGCTCTTTACCTTCTCCGCGTTTACTTTAACAGCGCAGAGCCCTTAAATATGGAAGATAATAAAAAAAAAAAATAGAGGGAAATCATTTCTTATCGGGTTGAAAATCCAATTTTCTCCTCCATAAAGACATTAAGCTACTCAAGATCCTTTTTTTGGTTGTTTAAGAGTGTAAAAAAAATTTATTCGTTTTTTTTTTTTTTTTTGGACTTTTTCATTGGTCACAGTGGGGTTGAGACACGCTGGGAAAACTCTCTGCATGTCGAAACTTATGTCGGGGCATGTTTTACAAGGAGTAATTTGCGTGTAGGTTTCAAAATTAACAAGTACCGCTTCATTTAAATGAAAAGCAAGAAATTCTTTTCCTGCCTCGTTCAATGTGGCGTCGTTAATTGTATTTTAAAAGTTGAAAAAGGTACAAGAAAAAACCGTTAAGATAGAAAATTGAAATGAAATGCACATTACTTTAATAAATGATTGAGAAAATTTAAATTGCGTTGAATCGCTGCCCTTTGAACTTCCCGCAAAGCATTTCGCCGATAAAGGACATCAGACTCATAAGCATGCAGCAAAGATAACTCCAGCCGATCCAGTAGTAATCATCCGTTCGCATTTCCTTCGAGAATCCTTCGTAGTTACTGAGGTCCCCGAACGTTGCCAGTTTCACGCGCACCAAGTCGTAAAAATTCTGGGAAATCCAGAGCTGGTAGAGACCCGAATCGTGCGCCCTCAGTATGAACTCGTTAAGTAAATCCCGATAGGGTAAGCTCTTCCTTATGGGAATGCTAAGAGGAAGGTATTTCTCAATACAGAAATGCTCGTTCAAGAAGAAGAGCTTCTTTTTGAAGTACGCCTGCTGCTGACGTATGGCCATCCATCTTGCCGTATGGATGGGATAGACGAAGTGCGTATCGAAAGAACGACGCACTAGCCTGAAGCCAGTGTAATTCCTCATGACCCGAATGATGTGCGGGTGGGTGTGCAGTATTGGATGTTTTATTTCCCTTAAAAAGTTCATATCAACCTCTGGCAGTAAGATTTTTAGACCAGATTTTTCGATGTCATCGGGATTGGATATTCGTTTTTCATATGGCGGTCTTGTGAAGTATGAATGTAGAAAAGCTTCGTACATGGTGTTGAGGAGAAGACTCGCACAGCAAAGTTGAGAGCAGACAAGTTTTGCCTTGAAGTTAAGGGTAATTGGCATAGGATACGGCTGGCCTAGTATTCCTCGTAGACTTTTGTCATTGAAAAATATGTCCCGTATCGAGAACTCCTTAAGATTTCTATTGAGAGACAAGAGTAGGAGAATTCCATAGACGATTATGACAATGCATATGATGCCGAGAAATTGCGGCTTCAATATTCGAAAATAGAGTTCATTAAAAGGAACCAAGCCTGGAAATGGAGTCATGAAACAACAAAAAGCATAGTCGTACGGAAAAGTTAATCCCCTATGAAATACATCACTGGGAGACGCTATGCACGAAATTGCCAAGTCCAATGCACCATCATCAACAATTTCCCTTAGCTCCGTGTACGTGAAAATTCTTTGCAAATCCATATTAATAGGAAAGACCAGCGTTGCATTTCGAATTTCGGCGAAAGTTTCAATTAACTTTCCAATATATCCCAACACTTTGATTTCGCCCTTCTGACCAACATGGATCATGCTATTTGGCAAACGATTGTCTGGCAATGTCCTTATACTGGCGCCATAAAAGTTCAGGAATTGATTTTCGAAGATCAAAGACGATTGATTGAGGGCTCCGATGTAGAATGTCTCCTCGCTGAATTGATTCTTCCGGCATTTATAAAATCTCTCCGAAGACTCAAAGCCCTTTTCGAAGATTGCAACATTGTAGACGTCCTTTCGAAAGGCTTCCTGACAGAATTCATTCAGTTGGCTGGAATTTATTTTCTCGGAATACACAAGGTGCCTATGATTGTTCAAATCCCGTAGAAATTTCGAGTCGAGTGTGTCCAAAACTTTGTCCAAATCGTTCGTACATATCAATGTGATCGCTTCGCCTGGAAATTTCTCCTTGTATTTGTGGTTTTCCAAAGATTCTTGCATCAAAATAATCACCGGTAAAGTCAATTTAGAAGATAGGGCTTCGAAACAACACTCTCCGGAATTGCTTTCTTTCATATTTAAAATTATTAGATTCGCGAAACTTTGTTCGGTTTGAAGTCGTTTCAAAAATGCCAAGAGTTTTGTCGATTGGTATTCATACACATCGACTCTTGTCGGAAAACATTCCACACGACACGCCAAGGCAGTCACTATTGAAAGCCAAATCGAAATGTGAATACATGCCATTGAACATTCCATTAAAGATTTTCGCAACCAAAGCCTCCTGCTGTGACTAGAAATCTGAGTCTTTTCGATTCTGAATTCGGATATTTAAAGCAAATCCTTTGCTTTCTCCTGCCAACCGTTCATCGTTGTAACATTACGTTGCAAATTTTCGCTCTCCATGCGGCAGTTGAGTAAACACACTTCTCGGAACGTGGCACGATGTAATTTCTGAAATTCAAAAACGTTAATTTTAATTATTTTACACGAAATGATGTCGGGCATGAAGGAAAAAAGGAAATTCCGAAGAGAACAAAAAGGGCATAAATATGTATTACTGAATACTTACGGTCGAAAGAGAGCGCCAACGCATTTGACGGAATACAACTCGTGTTTTGAAGTAACGAAACTCGTTTTTATTTCACATTTTTCTAGGACTTGGCTGACTAAGGGATTACGTTAAATATTTAAGTATTTATTACATAAATAAATAAAGAGATTTTCACACTTTTTTTTGCAGAAGATGAACAGTCAACTAAGAGTAAATCATTTGCAATAAGAATGCTTCCGTTATATCATTACAAAATTCTCTTTAAAGAACGGGAACCTTCTTAGATTCCATACAATCAGCTCGCCAAGAAATGTCACTGCGCCTGCGGATATGCAGCAAAAATAGCACCAAGCAATCCAATAATAGTCATCGATGACCATCTTCAATTCGAAGCCATCGAAATTGCTCATGTCCTTGAATCTGGACAATTTGAGACGAACCAAATCGAAGAAGTTCTGGGAGATCCACAACTGGTACAGGCCGGAATCGTGCGCTCTCAGTATGAACTCATTTAGCAAATCCCGGTAGGGCAACGTCTCACGAATAGGAATGGAGATAAGGAGCAATTTGAGCATGCAGAAATTCTCGTTGAAGAAGAACATTTTCTGTTTGAAGTACGCCTGCTGTTCATTGTAGGCCAACCAACGTGCCGTATGGACAGGATAGACGAAGCGCGTATCGAAACTGCGACGTGTTAACTTAAATGCTGTGTAATTATGTGCAACCTTTATTATGCCGGGATGCTGCCATAGCATTTTATGTTTGATTTCCTTTAAATAGTTTAGATCCTCAACTGGCAGGAGAATTTTCAAGCCGGCCGCTTCAATATCTTCGGGATTGCTTATCTGCTTCTCAACCGGTGGTTCGGTGAAATATGATTGCAAGAAGGCTTCGTACATTGTGTGGATGATCAGACTCGCATAGCATAGTTGAAAACATATAAGCTTCGCTTTTAAATTGAGCTTTATTGGCATCGGATACGGCTGGCCCAGCATGCCGCGCAGGCTTTTATCATTGAAAATGATGTCCCGTATCGAAAAGCGCTTGAGATCTCTGTGAAGTGCCAATAGCAAGAGAACGCCGTAGATAATCATCAGTAAGAAAATGAGTCCGAGTAAATGAGGTTTCATTATGATGAAATAAACCTCATTGAATGGTATATAGTTCGGTATCGGAATCATAAAGCATAGCGAATTTATGTCGTACGGGTATGTTAAGCCCCTATCGCCCATTTCGCTTGCGGAGGCTATTGAAGACATCGCAAGGTCCAATACCCTTTCGTTTATCAGTTCCCTTAATTCATTATAAGTGAAAATCCTTTTCAAATCCCTATTAATAGGAAAGACCAGCGTTGCATTTCGAATTTCGGCGAAAGTTTCAATTAACTTTCCAATATATCCCAACACTTTGATTTCGCCCTTCTGACCAACATGGATCATGCTATTTGGCAAACGATTGTCTGGCAATGTCCTTATACTGGCGCCATAAAAGTTCAGGAATTGATTTTCGAAGATCAAAGATGACTGATTGAGGGCTCCGATGTAGAATGTCTCCTCGCTGAATTGATTCTTCCGGCATTTATAAAATCTCTCCGAAGACCCAAAGCCCTTTTCGAAGATTAAAACATTGTAGACGTCCTTTCGAAAGGCTTCCTGGCAGAATTCATTCAGTTGGCTGGA
This sequence comes from Chlorops oryzae, assembly GCA_020466095.1. NCBI lineage: Eukaryota > Metazoa > Arthropoda > Insecta > Diptera > Chloropidae > Chlorops > Chlorops oryzae. The sequence continues at coordinate 34,451,310 of CM035806.1, forward strand.
ATTTATTTTCTCCGAATACACAAGGTGCCTATGATTGTTCAAATCCCGTAGAAATTTCGAGTCGAGAATGTCCAAAACTTTGTCCAAATCGTTCGTACATATAAATGCGATCGCTTCTCTTGGGAATTTCTCCTTGTATTTGCGGTTTTCCAAAGATTCTTGCGTCAAAACCAGTCCCGGTAATTCCAGTTTCGATGCTAGCGAAGGAAAATAGCAATCTCGGGACGCACTTTCTGTTATGTCCAAAATAACTAAGCTATCAAAATTTTGTTCACTTTTTAAACGTTTCATTAGGAACCATAGGTTTTCATCGTTTCTACGTTCTTCTAAAATACTCCTATTCCCGAATATTATTTCATTCGAAAGCTGATGGGAAATTATGAGTGCACTGAAGAAGTGAAGCCAGAAAAGAAATTCAATTGACATAGTGCATTGGATTCTGACCTGTGATTTCTTCCGAAATTTTACAACAATTGTGGCTTTCAAACTGCATCCGTCAGTCCCAGGACTTAGATCTTATTCGATTGGACTTTTACAACGAAAACCATGAACGCAATAAATTTTCACATGCAATGTAAAGGTGCCTCCGTTTTCTTCTTGTTTTCTTTAACCCTTCTAAGACCTTATGAAGCGGAATAGTTGAGGAAATTTGCAAATATTTTTTGAGCCGCGCCTCAAAGGCGTTGATTTTCGATTACATGGAATAAAACCTTCTAAATGCCTACGATCATAAAGCCAGTGAGAATTATAAATTTCGAAACAAAAAAATAAATATAGATAGAAAAATAGAAACGAAAAAATCTACATGAACAGCATTTCGACGCCACATATCGATAGCAAAAACAATTGAGATATATACTAACCGCAGATTGACAGTTTACTTTCTCTGCGTATAATTCTCATTTGGTTTATATAATTCATTAACTACCTACACTTTCCATATTTATTTCGGCCCCTGTCTGTGAGTCGGCATCACAATATTAGGCGTATTGTTGACCTTGTTTTTTTTTTTTTAACTCAGAGTCGGTTAAGAATGGTTTAAGGTTCACTTTCCAAGTAACATTGTAAACAGAATCATTGTGATACTTATTGTATGTAAGTACTTAATGGTCTTAAATGGTGTATAATATGTTTCGGGCTATTAGAATTGTTGGCGCGTGTTCGAAATTTATTTCGATTCTCTTTGAAAGCTTCTCGAGCACGGGAGCACGCAATATTGTTGTTTTGCGACTTAGGATAATAAATTATTGGTCTTTCAGAGCTTCCATGAGCTTTAGTTCTTTCGCTGGCATATATATATATATATATATCTCAGGTTAGCTAGAGCGAGTGTTTTGTCTCGCGACGATAATGAAACACGGAGTACCGGCAAAATAAAACAACAAGACGAAAAGATGATGAGAAAAATTTATTAAAAACGGGTGTTTTTTTTTTTAATTTGGAAATTATTTTAAATAAAAAAGTTTCGGTACTTAAAATTACGTGGATATATCCTCTTTAGAACAAGGAATCTTACTGAATTTCTCTAATTGAGGAAAATACGTGAGTAAGCCTAGTTAAACGATCTTGTGCCAACTTCCGAAACATATTCGAATGTGAATAATTTCAAAATACATATGAATTTAGAGCTTTCAGCCTAGTTTTTCAACATAATTATCCATACAAAGAGAAGACAAAGCCATTGCGTATGATATCGCAAAAGGAAATTTGGAAAATTTCCCTTGTGAAAAACTAACCTGTTATTGATTCTCGTGATGGACCATGATGTATGTATTTTCGATATGGGATACATGATATAGACTCAAAAAATTAAATTTAAGCGAGGAAAAAAACTTTTTCCACATTTCTTGAGGCTTTTGTATGTATGTATTTTAATTACTTAGACAAAAAACTGGATTAGTCTTTTGGATCGGATTGTTTTTTAGCTGCCTGCCGAACATTCAGTGTGTGAGCCGTTGCCTGCTCAGCTTACTAATTTTATCTTCAGCTTGGGGTATTGACATTTTCGAAGCCCACATTAAAGATTCAGGGCTATTCTTCCCTCATCATAGTAGTCTTAATCTATCGTAACTTAGCTTGACTTAATCAGTCTGTTGGTGGCAAAGTGACAAATCGCGGATTCCTTTCGAACTGAGAATGCGGAAAACAAGCTATTAAGGAAAATTATGTCACGTTCTAACAGGACTAGATCGGCCTTAATAAGCTGACTATGTATCAAGATTTGAATCATGTCGATAGAAAGATTCCTTATTCCTTTTGTCTTAATGTCAATTCGATCGAAGTTTGTGTGCCATTGTCCAAATGTCATTCATGTCATCCAAGTTATCTGAAATGAAATGGAATAAATTTGAATTGTATGAAATATTTTTTTTTTAAGCTTTTATTACATATCCATCCGGAGACTTAAAAGGGATTAAATTGATTTCAATATCATAGTCCGATAATAACTTGCGACTTCTGAAGCGTTCGGCGTTCCCAATATTCCAAGTGAAACTGTTCGAATGCAGGCACTCTTTTTGACTTGAAACTGACCTTACCCTTAAAATGGAAGCCGGTGACACAAAACGATGGCGTTTGACAGATAAAAAAGATAATTCGTATCTTGCTTTGCATGATAGAAGTTTTTTTTTTTATGAAGTGCTTACATTTCAGATAGATACATTTTGTGCGATAAAATTTAATTCGTTGCATTTTGTCGAGATACCTACGCTGGCGTACGAATGGCGTGCGTCTCTCAAAGTGTCACGAAAAGTCAACATGAATTTCCGTTTGTGTATTTATTTATTTTCTAAACGGTCGCTTTGCGTTTACTGTCGGTACTTAATATTGAAGAGGTAATAAAGTTAAGTTGAGCTTTGTCGAACGGCCATAAATGAAGGAGGAAAATGGGTATCGCGATTTCAGAAAGTGAAAAATACGTCAGAGATGAGATGAGAAGAATTTTGGCATCGAAACAAAAGCATTGAGAATCACTTTGCTAGAGACTTGGCCTGATCCGATTGTATTCGTTCATGTCCCACAGCTGAAGCAGCAATCGGACAATTAAAATAACAATACATAACTATCCAGCCAGATATAGAGTATGTAAATGCTTCGACAACATCTCGTTTAGACTGCTGGCAAAAGAAACACTTAACGAATAAATGTCACTCTCTTGATACGCGCAAATAGTATTTGAACTATAAAGAGACAAATTTTTAAAAACGACAGTCAGCCCTATAACAGCAGTCAATCAAAAAACTGATTCGAATCAACGAAACCCACAACAAAAACGTCTAAAATTTTTAGAAAAGGACAGAAGGATATAAAGGAGAATTGTATTCCATTTATCTATTCGTCCTATTGTATACATAATCATAAATATCAGGCTCTGAGGCATACGGAACTTATCTAATGCCGGGTAAAGAGTATTTAAACTATAAAGATGCGAAAATCGTCGATTTCATTTTTCACTCGTTCTAGATGTTTACGATACACAATTCTTTGGAAACTCAAAGCACTGAAAAAGCATGAAGAAATTGAGAAAGGAAAAGTAATGCGAAAATTGAAAAATCGAGGCGGTCATATATGTTGTTTACCTGTTTCTATATGACCCACGCATGGTTCTGTAGGGTGACTAACCTTGCTCTAAATGCGAAAAAGTCGAAGCCTAACCGACTTCATATAACACCTTTTAAAAATATGTTCGGATAAAATTTGACTTTTGATATTAACAATTTAACTTTTCATGTTTTACAAATAGAAAATTGCATGAATACAAAAGCAACAAAAAACAGGGACCGCATCAATTCTATGTACATAGGTATCTGTGCCAATATAAAAGAGTTCCTCAAGTCAAAATTTCTTGTTTAAATGTTCATATTCGAACTTTCCCACTCAAGCGCTTTATCGATATCTATGTATATTTTGAACTTACTCACACTTAAAATCAAACTTCAGAATAGGTATACACAGCAGAATATTATGTCGGCGGTGAACAAGTCCGCGCGTCCTTCAGAGCGGATGCCTCGGTGAAATGCTCCGCATGACAGTGTCAGCGAGGTGGAGCGAAAAAGTCATGCCCGATTGTCATTTCCATTTTGAACTCGTCTTGCTTGAATCTCATTGGCTGCTCATTTAAATTGAAATAGGGTTTTAGCGTCATAAGGACATTTGCGAGCTGTAGCGTAGTGCATGCATACTGGCTTCACAATTGGAAAATCGCGGTTTCGATCCCTGGCCGAGCCGGAGAATAATTGTTAAAACAGAAAGATTTTAAGAAAATTTCGAAACACACGAAAAAACACGATGAAGAGATTAGGGTTGTAAAAAAAACATTCAAAGTTTCGATTTAATCGATTGTTTTGGCTTTCGATCGATTTTTTTTAGAATCGATTATGTTTTTTTCGATTTTTAATAAAATCGATTTTTTCTTTCGATGTTAAATTTTTTTGGAAACTCTGGAAAATGTTTAAAATATGAGCAAAGCGATATGTAAAAATGGAAACAATACAGAAATTGACGGTCAATTCTTCTGAATGCACCTCCAAAAGTGAACAGAACTATAATTGAATATCATTAATTGACTAGCGTTAGGTAAGGTTAGGTTAGGGTGGCTGCCCCCTTTAAGGGGACACACTTAGGCCGCATATGGGCCCGTTGTGATACCACGAGGGAAGGCATGCCTTCCTAGTTACACCTTTGGTGGAGCCAGTTAGACTCTTTTGTGAAGCGAGCCATGTCTTTTATTCGAACAGATGTTAGCTCGGTGAGGGAGGAGAAGAAGAAGAAGGAGTCGAGCAGCCTGGATTTTCTCCTGGCCAGACTCGGGCAGTGACACATGAGGTGGCTTGCTGGTTCTTCTTCCTCCTCCGATCTGCAACTTCTACAGTGTAAAAGACCTCTATTATTGATTGACTGCTTAAACATAAGTCAATCTTGCTCTTCGATTCTTTGGCAATTCCCCTTTGTAGTTCCGTTGAACGGCAACTGTTATTTTTCGACTTTTACCCCATTCGCGAAGGAATATTTTTAAAAATACTGTTACTCTGTTATTTTATAAACTTCAAAAAACAAAAAATAGGTAAATCGATTTAATCGATTTATTGCTACAATTAATCATCCAACATCGATTTATAACTATGCAGGTCTTCGATTAATCGAAAATCGATTTTTTCTTAAATTTTACAACTTTAGAAGAGATCCTCTCTCTTGAAACTCGAGTTTCCTGCACTCAGGACAGACAGAGAGTTCTGAAACGATATTTTGAGAAAATGCGATAAAAATGCTAAACGTTGTCTAGTTTTCATTGATAATTCCTTCCAAATTTTTAAAATTTCAAAGGCTGCTTCATAGAAATTAAATATTTTTCCGCATAAAAATCCAAATTTTTAGAAAATGCTAAATGGGAAATGCAATGGAAACGGGTCTAGCATCTTTAAAGATGCAAATGCTAAATGCGTTGTAGTTGAAATAGCCCCTTAATTATCTGGACTCATCTGTCTTTTTTTTAATTTTAATACAGAATTTATGAGATCCTGTTTTTTTTTTTTTTTAAATATACGAGAACTCAATTCAAAAATATATGTATGTACGAATAATTTGGGAATAAAAGATATCAAAACGATTTTATTCAAAGAATTTCTTCTTAAAATTTATTAATGGTTGATTGATTGACATTCCGTATGGATAGCAATAAGTGTCCAAGTAAAGTTTATTTACATAAAGCTAGCAAAGCGAAAAAATTATTCAAAATTTTTACTTAAAAATAGCTTAATATCTTACAGGCAAGGCACTCACTTAAGTAAATTCGGTTTATGGCGAATTTATATGCAGTTCGTGTGAACGCAATTAACGCAAATAAAACGGCCAATAAACTAAGCCAATCGAAAATGAATTGAAAAGCTTTTTCTAGGACACAGAGCTATGAGAGGTTTTCGTGTATAGGCCCCAAACAATTAGCTCGCCGACAAAAGTGAACACCGCAACGAGAATACAACCGAAATAAATGTAAGCGATCCATTTGAAAGTCTCCATATTCAATTGTACACCGAAATCTTCCGTCTTACTGAGATCATCGAAGCTGGACAATTTCAAGCGGACCATATCGAAGAAATTCTGCGACATCCATAGCTGAAACAGGCCAGAGTCCCAGACCCGCAGAATGAAATCATTGAGAACTTCGCGATACGGTAGCGTGACACGCATCGGTATACCGAAATGCATGTACTTAAAGAGACAGAAATCCTCCGAATAGAAGAACATTTGACGCTGAAAGTACGCTTGCTTCTCCTTGTACGTCTGCCAACGTGCCGTAGTGGTCGGATAGACATAGTGCGTATTGAATGTATCCTGAATTCGATTGAACTCATCGGTTGTCTTACGTATTTCGATTAAATGTGGATGTGTCTGCAGCACCGATGGTGTATAGGTCTTCAGGAATTCAGCATCCGATCCGGGTAATAGAATCCGTTTGCCAACGGTTTCAACATTATCGGCATTCGATATTAATAGCTCCCGGGGCGGTTCCGTGAAATACGAATGCAAATATGCCTGATACATTGTATTGATCAGAAGACTGGCGCATCCCAATTGAAAGCAAATGAATTTCGTTTTGAAATTCAAATTCGTTGGCATCGAGAACGATTGCCCGAGCATTCCACGTATACTCTTATCGTTTAGTAGAACGTCACGCAATGACAATTTGATGCCCTTCTTTTTGAGTGCATAAAGTAGGAGTACTCCGTAAATGATAATCAGCAGGAAGATAATTATGAGCATATGAGGCTGTAAGATTTTAAAGTAAATCTCACTGAACGGTATATGCTGCGGCGTTGGTATCATAAAACAATACGCAAGCACCTCGTACGGATAGGAGATACCCTTTTCGAATACATGGAACGGCGATGTTATCGAACCGGTTGCTATATCCAAAATGCCTTCGTTTATCAGTTTTCGTAAATCCTCGTAAATTAGGATTTTACCCAATTCGATTGCAATCGGGAAATGTAGCGTCGCATTCCTTCGCTCCGCGAATGTCTGTACCAATTTCCCAACATAGCCGAGCATTAGTAATTTACCGTTTCGTTCATAGAACATACTTCGCGGCGGATGTTGATCGGGAAATGTTCGGATATTCGCACCATACATATCGAGAAATTGATTCTCGAAGAGACGCTCCGAATCGTTATAAAATCGCATTCGGAACGCATGTTCACTGGGTGGGAATTTACGGCATTTATAATAGATATGCGTTGTACCGAAATTCTCCAGGACGATCAGAACATTAAAGACATCGATTTTAAAGAATTGTTTACAAAATCGATCAATCGAATCGGGCCCGGCATAATTCATATAAACGAAATGTCTTAGAATATTCAATTCGGTTAAAAGTTTCGACTGGAATATTTCACTCGCATAGCCGAAATTATTCGCACAGATCAATGTTGTCGTCTGTTTCGAATAGTGATCAATATACTTATATTGGCCGATCGCATCCGAATCGATTATGATGCTGGGATATTTCAATGAACTGGGGAACTCGTCGAACGGGCAATTAAGATTATCGGTTTGGTTTCGATTTGTCTTAATCACCAATAGATTTTCATTTTTATCTTCGATCTCGATTTTATCCAGTAAGAAATTTAACATTTCGTACAGTCGATGAATCTCTTCCCAATTTACTCGGTTACTTGTTTCGAAAAAGTCATTGGCAATGGCTTTCGATGAAAGGTTAAAAATAAAAAAAACGACGAGCCAAAATACGAATAGCATTTTATTTTACAAAACGATTTAGCCAAGACCTTGCACTTAATTTTTTGTGACCACCGCACGCTAAACTCGAATTCGTGATACTGTTTGTAGATTTTTATATTTCTTCTACGGTGTTTGAAAAAAGCCAAAAACAAAAAAAAAAAAAACAAAATGAATAAAAATCGTATTTATATATGTATATACTTATTATAGAAATGTACATATACTTGTAATGAGTCCGAAATTCAACTGCATTTGCAAGCTGTCAATTAAATGTTCTTGTCTAGCGTTTTTTCTAAAAGCTATAATGAACAATTTGAACTTATCACGAGAAAGCATTTGAGCGGGACTTAACTCATATTTTTATTTACGGTTTTTAAATGAAAAGAAAATTAATTTCATGTGAATGACAAAAACCTTTTGCCGAAGAAATCGAAATTGAAGCAATTTAAAAATTTTCCAATATACAAAATTAATCTTTTGAAATCAATTTCCGAAATGGAAATCATAATTTATAAAACGAAAATTTTTAATTGTAGAAGAAATTAAGTGAAATTGCCCATGCTCAAGTGCTAATGGGTTTAACACTTTCATGCATCATAGATTTGTGAGTAGAGTCTAGTCTAGACTCTGTTGGTTGAAAACGTTACAGATAGGCAGTATTTTAGGTTCTATTTTGGCTAAGAAATTTCGCCTTTGAACCACAAATCGGTTGAAAAATTTCTGTTTGGAGAAAAACGTTCATGAAAAGCTTAAGCGTGGGATCAATAAAGTTCTTTTTAATAGCACTGACAGACATAGGTATTTTACACCATGATGGTGTGAAGTCTAGGTGACACACATAGGTATTTCTCAAAAGTCTACCTTAGCCAACATAGACTTTTTATAGACTTCACACTACATTGAAAGGGAGGATTTATTGTGGACTTCTTAGATTGATACGGCAACGCCGCACCAAATTAAACGAAATATCGATTATTTTATCGGAAACCAGATGTTTAAATTTCTAATTTCAAGTAATTTATGCGAAATGCATGAAATTAATTCCATCGTATGGATTTATATAACAAACACGATATTTTCATGGATTCTTTTGAGATAAATAAATCCCGAGGTTTTTTAATTTCTTACCAAAAATTGTTTTTATTGTTTTTTTTTGTTGTTTTAATTTTCAATTATGCTGTTTTAAAGAACCACATTAGAAAACCAACCCAATCAATTGTTAGGTGCTCAACCCCAACATGACTTTTTCAAGGAATTTGAAGCATTTGTTTACATCCCTTTTCTTTCCTTTGCTTGCACTATTTTCTTAAGCGCCCCCCATCGTTTACTTTTGTTTCCTCTGCCCTGTTTCTACTTCCTTTTCAATTTGCTCTTTTGTGCCTTTTTTCGTCTCTCCCTCTCTTTCCTTCCTCTTTCGCTCTCCTTCCTTTTCTCTCGTTCTCGCGCTCTCTCTTCCTCTCTCTTCGTTTCTTCCTTTCTGTCCTCTCTCTGTCCTCTTCTGTTTCTTCTTCCTCTTTTCCTCTCTCTGTCGCTTCTCTGTCGTTTTCCTCTCTCTGTCGCTCTCTCTGTCGCTCTCTCTGTCGCTCTCTCTGTCGCTCTCTCTGTCGCTCTCTCTTCGCTCTCTCTGTCGCTCTCTCTGTCGCTCTCTCTGTCGCTCTCTCTGTCGCTCTCTCTGTCGCTCTCTCTGTCGCTCTCTCTGTCGCTCTCTCTGTCGCTCTTTCTCTCGCTCTCTCTGTCGCTCTCTCTGTCGCTCTCTCTGTCGCTCTCTCTGTCGCTCTCTCTGTCGCTCTCTCTGTCGCTCTCTCTGTCGCTCTCTCTGTCGCTCTCTCTGTCGCTCTCTCTGTCGCTCTCTCTGTCGCTCTCTCTGTCGCTCTCTCTGTCGCTCTCTCTGTCGCTCTCTCTGTCGCTCTCTCTGTCGCTCTCTCTGTCGCTCTCTCTGTCGTTCTCTCTGTCGCTCTCTCTGTCGCTCTCTCTGTCGCTCTCTCTGTCGCTCTCTCTGTCGCTCTCTCTTTCGCTCTCTCTGTCGCTCTTTCTCTCGCTCTCTCTGTCGCTCTCTCTGTCGCTCTCTCTGTCGCTCTCTCGTCCTCTCTCTGTCGCTCTCTCTGTCGCTCTCTCTGTCGCTCTCTCTGTCGCTCTCTCTTCGCTCTCTCTGTCGCTCTCTCTGTCGCTCTCTCTGTCGCTCTCTCTGTAGCTCTTCAAATCGTAACTTGAAGACACAAACCATTGCGTCACATCAGGCGTTGACATAAGCGAAGCACAAATATCCTATTTAAGTACAAATCAGCAATTTGAATTAAGCACGTGTGCGATGACATTGTCCCACACCAAAGATTTGCCCGCTTATATATAAGCATACAATATGTAAATATGCTCTGATACATGTGAAGATGTTTCTATACACACATATGTGGTTTCCATTAAACATATTATATAAATTTAAGTGGCCATTTGTATATTTTATAAAAAGTTGTATTATTTTTTTTTTATTTCATTATTTTCTTAAGACAGTTTTTAGACTTTTCGTGCCGGAGTGTTATAAGGTATGCAGATAATTTTTTAGGTGAGATGTTACCTTTTTACTTAATACTATACAAAAGGAACATATCCTGCATCACTAGAGATCCTGAAGTCCTTTTAATCGTTCATTTATTAGTTTCTAAGCTTACGATCCAAGCAAAGAAGTGCCCCGGATAGAAACAACCGTCTCAAATACTCAAAATTGACGACTTTAACTTGAATACCTATTTTTTATCATATTTCGCAGCATTACTGATTATATTTTCCCTCGGATATCTCATGATTTCATGATAGACTTTGGAATTTTATATATATTTTTTTTTGAGACGCGTTGTCCCGTTTTCCAAGAAAATTTTTTAAATTAAAAAATTCAGCAACGTTCAAAGAGACCATTGGTCGCATCACAGGACACTTTCACATATACTAATTTAGAATGTGGCATGTTAAAAGTAAATGTCATTCATGCGGGTATTTAATGGAAATGTTATTTATCTTGAGTGTGCAAAATGACACAATTATTTCGCTCGAGCTGACAAATTTTAAATTAATACAAAGTCAAGGGTTCATATTTCGATTCATTTAACTGGCGGCGTCTAGCAAAGATTTTATGAATTAATTTTGTGTATGGGCAAATCCAGAAGAAAGGAAATCAAATTAAACAAACAAATTAAAAACATTTTTTTTTGTACATTTTGTGCTACCAGGCTACGAGCCAAATATATGATCCTTCGAATACCAGCTTAAGGTCCTGTTTCCCCCTCGCCATTCGTACGGATTCGGCGTATCATGGCAATGTATCACGATTTGAAGCAACTCAAAAAAGGTTTTCTTCTATTCGTGGCTGCCTGTTATGTGCTTATAGAGTAGGTAGGTAGGTAGGTAGGTAGGTAGGTGGGTAGGTGGGTAAGTTGAAGTGGCTGCCACTTAGGCCGTTAATCGGCCCATTGTTATACCAACGAGGTTTTTATACCCGACACACTCTGTGTCGAGGGTATATTGCGTTTGTGTGGTTGTGTGTAACACCCAGAACCAGTTGAGGTAGACTATACAAAATATATATAGAAATGATTAGCGTCACCAGGAGATTCGATTTAGCCATGTCCGTCTGTCTGTCTGTCCGTCTGTTCGTCTGTTTGTATACAGTTATCTTATCGAAGGAGTTGAGCTATCTTGAAATTTGATATGCGTACTTACAAGCACATGAGTAAGAACAAGTTCGAGAATGGACTCGATCGGACCATTTTTAGGGGTACCTCCAGTACTAGGGTCTGTTACGAGAATCACAAAAACTGCTCTTAAATCGAAGTTTTTCAAGCAATTTTGATGAAATTTGATAGTTGAACATATTTGAAGTCAAGTTATTCAATTTCAAAAAATTGGAAAAGTGGGCATGGCCGAAGGGCGTTTTTCGGAAATTGTCTCCTACACCCGTAATTCAAATAGGACTTGAACGAAATTTGGCAGTTATGCTTCCTTTGTAGCCATAAACATCCTCTCCAAAAATTTTTTTTGATAGGTCTATTATTAAGGGTACCTCCAGTACTAGGGTCTGTCATAAAAATCTCAAAACTGCCCCAAAATCGGATTTTTTTGAGATATTCCACTGAAACTTAGAATTTGAGCGTATATAAAGGCCTCCGATTAGAAAACAAAAAAATATGAAAAGTGGGCGTGGCAAAAGGGCGGTTTTCATAAAGAAATTCAACAAAAGTCGGTATATGGGGCCCCTAATGACCTTAAACACCTCTTGATATTAAAAATTATTTGAACATGTGTGTCTGTGTCAGGCTCGCCTGACTATAACACCCTTACTTGTTTTTTTCGTGTTTGCAGAGTGTATGTCTTTTTATGTAGTGTGCCGCATGTGCCGGGAATCGAACCTCGGACCCTGGTATCAAGAGCATAGCACGCATCCCCTACGCTATCCCAGGGCCACTGCTTATAGAGTAACCCTGCCTTGTATAGTAATAGAAAAAACAATTCCAGTCCTGCAAAACGATGCCAGTCCATTTTTTCTTAGCAAAATTGTGTTTATAACGGAAATTTGCTATTTAAGTAGTCTACTTTCATTTAAAGACAATAACAAAAAAAGGAATTCAAATCAAAACTCGTTTGTCCTGACAGTACGATGCGACACGACTCAAATCCACATTTCCCGGGAAAAATGATTTATGTGACCATTTTCATGGAGAAACGACTATAGTTAGTATCGGCACCGAGTCTATTAGCGAAAGTATTTTCAAACATTAAAGGTGACATTTAAAAGTCATAGATGATACCTTAAACTGTGCCCGGTTAAATGATACAGATTTCTTTTCTTATTTTACTGTCCTAGCCTAAACATTTGCACATTTAAAATCGATTTTTCTCGCAAAACAGAAAAGTGGAATTAAGTCGTTTTGCCGGTCAACCACAGATATTTAATAATACCTACAATATATATTTATCAATACGTAGGTACCTATATAACTCATTGGTAAGGTCCATCTTGGAACACGCCTCACAGTGGTCCCTCAGAAATTCTATGCGGCCATAATTCCAAAAAATGAATGATGATGCCCAGCCTAAACAATGGTTTCAATGTGTTGTCTAAGGTCCAAAGCAACTGGTATTGCATGTGGTAACTGCCTCAATGTCGAAATTCGTTGCCACAGCAACGTACAAACGGGGAGATTACGACAGTGAGCTATTTCTGTAATGACGCGTGTGACTTTTGTGTTTTTTTCCTTTCGTGTTTTGGTCCCTGTCCCTCTTTGTGTCCCTTCGCTTTCTGTTGTTCTTTTTCCCCTTGTCGTCTCTTGCCTTTTCTGCGCCCCCCCTCGTCTCTCTTTCCCTTCTCTGTCGCCTTTGTGCTTTTTCTCTCCTCTCTTTCTTTCTCTTTCGTTCCCTTCGTCTCTCTTGTCTCTCGGCTCTCTCTTCCTCTTCTGTCCTCTCTCTGTCCTCTCTTCCTCTCTTTTCCTCTCTCTGTCCTCTTCTTCGCTCTTCTGTCGTCTCTCTCTCTTCGCTCTCTCTGTCGCTCTTTCTTCTCCGCTCTCTCTGTCGCTCTCTCTGTCGCTCTCTCTGTCGCTCTCTTGTCGCTCTCTCTGTCGTTCTCTCGTCGTCTCTCTGTCGCTCTCTCTGTCGCTCTCTCTGTCGCTCTTCTTCGCTCTCTCTGTCGTTCTCTCTGTCGTCTCTCTGTCGTCTCTCTGTCGCTCTTTCCTCCCTCTCTTTTCCGCTCTCTCTGTCGCTCTCTCTGTCGCTTCTCTGTCGTTCTCTCTTCGCTCTCTCTGTCGTTCTTCTTCGTCTCTCTGTCGCTCTCTCTGTCGCTCTTCTTGCTCTCTCTTTCCCTCTCTCTGTCGCTCTCTCTGTCGCTTCTCTGTCGTTCTCTTTCGCTCTCTCTGTCGCTCTTTCTCTCGCTCTCTCTTCGCTCTCTCTTTGGTCCCCGCTCTCTCTGTCGCTCTCTCTGTCGCTCTCTCTGTCGCTCTCTCTGTCGCTCTCTCTGTCGCTCTCTCTGTCGCTCTCTCTGTCGCTCTCTCTGTCGCTCTCTCTGTAGCTTTTCAAATCGTAACTTGAAGACACAAACCATTGCGTCACATCAGGCGTTGACATAAGCGAAGCACAAATATCCTATTTAAGTACAAATCAGCAATTTGAATTAAGCACGTGTGCGATGACATTGTCCCACACCAAAGATTTGCCCGCTTATATATAAGCATACAATATGTAAATATGCTCTGATACATGTGAAGATGTTTCTATACACACATATGTGGTTTCCATTAAACATATTATATAAATTTAAGGTGGCCATTTGTATATTTTATAAAAAGTTGTATTATTTTTTTTTATTTCATTATTTTCTTAAGACAGTTTTTAGACTTTTCGTGCCGGAGTGTTATAAGGTATGCAGATATATTTTTAGGTGAGATGTTACCTTTTTACTTAATACTATACAAAAGGAACATATCCTGCATCACTAGAGATCCTGAAGTCCTTTAATCGTTCAGTTATTAGTTTCTAAGCTTACGATCCAAGCAAAGAAGTGCCCCGGCATAGAAACAACCGTCTCAAATACTCAAAATTGACGACTTTAACTTGAATACCTATTTTTTATCATATTTCGCAGCATTACTGATTATATTTTCCCTCGGATATCTCATGATTTCATGATAGACTTTGGAATTTATATATATTTTTTTTTTGAGACGCGTTGTCCCGTTTTCCAAGAAAATGTTTTTAAATTAAAAAATTCAGCAACGTTCAAAGAGACCATTGGTCGCATCACAGGACACTTTCACATATACTAATTTAGAATGTGGCATGTTAAAAGTAAATGTCATTCATGCGGGTATTTAATGGAAATGTTATTTATCTTGAGTGTGCAAACTGACACAATTATTTCGCTCGAGCTGACAAATTTTAAATTAATACAAAGTCAAGGGTTCATATTTCGATTCATTTAACTGGCGGCGTCTAGCAAAGATTTTATGAATTAATTTTGTGTATGGGCAAATCCAGAAGAAAGGAAATCAAATTAAACACCCTTACTTGTTTTTTTCGTGTTTGGAGAGTGTATGTCTTTTTATGTAGTGTGCCGCATGTGCCGGGAATCGAACCTCGGACCCTGGTATCAAGAGCATAGCACGCATCCCCTACGCTATCCCAGGGCCACTGCTTATAGAGTAACCCTGCCTTGTAATAGTAATAGAAAAAACAATTCCAGTCCTGAAAAACGATGCCAGTCCATTTTTTCTTAGCAAAATTGCGTTTATAACGGAAATTTGCTATTTAAGTAGTCTACTTTCATTTAAAGACAAAAACAAACAAGTAAGGGTGTTATAGTCAGGCGAGCCTGACAATAGAATACCCGACACAGACACTTATGTTCGAATAATTTTTAATTTCAAGAGGTGTTTAAGGACATATCAATAAAGTCCGCTTTTGAGGCATTTTTGGGATTTTTGTGACAGACCCTAGTACTAGAGGTACCCTTAATAATGGTTCTATCGAAAAAAGTTTTGGGGAGGACGTTACTGGCTATCAAGGAAGCATACGTGCCAACTTTCGTTCAAGTCCCATTTGTATTTCGGGTGTAGGAGACAATTTTCGAAAAACGCCCTTATGCCACGCCCACTTTTCAAATTTTTTGAAATCATATTACTTACCTTTAAACATGTTCAAATACCAAGTTTCATCAAAATATCTTGAAAAACTCAGGTTTTAGAGCAGTTTTTGTGATTTTCATAACAGACCCTAGTACTGGAGGTACCGATCGGGTCCATTCTCGAACTTGTTCTTACTCATGTCCCCGTGAGCTCGCATACCAAATTTTGTTAAGATAGCTCAACTCCTTCGATAAGATAACTGTATTCAGACAGACGGACAGACAGACAGACGGACATGTCTAAATCGAATCTCCTGGTGACGCTGATCATTTCTATATACATTTTGTATGGTCTATCTCGACTGGTTCTGGGTGTTACACACAACCCAACAAACGCAATATACCCTCGACACAGAGTGTGTCGGGTATAAAAAAGGAATTCAAATCAAAACTCGTTTGTCCTGACAGTACGATGCGACACGACTCAAATCCCCATTTCCCGGGAAAAATGATTTATGTGACTATTTTCATGGAGAACGACTATAGTTAGTATCGGCACCGAGTCTATTAGCGAAAGTATTTTCAAACATTAAAGGTGACATTTAAAAGTCATAGATGATACCTTAAACTGTGCCCGGTTAAATGATACAGATTTCTCTTCTTATTTTACTGTCCTAGCCTAAACATTTGCACATTTAAAATCGATTTTTCTCGCAAAACAAAAAAGTGGAATTAAGTCGTTTTGCCGGTCAACCACAGATATTTAATAAAACCTACAATATATATTTATAAATACGTAGGTACCTATATAACTCATTGGTAAGGTCCATCTTAGAAGGAGGTAACGAATGCGGCAGGGGTTTTTTATTCATTGGGGTAATGCTTTTACCGGTACTTACGTGGAATTACCGGTACTCTGAGAAAAAACCAAACAACTTTATTGGTTGAAATGTACCCAACATTGTTATATTCTCAAGTAAAGAGTGCCACTGTTGTTGTGTCCCATACATAACAAGAAGGATGCACATACAGCGGCACCCTTAATCTGAAAATATAACGTTGTTGGGTACACTTCAACCAATAAAAGTTGTTGGATTTACTTTTTTTTTCTGAGAGTATTTATTTTTCATTAATAAATAATGCATGATAAATTTTAATGATAAATGCAACACGTTTTTTGCTCCAATTCTTGTGCACTTATGCATTCTTTGCATAAATCCGTGCATATTTTGATGAGAACGCATAAAAAAGGCTTCAAAGCACCTTGCACTTATGAGGTTTTTGCATTTATTCGTGTTGCATTTATCCGTAGTGCACTGTATTTTGTTTTTCGTGTTTCCTGAAAAATGAGAAATTTTGAGTTGTGTCACCTTAGAAGAGGGTGTGCGATATGTACCTACATATTATTCTTGCTGGGATTAGAGTCGATATTAAAATATCGATATCAATGGTGACAATAACTGTATAAATGAAGTAAAATGAAAATGAAAACATAAGCAATTTATCAAAAATTTATGGTGAGTTTGTGATTTGTGACTGCATTGACCAACCGATGGCCGGTAGGAATCTTGAGTGCAGTTTATCAATCAAAAAGAACTAAAAATTTAAAATCAATAATTTTCTTTTTTCGCTCATTGATTGATTAAAGGCTTAAGTGTATGAGCGTCGATGATATGTTGGCTAATGACTTTTTCATAACCGAGTATGGACAACTCTTAAAAATACACTCTATTATTACATGCTGATTGTATCTTGAAAAATATAACATCAAAGAAAACAATAAGCGAGCTCATCGGTAAATTTCTTATTGCATTGCTTAAGATATTTCAACTTGATGGGGTGTCAATTTTATTTGCCTATCAGTTCAACCTTTCTAACCTCTGTCCATTTGCCTAAGAGTTCGACTGTCTTTTGAAATTGAACTTGACGGTATATAAAGCTGTTCTGTCATCTCGAAAAATATTCATTCAGTGAAGAATTTTACACCCAAAGATGTTTCGTGTGACCGTTCGTTCGTCTGTCAATGGGCAAGAATTGTTTCCTTTAACATTTCTCTCTGTGTTTTAAGATAATTTCGGGTGCATTATCCACGGAGATTTTGGTACATTTGGATAAATTGAATATCGAAAGAAATTATGAAAATATAATTCTCTATGAGAGTAAAATCAATGGGAAGTGTTTTTCGGATGAACTCCTGCAGGCGCTGGATAAACCGATATTTCTTTTGAATATTGAAGATCCAATCGATATGGTGAGATTTCCCTTCAATCACGCTGTCATTGTCATTTCTTGTTGGGGAAACGAATCGAAACGAAATGACGAAATTTTTAAGAATTTCTCAGAAAGCCTTGGGCCTTTCCGGAAAATAAGAATAATACTTTATTTCGATCGCAAGGAAAACGATATTAGTCGAACGTTTGTGGAAAAAATGCTAGTCAAATGTCGAGAGTATCGTATGAACAAAATTGTTGTGATCTTAGGCGATTTCCATAGAACGCAGAAGCTCATAACATTCGAAGAGTTCCCAAGGTTTCGCGTGATTGAAAAGGATTTAATAAATGATAAATGGTTTTCATACAAATTAAAGGATCTATATGGCACACCGATTAAGACACTTCCCGATCAAAATGAGCCTCGCTCTATTGTGTATCGCAATGCTAAAGGCGAAGTTATCATTTCAGGCTATGTCGTTAAAATTGTGAAAACATTTATACATAAGCATAATGCAACGTTGGTGTACCCGATGCCGGTATTGCCGGAAAGGCCCTATAGCTATACGGAGGTTCAAAAATTCGTATCGAAAGGCCAAGTCGATATAGGGATGAGCACAAGCACTGCCGTTGCCGAGAAGAATTTCCATTATTTTACATCGATTGTGGAGCAGGTGACATGGTTTCCCATGTTACCCATAAATCCGCCTTCACCATTGGCGAGTATACTACCATTGATATTCGGTTCAAAGCTAGCCCTAATGCTTATCATCATATTCTGGATTTGTCTGACGGTCCTAATCTATTTTCAAGCAAATCGTCGCGATCGTTTCTATCAAATAGCGGTCGGAACTTTTCGAGGATTGCTTGGAGATTGTATCGGAAGAGTTCCTCAAAGGATTTCGCCGAGGGAAAGATTCGCCTATTCGGTACTCTTTATATCCGGTATAATTGTACATACGTTTCTGAGTGCATTCTATAAGAGCCTGCTGACAAGTCCGCCGAAATCAAAGCAGATCAGCAATTTCGACGAACTTCTTAATTCCAAAATTCGTATTATCATCTCTGCGGGTGAATTGTATTGGGTTAAACGCTTTACGGGCGATGATTTCATAAACAAATATGAGTCAATCTTTAAGGTGATCCCGTCAATTAATGATTTCTACGAGAAACGAAAATCGATGGATAATACCTATGGCTATTTGCAGAGTTCATCGTTGTGGAAGGTCTTTCAAGAGAATCAGAAGCAAATGATAACGCCCTTGTTCTTCCAACCGAAGCACATGTATTTAACTAAATCACTCTTCTTAAGCATTGCCATCCAGGAACAAAGTATATACCTTGATGCTTTGAATGTAGTCATTTTGCAATTACACGAATCGGGAATTTTGTCACATTGGCAGAGTCGCGGCTACAACGACATGCTGGCAGCGAAAAAAATCACGAAAATTAATCAGAAGCCGCAACAAATGCCTATGCCGTTAGGTCTCTCCCATGTTTTTTGGATTTGGTGGCTGTATTTATTTGGGATGGCTTTGAGTTCGTTGATATTTTTTGGCGAAACTTTGAAATATCGAACGGGAAATTGAGTGGAAAAATCTGCATCAAATATGGCAGAAAATTTTACAAATTTCATAATTTTTTGATTTATGTTATTAAAAAGGATGTTTCCAAAAGTAAAGAAAAATCTTTTTAAGAGCAAAATATCAAATGTTTAAATATTTATGTAAAAGCTTACGGTTCTTCTTTTTTTAGTTATTGATTTCCTCTTCAATATGAGAAGACTCGCAGGGTTCCTGTTTGAACCTACTTAAAAAAAAAAAAATAACTACAAATCAATAAAGTATATAAAGGAAATAAATATATGAATAACTTAATCAATCAATCATTCAATCACTCAAGCTTACCATAATCCAATCAAACAATCATCAAATCAATCAATCAATC
This sequence comes from Chlorops oryzae, assembly GCA_020466095.1. Taxonomy (NCBI): domain Eukaryota; kingdom Metazoa; phylum Arthropoda; class Insecta; order Diptera; family Chloropidae; genus Chlorops; species Chlorops oryzae. Next base: position 34,470,801 of record CM035806.1, read on the forward strand.
AACCATCAAATAATTCGATCATTTAATCAATCAATCAGTCAATAAAGCAAGCAATTGATCAATCACTCAATCAATCAATCATATAATCAATCAATCATATAACCAATTAATCAATCAATCAATCCATCAATCTATAAATATTTCAATAATAATTATTATATAGCTTTCAAGGTCAGCCACTTCCGCTTCTATTCAAATTTACTTTGAATCTTACGCAGATTGATTTTGAATATTACACAACTTTACAAAATTTAACTTTTTCTTTGTTGCCGCGCTTGTGTTAAGAGCTTTCGATTAGGGTGGTATTGGTCACATATGGAACATATTTGAAAATTTTTTTTCAGCTCTGGTTTTGGAGCTACCATCGATTTTTTGAAAAATCTTCAGTTGTTTAGCTTTTTACGGGAAAAATTTGAAATTAGCGCTTCAGTAACTTATTATGGTTGGCTAGTGGGCCAATTCCCTTTCGAATGACACCAAAATTCTGACATTTCGTGACAATAAAAATTTTCATTTTGGTCAAAGCACTGTGCGGCATGTTTACTGCAAATTAATGTGGAGACTTAAACGATAGCATACTTACAGGCGAAGTTTCAGAAAAGACTATCAGCCCGATTCTTAATATTCCTGCAGATTTGAAAAACAATGCTCCCATTCTTTGCACAATAGGAAAGTGAATATAAAGGAACCAAGTATTTTGAAGCTTTTCAAGTAAAGGTCATCACATTTATAAGATTTGTGAAGGACGTCCCCAAAGTGGAATACACTAAAAAAAAAATGGTTTAGTTTTTTTCTGCTTTTTTTGTAACAATTGTTCTCAGTATAAAATAAAATACTTACAATTTTATTTTTGATTCCTTGTTTTATTAGCAATCAGCCAACGCTTGTTTCATATTTGTATCTTAATTAGTTTTTGCGATATAAAATTTTGAAAAAAGCGAACTTAAAAGGGGTTTTCAAGGACACTTCGCAACAGCTATCTAAAAGTCGGTTCGTTGAGTGTAAATATATAAGGTCTATTCACGAGACCATGGTATCGTGGCAAAAGTGCAAAAGTGGAAGATTGTTCAATACAAGTTGTTGTTGGAAGCCTAACTAAATTTTTACACTTTTACACTTTTGCAACGATACCGAGGTCTCGTGAATAGACCTAAAGTAAAAATCCTAATCTTTTGTTCCTGGTGCAAACATGAAACATGATCAAATTTCCACATAGACTGACTCTTTACAGAAAAGTTTTTGTAAAGTATAAAAGGGAAAGTGAACTACTAGATCAATTCAGTTGTAAAACATGAGAGTTGTTTTTTGTACTTCAAAAATGATAGCCTAATGTTTTCCACTATTCGTACCGTGCCATCCAAATTTTCAATCCGATCTCGAAAATTTCAGCTTGGAGACCTTGTATTATGCAGTCCTTGTAGGCCAATAGAAAATATTTTAAATTATCTCATGTCCTTTCAGGGAAAATTTTGAAAGATAAGGAAAAGTTGAATACTCATTTTTCCATTGAACAATTCTTTTACTTCAAAATTGTGAAAATGATCATTTATAGTAGGGTTGCTTTATATAACCAGATCTCGAAAATTTCACTTGGACATTGTCAAATTTTTCCCTTTTACATATAGAAAGAATTTTTAAAAAACTTCATGTAGCCAAAACCAATCCTGAAAATCTTTAAAGTTGAAAATATTCCCTTTTAAATCGCGCAACAAACCTCCAAATAGTAGTATCCTTTTTAAAAACATATATAAGAAAGGTTTGCTAAATACTCAGCTAACTATAGTTATTTAAGTGATTATAAATTTTTCAAAACGTTTAAACAACATGTATTTTTGACATTCTCGTGCTCCAAGACCAGACTGATTTTTCGAAACAGTCAATTCTTACAATCCGGCACAAACCACGTAAATTATTTTATTCCCATTTAATACGGAGTTCTCTGGATACTATGATTTTGAACTTGCAAGAATGGGGCTTATAATTATGACAATTATAATTGCAGCACTGACCCGAGAGCACTACAGGGATATTCTATTAGTGGGCAGTATAAATGTGGCACCCCAATGTAGAGTAACACCGTTTAGAGGACTTTATTTTATTGTTAATGGGCTCTACGCAGATATGCAGGAAGTAAATTTCCTATACTAAACACATGCAAAAAAAAAAAAACAAGAAGTACTTTGAGTTAATTCTGATACTTCAACGAATACGCAGATTAAAAGCAATCGAACATGCAGGGTTGCATTTAAATCATACATTTTCTATATATCTGTCGACCTATCACCGAAATTTCCTTTCTTCACAAGAACGAGCTCTATACTTCCTGCATATCTGCGTAGAGCCCAAGAGGATAACAGGGAATATAAATTCGGGTTATTTGCTAGTTTAAATGACAGTAAAATAAAATAAAATACGTAAAAAAAGAACCCAAAGACGAGCTTTTGACCAACGAGTGTTTTTGTATTATGTATTTCAATGAAAGAGCAAGCTCAAAATGATTTTGTTTATATTGTACGTAATAAAAGTAAAGTTTGTAAACGAAAGTTAGCAATCAGTCATAACAATGACTGACTATTAATCAAAACCAAAAATGTGAGTACGAAATGTCAGCCTGAGTCCAAAGACGTCATTAAGAATCACTTAACTTTGATAGCAACAATAGAAAAGCAATATTCAGTTCGGTAGGAAGCTATAATTACTATTCACTATGCGCTACATTCAACTTGAAATGGGAGAAATGTTTAGGCGTTAAAGGAAAAGTGAAGAGAAGATAAAAACTAAGGCGCGACTGTATAAAAAATAAAATAATGTACGCGGTCTGATTATGCAATGCGACGACTTGTGTGCCCGAAAAGTAACCCAAAAGACAATAAGGAACAAGCCACACACTCAAAGAAGGCCCACTAAACCATTTAATATTCCCATACAGCCATGATTGTTTCTTACCCCTCCCCCAATTCAGCCCCCCCCCAACCGCATTCAACTGGAAGCACCCGAGGCCCGCGGAAGCGTATAACTAATTGTTATGACAATGCACTCTCGCACACTTTTCACTTATTTCCATGAGAGTACCTCGAGTGCAAGGTGTCTGTCTGTCTGTCTGTCTGCCTGCTTCGAAGCCATCAGACATCAGACGCCATGGAATGCCTTAATAGAGAGATAAAAGTATAATAACCTCGAACTGAACATCGAGACTGGAACAAAACCAGAGGCTTTTAAGTTAATAATGTGAAAGGTGAAAACGGAAAAGGAATTCGAAGGAGAAATGTCTTGAGTTGTAGCACTTGTTGTCTTAAATAAATTTCAATCAAATTATGAATCTAGAGAAATTTCAGATCATTTATTGCTTCACACATAATCAAATCCCTGTCATAATTATCAATCGCGTAGAGATAACTTCTTGGAAAGATGGCTGGGATCGATGCTGTTTAATGGTAAAACGATTGAGAATGAAAGGGTTAAAGTCTTATGCACCCTCGAAGCAACCAACATAAATTAAAGACTTCGAGTATAACGATTCTTTAGGCAGAAAAGTCCATTCATTGTGCGTTATAGTCATAAATGAAGTGAAAAAGACTGCAAATCAATGGCAGTCTACTGTACAGTTCCATTATCAACGACCAACTGAGTTCAAGAACTCTAAACACTCTGTTATGTATCACAAACGGTCATGTATTTATGTATCTGCTCAGTGATGCTGCAAAATAGCGAAACAACGCAATCTTGTTTTCTTTGATTCATGTGTTAGATATAATCGACAAAAAAAAAACCTAAAACGTTTTGAGAATATCAGTCAAAAATTTGTAAAGGTAATGATATGCCAGAAAGCACATAAGTACGGATTTCAAAGAACACAGATGAGTAACGAAAACCGAAATGACAAAATATGATCGCAATATATCCATGGTCGTGATTCATGGAAAATATCCGCCACAGTCGTCCAACATTCGATAAACCTCTTGAGAATTATTGGCGTAAGTTTTTAAATTTAAATCATACATCAAGAGGTATAAATTTCGGTAAGAATGTTTTTTCACTTTCGACTTTAAAATGCGTAGTCGCTCTGAAGGCCATCAAAAGTCACAACGAAACAAACGAGGATAAAATACTTCCTTTGATGGCCGCTCACAATGAAGATTGAAAATTCATAGAGACAACTTTCTGGACTAATTTCCGCCAGAAATTTTCCCATTTGAGTATAACTGAAAGATTGAAATAAATAAAAGGGCTATGATTAGTGTCAGCTAGAGAAAGTTCAGAGCTCCTTTGATAAGTTAGATTGAAGTAAGACCTACGACCGACCTTGTCATTTCCTGAAAGAACGGCAAAAAGAAGTCATCAGCTTTTTTTGTTTCCGATGAAAGCCTTTTGATACTGTAGGCCGCTGTCACGGGCGCTTGAAATGCTTAAAATCCAAAAATTAATAAAATATTCGGTAGCTAATTATATCCGACATGGTGATAATTTTAGGCCCCACTTAAAACGAGGAAGAAAAATAACATTTTACACATCACGAGCTGTCATTTGAGGAAGTGTCGTCTTTAATTAATAATTTTTTTACGCTGCGTTGGTCAAAGTCATGCAACATACATTCGCAATGTCAGATAAGTTATTACTTAAGCGAAAAGAAAAAATGTTTTCAAATAAAAATGAAGAGGTACTTAAGTAACCAAAACTTCATAATGATCTCAGGCCATTAAACTGCGATTTTATTCATTATAAAGTAGTGCTAACAAACGAGACACAAACTACTGTGCTACATAATTCTGGCGTAAATACCCGAACAATTTTAAAAAATAATTTTCTGGTATGACTCGAAAATGCATCGAATTTATGGGTGTTCATTTCAAGTATTGAGTAACTTTGATTCGAATGCAACCGTGGCAGTTCAGATTTGCATTGGATAAAAATTCTTTTTTCTTCATGAAGAAATATCTTCACTTTCGTAACAAGCATAGACAGGATGTTATTAATGAAATGTTCGAGTGTGCAAATTGAGCAAAATGTTAACCTTTTACGGGTTTCAAAAAAAGGAATTTTTTTTTTTTATTGAAATATATGGAGACTAGGGAAGTGAACCGTCCACACTCTTCCTGCTCAAATGCTTATCCATTGCCAGTATGCATGCCAAAATTAATGAAGCAAAAATCTTTTAGATTACTTGCTTCAGAAGTCATGTCAAAGCGATTTGCAATAAAGTTGCAAGATGCAAGTCGAGAAGAGCATCAAAATGCCACAAAATTCGTGCGTACCTGCAGTCTCTAGAGTTTAGGCTCTTGGTTCTCGACTATCGACGCTCGACTTGGTTTTGTGACACACACAGAGCTGCAGTAAAGAAAGATTGTGTAAGACTCCATCGTGCATGCATCTTCATTGACTACAATCACGCAGCATCGTCGTTGGAGCATTTGTTTTGATTAAATTGAACATATGTACATATGTCGGTTTAAGGCATTAGCGCACAAGGTCGTTACAGTTTCATAAAATCTTTAAGACTTCAAAGCTCAAAGTGAATGGCATTCGGAGATCGGTTAGCGATCGAGGAGTTTTTTTTTTTTTTGGTGTTTTTTTCGTTAAGAGGAAACGACTGATGTTCAACAAAAATTGTTTTTTATTTACTTTTTTTTTTATCTTTATTTTTATTCATTTTCATTTTCATTTAAACGCTGAAGTAGAGCATCAATTGTGGCTAAAGCGCGATAGTTACTATATACCAGTTGGCTTCTGAGCAAGTTAAACCGCAAATGAGCTATGGCGTCGTAAAGTGACCAAAAAGTGATGCGGTTACTTATAAATGTTACGTCGTAAATGGCTTGAATGCCAGCTTAGTTTCGCATGTGTCCAGCATGATCGATATTGCATAATGCCTTCACCATTTATGGCACAACATCTATCGTACGGCATCAAATTTAATTTAAACGCCGGAGGGTCTCTTGGGCTGAAGATGTTCAAGAAATGATTTTGGAAATTACTGTTGAAAGCCAAAAGTTCATCAAATCAACCGTTAAAAACGATCGAATAATTAATACCTGCCGACCAATACAATAACAATAGCAATTACAGAAAAAAGGCTAATGAAAATTATTGCAATATTTAACTTTTTAAAATTTTATTTCCACTAACTCATCCAAAGGCATTCAAATACGATACTCTAAATGACTATAAAATGTTTCACATTATTGCTTCATCGTGAACCGACTACAACCCGGTTTTTTGTTTTTTTTTTTTGTTTTTTGTGGATTTAATGAACAAATTGGAAGTTCTGCTGAAGTCAAACGAGAGAACCAGAACTGATACCGGATCGTATAGAGGAACCAATATCAGTTTGGCTTCCAGAGATCAAACCCTACTGTCGACACTTGGACGCACGTTCTGAATACAATCAGAAACACATCATCATGATATGTCTTGGGAGTCTTTTTTGACTTTAAAGGAGCCTTCGACAATGTCGAATGGAGCGCGATTCTGAATAAGCTATTGCATAAAATATTGCGTGTGCTGAGATGTCAATATGGCGAGACAATTTCAATGAGAGGAAGTCAGTTGCAGTCTCACCATCGAATTTTTTGCAATATGAGGTGAAAAGAGGATGTATTTTTGTATGGGATATGCGTATGGTTCTTCAATTTGAACGCATCAAAGAATCAATGCAGCTTTGAACGCTCATTAGTTGGTACGTAATGTATCAATTGAGTATCTACATACATATATTTTTTACATGAGTTGCGAAGAGTGACTTGAATGCTTACTTCCGATTTGGAATGACTTATCGCTGGAATCACAATCCACTAACTAACTGTTATCTGAGAAGTTGAAAAAGGCAATCAAAAGGATTTTTCACTTACTTCAATATTTATATACGTATATTTTTTACTTTTCCCCTAAAGCGAAAATATCTCAACTACAATCCAATTTGCACGCAATGTGTCATTGCTGGGAATTAAAGAGAGCAATAAAAAAAAAAGAAAACACCTTTGCAAAAAAAAAAAGGAAAAAGAACTGACATTAGTCTTGTTGCCCGTACATGCATGCAATGGCGGCAAAGATGCACATGCAAATCGCATGCGATTGCACCCAAAAACGAGATGCAGCTTGCTGCAGGCAACCAGTTAGTCAGCTCAACTCTTGCGACAAAAGAAATGCTCAGACTCGCATACGTACGTACGTATGTTCGTTAACCTGAACTCATGCGAAGAGTTACGTTAACGAAAAATGCTGGACGCGCGGGACTTAAAGGAAAATGAGACGACGAAGAAAAAAAAAAAAGTATTGGAAAAAAAGTGGAAAAATCTTCACTTCCGAATGCGTCGGCCGTTGAAACGAGCTACTAAATTTCGGATGTTCGGATGGTCGAATGTTCGATCGTTCGAATGGAGTTGGTGCTAGCGCGGCCCTGGTGTTACCGCATGTGACTCAACTTGAACTTCAACGCTTCATTGTGTATCGATGACGCTTTTTTCTCTCGCCTCTCTTACTGACGACGAGTGGCGAAAGTTGTTCGAAAGCCGAAAAAATGAAAATAAAAATAAAAAATAAAAAATAAAATAGAAACACACAAAAACGTGGAGCTTAAAAAGTACAAAACAATATGAGATCGAAAAAAAATTAAGCAAATCGAAAAGTGATATTCGTTGGCTTCGGTCGCCTGGTCGTCTTTAAGCTTTAAGCTTTGGATAACGCTTGCATCGGTTACGCATGAACGATCGTCTCTCTCTGTGATATGAACACGCTCACACATACACACATTATGACAGTTATGTGTGTTGGAAAATTTATTTTATCAACCTTTGATTATTTATTTTTAATTAAATATGTATTTAGGTATGTCGACTATTACGACAGGGAGAAAGGCTGCGGCTAAGCTAATCAAAGGAATGCATTCGTATTATATAATAATTTTCGGGGGAAGCAAGTCGTATGCATTGCATGTACTAATCAATTTAGTGGTTCAATGGAAACTTAAATCAAATTTAAAAATAAAAAAAAAATTATGTTAAATATATGATGCGTAATTGTAGCAAAGTTGAAGGAGATTTTTGAAATAAGAAATTATAATTTATAGCCGGCGTTGATCTATAGGTCCTTCGTTACCCATTTAAACAATTGATTGGCACACCCAAAAGACAATTGTCGTATTTTTACTCTTTTCAAAGGACTATGACTTTCTCTCTCACTTTCTTGGAGCCTCTTTCTTTGATTCGTTACTTTTACTTTTAAGTTCAAATTTAATACATTTTCGTAGAAAGGACACATATACATATGGAGAAAAGCCAGCAAAGACATGAAAGAGAAAAACTTGCTTTTTACGGTGAGACATTCTAGAGGAAACATAGTGATTTGTGGTGCATAATAGAGACTGGGTTGGGATTTTGGCCCCTATATGGTCCAAGTGATATAATTCATTTTTCATTTTTGAACATAATTTACGTCATAGTCTACTCAAATTGGGACGCAAATCTACAAAGCTTTCGTTTCAGCAAGATAATGGTCCCAAAACAAGTCGTGTATTGACCGGCAATGGCTCATGTACAACTTCCTGAAGCAATTGCGTACACTTCCGCAGTCTCCTGTTATGAATGATATGAACCCTTTGGAGTATAAGTTAACGCGAAACACTTAGAGACTTATTTTATACTATCAAAACTATCAAAGATCTTCAAAGGAGGTATCAACGACTTAGTGGGAAAAATTACCCAAAAGGATACTGGTGTTTTGGTTAAAAGCATCAGAAGACATCTGGAAGCCATTATAGAAGCCAAAGGAGTCCCCACAAAATATTAAATTCACAGTTGGATACCGATTACTATGAAAAGGCTTCAAGGTGTACGAAAGCTTTCTTCATATGCTTTTGTGTCATTTTTTGTTCTTTGCTCGAAGGTTTCTTCAATTCAGGTATTTTTGAATTATTTATTTCTTATTCTTAAAAAAAAACAAAATCCCTCATCATTCAAATTTTATAATAACAAATATACAGTGTATATTATACACCTGGGAGTTTGAATTGTTAAAAAAGTAGTTTTGTTGAGAAATTCAAGGTGTACGGAAACTTTTTTGACTGACTGTACGTATGAACATTTTTTTTGAAAAAGTTAAGTTTTTGTCCCATCCATATATGGCTGAGTGCCTTTCGGATCCGCACAACATAGGTATATAAATTTAATATTATAAAAGTCCGCATGAGATGCACAAAAGTATTTACAAACAAAAGGACTACTCGACGCATCCTAGGTAAGTGTCGCGTTCGTTGACCTATTTTCCAGCGGAAATTTTTTGGTCGCCTTTCTGAAATTAAAATTTTTCATCTTATTTTCCGATCCAAAACAATCAATTTAACACCATAAAAAATTGTTCACTTAAATTTTCAACATGTCTCCGGAATTTTGATGGCAACTTGCTGCTCATTATTTACGCGATTTGTCACCTACTTTTTTTTTTTAGTTGCTGTCTTTCTTGCATCTTAGACAAATTTATAACAGTAAAAACAAAAAACAGTAAGCTTACACGGGGGATTTTATTTAAAATGGATTACGCACTTGTCAAGTTGGACTTATGGCTTGTTTTTTTTTTTGTTCGGGTGATTAAATTTTGTGACCATTTTTTATGCGGTAAGCGATAAGGCTTCGGCCTTGCTTGTTCAGCGTAATTAAGAGAAAACTTTACGCTCTCGAAAATCGTTTGATGGCACCGCAGATGCAACGTTTTGCATTTATGATTGAAATAATTTAAATAATATCGACTCGTAAGGTGGAAATATTTCTTTTGGAAATTGCATAAGTGTGGCAAATGATGACGTTGCCATCCGAAAATAGGTCGGTATTGGACTGTTCAGACGAAATTCTGCGCATTAATATTCTTTATATTGTTGATGCTCTAAGAAGCATCGTTCTAGGCGATTCGATGTGAAAAAAACTGTACGCTAATTTCAAAAGTGACACAACTCAAAATTTTATTTTTAATGGTAATTGCTTCTTTTCATTGTTTCAGATCATCCTTAGGTGTATTGGAATGTATTCAAATCAAAGTTGAAAAAATGCGCGAAATTTTTTTTTTAGTTGTGTCTCTTTCGAAATTAGTGTAGGAAACGTTGAATTTTTAGAAGACCAACCGGTCTTATAACGATCCTTAAATAATGAAGGCGCGATTTTGAAATTGGAAAACCTGAATTGGTAAAAGCAGTCAGTCCAGGGTGAATAAACAACGTTACAGGACAATATCGAATGACAGAATGGAGCAATATGGGCACAACTGCACGTACTTCCACTTGATCGATGAATGCCTACTTACGAAATTGAAAATTATACCTTGTACCTATTTAAAAAAATTTCATAAAGTGAATAAAAAAATTATTTTTACCACATTCCTCTGTCCTCTGTCATTTGTCCTTTGACCCTCATTAATAACTTTGTGGTAGAGATCTTTGACAAAGCTTATCCAACCAGCAGCACGTGATCCCCCACGATCCTATAATCAAGATCACGAAACGGATTAGATGAGGCTAATCATATCACGCGCTTAATAAAGAAATCTCCATTGTCCACATATGACCAGTATGGCAGTGAATGTAAGACGTACTATAAAATATTAAATGATGGATTCAAATGATGACTATGCAGATAATCGTGGACGCGTAGCAGCTCCAGCGCGTAGATCTTCATCGTTTTCAAAACGCAAGCCGCATGCTATTTAGATTTCTGAACACGAATTCCACCTACGATTCGAAAGACAGGGAGAAAGAAGCCAATGACTCGGCCTTCCGAAATTTGTTTGACTTGAACTTTGCTTTTATCTTGATTATTTATCATATGCTCGTTTGGTAAAATTTTTGCTTTTTGAATAAGCGAGTACTTTCGGCGTAAGGCCGACATTTTGGTCTTGATTACATTTTAATGCCTTTCTCTTAAGTAATTTCTTTATTGCTCGTGGCATTTGCGCAGAATTTCTTTCTTCTTTTTATTATAATTTCTTCCATTTGATGTCTTAATCTTTTGATACAATTTCGATTTGGCTCGTTGGCGAAGACTTTGTCGTTTTAACGAAATGGAATTAAAAGAATTTGTTTATAATTAAAAATCGTTTAGCGGAGAGCTTCTTTCGTATGTTGAATTGCTTTTCACCTTGTTAATTGTAAATGAAGCTGTGACCAGGGACGGATAAAAATACTCCTGCGGCCTGAAATAAAAAAAAAAATGGAAAAAAATAATAAGTATGGACTACGTTTTGTATCGAATATGCCGAAAAAAGTAATAAAAATTGTAAATTTTTTTTGTATAGCTGATTAAAAGGGCTATAGGCAGCAGTGGTTCCAACAAATGAAGGGGATAAGTCGTCACGTCGTGAGTGTAGGAGTCGCCGTATTGAGCATGGAAAATATCCATTCTCTACCGCTCATAGAATTTTGATGGTGACATTTTGCCGAACATTTCTCCTTCCTCCTTTTCGCCTTTTCCCTTTTATTTTCCACTTACTACCTTCAGACAACAAAATGGGCGAGATTGTCTTATTGGCTTTAGACCGTGTCTGCCCAGTCTCACCCATTCCATATCGTCAACATCATCGAGCGAAAGAAAAATAAAACCAATAAAAACAAATAAGAAAATTACAAAAAAAAAAATTTTTTTTTTGAAATAAATAAAAAATTTCAAAAAAATATTTAAAAAAAAGAGCAATAAAGAAAAATAAAAATAATATTTATGTATGTCAGAGTGGCTGCCACTTAGGCCGATATACCGACCCGTTGTGATATTCTGGGATCAAAAGCATAGCCCAATTCCCAGCGCTATCCCAGAGCCACAATTAAAATAATAGAAAATAAAAAAATTCAAAAAATAAAAGAAAATTAAAATAATATAACCAGAGCAAGTAGAATATGCTCGAAATAAAATGCAGATACATGCCAGATACATATGCTTGAAAAATGATTCACAAGTTTCTGGGAACATTTTTGACAGTTCGAAATTTAAATTAAATTTTTAAAATTTGAATTTAGAATTTAAAAACTTTGCAAGAATTGCTTGTTGTATATTCCTTACATTATTCTGTCTGGTTAACATTTTTTAAGTTTTATAAGACCGTTTATTAAGGTCGACTTTTGTTTGCATTTTTGTCTTGAGAGAGTCAATCACTTTTCAAATCAATGTTTAGTTGCACGTTGGCACCTGGACCCTCTCAATCCGTCTGTCTTTCTGTCCGTCTTCTTTGATTTGTACCAAAATTTGAAAAGAGTACATAACAAAATTGGAAAAATTGGTTACTTGGGATTCGTTAGGCATCATTCTGGCCCTAGTTTAATAGGTGCATTATTTGGTGGAAAACGAAGAAGTTTTCTAATGACAAAAACAAAAAGCAATCATCTAATTAAAAAAAATCAATTTATTTTCTTAACTCATTGGTTTTTTTTTTCTTTCGGCATTTTCAGATGCAAATTTTAACAGTTTTTGTAAAACCAAATTTTCACTTCTCTCGATTTATATTTAAATTTTTTGTCAAAATCAAATAAAAAAGCCTACTTTTTCCAAAAACAAGCATTGCATGTATATAAGCATATTTTGCTTGAAACATGCTAAATGCTTTGAAACATGCAAAAGGATGTTTTTACTTGCTCTGAATATAACAAAATAAAAAACACCGGAAGAAAAAAAAATAAATAGAAAATAAAAAAAATTGAAAAAAGAAATAAAAAAATCAAATAAAAAAATATAGAGAATAGAGCAAAATAAAAAACATTTTAAATTTAAAATATTAAAAAAACTTTATAAAATAGAAAAAGATCCAAAATAAACAAAAAAATAATTAAAAAATAATACAAAAAATTATATCATGAAAAAAAAATTAATAAATAAAAATATAAAAATTAAAATGTTGAATATTAAAAATAAAATAAGAAATATTGAAAAAAAAAAATAAAATAGGTAATTAAATTAAGTTAATTTAATTAAGTAAGAAGGGCTCTTAAACGGTTGTGAATCTGAAAACTGCGCCCCCAGCCAAGGCCTAGATCCATGACTGGCTGTAAAGAGCAGATGAGTCAGACGCATCAGCGAAATAAAATATATCTGCCGGTAGACATATGAAAACTTTCAGCCCGAATTCATGGCCCCAAAAGTAAAAAACGAAATTAATGGAAATAAATAAATTAAATGCTTTGTTGATATCTTTTTTTTTTTTCATAAAATTTCTCCGCGCAAAAAAATTAAAAATTTGCCTTTTTTGCTGTTATATGTTTTGGTTTCTCCTTTAAATAAATCACTTGCACTTGTTAGTAGCATGTTTTGTTTTGTTTGGTTTTTTTTTTTTAATTGAATTGAGTTACGTTTTGAGGCGATTTAAATGCAGATACAGAAAGCCTTAAGACAATATTTAACACCTTCATAAAGGACTTCTGGAAATCCTTCACTTCGTTATTCAGAATTATTTCTATAGCTCAGAGTCTAGCTCTTCAGAAGGAACGAATTCAATAAAAACAAGACAAACTCACCCGCAAAAGTCCTCAATGAACGATGATTGTCTTTATTCGGAAAAATTGATTGACCAATTCTTTATTTCTTACATAAGCCTCAAGCTAAATAAACTGAATTAACTTCACCGTTCAAAAATTTTTTTTATGAATTTGTGTACCAAATTAGGCAATTTAATTTTCCTCCCAATGCCTATCGCAACAATATGAACACAATAAGTAGGTATGTATGTTTATAAGCCCGCATAAATATTTCACAAAAGACCAAACGTTTTCATGGCCCCCCACCACATTTTATGGGTCAATTCGAAAGGGAATTAAAGCACGATGCAAAGAAAAGATCGCCAAACTGTTTAAAATTCAATGTTTGACAATTTGCATTGTCAGCTTTTTGTTATTCGGAAAACATTTTATTTCATTTTCAACGCCTTTTCAATTATTTGAATTAGCCTTGAATTATTATTTTGAAAGATCACAAAAGGATTTCGAGTACCGAAGAAAATTTTTTCTTCTTTTGGAAATAGATCAAAAGGTTCCACGCCAAAACCGAATCAAGCAATTAAGCATTAAAATTGTTGACAAGCGTGGACAGCGATTTACAAAAATTTTTCGAAGAAAACCCGAAGTGCTAAAACAAAGTAAATGAAAAAAAAAAAAAAAAAGATAAAAAATAAAATAAAAATTTTAAAAATTTTAAAAATAAAAATAAATAAAATCAAAATAAAATAAATAGAAAATAACTAAAAATTAAACAAAAACCGTTTTATAGCATAACAAAATTATGAACAATACGAATTTTGAAAATTTTTGGCGCCCAGTTCAAAGTACTCCCGAAATCGCTGCACTAGCATCGGCCAGCGGCCAAGTGTGGTGGGTTTCTGTTGATTTGCAAAGTGCGCTTTGCTAAACCGATCCATCGTCACCAACGTTGCCATCGTCATCGTCATCACGATCACCATTGCCATTATCGTCATCGCCGTCACCGTCGCCGTCGCTGTCGGGCAGTCGACGCCGCTGAGCTTCTTCACTTTTTACCTTACCATGGCCTGAATGCAAAAGCCAAAGCAACATAGAGAAGCAGCGCTGTGAGCTTTTGCGCACGCGCAACCATGGTGCTTCTTCGCTATTTTGTCTTTTAACCAAAATACCAGCGCGCACGTTGCATTATGCCGTTGCCGCCGTGGCTTTTAACTTTTTAAACTTGCCTTAAGATATTTCGATGACTACGAATATTCAGTTTTCGTATAGCTTCGGTATCGTGCGGTCGCGTTTGTCTCCAGTTCGAGTGCCAAAAACGAAAAATCATTTAAATAATTCGAGCACACACTTTGCATTTTGAGAGAGCTCGAACGAAAGCTATTGCGTGGTGCGTTTTAAAAGTTTAAAGGATACATTTTTTTTGTTTTTTTTTTTTTGAATTCACATTAAATTTCAATTTCAAAAATTCTGATGAGAATTTTCAGGTCTTAAGTGAAAGTGTTTCTTTTTATTCCTTCTTTTATTATTATTTTTTTTTTTCATTTGTATTTCATAAACAGAAAGATTAATAAGTGGCTTATCTTCTGGTACTACTGGAAAAAAGGACTATAAACATGAAGATTCTACAATTGCTGGTAAGCCTTTTACATGCATTAATTTTTTTGAAAATTTGTATTTCACTAAAATTTAATTTTAAAATTTTAAACTTAATAATATTAATTCATTCAAGGAATTTGAAGGTTTAATTTTGAAAACGATAAATAAGTTACTGTGATACACATGCAAGACATTTTCAATGTGCAAATATGATTGATTGGTTTGACTCCCATGACATCCTTAGAGTACTTACCTAAGTGCGAGGGAATGTATGTAATGTGAAAAAGGAATTATAATTTCATTTTTGTTTTTTTGTGGCATTGCTCTCTTTGGTGGTAGAATATCACAGGACATTTATGCTGTCATTATGATACCTTGGATTGAACGAATGGACCTTTTAGAGCCTGATGTGAAATTATGAATTTTTTCGTCAGCTACAAACTATTGCCAGTGTATCCTTCGAGTTCATTTGCCGTAGCTTCGGCAGGACCAATCGAATTGAAACAGTAGGCTTAAAGAATGTGAAGCTTCGATTCAACTAACATTTCTTCTCCTTCATTGAAACTCCTTTTTATTATTGATTTAAATTTGTATACAGCTACATTTGTAGATGTGTTTAAATCGCCCGTCAATCGATGACATAAAAGCAGTCATTCCTCATTGTCTGCCATGTAGATATCGCTTGCTTTAGATCGTAAGTAATGAGCTGGTCAGCCGTCTACTTTATTTAATTTGAAAGCGATCAAATAGACGGGCTACTTACAATTTTTCAACAATCAAATTAAAGAAAAATTTATCGCTAACGATGAAGGAAACAAAAATCCCTATTTAAATGTAAGGCAATCATTGTTAACATGGAAATAAACTGTGCACTTATGC
Source organism: Chlorops oryzae (assembly GCA_020466095.1). Classification (NCBI taxonomy): domain Eukaryota; kingdom Metazoa; phylum Arthropoda; class Insecta; order Diptera; family Chloropidae; genus Chlorops; species Chlorops oryzae. Next base: position 34,486,708 of record CM035806.1, read on the forward strand.
ATGTGCTTCGGTGACATTGACAAATTACCAGCGCTTGGGCACACTCGCACACACACACACACGCACACACACATTGACTCACGTGCATGGGCGAGAGAAACTCAACTTCTTGCAGACGACCAACTAACAGAGCCATGCTTGACTGAAATATTTACTATGCCGCATGAAATTTCTTGTATCGTCTGCCAGAGAAAATTTTGCTAAAAAAAAAACAAAAAAAAAAAATAAATAAAAAGACACCGTCCTCACTTACATTGGGTTTGAAATAACTTCCGGAAGTTGTGCAGAGGCCTTAAAGAGATAAAAAACGAAAGGAAATATAAAGTAAATGCCGAATGGCTACCCATCGAGGTGGTGAGCGCCCATTCATTCGACTGTGTTAGCCTAAAATGCTAAGACAAATATTTAGAAATGTTTAGGCTCATTTGTGTCAATCAATGGAAATTGTGCGCGGCAGCAAAGATCAATATTTACAATCGTTTACACCTCTCAAATGACTTATGCACTGGAATTGCTTGCTCAGTAAACGGCGAGGCGCCAGTTCTACTCAATCGCCATTTATTTGTTACTTACCTAGTGACGAGTGTGGAAAATCGAATGGCAAAAATGGGGAACTTTAAATCGGCCATCATAACTCCAGCCGGAAGGCGGAGGGGAGAAATACCTAAGTGTATTTCCTGATTGAGATTAGTTCATAAATGTTGGGGGCTGTTCATTTCTTTCGGGAACGCCATGGAGAAGCGCCGAAGTAGTGTTATGCTATGTTCTCACTAGGCCGGGTTAGGGTTATCGGCGAAACCCAGGGTTTAAAATGTCAAAACACATATAAAAAAAAAAATCATTTAACCCGAAAATATACCCTGGGTTAACAATTTAACTCTGAGGTTAGCGTAGAGTTGCATTTGAAAATTTCAGTTACATTTGTTAACACCGAGTACAAAAACCGGGTAAAAATTTAATACGACACTGGCAGGAAGCTTTCACGTGCAGAAAATGAAAGGGGAAGGATGCACGTATTTGGATATGTAAATTTTGATCACAGGTCGTTTTGTGATGCCGCTTTCACTATTAGCTCCATTAATCTTTTTCTGGTCCTGCGGACATTGCAATGCTCTTCTGATATTATTGCTTCCAATATTCTATTGGCTTTTTCAGCTTCTTTAAAAATTTATAATAAAGCAAATTCCATTTTTATTTACAATTTTTCGATGATATACCTTGCGCGTTTTTTTAGATTTCAAACTCCCAAGCCGGACATTATCGCATGCATGTAATGAAAACAGCGGCCATCTCCCAACAAACTTCATTAGAAGTTAGGGTTAGTAATGCGAGTACATAGCCGCAGTATGAATTTTCACCACTTCGGAAGTAGTGCAGAAGTAGTGAACTTTCCGTCTGGGTCATATGACGTTAGTAAACCTTAACTCGCTTGAAGCTGATATGAACGCTTTGAGTTAAAGTATCGGGTTAAGAACTTAACCCCTATAGTGAGAACATAGCATTACGCACTTCTGTCGGAAGATGACTTATATACCTACGATATTCTTGATCGGTTCGGGAGGACCATTTCTTTCACTTCTGTTGCAGTTTCCACTAAACTCAAAGTGATTCCGGTGGAAAAACTTACTCTGAAATTTCTTTCCAAGGTCCAGTATATCTTTAATTCGTTGTTCATATCACCATTTTAGTGATATCGGATTTGTAGACCTACTTTATGTGGCAATGGTTTGAAAGAATCATTTTGTGGCAATTTTTTCTCAGTTGTTAAGCGTGATAGGCATCAATCGCCCTTTATCATGCCACCGATTAAGCCCCAGAGAAGGTAATTTATTCAGGGCACTTCATATATCTAAATATGTAGAAAGAAAAAAAAAAAAAAACAATCAAAATTTTCGGTATTCATTCAATGCCTTACAATTTTTTTTTTACTCGATTCAAGACCTTGGATCCTGATGGGTTCGTAAGAAAATTATAAAAATGTTTAAGATGATTTCTTCTTCTTTGTGAGATCTACACATTATCTCCTCTCAGCGAGAGCAATCCCTCTTTCCAAAAAATTTAAATAAGTAAATAAAAAAAAATAAAAAATCACGAATAAAGCACTTAAAAAAACTAAAATTTTTGCCAAATAATCGAACTGACTTTCTTCAAAAAGCTCACTTGAAATTGCGGCATTCAATGGCTCCATTCAATGTGGAATCGGCATGCTTAAGTCATTTCGATTTCCTTCGATATTTCGTTTCTGTTCATTTCGAATTCGAAATAACTCCAAAAGCAAATTGTATACAAAACTTTGAAATGTGAACAGAATAATAAAAACTTAAAAAATAAAAATAAAAATAAATCGCGCAATTGTAATATGAATGAAATATTTTGTTCGAAATCAAAAGTCACCTTAAAAATAAAGCGAACGCATTTCTACCCTTTTGAGGTCACCACACCTGCCGAAGAAGACGCATAAGCACACGGCCAGATACATTTATTTACTGTATGTATATACACACATACTCGTATATGTGAGGATATAATTATTTACGTGTGCGTTTCGTCGGTCTTACTGTCAAATGGCCAATTGCAGTGCTTGAAGTGGAGAAGTGGAGCGACCAACTCTTTGAAGTGGAGATGACCATGTCATATGCATGCATAAGAGCGCCCTAAAACTTTTTGCGTTAAAGACTGTTTGCAGCAAACTCTTCAAAAACTAGTAGCAAAAACTTAAAATGCCAAGAAAAAATGGCAAAAAACAGACCCGTTCTATGCCTACTTCTATGACCTAGTGGTCTCTCTAATTCAAGACAAGAACCAAAAGAACCAAAAAGAAACACCTTATGTCCATGAGTGCGCACTGCGCAGGCTTAAGCGAGTTTCTAAAGTCTTAAGGTCTCTCCTCTTCAAATGTTTGTGGGTCAGTGCAGAAGACAAGCGAAAACACACATTGATGTATGCTCTGCAAGCCGTCTCTCTATGTCCAACCGTATGCCATCATTCATCAAGACAATGAGTTGGCAGAAAAAAAAAGGAACAAAAGAAGAAAAAGTGACAACAACAAAAATAAATAAAAACAAAAGACTTCTATTGGGGTAACAGAAGAAAAAAACATGATCAAAAAAAAAAAAAAAAAGCCAGTCCACAAAACAAACAAACAAAAAACGCAAAATTGGCAAGAAATAATGATAGCTGCTGTGTGCTCTTTATATTTCTTGCTATTGCATAATAAAGTTTCTGCCCCAAACACCTACTTAACGGCGATCAACGATCGTGAATAGTGACCGGTTAGAGCAACTTTCACATGAGAAATGTTGAGCTTCGGTAACTGAAAACGAGGCAGGCAGGCAGGCTACGGAAAGAAAAAAAAAAAAAAAGCAAAAACAAAACCAGGGCGTGTGCGGATACAATTGAGCCACCGACCACAGAGTGCTCCATCCATATGCAAAGTCTATTCTCGTGCACAGGCATATGTATATTGTGGAATGCCAGTCCCGGGAGTTGTTGAAATCCTAAAATTAAGTCACTCGCAGTTTTCTGTCGCCAATGCGCGTCCGCGCTCAATTAGAGGAAGCGAAACGGTTTCCCATTTATATTCACGTAAATTATCGTATTGAAATGCCCATTAAGCTGTGGGATTAAGAGCTTATGCCTACACATATACATAATATATTTTTATATATTGTTTTTTTTTTTGAAATGAAAAACCATAGCACAGGAAACTATTTCTAATTCCTATAATAAAGTCTTGCGTAACTTCTCGTGGGATCTATTTTTTTAAAACTCAGGTATTACTTAATAGTCATTGCGATTGGGAAGGAGGAAGGAGGAAGGAACCTGAGCGCTGGCAGATTGATTTGAATAGCTTTACAGCGGAATTTATTAGGCTAGTGGTGTCTGGTGGGTAATATTGACTTTTGATTTCCTCAGTTCATTCATCGATGGGAGAGTTGTCCTTGGCATGGTTAATCTGCGATTATTGCTACCAGAGACTCTTCGATAATGACTGCAGAGAAAATGATAAATTTTCCTTTTCAGTACCTGTCGAGGTATCGATCAGACGGTAATGAGAAAAGAATGCTATCCAGCAGCGCACTGCTTAATGGGTTGCTACCACAAAATTCATTACCAAAAGCCTACATGTAATACAAGTTCACCTTTGCTGCTATTCTATTCAGAGTTGTATTTAAGCGTTTTTTAAGACTGGATTTTCGCCGCGTAGGTACACCCTAATGTTTTCAACACACGACGATTATTCGGTAGTGGAATACTTCTTTGTTTACAAGTACATACGTTCATTAAGGACGCTGGTTGCAAAGTGCCCATGCTTATTAAAAGTAATCAGTAATCGATTCATTCTGGCGTACTGACTGCTAAGTATTTCAGAAGTATTCACGAAGTTTTCCTCAAAATAAAATTCTCAAGTGTTTGCCGATTGTACATATATGCCGAAAGAGACTAAATGAGGACGTTGAAATTATTTTAGAAAAGCCAACGTTGCATTGCAAAAAAAAAAAAAAAAAAAAAACTTCTCCTTCAAGTCAAAAGTAATTATTTTTAGGCTCATAGCCCTCAACCCAGCTTAAAGTTTTTGAAGTTTTAGGTTGGTCTTTAAGTCCATATTGCAATTTAAGACTTATTTTAATTACAATATCATTAAAATACTTTAAGACTCATATTCTTGAAATCAGTTGAAGACTTTTGCAAGCTTGCAACTTTCAATTGACAGTCTCCTTGAAAATTGAAGCCAGGCTTAAGACAGCAACAATTGAGTCATACGATTTTATATGCAAATCTATATAAAAAATCCGATGAAGTTAAACTGGCATGAAGACCAACGGAAAATGTTTGAAAATTTAAAATTTCGAAGTTCTTAAACCGACATGAAGACTACGTACGACCCTTAAACCTAAATTGCCCCAGAATTTAGTATAAGAAAACAGAAGAAGAAGAAAAAATCCCAAATTTCTCATAAGCATTAAAAAAACTTATTACTGACATTGCTTTTTAAACAATGGCCCTATTATACTATAGCGTCACGCCATTCCATACATGTTATAATTATAAATTAATGCAGGCGGGATATATTTGAAGATAACAATTATGAATGCAGGTCTTTGAGTAGACACCCACTATTTGCCGCTTTGGGTTTTCTTTTCTCGCTTTTTGTGCCATGAAAGTCATTGGCTGCAAAATTATCATTACAATAAAGGTAATGTGTCAATGTCTTTTCATATCTTTCCTAATTGGCTTATATCTTGATTTAAAAGAAGAAAATAAAAAAAAAATACAATATTGTATGCTCGTATGAAATATTAAATAAGCCTTTAATGAAGTGCAGACAGATTTAATTATGAATTTTGCCAATGGATGGAAACGATTTGTGGGGACAGTAAAAAATAATAAAAAAAAAAAAGAAACCATAAATGGCGATGAATTTGAGGATGCTAATTGGATTTGTTTTTGCGCTTTATTTTTGCATGGAAATTATTTAAAATTAACTAATTAAGTTCATATCGCCAAATGGAACGTACTTCCGGCTCAAGATCGGACTACATTTCTGACCTCAAAAGCATACATTTTTTTTTTTGCTTGCATCATTTTGTAAATTTTAACGAACCCGCGCGAATCTTCGGGGTTTTTTCTTTTTGATTTTTTTGGCATTAATCTTTTGGCCAGATTGCGCAATAGACAAAAAGCGAACATGACGCATAGGATGGATGGCTCAGCAATCGAATTGAGAGCAAAATGGGGGAATGCAAAAAATTTTTATTTTTTTTCAATATAGATTAAATTAAATAACACGATTCATTGCTAAAGGGATTTGCGAAGCGAAATTTGATAGGCAATGTGAGAAAGAGAGAGAGAGAGAGAGAGAGAGAGAGAGAGAGAGAGAGAGAGAGAGAGAGAGAGAGAGAGAGAGAGAGAGAGAGAGAGAGAACATAAACGCGCACGTATGAAATATTTGATTTATTTCTGTTTTTATTTTCAGAAAAGCAATTTAATATTGTAGTGGATTAGTAAAAGCTAACTGGAAAGCTCCTTAATCGAATTTCGCCTAATTGGATAGGCAAGTTCGCCGCTTGAGTCTTTTGTTTTGTGAGGAGCACGCATAATTGATCTGCATATGAAAAAGAGCTATTTGAAGCCAAATGGGCAAAAAATAACACTAACCCATTTTGTTTGCAACAGTCAATAGTCAAGTAATTGTTTGTCTCGAAAACAAAAAGAAACTGCACAAACAACAACAACAACAAATCACAGCTACGTTGCTATGTAACCATGTAATTGATACTTTAGGTCTTTGCCTGCATTATGTGTCGGCCGCAAGCAGTAAGCGCACACTGCAATATGTATATTTACTATGCGCTCGCTTAGCCTATGCAACATTGACGCTTGCCAACTGTCAACAAAATGCTAATTTATATAATTTCCTTCGGTTTTACTCAATCGGCAGTAGCTAACGTAAGCGTTAGCGTACACGGATATATGAGCTTGCCATAAATGAAGTGTGCCTGTTTTTGGCTAAAGAATTCAATAAGTCGACAACTATTACCTACGATGCGATTGAGTTATAATCACCGATGAAGCGAGGCGTACCTACCTATTCGAGTTGTGTTTTGGGGCGGGTTTTTTGTTGCAACGGATGAAGCGAACACTCACAAAAAAAAAAAAACACCTTAATGATCGTCCGTCCGTCCACCATAACATTGTATGTAGCCTATTCTATTGTGGTTTTAGATATTTAATGCGACCGAAGATTGAAATTCCGTCAATATGCCATGAGAATTATCGAAAGTGAAAAACCACCATCCAAAATTTCAGTTACCTAACAACATTTCCATTTAACTTTTGTTCGACCCACTGCTAGAAGCACCCACTCGGCAATATTTGAAGCGATTTGATGAACGAGTTCACCAGACCAAATTTGGGCTTGACCGAATTGAGGCTTTCTTAATTCATTTCATTGCTCATTCGAATTTGCTAAATTATTGACCTGCCTTAGGAAATTCCAAAAATTTATGTTATTAAGAAATTTGAACAAGTTTAAAGCCATCTGCAACATGCAACATTCTTGCACTGGCATCGCAACTTTTACTTTCAAAAACTATAAAAAATCAAAATCAAAATAAAACTCGAAATAAAATGAAAACATTATCTCATACTTGCATCTGAGCTCCGCAACAAAATAAAATAAAATACAAAAAAAAAAAAAAAAAAATTGAAAAAAAAAACACTCAAAAGTCAAAAGAAAGACAAGGCAGGTCGCCACCGAAAACGGCATGACAGAGAAGAAAGGAAGAAGACAAGTTGACTGCTGTCCCATTATAACATAACTGTTGTTCAAGAAAACTGATCATCGTGAATGCAACAAAACTCATGTCTCTCATGAGCCCATAGGCTCAGCGTCTCGAGCGTCTTCAGTGTACCATAAAGACTAAAACTGACCAGCGGAAAGTGAAGAAAAAAAAAAAAAAGAAAAAAGAGATCACCACACAACAACAACAGCCGAAAAGCCAGTTCGAACGCGGCTCGGACATCAGCCAACGTAATCTTAAAGAAATCTGCATTTTTCTTCTTCCTTTGCGTTTTCATTTACCTCCTCGTCTTTGTCTTTGTCATCGTTTTCGTTTTCGATTTCGATTTCATTTTCTCTTTCAGTTTCGCTTTCAAGATGCCAGAAGATGCCACTTAAGTTTAATTTTCTTCTGCTTTAAAGCCGGATTTTTTCGTGTGCTTTTTTTCGATTTTTTCCTTTTGGTTTTAACATTTCTTTGGTTTCTTTACTCTCCGCTAGGCATTATCATTTTTGGTAGGCATCAGGGCTATAAAGTTGTACGGGCACATCCGTTTATTGTTGATGGTTTTCTTCTTCTTTTTTTTCCAAATTTTTTTTCTTTCGTTGTGGTGGTGGTGCATCGCCTCTGCACGTTTTTGTGATCACCATGGGCATCACCTTCAACGATGTCGATGTCGTTGTCGTTGTCGTCACCAAAGAAGAAACATATTTTCTTCTTTCAAGTGGACTCACTTTCGATTTCATTTCGTCGAAAGGTTTTTTTTTTTTCTGAATTCGTTTGCCTAAACACAAAAATTTTAATATTTAAAACGACTTCTCATTTTTCATTTGTATATTTTGAAAAATTTTTTCCCCCGTCGAGACTCCACTACCAGTTTTTTTCGAAGAGATTTTGTAGTTTTGACATTAGTTTAGTTTTATCACGGCGTTTGAGGGAAATATAACGCACTTAATTTTATGCTAAGATGCTGTTTAGGGCAGCTCATTAATATTATTAATTTCATTAATATCACACGATGATGTAATCGCAACAATTTGGAAAATTTCTGCTCATCCATTTAGTGAATATACATAAATACCATTGGGTAATACTATTATAACAACTTCGTTGAAGCTGACCGAGTGAAGAAATAATGTAGGTACAAAATTAATTTATCCAAATTAATAGGAGCGAAAGACAAAATAGTAGAGCAGCTAATTGGCTAAACAGTAGATGTAGGATGCATTCATGGGCTCGAATGCTTCGATTGAACAATATCGATTGACAAAATCGAATGATTGATGAGTGGTTTTGAGATTAAAATATCGTTTCACTTAAGTCAAATGAATATGAATGTGGTAAATTTTCGACAAATGTTTTGCATGCAGAACAAAGACCTGCTCTTCAGTGTTCATAAATCAATCAGTATGATTAATACTGGCAGAAGGCTGAAGGCTTCGTCTGTCTTATCCTTCTATTGGTTTTCGTTTTATAAGGAAACGTCCTGGTATCTACTCAGATTGCTGTGCTCACATTTATGGCAGCAAGCTACTTTCTTAAAGTATGAATAAAGTGTGGTGTGAATGAGGGCCCTAGGCAGTATTTCGAGCAATCAGAACATTTGGTCCTCAACTCTTTTGTTGAGTAAACATAGGCGCTCTCATTAGGCACAATGGACTGTTGTTTTTGAAAACGTTTTGTCTCGGTTTCGTTTCGTTTCGTTTGATCTGGTGTGTTCTCAGCCTTAAGTTTCATTTTGTAAAAACGCTTCAAAATATTTCCGTAATATTCTGTGTCAATCGAGCATTTTATGAATAGAAATTCGTTTAAGGATGGTAGTCTTCATGTCGGTTTAAGAACTTCGAAAGTTTAAAGGATATTGTCGGCTCAGGAAGGCAATTGGCCCCCTGAAAGGGATTTTACTGTTTTGTTGATTTTTGGATAGGTACAACCTAAAAACACTGTAGAAACCGATTTTTAGGTCCCTAGTGCTTAGTGTTCTTGAAAAAACCTTTTTAGTAAGCTCTTTTTCAAAATCTTATATCTCGAAAACTAATTAAAATAGAAAGATGAAACAAATGGTGACTGATAGTTGATAAGGCAAGGAGTCCAAAAAAAAAGTAATTTAAATTTTACACTGAGAAAATTTTTAACACAAGAAAGAAAATAAAAATTTAATAATTTTTTTCAGTGTATTCCCGTTCTTGTGCCACTTTCTGGCTATTTTTAAAATATACCTCTAAGGGCCGGTAAATCAGTTTTAGTTTAAACTTCAGTTTCCAGTTTAAACTACTCGAAATTAAAAAGCATGTTTCTTAGTTGTCGTTTAGAGAAAATATTTGGTTTAAACCAAAATTTAAACGAACAAAATAGGTCGTTTAATCTAAAGATTAGAAGAAAAAAAATCAATTTATTTCGATATAGCTGTCAGAAAATTTTCATAAATATGATTTCTGACGAAGAAGACGAAAGCGAGGATGAACTTTGCGGTCTTATAAGACAAATTTGGTAAAGTTGGTGAGATGAAAAGATGAAATATTGCAGCTTCATTTCTGCTCAGTTATTTTCAGTTATCTTTTTTAGAAATACCACAAGAATTCCAGTGTTGCCTGGTGGTTCTCTCTAAAATGCTCCTTAAATCTCCTAGATTCGTCATGTTCCCCCCAAGTAGTACAAAATGCGCAATTAAAAAACAAAAAAAAAAAAAACCTAATTTAGAAAGAAGAACAGCAGTTTGGCAGATTCCCTATACCAAATACAATAAACTTCGCACTTCATGTTATATGTTTATGCACGCGTTAAAAATTGGTTCCGACTAAAGTACCACTAAGAGCCAAAAAAACCATAGTCGCCGTTCATATTAGGGGATAAATCACCGGAGAGAAATTCTGTAGATGGCGGGGGAGGCACGGGGATGAGAGAAAAGCTTCCATTCCACATTCCCAAATGTCTCTCACCATAAAACCAACTTTGTTGCCGGTGATTTGTCGTCGCTAGGAAATCCCCTACATATGTAGGTTACATGGAGGAATTCTTTCTTTTTATATTCCTTTCATAGTTTCCTTAGCCTACATTGAAAAAAAAAGCAGTCACTGTCTCGAAAAAAAATATGTTTTTTAAAAATATTGGGAAATCAAAACTAAATATTTCCCATTATGCTTAATCTGTAGTTTAGTAAAACTTCAAATTAATATGCTCTGAAAAACACTTTCATTTTAAACTTTAGATCAAATTTTCGTTTAAGTTTAAGAAAACTTCAGTTTAAACTGCAACTCATTTACCGGCTCTAAGTGTTACTTTTCATACAAGTTTTTTTTTTTTTTTACCAAAATCAAAGGGTATATTTTTGAGATATTAACAAAAACTTCATGCCAGTTCGGTTTTAATGAATATTTTTCGATATAAGTATTTGGTACCATTGGAAAGGCAATGACCATAGCTTTCATTTTGCCGGAAGCAGTGCTTCGATTTGTTCACTTTGAAAAGTTTTATGGTAATTTTCCAAGTACATACTTATAAGATTTTTTGGGGGGAAAAATGTTGTCGGGTACTTTAGGTACCTAAAAAGGCAATAAAGTTGACTAAGATAGAATTAAAACAACATTTCTTGAATAGTTGTTGAAATGAATAAGGATTTTTTTGGCATCATATTGACAGTTTTGATGGTGTGTCTGTAAACAAAATGTAATTTTTTCGAAATTATTCAACATTTTCATCGGAAGCATCGGCATATTCTTTTAATAAAATTCCATATGAAATTTTATAATAAAATCTTATAAATCCTAAACCTGGTTTAACCTTTCTGAAGGCTGTCAATTGAAAGGTGAAACCTTCAAAAAGCTTAATCTAGGATGACTGAATTATTATTAAAGATTATGAGCCTTTAAGTCGTTTTATGGTAATTAAAACAGAAGTGGTCCAGAAGTGGAATATGGACTCGAAGACCAACCTAAAACTTTTCGATTTCCGTACAGTCTTCAAAGAAGCCTTTATTTTGGGATTTTATTTTATTTTCATTTGATTTAATTAATTTTTTTTCGCAAAATTTGAAGCTTTTCATGTATAAAAAATCAATAGATTTAATCGAATAGCATTGAAAAGATTAAAATATATATATATCTATATCTTTATATATATATATATATTTATATTGTATATTGTATCACATTTTGACAAGGCCATTGCGTTTTCGGATCAACTAAACGAAGTGGCTGTCAATGGTCTTTTATGGTAATATTTCTGCAAATATTTGAATGCTATTGACTTTGTTGATTGGTCTCTTAAACGATTCAACCTCTCTGGGGGTACGATGAATTTTGGGGAGTAGGTAGCGAGTTGAGACGAGATGCTATGGACAGTGATGGTGGTGGTGGTGGTCGTAGTGCGATGTTATTCAAAGTGTTACTCAAAAGAGTGTTTCAGTGCCGTCATCAAACAAAAGGCGAATAATGAATTGGTTAAAAGGGGGGGTAAAAAAAAAAACATCAAAAAATTAACACATATGCTAATTGTGATCGCTGTGATTTTCGGGTCAGATGGTGTGGCTTATCAGATTGTGGATCATTAGCAGAGCGTTGGCGATTTCATTTTTAAAATTTAATTGCTAGCATAGTTGCGCATGCGCACGCGTTCACATCGTTATTTAGTGAAATACAAAAGTTGCTTCTTCTTTTGATTTTTTTCAATGCAAAAAAGGTTTTCACAAGCTCAGCTCTTTATCGGAACGGAGGGATGTATGTATGTGTGTATGATTGTGAAAAACCACTCGATTTCTTATAGCGAAAAGATAGCGAGCAAGTTGACGCATCTCCACGGCGACGGCGGCAGCGGCAGTAGCGGCGGCTTCTTCTTCAAAATCCAGCCAACGGTTAATTTTTTCAAATTAGCGCGTTTTGCGTGCTTCGTATGCGTTGCACAATTTTTTTTTAATTTAAAAAGAAAATTTGAGATAGCCAAAAAATAATGAAAAAGTAAAAAAAAAACAGCAACGGAAAAACTCAATTTGTGGCAAAAATTTTTTGCAGCCAGCTATTAACCTCTTTGCGTGTTGGGCTCCGCGGCTCGCGATGCGTTCAAATGGTCACTTGTCGCGTCGCATACCGTTCGGGCAGTTTCGCCTTGCGGCGCAGCAGCGGCGTCTCATCTCATCTCATCTCGTCTACGGCTTCGTCTTCGTCTTCATCTTTGGTCTCGTCAGCGACATGGGCTTCATAAATGTAATTTGAAATTATTATCATTCGTTAAAATTATGCCGCATTACTACATTCAATTCCGTTGCTTCGGTTGAGATTGAATCAAAAGCATCGCAACATCGGTACCCACCGACCGGCCGTCCAAAGCACGAGTAAATCGCACCAAAAAGCATCTTCTCGACAAGACATCCGCAATTTGAAAAAAAAAAAAAAATAATAATAATAATGGGCACTCGACGAGGAGGTTGAAGACACTTTTCGGTTCGGTTTTGTCGTTTCATTTCATTTCATTTTTTTTTTTTTTTTTGACCATTATTTTGTCGGTATTAACAGGTTTCCATGCACATGGCTGGCTATGCAGCAACACACGGCATGATGGCAACACGTCTATTCACGTACCACAAATAAACGTTGCAATTGAAGATGCGCTTCTGCATGATTTCATAATTTCATGCTAAGATTTTTGTAAATTTTCGTGCTGTCAGCAAAGCGAAAGGAACCATTTTTCAATGCGAAAATTATAGGTTTTTAATTTACATGTTTCTCTCTTGCTCTCTGCTCTCTGTCCAGCGACGAAAAATATCGTTTTGTCATCGAAATTAGTCTACGATGAAATCGAATTGGAATTCGGTATCTGTAGGCATCGGCGCATTAAGCTAAATAATATATATATACTTATATATGATTATATATGAATGGAAAAATCGGAAGGGACTTTTCATAGCGCAAGGTGGTCGCTCTCATAGGCCAAAAATAAGAAAATCGATGTCAAAATCAATGCATTCGAAGACTGATGTATGTATTTCACGTGGGGATGTTGGAGCCATTTTCTCTTTTGAATAACGACAGTTTAAATTTCGAATTTGAAAACAAAGGTTAAATTTTTTTTATTTATATAAAAAAGCTTCATATACGAATTTAAAGCCATAACATCCACAATTTCGAGCAAGCATAAGAACTAAAGTGGGCGTGGCAGCCTCTTTGTGATTGATTTTTTTCTCTTTGGGAGAACACCACTTAGAGGGGTGCCAAGTTTCAAAATCGTAGGTAAAAAACTAAATATGGCAGGTGGGCGTGGCTGTGGACGGCTTTTCATGATTTTTCACGATTTTTTCTTAATTTGGATCCCAGAAGTGCTCTTTCCAAATTTCAATTCTCTTTGCGACTTCTTCTTCTACATATTTTTAGCCCCACTATACAATATGGGGCCCAGAGCACTGTGCATCGTTCAGTCACATTTTCCCTAGAGAGTCATTTTCCAAATCAGAAGCCGCATTGAGACTAAGTTAATTGTTCGAAATGTCAATAATTATGTAATGCACAATAAAACGAAATGCATTGCAAAATTAAATGGTTACAAGCAAAATAAAATGGGGAAAATGCAGAAAATTAACAACGCCAAGAAACACTTACCAAAGTCAAACTCATGCTGCGATGTGTTATTAGCACGATGTGGCATCATCGGCTTTGGCTTCGAAAAATTCGTTATGCAAGAGATTAAAAAAAAAAAAAAAAACACAAAAAATGAATTAATAAATAAGCTTATGGTGGAAGCACAGTTTTATGCCAAAGTGATAATAAATTTTATCACATGTAACCAAAACGAAATTTAAGTTCCATCGCGAGGGAAGACGGGAGAGAGAGGAGGTGGATTAGACAACAACAACAGAGTATTTCAAAAAAAGGGAATAAAAAAAAAATGGTTCGGCGCATTTCGGAAGTAGAAAATTATTAAGCCAAAAAAAAAAAAAAAGAAAATCAAAATAATTATCCGTACCTACTGTGATGGAGGATTATATATTTTCTCGCATGCTACAAAAAAATGATAAATGTTTGTCAGCACAAGCGTCAAGCCTCTTAGCGAGATCTCGCTTTCGTCGTCATATTGCGTAAAGCGCCTTTGAACTACAGACTTGCCGCTGCTTCAGTAGGCAAAATATTTAAGAGATAAGATGAGAAGCTAAAAAAAAATTTTTTCTTTTTATGTTTTTCATAAAGTTAAGATGCAAGTTGCCAGCAAAGTAGCTACGCAATCACTCGGTTGCTACCTATAGTCTGCAGTAATATAATTCATGTTGCATTGTGCTCGTATAGACATGTTGCTAATACGCCTACTGCAGGGCATTTCTCGATTACATTATTCATAATTAGCGGCAATTACTTTACGGCATACGATGCATACAGTCAGCAGTGGTGTATCATGCAAAAATTCTCATGCGAGTGCAACAAGAAAACAATGAGTCAAAATATTTATGACGAGAAATGCGCCTTTTTCGTGTTCGTTGCACATCACAATATGGGCTGAATATGTACATTTGTATATACTGCTCGTATATACATATGTATGTTGCACTTGCTGGGATATCTCTACGATTTGTCGTGATATTAGGTACCTCTTGCTCTACTAAAAACAATGGATTCACCATCATTTGTTGCTCTTCGCTGTAGGAGTTTATGATACGAGATCGTGAAATATTTTGTCGCTAGTGAATTAAGTATTCGTTTCGATGGAGTTGTGTTGGCGACTGCAATTCGAGTCAACAACATTTTCTGTTTGATGTGATTTGATGTGATTTATTGCTGCCAAGAGTGCATCAGCCCTAATTGGATGATTTCATATGCCGAAGAGACACTAAAATGTGCTGATTATTTTGTTGCGTGTTACGGGTTGCATGTGGCACGCTGCATGACCAGTAGCACCATTCAAATGATCAAGTCAATGGGTCAATCTGACGGTATAGAACTCTTCCACATCGTTGCTAGAATATATCGAGCACGTAATGTTATTGCGATTGCACGTTGCACATTCAAAACGTTTCGGAAATAATTTTTGGTAAGCCGTAGATCTATTTTTTGTTAATAATTTTTCCGGTGTGCGTAAGAATTAAAAGCAACTGATGTCCGGAATTTCAATTAAATGGAAGAACATAATTTTCTCATATGACCGTTAATTGTTTGAAGTTTTACCCTTCATATTCTTGGATTTATATTGCTTAACTTTTCAAATAATTTCTTTGTGTTCTTTTTTTTTTAAATGATTTTGTCTGCAAAAAAAAGAAACAAAGCCCGCTAAACCCTTCAACTCTTCTGATGGTTTCGTATTTTCATTCCAATTTGTACTTCTTGGTCCCGTTATGACCCCCAAAAAGGGCTTGCCAATGTGAGCAACGAACGTTTAATGGAATTCCGTATGAGCTCTCTTTTTTTTAAATATTTTTTTCTCATTTTTTTTATATTTCGATTTCTTTTTGACATTTTGGGTTGCAATCAAGCATGCAAAAGTCACCTCACGGATTGGACATCACGTCCGAAAGGCAACTTTCATCATTATTTATGGGCGCGTTAAATTTTTTTCCTTTTATTTTTTTTATTTTTATTTTTTTAAGTTTTTTTTTTCAAAGCGAATATATTTTGCATAAGAAATCCTCATAAGAAACGTTCAAAATGTTTCAAAGTGAGCCCATGCACCGTGTGCATATGTAATGCCGTTTCACTATCTTTGGCGCATAGCTGGAGAGTCAACAAACTGAAAGAAATTTTTATGAAAGGTCCTCATGGCTTATGACTTAACAATGACGGAAAAAATCATTTTGAATATTTCAATTGCTTTCAATCGTCATTTAAAAAAACAAAAAACAGAAACGAGAAATCTATAAAATGAAAGAGTCATTGCAAAGGTCCGTATTATTGTATATTATTTATTTTATGCATAAAGCGAATAATGACTACCTTTGATGGACTTTTCAATTCTTACGAACAAAATTAATTTCGTCTAAATGAAGCTAAAAGTACATCTGTGTTCAAAATTATACTAATTATACTAATTATATTATACTTATTCAAACATATTCGGAGTGCTCAGGAATATGAGTCCGAAATGAGCCAAAAATATATGTATGTATGTACAAAATAAGAAAAATAAAATCAAATTCAATTTGACTTACATAAGCGAAGCAAACCTGATCTGGCAATCACGCTGTCGATGATTGAGCAAATCATTAAAAAACAATAGTTCCGAGGTTCGAATCCCACAAAGAGGCAATAAACATTGAAGAGAATATTTGAAATTATATATAAAAAAAAAAATCGAGAAATTTGTGTATCTATCCCACTATTAGTGGGATTCATTCAGCTTCGGAAACTTTACGAAACGAGAAATTTGGCACTGAACTGTCAAAATTTATAAGCAAATTTCCGATGGGAAAAGCTGCAAAGGCTGCATTTTCAAAGCTGCATGAATCCCTATAATAGTTTTTTTTTAAATCATAGATACGATTATAAACATGAATCAAAATGTTTGAGTCTTTTTAAACTCTCAAATATGAGCGCAGAAGGACTCATATGTGACTCTAATATGAGCTCCTTCGGTGTATGATTTCGGACTCACATAGGACGACCTTCGCAAGAAGGGAAGCTCGTTCGTTTTGGACTCCTAAATGAGCTCATTATGATGATTAATAAATGACTCATTTAGGACTCCTAAATGTTTGCTGGGAAAATTATGAATAATCTTAAATATGTGTATGTAAAATTTTGTATGAAGAAAGAAGTAGCTGTATGGTAGCTGTTTCGAGTCCCAATTCATGTGAATTTATAGGTATTTATATGAATTTATACTAAAGGTAACGGCTTTTTTTCGAAGTTCCTATTTCATTGAACGCAGCTGCATGTTAAGCACTTTCACTTACTGCAAAGTAGCAACGCATGCGCGGTTAAGTCATTCCCCTAACGTGTACGCTGACTGTTTTGTCACAAAAAATCGTTCGCAGATCTATTAACATAATTAAGTAATTTATTATTGCGTTACAATTTTTATCTTTCGGACTACGATATGCGATGAATCGTCGTGCTATTGTGTGGAAAATAATAATATATGATGAAACGGGTGAATGTCAAAAATTCCAGCCTTTCTTTTTACAGCATGTCTCAATGCGATAATATAGAAATACATTTTTTTTTTTTTGTTCACTAAGCTTTTGTTATCTATTGAATAGGACAGGTAAATCCTACCTATAGATATACTCAAAGAGGGCCAGATTGCGTTCGGCATATATTTATAAATATTTAAAAAATCATACTTTTTTGTTTTTAAATATTTCGCATTGTTTCTCAAGTAGGTGAGAGTGAATTATTGAAGACCTGACAGAGCCAAAATTAGTCTTTCGAAAGGCTGCCAGATGCATACAGCCGACATGTGCGTCAAATTAAAAACCAAAGAAGCGCTTAAGACAAAGAGATCGAGTGTGTGTGTGAGATAGAGAGAGACAGAGAGAGAGAGAGAGAGAGAGAGAGAGAGAGAGAGAGAGAGAGAGAGAGAGAGAGAGAGAGAGAGAGAGAGAGAGAGAGAGAGAGAGAAGAGAGAGAGAGAGAGAGAGAGAGAGAGAGAGGAGAGAGACGAGAAGAGAGAGAGAGAGAGAGAGAGAGAGAGCGAGAAAGAGAGAGAGCGAGAAAGAGAGAGAGCGAGAAAGAGAGAGAGCGAGAGAGAGCGAGAGAGAGACGAGAGAGAGCGAGAGAGAGCGTAACAGAGCGAGAGAGCGAGAAAAATCGAAAAATGGGTAGAAAATTGAGCTGCTGAAAAGTACCAATGAGGAACAATCGCAAATCAATCGAAGCCAAACAAGTGGCATTATCGGATTGATTTATAATGGTGAATATAATAGTCAAAAGGTTTTGAAATGACGTTTTTTTGTTTGTTTGTTTGTTGGTTGGTTACAGATGAAAATTTTCATCATTCATTGGTTCATATCTTATGACCTAATGATCTCATGACCTCCTGATTCTAATGAGCTACTGTGTCAATTCGATGGCGCAAGTCCTGTTTTCGTCAATATCTCCTTGGTGCTTTGTTTTAGGAGCTCTCTCAAAGGTATTGACTGTAATTATCTAATCTACTCTTGCTCCGGTAAAATAGCCATGAAGGTATCAAGCAGCAACTAACTATCGAAAACATAGACGGTTTTTGAAGACTGTCGATAGTTTTGATTCGTGGACTTAAGCGTTGGAAAGGTGGCGCTGGCGGTGACAGAGGGCCTTCTTCTTTTTGAAATGGACAGATTCCTAAAAATGCCTTAATTAAGATTAGGGCGAGCCGCTCGAAAATTCATTTTTCGATTATCAAAATTATCGATTATCAAAATAATCGATAATTGAAACTATCGATGATGATGGTGATGATGATGGTGATAATGATGGTGATGATGATTATGATGGTGACGATGATGATGATGGTGAGGTTCGTGATGATGGAATGATGGTGATGGGGATGATGATGGTGATGATGACGGTGATGGTGATGATTATGGTGTTGATGATGGTGATGGGGATGGTGATGGTGATGACGATGGTGATGATGGTGTTGATGGTATTGATGGTGATGATGATGGTGATGATGATGGTGATGATGATGGTGATGACGATGGTGATGGTGATGATGATGGTGATGATGATGGTGATGATGATGGTGATGATGATGGTGATGATGATGTGATGATGATGGTGATGATGATGGTGATGATGATGGTGATGATGATGGTGATGATGATGGTGATGATGATGGTGATGATGATGGTGATGATGATGGTGATGATGATGGTGATGATGATGGTGATGATGATGGTGATGATGATGGTGATGATGATGGTGATGATGATGGTGATGATGATGGTGATGATGATGGTGATGGTGAGGTTGGTGATGATGACGGCGAAGTTTGTGATGATGGTGTTGATGGTTTTGACGATATTGATGGTGATGATGATGTTGAGCTTGGTCATGGACGTATCCTGAATTTCAGTTAGGGAGGGGCAAGATACAAAAAGTTTGTTCTATATGTATGGTAGGAACTTTTGCGTATGTTCCTAGGTGTTGCCACATGTACAAATAGGTTTCCTTCTATCTTCAGAAAAACGATTTTGGCAGCCGTATCTCATTTCTTGATACTCTTGGAAAACTCTTTTGCGGTGTATAATGAGCAGAAACTAATTAGGGGGGGCGGGGATCAGCTTCCCCTCCCTGCCCTACTCTTAATACGCCCATGAGCTTGGTGATGATGTTGGTGATGATGATGATGATGATGATGATGATGGTGATGATGGTGGTGATGATGGTGATGATGATGGTGATGAATGATGATGGTGATGATGATGGTGATGATGATGAGTGATGGTGATGATGATGGTGATGATGATGGTGATGATGAGGTGATGATGAGGGCGATGATGAGGGTGATGATGACGGTCATGGACTGTCAAAATCTTCAGAAATTCTGCGAGTCTTAAGTGTTCATTTTAAAAACCAAATGAGAATTATAGGCGTCATGCTAACTTTTTATTCTATGCACTATGCTCCAGAACGAGGGGTTTTTTCCGTTTTGATGGAATTTTTCGATTTAACCAAAAATCACTTCAAATGTTTACAATTGATTTTTACTGACCACTTTCCTAAAGAAAACAGGAATAAAGAGATTTTTTTTCAATATCCAAGGGAAAAGAGTCACCAAAATACTGCCTAGCATCAGTGCTGGTTACAAAGTATGGAGAATTGAGTAAGAAAGGTTTTAAAATTCGGCTTCTTGTATATTACCACGTGATATTAAATGAGGAGGGATACTTATGCACAGTATTTTATTAAATTATTATAGGACCACCATTAATTTTTTAAATTTAAAACTTTCAAATGGTGGATATTTAAATGTTAAACAGCTCAAACATGCTTGATTGAATCACTAGCAATTTTCCAATAAAATAAGTTTACATTTTAAAATATATCTTCCGATAGTACTATCGATACTATCGGTATTTCAGACTATCGACTATCGAGACTATCGATGGTCGCAACTATCGATATTTCTCCAGCTCTATTGAGAAGTGTTTTTCATTCTGGTTGTTTTTTGGCAGTCCCGCGCTTGTCCGTCGATTGCGTGACATGTGTGAATTTGTGTGTGCGCCCATAGCCATACGTAAATCTGTATTTGGACGTTGTGTACCTTTTTTATATTTTCGCCTTTTCTGCTTGTGATGAGACGATTGAGACGATTTGCTTTCTCATGAGAGCGAACTCTCTGCTCTAAACCGGTTTGTAATTTTTAGTATTTGAGTGGTTTGTGGGTGAGGGATGTTCGAGGATGTGGTATGGGAGAGTTTTTTTATCTTCCCCGTGCGTCCCTCTCCCACAAACCAACTTTGTTGTCGCGTAAAATGAACGATGAACATGTCGAACGCACATTTGAATTCGCCGTCGTTAGATACTCGCCTTTCGAGTGTCCTATGATTGATTTAATAGACGTTATCACGTTAAAAAAAAAAAATAATAATAAAAAATTCTTTTCGTAATCGATCTTGAGTGCCAACTTAGAGTGAGAGTTTAACAGTACTGATCATAAGCTGACTTTTCGATAATACATTGCACGAAAAAATAACAGTTTGTTTTGAGGTACAAGTATTAGAGATGGATGGAACTAATCACTGATTTCTGGGATTAAATAGCCCAGCCTGTGCCTGCATAGAGCTTAGACGAAACTCGATTTTGTAGCGTGATCTTGTCGTCAGGGGGGGAAAATGGCCCTCGACCATTTCTTATGGGAGTAGTCGGAAAAGAGAACACTTCTCTCTATTCCTCTTTCTCTCATGTGCTATGAGGCCAATTTTGATCACCACATTGGACGTATCCTTCAATAGGTGAAAACCCAGTTCGATTACCCGCGCAGAAGAGCATTTCAAAATCGAATACGAAAACTAAAACAAACAATCGACATTGACCCAGCGATAAAATCTATTGATTTAAACTTTTTTGAAATATTTTATTGATATTTAAAGTATAAAATCTTCTGTCGATGTCCCATTTTAATTGATTTTGAAATCCATTTTTCGATGTCTTCAAACGTAGACAAATCATCACAATTCACAATGATTTTTTCATGCATAGAGTCAACGGGAAGCCGAAAGTAGATTTTCCAATATTTTGCCAAAGCAAAAGCTTTTCTTTCAGCGAATTAATTTTATTTATTAATTTGTTTGTTTTGTATTTTTGTTATTGTTTTTGTTGTTGTTTCTAATTCAAAAGCGCTCTTTTGCACGCAGTTCAAAGATTACAAATTTACTTACCATTTCGATTATTTGATGGCAATGCTCCCCATCGCTATGAGGAAGCTCGCACTCTATGATAATCTCTGCATCGACGCGATGTGTGCAGTGCGAGAAGACCTGCGCCTATGGCTTTTGATTTATGATTCCACTCGTAATTCAATTCCATTCAATTCAATTCGCATCGGTTCAATTCGATTTGCTAAAAATGAAAAAAAAAAAAAAAAAAATATTAAGAAAAAATCATTTTCTCATCTCTTCATCTCTCGGCTAAGGAAGATAAATTGAGTATATTGTTCAATGGCTGTCAACGATGATTGGAAACATCTGCCCGTGTCTGCCAAGTGCCGATTGTGTAGGGCGTTCGATTGATTTATGCAAATTCGCTTTATTGACTTTGTTTGTTTTTTTGTTTTGTTGGTCGTCCAGCGGTTATTTCGGAGTTTCAAATATTTTAATAATAATCGAAAGTTTTCGAATGCTTGTTTGATTCTCAGTTTTTTTTTCCTTTCAATTTACGATGGCATACATTGTCAGGTTGCAGCTTTGTACTGCCACAAGTTATACTTAGTATGAAAACAAAATTTTTTTCCATTAATCAGTTTTATTGGAAATTCCATTGAAAATATAATGGAGGAAGATGTTACGATGTTTCCCTCTTAAATATGCATTTTGAATATTTTGAAACTCTCTGTGCAATAAAATTAATCTCTCAGGTTGACAAAAAAATTATCTTAATAAAAGATAAAAATCGGAAAAAATTTTCCAAAAATAATTAATCCTTTCTTTTTTCTTCCCCACCTGCAAATAGTTCCTTGGGATCTCGATATCTCTGACAGCAGCGCTCAGTACAATCGAGAATGCAGACACACCGAAAATCGGGCCAATTGAAGCGACTGCGCCGAAAGCAAACGCAACAACCGCATTAAAGCCACCAACAACAAAAGACAGCGAGTCTTCACTATCACTATCCGCAACATCCTCATCGTCATCATCGTCATCAACAACGCCAGCAGCAACGACGCGCTCCTCAAAGTCTCTGAAAGCAATTGGCGACAATCGCGGCAAGCGCACGTTGTACGACTTTGGCAATGCTGGCTACCTCTACTCGGACGTTGCAAGCCGTAGAGCTGGTTTCGCGGCCGTTGAACCAAACAATTACTACGCTCAAGATGGTTACTACAACGGTCAAAATGCTTATGGTAAAGATATTTTATTTATTTTTTCCCAATTTCGTTGAAGAAAATACTTACGATTTAATTGATGCAATTCTTTTGCAGCTCAATATCCTCAGGACTACAATAGTGGACACTATTCACATTATCCACAGTACTTGGAAGCACCCGAGCCGATAATTGAGATCATCATAAAGGAATCGAATGAAACGCTGCCGACCCCAGCACCAGAACCCATAATAACGAAAAAGAAAAAAGAGAAGGTCCATGTCTTCTATGTGAATTATAAAAAGGATCATAACAATAAATTACATCTGGAAACACCGATCGCTTCGTTGAACAACGATGATGCAACCGAAGAGGAAGAAGAGATATTACAAATTCCCGTGCCAGTGACCCAAGCGCCACCACAAAAGACCACAACCTTACGTACGATTATCCATCCGGATTCGGAAAAGTATCACAGCAACAGCGGCATTCACGTTACCTTCGGCACGGAGGATAAATCACAGACAGGACACATACTGGAGGAGCACAATGCGGAGAGCATACAGAATCATGTTGTTGCACTGCCCGTTGGCGGCAGCGGCAGCGGCACAAAGAACAATGCATTCAACGTACGCGATGAGCTACGTTCATCGGCCAAGAATCCATTGTACGAAAGACCCTTCCAACGTATCGATTACTATCAAACAGAACAACAACTTCCGGTGCAACAGCATCAACATCGCTTTCAAACCCCATTAAATTCTCCAATTCAACATCAAGTTCCACCGCCGCCACCACCACCACCACCATCATCGCCATTGTCGTCGTTGTCATCGTTATCGTCGTCGTCATCGCAACAACAACAGCAACAACATTTCTATCAGAAATTACCAAGCATACAGGCGCCAAAATTTTCGCCACCACAAGCTCCATTGTTGCCAACACCGCAGCCACTCTATCAGAAAGTGCAAACAAGTCAACAACAATTGCAGCAGCAATATCAACAACAACAGCATCAACAAGCTCACTATTACTCCAACTTTAATCAACAGTTTCAACATCAACCGCAATACTATCATCAGCAGCAGACACAGTCACAGTTGGCCCAGAAATCGACGGCACCATTGAAATCAACATTGACATTCCCAACTGCCCCGCCGAAATTGCAAGAGCTTCCATCACGTCAAGCACCAGCCTCATATCAACCGATTAAATTCCGTCCAACACCAGCTCCAGTGTCGCAAATCAAACCAGTGCCCATACCGGTGAAATTGGAAAATACCAACTATCGAATTCAACAGGCCGCTCAACAATACAAAACGCAAACTCCCTATCAAAAAGTCCAGCAACAATATCAACAACAACAACAGCAGCAGCAGCAGCCTCCAACAAGTCAAACACCAACAATAACACCATTCTACTTTAATCGTCAGCCACAGTTTGTACGCAGTCCAAGTTTTACGGTTCCGTCGCCAACGATTCCATCGTTCTACAAAACCCAGCCCCAAGAATCCTATTCACAGTCCTCCCAACAGTATTCATCGCAAACAACCACAAATCATGTCAACTCGCATAACTACCAAACATTAGCTCAGTCGCAGCCACAGAATCCAGCAACGAAATATCAACAACAAAGTCAGCAGAATAGTGTATTTCAAGCAGCCCAGCTCAGCGCAGCAAAACAACACCAACAACAGCAGCAGCACCAACAACAGCACCATTACCAACAATCGTTGATATCCGCAACCATACCTTCGAGCCAGCCAAGTCCATCGATATCAAACAATGCGCACCAATCAACGGCCAACGGTCACGGCGAACTAAAAACCTATTTCGATATCCAACCCTCAAGGGAAACAGAGCTCCTTAAGTCGATACCAAAGTACGAGCAACACATAACGGAGACAATTCACCATCCATCGGCCAGCGCAAATCAATATCAATCCGATACACAGAGCAACTATCACGACTTCCGTTACAGCAATCGCGATCAAGTGTTGCACGACGTTCCCGCACCCAATCTCGGACCATCGGCACAACAGCTAACGGCCGCAACACCCATCAGTGGGCATTTTATTACCGCCGCTGCATCAGCTCAACAGCAATACAATAATTTACTCTCGACAGCCTTTCCGACGACAACATCGTCACCGCCGAACCAATTCGCCGAATCAACGAATGGTCAAAAAATAATGATTGTAACACCGATGCCACCGATTCATTACAATCATTATTCAACAGGAAATCAACAAAGCAATTTTGGCGCATCGTCAAGTCAGCAACATCAATATGCGACACAAAACAACTACGTCCAAGAGCCACGGCAATCGCAATCGAAAGTCCAGGCATTACCGAAAAAAGTTCCAAAGACTTCACAGTTCAGCGTTTCAACTCATCATTCGGACGTTTTCAGAGAACTGGAAGAGCGAAAGCAACATCATCAGAAACAACAGCAGCAGCAGCAACAGCAGCAACAGCAGCAACAGCAACAGCAGCAACAGCAACAGGAGCAGCAACATCAACAAGTGGATGAACAGC
Source organism: Chlorops oryzae (assembly GCA_020466095.1). Taxonomy (NCBI): domain Eukaryota; kingdom Metazoa; phylum Arthropoda; class Insecta; order Diptera; family Chloropidae; genus Chlorops; species Chlorops oryzae. The sequence continues at coordinate 34,511,946 of CM035806.1, forward strand.
AACAACATGTATCTAAACAAGAGTCGGAACCGCGACAAAAGCAACAGAACGAAAATAAAAGTTCGCAGGATAACAATAAATCACCTCCGGCGCTCTTTCAACTCCCCGACGAAGTGCCCGACGATCTTCGTCAGCAATTGCTCTCATCGGGTATATTAAATAACGCCCATATCTCGGTGCTCGATTATGATAAAGTCGGTGCGGTGAACCTAGAGAATCTGCCCGCCGAACATCTGCAGCACTTTTATGGAAACGGTGGCGGGGCACAGATCTCCGAGTCGAATAAAGTCCTGACCGTTGTCAAACCGAACGGCGATCAAGTATCGTTGAGTGAAAAGGAACTGGAACGTGTTAAGACATCGAATTCATTGCCGAACAAGCATAATCTCGACATCAAAGTTGTACGATTCGACGGAAGCAATCAGAAGAGCGTAACCGATAAACACGTGCGAACGGATGCAACAATCGTACCGCCAGTTGATATCGCCGATAAACATTTCAATCGCTATTTACCGTTGAAAATAAATGGCGCCCAATTTCCAATACCAGACGTCGAGGAGCTGCATAACAAGAAAGTCATCAGCGTCGTCGTCTTGGCCCCAGTCGATGGTGACCTAAGCAGCAGCAGCAGCAGCAGTAGCGAAGGACGTAGCGTGCACAGCGATGCGATACGTACCACCGATGACAAGGAGGTACGATTCCTCAATGGGGATCTCATTAAAACCCTGGTCAAAAAACCATCAAAGGAGAACTTCAAACGATGGCTAGAGCGTGAAGCCAAGACTGACGTTGAGCAGCAATCTGTGGTGCTTTTAGTTACAAAGTGAGTGCATTTTATTTCTTTTCATAACTTAGATTTTGTGGCATAAAATGATTCGCTCTTTTCCAGATCATCGGAAAAAGCTGAGCACGAGATTTTCATGTACGATATCGCCACTGGCATCGTTAACAAACTGAACGGTGAACTCTCAAGTAAATTTGTGAGCGTAGCTGAGGAGAACGCCAGCTCCGAGGATTTAGAACATGCTTCAACATTAGATCCAGCGGCTTTAGAAGAAATGATGAGACCATCAGCCAGTCATAGTTGAGCTCAATTTTGTTGACAGCTCCAAGTTAAAACACAAAATGTGCCAACAAAACCCATTATCCGCACAATAAACCTACACAACTGCACATATCTGAGGCATACAATGTATATTAGTCGACCCCGAGAAAAAAAAAAACAAAAGAAAAACAAAAAACCAACAACAAAAGCAACCTTTTCACAAACTGCCATTTCCCTGGGACGAGACACTACGATGAGACCAATAAGCTAATGAGTTTCCTTCTTAACTTTAGCGTGTTTAAGTGATTTCATTTCTACTCTGCGCTCTATCTATCTCGATTTCTCTCTTTCTCCCTTTCTCTCTTTCTCTCTTTCTCTATCTTTCTCACTCCCTGTGCGTCCTCTTTCATCGACCGAGTGCTATAGTTCAATTTTAAGTGTTTATTTGATTTTTCGAATATTTTCATGGATTTATTTTCAATCTTTCGAAGCGGCCTAGCGTACAGTCCAACGCATAGAATATAGAATAAGAAAAAATTGTTGAATTGTTCTTCTGTATTTAATCGTTTTTTTTAAATCAGCTTATTTTTGAAAGCTACAACTTTTGTAAATATTTTTTTTTAGAAAATGTTTTAAAATAAACAAATTAATAAAAGTCCGAAAAAAACATTTACATTTTTTTGGTTTTTTTTTGTTTATATTCTTCGTGCTGAAGGTCCAAAAATTTCTGTTATGAAATGTTAATTTTTTGACAATCGAGAAAAATCATTTTTCTGTTCCATCTACGAGTTCATCATCAGGAACTTCCACTACTTCGGCTCTGTGACTCTAAACCCTGAAATCCACTATAGGGAAAAGGGTGTAGAGTCTAGAGAATCTACCTTTGTTGTGTACACTGAAGACCGTCTCTACAATTCTGCAGTTCTACATAGAGCTCCCATCGACATATTAAGAGTAGGGCTAAGTGCTCCACGTCTGTATAACCCACAAAAGTTACTTTCTCTACTGTAGAGTCGTAGAGAAAACATTCTTTTGCACTATAAACAGTCGTGGAGTACATAGTTAAGCTTGTCTTTAAATATCTCCCTGTTCTATGCATGGTTGTAGAATGGTATAGACAGTCTTCAGTGTACACAAATAACGAAGGCTCTCTAAACTTTAAGCTTTTTCTCTACATAAAAAAATTGGTGTGTCTTAAGTCAATTTACGCACGATAGTTTTACGTGATAACGTCATAAGAAAACACTCATTATGTACATAAAAGGGAGCATTCAAGTATCACGTACGCTATTTTTGGCGATTTTTAATATAAGTATAAAATAGAATATAATAATTATACTTCAATTTTGAAATTAAAATTGCTTATTAAAGTTTCCAAAATCAATTTCATAAACATTTTAGATCCCTGTCAGTACTCGGACTTCTACCACCTTGATGGTAGATCTATCACTATTTTCACTTTCTAGCATTTCAGCCACGCTAGGTCCAAATCTACCGCTTTTTTTGCACTTTTTTATGCCTTTGTTTTATTTATTTTATGATAATTTAGAAAAATTGAGAGCATGTGCTTCAATGTTAAGTGTTATTGAAAAATATGTTGGCAGCACCCTATTGTCATTAATGTTGTCAAGAATGGCAGTATTGGCGCTTAACGACATCCAATAAATATTGATACATTTTTTTATAATAAGAGAAATTACTTTAAAAAATTTATGCAAGTTTCCCAATTCTCTACATGATCAAATGTGATGTACTGTATTACTATTTTAAACAATTTTAAATCTACAACTTTTACTGATACCTGCCTTTGTTTTAAACGTTTTTGCAGGCCCTGTTCATACAAAATTAAATTTTTACTTGGCACAGTACATATGTATATTTAACGTGCAGAGTATGATGGTGTACCAATTGTTCTCTGCAAAAATAAATCTGCACAATTTATATGAGTGCGTGAATAAATTGCAAGAAAATTTCGGACAATTTTGTTACGTCTCATATGTTAATCCGCATAATGCTTATGAGAATTGTAGGTTGAAATAATGTAACCAAAGACTGTATAACTGTATATGATGATGATGATAATGGTGATCGTGAGGTTGGTGATGATGGTTATGATGGAGATGATGGTGATGATGATGGTGATGATGATGATGATGGTGATGACGATGATGATGGTGATGATGATGGTTATGATGGAGATGATGGAGATTATAGAGATGATGGTGGTGGTGAAGTTGGTGATGATGATGGTGAGGTTTGTGATGATGATGGTAAGGTTGGTGATGATGATGGCGACGTTGGTGATGATTATGGTGATGATGATGGTGATGATGACGGTGAGGTTGGTGATGATGATGGTAATGTTGATAGTGATGGTGATGATGATGTTGAGGTTGGTGATGATGGTGATAATGATGGTGATGATGATGGTGATGATGATGGTGATGATGATGGTGATGATGATGATGTGATGATGTGATGATGATGTGATGATGATGATGATGATGATGGTGATGATGATGATGATGATGATGTGGTGATGTGATGTATGTGATGATGATGGTGATGATGATATGAGTGTGATGATGGTGATAATGATGGTGATGATGATGGTGATGATGATGGTGATGATGATGATGGTGATGATGATGGTGATGATGATGGTGATGATGATGGTGATGATGATGGTGATGATGATGGTGATGATGGTATGATGGTGATGATGGACATGATGGATATGATAGAGATTATGGTGATAACAATCGTGATGATGATGGTGATGATGATGGAGATGATAGAGATTATGGTGATAACGATGGTGATGATGATGGTGATGATGATGGTGATGATGATGGTGATGATGATGGTGATGATGATGGTGATGATGATGGTGATGATGATTGTGATGATGATGGTGATGATGATGGTGATGATGATGGTGATGATGATGGTGTTGATGGTTTTGATGATATTGATGGTGATGTTGAGCTTGGTCATGGACGTATCCTGAATTTCAGTTAGGGAGGGGCGAGATACAAAAATTTTGTTCTATATGTATGGTAGGAACTTTTGCGTATGTTCCTAGGTGTTGCCACATGTACATAATAGGTTTCCTTCTATCTTCAGAAAAACCGATTTTGGCAGCCGTATCTCATTTCTTGATACTCTTGGAAAACTCTTTTGCGGTGTATACTGAGAAGAAAATAATTAGAGGGGGGCAGCAGCCCCTCCCTGCCCTACTCTTAATACGCCCATGAGCTTGGTGATGATGTTGGTGATGATGATGATGATGATGATGATGATGATGGTGATGATGGTGGTGATGATGGTGATGATGATGGTGATAATGATGATGGTGATGTGATGTGATGGATGATGATGATGATGATGATGATGATGATGATGATGATGATGATGATGATGATGATGATGTGATGGTGATGATGATGATGATGGTGATGACGATGGTGATGACGATGGTGATGATGGTGATGATGATGGGTGATGATGGTGATGATGGTGACTGATGGTGATGATGGTGATGATGGTGATGATGGTGATGATGACGGTGATGATGACGGTGATGATGACGGTGATGATGACGGTGATGATGACGGTGATGATGACGGTGATGATGACGGTGATGATGACGGTGATGATGACGGTGATGATGACGGTGATGATGACGGTGATGATGACGGTGATGATGATGGTGATGATGACGGTGATGATGAGGGTGATGATGAGGGTGATGATGAGGGTGATGATGACGGTCATGGACTGTCAAAATCTTCAGAAATTCTGCGAGTCTTAAGTGTCCCATTTGAAAAACCATATGAGAATTATAGGCGTCATGCTAACATTTTATTCTATGCACTATGCTCCAGAACGAGGGGTTTTTCCGTTTTGGTGGAATTTTTCGATTTTACCTTTAACCAAAAATCACTTCAAATGTTTACAAGGGATTTTTATTGATCACTTTCCTAAAGAAAACAGAAATAAAGAGATTTTTTTTTAATATTCAAGGGAAAAGAGTCACCAAAATACTGCCTAGCATCAGTGCTGTTTACAAAGTATGGAGAATTGAGCAAGAAAGGTTTTAAAATCCGGCTTATTTTTTATTACCACGTGATATTAAATGAGGAGGGATACATATGCACAGTATTTTATTAAATTATTATAGGACCACCATTAATTGTTTAAATCTTTCAAATGGTGGATATTTAAATGTTAAACAGCTCAAACATGCTTGATTGAATCACTAGCAATTTTCCAATAAAATAAGTTTACATTTTAAAATATATCTTCCGATAGTAATATCGATACTATCGATATTTCAGACTATCGAATATCGAGACTATCGATGGTCGCAACTATCGATATTTCTCCAGCGCTATTGAGAAGTGTTTTTCATTCTGATTGTTTTTCGGCAGTCCCGCGCTTGTCCGTCGATTGCGTGACATGTGTGAATCTGTGTGTGCGCCCATAGCCATACGTAAATTTATATTTGGACGTTGTGTACCTTTTTTATATTTTCGCCTTTTCTGCTTGCGATGAGACGATTGAGACGATTTGCTTTCTCATGAGAGCGAACTCTCTGCTCTAAACCGGTTTGTAATTTTGAGTATTTGAGTGGTTTGTGGGTGAGGGGTGTTCGAGGATGTGGTATGGGAGAGTTTTTTTATCTTCCCCGTGCGTCCCTCTCCTACAAACCAACTTTGTTGTCGCGTAAAATGAACGATGAACATGTTGAACGCACATTGAATTCGCCGTCGGCAGATTCTCGCTATTTGAGTGTCCTATCATCGATTTAATAGACGTTATCACGTCAAAAACTCTATAATGGATTTCAGGCTTAAGACCGACGAATATGAACACAAAAACTAAGAATACATTAAAATTTTATTTGAAAATTCACTCAACTCGAATTCCCACACCACCAAGAAAAAAGAAAAGAAGAAGAAAAAAAATAAATGGAATAATTTTCCATTAAACCAATCAATTATCTTCTATTTCTAATGACAGCTCACTTTAGAATATTTGAGCTGCGATAATAAAGGCTTTACGACCCGTCAACTGCAGTTTATAGTGCCATCATATGGTCGTTATTAATAAGCAACTCGTTAGTGCTTTGCATAGAACTTACCTGAACTACATACGCACGGTGACTGTCATTTAAGGGGGCTTTGTGCCCATCAACTTTAATTCACACACGCGACCATTAAATGGCTCGACGTAACCTTCGATTAGGGCTTTGAATAAATCACGTAGTCTTTCAAAGTTATTTTTAATGCATATCAATTATCAAATAATTCATTGATATAATTAAAAACAACAAACGCTGACGTCCCATTATCATCGTTCGAATAATCTCAGCCAGCAGCGGCTTTAAGGTGGGACGATTCGGGCCGCGGGATCGAGGGCGCATAGAGAATAAATGGGTAAATAAAAAAAGGGTATAGCCCTTTGCTGACGGCTCCCTGAAAAATGGCCCGAATGCAAAATGGCCCCAAACTGAAAATGAAAAAAGGCCCCAAAATTTTGTATTGGAAACAACAACATGAATTTTAGTGCGATTTTTCTTTTTTTTTTTGGGGCCTTTTTTCATTTTCAGTTTGGGGTCATTTTCCATTTTTCAAAATTAATGTTACATTTGGGGCGTTTTTTCATTTTTTGATTTGGGGAAATTTTTCATAATGCAAAGTTACCCCAAAAATATATATTTTTTCGGGCCCTTTTTCGTTCGTATAAAGTTGGGGCTCCACAAAAAATGACCCCAAATTTGGGGCAATTTTTCATTATGAAAAAATACCCCAAATCAAAAAAGGAAAAATGACCCCAAATTTGGGATTTTTTCTTTTTTGATCTGGGGTATTTTTTCATAATGAAAAATTAAGAGAGCTTAATGTTAAAAACGCGATAAAAACGGAGTGTCTGGCTATAGCTACAACCTTAGGAGGAGAGCGAATTTCCATTAGCACAATAAGGACCGCCTACAGGAACATATCGCACCCCCTCTTCTAAGGTGACACAACTCAAAAATCGTAAATTTTGAGTTAACATATGGAACTTGATCATAGTTCACCTCTCTACCTGCACGGAAAATTCTAATTCGGTTTTGTTATTATAAAAGCCAAAAAACACCGTCAATGCATCTCTTCCTGCCTTGATTGACACTGCGACGTCTTTGTTTTTTGCGTTTTCCGAAAAATGAGAAATTTTGAGTTGTGTCAGCTTAGAAGAGGGGGTGCGATATGTACAAGGTAATATTCACGACATTTGAAGAGATAAGTGGTCACTAATGTAAAATTTCCTGATTTCAGGATGAAAGTAAGCAGGTTTCGTTGCCAAGAATTATAAGAGGATTAAACTACTTGGTCAGCAAATCTTTCGTAAAATGTCCCACGTCTTCGCTAGAGGTTAGAGAATCGTTTCAATTAGAGCGAGTGTGGACTCATTTTGGTGTTTCGAAAGATGAGCAAAATCCCAGAGCATTTTATACCGCATGTGTAATTGAAGACGAGTTCTCGTACTGCATATTTTCATCTTTTAAAACTATCGATCTAATTAAAGAAAACATACAAGACCGAAAATACCTGATGGACGCCACATTCAAAATAGTTCCTCGCGGCTGTTATAAGCAAGTTCTAATAATATATATAGGATATATGGATGAGGTAAATAAATTTGAAATAAGCAGAGTTAGAAGTTTTTGCGCAAATTTGCCTGCTATCACCCGATTTCTTCAAAAAAAATTTTCGCCTCCGTCAGTAAAAATGTCTTTTACTGGTTTTAACAGCAGTCATACATTTTGCTTATTTTTCTGTAAATTTTTTATACCTAGATTTTTCCAATATTTTTAGTAAAGTAAAGCAAAGCCGCTTATGAACATATGTTCAAATACTTAAAAAACAACATTTGGGGCCATTTTTCCTTTTTTGATTTGGGGCTATTTTGCACTATGAAAAGTTATCCAAATTTTGGGGCCTTTTTTCTTTTTTGATTTGAGTCATTTTTTAATATGCAAAATTACCAACATTTGGGGCCATTTTCCTTTTTTGATTTGGGGCCATTTTGCACTATGAAAAGTTATCCAAATTTTGGGGCCTTTTTTCTTTTTTGATTTGAGCTCTTTTTTAATGATGCATAATGCCACATTTGAGGACTTTTTTCATTTAAAATTGTTCAAGGTGTAGTTTGAGGCCATTTTTCATTTATATTCAAAACGAATCCTGATTTGTCGGGTGTTTTTTCATTTCATGTTGGGGCCATAATTCATAATGCAAAATGACCCCAAACGTCAGGGCCTTTTTTATTTCGTTATGAAGCCATTTCGAATTGCAGCCCTTTAATTTGCTTGGTTGGGGTCAAATCTCATTTTTCAAAGTGGGGAATAATGCATTATGAAAAATAACCCCAAAATTGGGGCCTTTTTTCATTTTTCAATTCCATAACGGCCGTTTTATTTTCTAGTTTAGGGCCATTTTTCATTTCGTTTAAAAACACCTCTTTTTGCTTTTGGGGCCTTTTTTCATTTTCAGTTTAGGGCCATTTTGCATTCGGGCCATTTTTCAGGGAGCCTTTGCTGACACTTCGATAGGTACTAGCTTAAAACCCAGTGTCCTTGAAATATCTTTGAAAATTTCTTGACTTTTTTGAAAATTGACATCTCCAAAAATTAGGAGAAAAATTTTTACACAAAAAAGGATATACAAATAAAATAACTTTTTTCAGTGTATACCAGTTTTTTCGCAACTTTCTCGACATTAAAATAAATACCTCTGTTAATTACCATCCCTTAAAAAATTTCATTAAAATCAAAAAGTAGATTTTTGAGATATTTAGAAAAACTTGCACTTAAAAAATTTCCATAATGAAAATGAAATTAAAAAAAAAAAATTTTTTTTAATAAACATTTTTTTTTAAATATGTATGTTTGGTAGGTGGTTTCCGAGAAAAACACCTCTTCAAATATTGGGAAAAAATAAGTCGTTTTTTTGTGAGAAATTTTTTCTCAGTGTAGAATGAAAACACTTTTTTTTTTATTCCTTACCTACTCCATTAGGTGTGGCTCTGGGATAGCGTGCTATGCTCTTGATCCCAGGGTCCGAGGTTCGATTCCCGGCACAGGCGAAACGGAGTGTAATGTTCCAAGCCTAGCACTGGTTTTTCAAAAATCGCATGTTAGGGGCACACTACATAAAAAAAGACATACACTCACACAAACACAAGAAAACGTCCTTGGTATCACAATGGGCCGATTAACGGCCTAAGTGGCAGCCACTTCAACCTACCTACCTACTCCATTAGGTATTAGTCCTTGAAACTGAATTAGCTCTTAGATAATAAATTTTGGCAAAAGGCATAGGTACTCAAAAGGATTTTTGAAGGATATTTCAAGGACACTGCACAATAGGAGCCCAAAAAGCAGTTCGAAACGTTTTTTTAGATAGTAGCTATATAAATATCAACAAAACTTGGGCGCTTAAATGACTAACGCCGGTCCTGATAAGAGCCCACGCACCGCTGTCTCTTTGTGGTTACCTAATGCGTTTCGATTTAATTTCCTTCACAAGCGCTTAAAAAAAGTCCCAAATCAAACGCTCTTCGTCGTTGATAAATTACACTGTGGTAGTCGAAAAAAAAAGACAAGGCCAAATTCAACGGTTTCCCCCTATTTCGGGCACGGGGAATCGAACTGCATCATTAGTTTTTTGAGTTATCGGTAAGCCTTCATACGATTTTTTTTTTAAAAGATTTTTTTGGCCACTTTTTGGCCTATATCTATGTTTGAGTTGAAGTTGGGTATTCTTAACTGGTATCAAAATGTAGTCTACGATACGCCAAGTAATTTTTCCCAAAACAGTGTTATGATAAAATGGAGCGTTAGGGAGCTATACGCGTTTAAACGTGCAAAAAATTCAAATTTTTTGCGAGATGTTTTCTTGCATACTTTGAGGATGTGCCTTGAGCATATATTCATGCCTTTAAATTTGAACACATTTAATAACATACTTTTAGGAGGAAACAAAATATTTAAAAATATATTCTTCAACTCCTCATTTCCTTATTCTTCGCTTATTCTACTGGAGCGAAAACGAAAGCAAAGAAAATTCTAAAAATTAATTTTAAAAAAAGCAAATGTTTTGTCTAGGATTGAACCCAGGTCTCTGTGGTGATAGCCCGACACTCTACCAACACACTACACACCCAATTTATGTCAAGTGTTACATAGCTCGCCAAAAACATCAAGTCAAACATAAATCTAATTGCTTGCGATTTTACTGGGAACAGGAGAACGATCTTGACATATGCAAGCGTGAGGCTAGCAGCAACAAGTGTTTGAATCATTGGTCAATAGCTTCACCGACACAAGAAGAGGTAGGAGAAGGATGCTTTTTGAAACATTACTCCTAAATTCATAATTCATTTGACTAAATTAAGATAAGAGCCAGTTGAAGAGTTTTGGTTTTTTCACCAAACTAAAAGCGCCATATGCAAGCAAAAGTAATTGAAGTTTTTCGTAATTTTAGGGATTCGGATTTTCACTTACCATCATCATGCTCGAATTAGGCCTTCCCGGCCATGTCTATTTGCGACTTGCAAAAACATGAACAAAAAACAAAAAAGAATCCTTTACAACCAAATCGTTCTGGTTGATTGGGCTTGAACCTGCAGTGTTAAGGTCGCGAGTCGTGAATACTATACACTACGCTACATCAAACCTCTACTGTTCCGTAATTTTTAATGAACGGCTTCATTTATATAATTTTTAAAAGCTTGGCAGAACAAACACGAGCTATGTAACACTTGAGTAAATGGGGAGTGTAGTGTGTTGGTAGAGTGTCGGGCTATCACCCAGAGACCTGGGTTCAATCCTAGACAAAACATTTGCTTTTTTAAAATTAATTTTTAGAATTTTCTTTGCTTTCGTTTTCGCTCCAGTAGAATAAGCGAAGAATAAGGAAATGAGGAGTTGAAGAATATATTTTTAAATATTTTGTTTCCTCCTAAAAGTATGTTATTAAATGTGTTCAAATTTAAAGGCATGAATATATGCTCAAGGCACATCCTAAAAGTATGCAAGAAAACACCTCGCAAAAAATTTGAATTTTTTGCACGTTTAAACGCGTATAGCTCCCTAACGCTCCATTTTATCATAACACTGTTTTGGGAAAAATTACTTGGCGTATCGTAGACTACATTTTGATACCAGTTAAGAATACCCAACTTCAACTCAAACATAGATATGGGCCAAAAAGTGGCCAAAAAAACTTTAAAAAAAAAAATCGTATGAAGGCTTACCGATAACCCAAAAAACTAATGATGCAGTTCGATTCCCCGTGCCCGAAATAGGGGGAAACCGTTGAATTTGGCCTTGTCTTTTAAAATTTTTTCAAAAAACTATCACAGTGTTATCAGACGATACGAAAGTGGTATGCTCAAGTGGCAATTATCCTAACAGGGTGATGCGGAAAAGCCACAGGTTGTCATGAAAGCATTGCGTATTTTCCGTCATGAACGTTCAACCTTTGGGAATCAGTTCTTCTGCTCTTAAGTTCGAGAAAATCTGAATTTTGTAGAACTTACTCCTTTAATTATTATTATTTTTGAAGCCCAAAAAAAAGCACCCTATAAACCTGTTGCACACAGCGCATGTCCCGAAACTTAATATGTTTATTCTAAGTTGATTTTATTGCATTCTATTGACTCGGTGAGTCGGTGACTCGGTTAGGATAACTTGTGCGTTGCCATACATTAAGCGTGAAGTTATAAAAAATTCAAGAGGCTCAAATGTAAAATTACAGTCCGACAGTTCGGTCGCTTGTGCGGGAAAACAAACGGGGTTTTCTATGGATTTCTGTGCCAAAATTTCGCTATGGAAGCGCCTAAAAATATATCTCTTTCAAAATTTTGAAAGCGATAGCTTTGCCTATGTTCTCTATCCGTTTTTATGCATTTTCAAATTATTTGGATTTGCACCGATAAAACTTAAGAATGGTGACATTTTCCGGGAAAGAGGAAAACCGCAATATTCAACGAAAGCCTGGATACTTTCGATTTTGGATATTATTTTATATATTGGTAAGTTGATTTAAAAAAAAAAGTAAATGAATCTCCACAAATAGGATTTGCCCTGTTTCGAATTTCCCTCTATAGCCAAGAAGGCTTATTAATTTCATCATTGCAGCAGAGAAAATCTATGATATAAGAGATTTTATAGGGTAGGACAGACCTAGTTGATCAATGGGGCAAGTTGGGCCAGGCCCGTGCGCAGGAATCACTCATTGGGGGTTTTAACTCAAGTATGTATGTTATCGTTACGTTACGCTGTATTACTAATCGAATCCTGAGCCTGAATTGGGCAATCGCAACAATATCTCGAATACTATTCAGCGCATACGAAAATCATTCATAGCAGAAAGAAGGCGTCAAGGATGGGGGCAAGTCATCTCGGGGGGGACTCTCAGTGGTGGCTGTGTGAGAAAGTGAAGCGAACGTGTGCATTGTTGGGCTAGTGAACACCAAGCATTAGGAAGATGTACTGCACAATGTACATGTTCAAACCTAGAGACATGTACAATGAACATGCTTAAGCCTATGTAGTTGTCCCATGGACCCGTTGTGATACCACGAAAAATGGCAAAGCAAAGAAGAACAGAACAAGAAAAAAACTACACAACTTAAATGTACGCCTCAGCTGGGAGTTGAGCCTAGAGCCTGTCGCTTCGTAAGTTGGCATCTCAATCAACCACGCTCTTTGTTAAAGAGGGAACAAATTTTTTTCTTGGATGTATGGATAGATGTATGAATGATTGAGGACGTGGGGAAAGAAGTGAGCAGTCTCATAATATTTTCGAAAAACCCTTTGTTTCTTGGTAGCTCGCCCTCTCCCGATTAATGCGGAATAGTGAAACTAAAATTCACAAATTCACCAAGAAAGCAATTAGTGAACGTCGCTGTCGGAAACACATATAAATTGAGGAGACAGAAAATATTTACTAATTACTGAGAGATTAATCAAGAGAAAGCACGCAATCTTTAATTAATTAATAAGCTCCTTTGATGTGACAGCGACATCTTACTAAAGACATATTAAAGACAATAAATTTCACTCATCTGTCATTTTAGTAGGCTTCGGTTTCGGTGTGAAGCACTTGAGCCAAACCGATGCGCTGATTCGTTTGCACGAGGAGACCATAATTGCCTATTACACAAGCTGGGTTCAGATTTCGGCGCTTTTCGTCCTCGGCGCCGTGGCCGTCATCAGCTCGTGGACGCATCTCAGCGATATGCAGTGTCTTTGCAGGGCAATTTTTCAAATCGATCAACATCTGAATACCCTAAGGGGCATGAAAATCGACTATAAGAACTTACGTCAGCGACTTTTCACGGAGTTTGCCATCGCTTTCATTGTGCCCGCTTCGCTGTCAATGGTCAATTGTATTGTTATACAACCGTTACCGGATGAGTTTGTTCTAACGACTTCCTGTTTCTGGTTTATATGCTTCGCGCCCATAATGCTAATGACCTTCAAGGAGTTCCAATTCTGTAATTTACTTAATATACTAAAATTGAAATTTGAATTGGTTAATCGAAAGTTGGAAGGATTCGGTGGAAAGTACAGACAATGGCGTGCAATTGATCGAAATTTGAATTTCGGGGATTCTCCTTCAGCTTGCGGTAGCGATGTACCATTGACCGTGATGATAACCGAAGCCGCTAGCGGTAGTAATTCAATTTCAGCTTCAGATCTTTTCGAGGAGAAACCGAATGTGGAGAATTTAGAGAAACTGCTCAAGATCTATGCAAAATTAGCCGACGCTGTCGACTTACTTTTGCGAATATTCTCATTGCATTTGGTGCTATTGACCACTGTGTCCATCGGTGTCATTATCATACAATGTTATAATCTCTTTGCACTTTCCGTGAATTCACTGCAAATGCAATCGCATCAGATTTTCTTTGTGATCTCATGGATTTTAGTACAAATCACCGTAATAGGCTTGAACATTCAGGTGTGCAGTGTAACATTTAAACGGGTGAGCGTATGGTTTTTGAATGATTTTTTCTGTTTTTTTTTTTTTTTTTTTTTTTTTAATAAAATATTGAATCATTTCAGATGTCTCAGACAGGGATTCTACTTCATCAAATTCAAAGGCCTTCCAGCAATTCGGATAGCGAGCAGAGGTTCAATCACGTTTTGCAAATGTTCTCATTGGAAGTTCTGCAACGGAAGCAGGTATTCTCGGCTGCCGGATTCTTCGATATGGACTACAAGCTGATTACATCGGTGGTGTTTGCAATTCGAAAGTTTGTTTCGATTTTCTTTAAATAGAATTTTTACTTTCAGATCATTGCCTCCGTTACGACATACCTTTTCATTATTATACAATTTCATCTCAACAATGCGCCTAGTTCTCGCCAAACCAAAGTCGATAAATGCTGAGAGGAGACAGTAACATGGACACTAGAGAAAGGACGCCATTGTTGGACGCAATGGGAATGGTACTTTTCGTTTGTGATGCAATGTTATGGGTTTGACATGTACCATGTACATCTTCTTTGTTGGCTTTTCGAAAGCAATCAATCGCATAAAACATTCGCAATAAATATTAAGATTTAAGAAAAGTTTTTCTATTTGCTTGAAATGTGCAAGTATCGACATTTGCTTTAAAATTCTTTATTGAGGAGAACTTATAACGACTTTTAAATCGGGGAAAAAAACTAAGGGTGTTATAGTCAGGCGAGCCTCGAACTTTTGTTATAGAGACATATTCCAGACACAAACTGATTTGGTCAAGACGCAAACTTTTGTTGTACATATATAGTTCAGACACAAACCGATTTGGCGAAGACACAAGCTTTTGTTGTAGAGACATTGTAGTTCAGACGCGCACCGAATCGATATATCGATACATATCTAAATAAATATCGATTCATATCGATTCAATATATGTTTCTCTGTCAGTAGCTCTGCCGCGAAAAAGTTCCTATGAAACTTTCTCTGCCGCTAGCAGGTTCCTATGAAAAGTTGCTCTGCCGCCAACAGTTTGTGGGTGCCTTCCACTCCCCGCAACTAGGTTTGTTGAGTAGAGGGGTAAATTTCACCTCCCCGCGGCGATTTCAGAGTTGCATTTGGTGGGCGGTATGGGCGAGCTAATGAGTGGACTAGGAAGCGAAGGTCGTTTCGAGATCCGTGGGTTCGAACCCCGCCACCTCCGCTCCCACGAACTTTTTTTTTTAAATCAGAATAATTTTTAATAATAACAAAAAATTATTTTTATTATTCCAATTGTTATTATAATTATTTATAACAATTGAAACAAATTATGCCGGGCACGGGGGCTTGAACCCAGTGACAGCAAAACACTATAGACTGCAAAGCGACACGCTTAACCACTCGGCCAAGCAAGCCACTTGGTGGTTGCTGTCTTATATTTAGTTTTGCCAATACTCTGAGCTTCTATTAAAGCATGTCTCCCGAAAGTATACTGCAAATAAATTTGAATTAATATTTATCCCCAAAGTATACCGCAATTATTTTATTTTGAAAAATGAAATATTTTGTCAAATGCTACCCGTTACTCAGTAACGAGTATACACGGTCCGCTCCCGCCACTATCTTCCTCCACAAGTTTTTCTGCTCAAAATATATTCCTCTGCCAGTAGCTCTGCCGCAATTAAGTTCCCATGGAAGTTGCTCTGCCGCTAAAAAGTTCCAATGAAAAATTCTCTGCCGCGAAATAATTCCTATGGAAAGTTGCTCTGCCGCCGCTAGCTTGTGGATGCCTTCCACTCCCCGCAACTAGGTTTGTTGAGAAGAGGGGTAAATTTCACTTCCCCGCAGCCGAATCAGAGTTGCATTTGGAGGGCGGTATGGGGGAGCTAATGCGTGGACTAGGAATCGAAGGTCGTCCGAGAGTGGGTGGGTTCAAATCCCACACACCTTGTTCGGAGGTGTCGCACAGTGTAATTTGTGGTATGTCTAAATTGAAATGGATGCCTATAACGATCACATACAATATGAAACAAGTTTGTTATGAATATGTTGTTTCTTCTTTCTCTTTGTGGGGATATACATATTTCCATGAGAGGCTCTAAGTAGATATACATGGGCAATTCCATTTGTTGGTACGTTACACTTTTTTTAATTTTGGGCACATAACTTCTTAAGTTTTTTAAACACGATGTCGAGCTTTTCCAGTAAATAAAGATAGGCATGAGTTCTAGAAAATACAATATATAATTTTGAAAAAAGTCCATGGGGCATCCTGGTAATGCTGATTAAAAGGAGTTGGTACGTTACAAATTTTTCTAGCTGTTTTGAGAGAGCGGCAGATATTGTGAAAACTCTGCTCTCCTACTGAATGTAGTTTTACAAATTTTTTTTGAATTATGTAAAAAAGGTTACTTTCGATGATTTGCATTAAAAAACCCAAGCAATATGTGTTGATAAATTTAAAAAAATATTATACGCCTGTTGGTACGTTACGTTGGTATGTTACATAAAAATTTTTGAAATCGAACTGTCATAGAGATATCAAAGTAAAAAAAATTTTTACAAAAGATTTGACCTAAATCTATAAAATTAACCTTCTGAATAGTATAGAAGCTTTTTATGCCCGGCAGACTTTGTGTGCCGGGAATACTATATTTTTGCATCTGTTTGAAACACCCAGGTGTTTCATCAAATGAGGGTACCTCCTGCTCATCAAGTAAAAAAATGAGGCGTGGTCGTTTATCCTTTAAAACTGTGTATGTCCAAAACAGGGTTGGATCGACGGTGGCTATATCGGGTTTGCACCCCCCTTTGGGAAATTTTGATGGTTTGGATGGTTTGTGCGTATCAAAGACTTCTATCCAACAAATATAAAAAAGCAGGTGTGTGATTGGATTCCCGGGAATTCATTTCCCCAGGAAATTGAAATAAATACTCGGGAATTTAAATATGTTCGAAAATTTTTAATTCGAAAATTTTATCGTATAGCCGCTCTTTTGTTTTTGACAATGTCATTTCTTTCAAAATTTCCATACATTCTTCAAAATATTGGAGGAACGAAATTCCCTTTCCCGAAAATTTGAAGAAAGGGAATCCAATCACATGCCCGAATAAAAAATTTACATACTAACTTTCAAGTTACATAGATCTTAGCACATTTGAAACTGCGACCGGTACCTTGTCAGGCTAACAATCATGAAAGCGTTGGTACGTTACAGGTTTTTAATGCTATTTAAAATTAAAAATAACCCACAAATTTAATTTTTTTAACGGTATTCTTTGAACAATTTCGAATACTTAGAGGAAAAAATAAAGAGCATTTATTTCATCGACATACTTTACTTTGACACTAACTTTGTTGCATTTAGCGTTGGTATGTTACACAAACTTTGCGGCCAAATGTAACACTGTCTGAGTCGCTTAAAATTATACTTTTCGTACTTTTGCCAGCTTAATCTAAATCTCTTGATTGTTAACCATAATTGGGCTTAGTTATATATCGAAAAATATATACATGTTTTATTTGCTGACCTTGGGAATATTTTCGACGTTTGACATTTTTCTTCGAATAATTTAAGCTTTTCACAAAACACGCGTGTCCTCTTGCGAAAAAAAGGATGCACTATATGAATTTGACAGCAACGTATAGAATACATATCTGTTCAACTATTATTGATATTTTTTTCCAACTTTAATCGAAAAAAAATTTTTTTTCTTCTCATCGATTTCTGTGGAATTGCCCACATACAATATCAAATTTTCCCAAATCGATGCTAATATATTGAACCCTTATGTGCGTGACAAGGTACCCGGGTATCTTTTCCGTTTTCAAATGCACTTTATTTTTTATTCTATTAGCAAGAGGTCTATAGGAAGTTTGAAAGTTGAATATATGGTTTTATATTTTCTGCATATAAATCAAAATTTTCTCTTTTAGTTTGTCTTAAGTACCCGGTTATCTTGGCACTATATTGACGGTGTTTTTTATTTTCATTCACATAAGGGTTAATCAAATCAAATACAGGTCGCAACGAATTTTTTGCTTCTGTTTGTGAATGAAAAGATTTTCATTGAAATATTTTCATTAGTTTTTTTGGTCCATCTCGGGCCATGTTTTGATCCAAACATCGAGTCAATTCATACTCGTACATAAAGCCCTTGAACCATGAACAAGTTCCGTGGCAGTCTTTCAGGTATGATTTTTGTATTGAAACAAGTTTGGTATGTCTTAAAACATGAGCTCAAAAATTTCGAAGCTCAACTTCAACTTCAAAAATATCAAAATACAAAAGGAATACCAAAGAGAAACGAGTAAAAGACAAGCGAAACAAGAAGAAAATACACAACAAAACAATTTGTATCAAAATATACTCGTTCTTGTTACCAAACGCAAACGGCTGCCAAAATTTTATTGGCATCGTGACTGGCAACATGTTTGGCTTTGCCAAAAGCCCAACACAGAATTGAAGAAGGCGCCACAAAGCGTTCAAAATGAGACAACGAAACAATTGTCTTCAAGTCGAGAAATCAAACCAGTGATTTAGGTCTCAAGGTGTTTTTCTACAATGTGCCATTGGGGGCGTTTCTTAACCCACGAATGTGATCTTTTGCGTTTCATTTGTTTCAATTGTTGATCACTTTCCATCACTCCAAAAGGGATTTCGAATGATCAATGCGATTCAAAGTGAAGGAAAATAATTTTTAGAATTCAAAAATGTTCTAACGAAATTTCAACTTTAACCCACTAGAAGTCACGAACGCATACATCCAAAAAGCTATGGAAACCCAAAAACAAAAAAAATATAAAAAATAAAAATAAAAAAAGGGTTTGGAAAATTTTCCTAAATAGATTATACGTTGAGAAAATAGCAGCAAATTGTGGATTTCAGTCTAATCTCTCTGAATTTTGATAGATTTTCGATGGGCTTACAAGCTTTATAATTCGTTCTACGAAGATTCTTCCATACCGATGAAGGGGTTAATTCGATCTTTGGAGAACTCCATATATATGAAACCCGTTAGGAGGGGTTTCAATGTGATTTATGAAATTTTCAAAAGTAAATTCTCTTTGAATTTCCTTCAAACCGAAAGTTGGTCCTACAGTGTACTCCCTCCTTGCGGACACTCCTCTTAAGCGGACACCCCTCTTAAATGGAAACTTTTTTGGTATGCTCTAGTCTTCCTGTTACTCAAATAGTTTTCCTCTTAAGCGGACATATTTTTCGGTCCCGTAGGTGTCCGCTTAAGATAGAACGCATTGTATTTACCTCCCAATAGTGGTGTAACCGAATGAGGTCTGTTGATTTTGACTCAGATTTAATTTGATTTTTTTTTTATCTTTTGAGTCCAGTCTCGGGGAGTGTGTTCCATTGCTAGGTACTCCTGAAAATGGTTCTACATTACGTGTGTTTTTTTTTTTATTTTTTACTATTTTCATCAACGATTTTATAACAGAACCAACTCATTTGTTCACAACAAAGACAACAACATCCCAAAAACCAGATGTGCTCCAACAACAGTTGAAAGCCCCAAAACGAAGTTGTAGAAAAAGTTGAAAAAAAACAACAACAACAACAAAACAAATGAAACAAACAAAAACCACAAAATAGTTAATCGATTCAAAATAAAAGGCAACGTTTATTTTTAGCACAATCAAAATAAATGTTGATGGAAAAAGAAACAACAACAACAGCAAAGTTAAATAAACCAACGAAAAGAAGGAAAAATAATTTGAAGAAAAGTAAACCCGCCGCTTGGAGCAACAAATCGAAGCGAGAAAGAAAGACAACCAAGAAATAAAGAAAAATAGATAGAAAGAAAGAAAGAAAAACCGATGGAGACTTCAAAGACCGATTTGATAGCCATAGCCAAACAACGGGTTTCAACAACAAATCGATCACGTACGACACCAAATGGCACCTATAAAAAGTTGAAAGAGCAACAATTACAGCAACAACTTGAACAATAACAGCAGCATTTGCAGCAACATCAAATAAACATGCAATAATAGTAGCTGAAAAAAAAGTACAACAAATAAAAATACAAATAAAATGAAAGAAAAATGAAAAAAAATAATCGAAAACATTGCTGCGACCGGCTTTTGAAACAACTTTTTTGAGACGCCCCGAACGAGTCGACTCTTTTATGCCAGAGCATAACGAATGCAACGAGGCTTCGGAGCAACTTTGCTGCCTTGTTTACTCAAAAAGCGTTTTGTAATTTATTTAAACGCCGATTTCCAATGATAATCGAATGGGGTTTATTTTATTTTTTGCTTTTTCGTTTTTTTTTTTTGAATTTTTTTTTATTTTTATAATTTTATTTTTGGCGAATTTCGTCTTTAAAGAGCTTTGAGTGATTATGCGGTTTTTGTTGCTAAGTGCCATTCGTTTTCGGTCGTGCGTGTTGTTTTGCAAAAGTAACGTTGCTCGAGGCAGCAGGAAAAGCTGTCATATAATTAAATCTTGAGGTACAAATATAGATATGTATATATGCAAGTATATATGTATACAAAAATATAGGTATGTTCATTTATGTATGCATTTTCCACCTAAAGACTAATTTAGGTTTCTGACCTTGAACGGCGGCTAATGAGCGGTCAATTCTCTAAAACGCAAACAGAAAATCCTTGACCTGACCTTGCTTACATTCTTAAATCGAGGATGAAAGAATTAGAGTGCATTTTAAATGAGTTTCTTTTCGAATGCTCGTAATGTTAAAATTCAAAATTTCACCGGCATTTTGACTCAGAGGTTTGGTTTAACAAACACTTGGAAATCGAACAACTGCAACAACAACAAAATGATACTAATTGTAACAATTAAAATAAAACTCACGCGATTT
This sequence comes from Chlorops oryzae, assembly GCA_020466095.1. Classification (NCBI taxonomy): domain Eukaryota; kingdom Metazoa; phylum Arthropoda; class Insecta; order Diptera; family Chloropidae; genus Chlorops; species Chlorops oryzae. Next base: position 34,532,837 of record CM035806.1, read on the forward strand.
GCGGTAGGCCAAGGCGTTTAATTGATAAATTTTCAAAAGAAAAAAATTTAAAAAATAAAATGCAAACTGTCAACAAAATTTGACTCCACAACATTCAAGCTAAATATAGAAAGCTAATATAGCACATTTGTTTAAATATAGAGCGGAGAACTTCAAGTACGTTAAGGCAATCATGTACGTAAAAGCGATCAGTGATTAGAAAATTCAAAATAAATAATCTTTGGCTTTGTGTACCGCTTGAGGCAGGCATTCATGTTCATAAGTGATTTTGTAACAAAGCGGCAAATAAATAAAACCGTACGGTCTGAAATTTTTCTTCCATTATTTTTTGATAGAATATCGAAGTAAAGAAATCTTATATGAATCAGTAATTGAAAGTAAAGTTTAACCAATATGCTATCATAATGATATAATATATGATATCATCTGGCTTATTGGGCAGTAATTGCCTTACTGATTAGCATTATTTGTAAATAAAATTGATGAATTCTGTGTAGACAACTATAGGTAATGCCGATGCCGTACAGAAAATCTTCTGCTGCAGATAAATTATCTAAGTTCTGAAAGTTTGCCTTACGTGGTGAGCGATATCGGTAATGCATGAATTTCCAATGACATTGCTGTGCTAAAAATAAGGCATTCCGTAAGGAGTTCTTCGCATTAAGGGGACCTTCTGGTCTAGAGCACGAAAATTTAGGGTATTTTCATGATTTTTTTTTTTGGTATTAAGCCAAATAAAAAACGATTTTCTAAGTATGCAGGCTTATTATATTCTTTATTGACAAAAAAAAAAAAATGTTGTAATTTTTTTTTTTTTTTTTGTATTTTAAAAATGGCGTTGAAGTGGACACTCTTTGAAAAAGTACCTCCGTGGTGTGAAAGATTTTGGCAGTTCTGGTAATCGGAAAAAAAAACAAAAATATGTTATTAATCAAAATGAATGCGGCTATGGCAGGAACTAGAATAAAAAATTTTTTTTTTAAATTGACAAAATGGCGCCATTTTTTATTTCAACCATCAAAAACTCCCCTTTTTTTGACAATTTTTTTTATGAAAAAATATGAAGTTCTTGAAATAAAAATTCGATTCTAGTTCGGGCCATAGCCATTGATGTTATGAATAATATATAAAAATTCCAGACAAATCGGTTCGATGGTTTTTTTGTTTTCATTCACACCAGGTCAAAAAAAGTGGTTTTGAGATAAACGCGTTCAAAGTTGCTTTGATCAAGCGCGCTGCGTGCTGTCTCTACCTACTAAAACGGCTGTAGCAAAGAAAATATTGTCAATATCTTCACGAAACTTTGCCAGCATATTCTTAAAAGTCTATTCTTCCGAAATATATAATATAAAAAAAAAAAAAATCAATTTTCAAAAAATTCTAGACCAGAAGGTCCCCTTAAGTTTTTGTAAAAAAATTGAAATTTTTCCCACTGGGTACTTCAGTACCCGAATAAGAGGTCAATTAGTGAAAGTTTTCTAAGACTTTGAGCATATGAGTTGTTTCTCTTACGAAAACCTACATAACGATCTTCTATAAAGGTTAAAACTAGCTGGTTCCAATTTTCAGTTGATGAAAAATGGAAAATATCAAAAAATATATACAATGTATATACATATTTGTATATATAAACAAATCAATCTCTAAAGAGTTAAAAGAAGAATGAAAAATTTTGGAAAAAATTTCACTTTCGCATCTAGAATTTATTGAAATTTGTTACCCAAAGCAACTCCGTTTCTAATCAGAAATAATACTTTCGTCGGGAAGAAAAGGAACCCTAGTCGCGAGTTATTTTGACATATTTAGAATCGTTTGAATTGAAGAAAAATACATTTTCAAAATTTTAAAAATAGTTCAATAAATTTTTTTTCTATGATTTTTTTAAAATTGCCCTTTGTAGAATTGGGACCTCGAAACTTTCCTTTTCTAGTCACTTGCTCATCACTGAATTCCATTCGATTCATTTTTGAATCTTTTGCTGAATGAAACTTGGCTACTCCCCTGGCTGTGTTAATTGGCGATAGCTCAATATTGTTTTTGTACGTTCCAAATTACACCTTTTTGAGCATGGAATGAGTCATTTTGGAGCCTTTTATTAACCGCCCACGAGATCAGTCTCTTTTCAATACTCAAAAGGTCTCGAAAAAGAGTCAACTGGGAAATTTGGGATAAAACAAGTCTCCAAATGCTTTATGAATAGTTTCAAGATAAATTTTGTTTCTCATTGTTTTTTTTTTTTTAATCCAATTTAAACGTTGCAAAAATTATGCCGAACTTAAATGCCGACTTAAATTGTGAAGCTCAATGCTCAAAACTCATACAATGCTGTAAATGGAGGGGCTTGTTCCAAACGCCTGCATTCAAACGTACTCCATACGTACTAAAGTCAATAGAAAGGCAGTAATTCCGAAAAATTAGTAATACGTACTATTGGTGATTTTTTTCGATTAAGTAGATTCTTCTTTTCGAAAAAAAAAATACTCCTGAAAATTATTTCTTCTTCTTTTTTCTTATTCTTTGTATTTGAACAGAATTTTATTTTTTATCACTTTTAAATTATAAAAATATAAAATTTGAAAACAACATGTTTTACGCGCAAAAAGGTACTTTTTCACACATCATTATTTTGGTACTTTTTTTCTTTGAGATATTATTCAATGGCAGCTCGGTTATTGTACGATCATGTAAGCTAACGATCAGTTCGGGCTTGAAACTTGAATTGAGACGTACGCTTTAACGGACGGAAAGCGAAGAAATGTTGATTGTAGTTTGAAGATTTTAAATTTCCAGCTAATAGCGCTGGTTATTAATTAATTAAAAACACAGAAAACAACAAAAATAAAATATAATATAAACAAACGAATATTAATTTCGAAAAAGAAACGAATAAAATCAAGCTGAATTCAAAGCTAAATTTAAATCCTAACGTTTTCTTTCGATCGTATCGATATTTGAGAAATGTGCTTAGACAACATAACCGTTGTTGCTAAGCTTAGAGAAAGTGAAATCAGCTCTTAGAAATATTCACCAGAAGCCGAAATATCATCATAATCAACGAAACCTGCTTGCAGAAAAGAAAACAAAGAAGAAGAAAAAAAAAAAAAAAAAAATAAAAAACTGTTACCTACGAAAAAATACAAACAAACAAAAAATTTTTAAGAAGAATAAGGATCAAAATTAAACATTGGAAAGTTTTTGACTGCTTTTCATATACATACATACATACATATATATTCTCTTGCAAGCGAAAAAAGATTCTTGACATAGAAATTCGTTATTTTTTTAGCGAAGAGAAATTAAAATAAATTGGAATAAAAGAAGAGCAAATAACCTTAAAATGCAGCAACAGAAGGAATGTTTTCCTTGTGACGACAACCAAAAAGATTTGAAAAGGATCAAAAAGTACAGAACCGCAATTTTCGCAGAGTTCCGTGAACTCTCGGCATTTGCCATATGCTCGACTTTTATTTTATTTAGCACGATTTTGATACAAGTCTCGCGCGCATCCGCTGTCTATTCAAGTAAGTTTGCTTTAAAACGATCGCTAATAGAAATTCGAATAATTTGAATTTTAATCTATTTATTTAATAATCTCTTTGATCCTTTGCCCCTTGCCCCAAGCGCCTACCGTTCTCCCTTAATGTTTTGCTATTTTTGCATTTCGAATATGGAAAAAGTCAATGCGATTAAATGATTTTTATTTAAAATGCTCGAATGTATTGATGATGCTCTTCCAAAACAAAAACACCGTTGCTACAATCATTTAACCCCAAGATGACTTAAAACATCAAATAAGCGAACGCCCCAATGGCGGCCAGAGCACACTGTTGAACCAATTTGAAAGCGACTACATCGCTCGAATGTCTCCAAATAGGGCCAAAATTCCCATAAAATTGATTTTGAAATCATCGAAAAACACGAATTTTGGCCCCATAAAGTTTTTTCTGAAGACTTTTCAACCCAATCTCACACCTAAAGACCTGAGAAACTCCCTTCATTTAGGGCAGATTCCCCTAAGCTAGCAACAGTGCCCCAGAATGAAAGCGTTTTACGTGACGATGCCTAAAAGCCCCATTCGACCAACGAAAGGGCTAAGAAATTTACAAAATCAAATTTCTTTAGAAATATACAATAACTAATAATTCATTGTGGAAATTCGAAATGGGTTAAACAGCATTTAAGAATATACTTTTCTAACTGCACTATTGGTTCCTAGAAAAAGGCATCTTTTTTCCCACCTGCCTTCCATTCGCTCGTGTTTTGCGCACTTTAAATTCAAAAATTAGCAAATATAAAACCAAAAAAAAAATATAATAAAAAAATAAATAAGTAATACCTAAATAAATAAAAACGAAGTGTTATCAATAGAAATGAATATATATTTTAATACTCGATAACATACCTATAATTTTGTATGTGCATTTAGAGTGAAAAATACTTATTTAGGATTTGAAGAATTGAACTAACAGAATGACAAGCTATTCATTGGCAGTCAGCGATGATAGATAAGTGTGCCATAATGAGGCACTTTTCAAGATTTTATGATTAATAATAATAAAAATAATAATCCCTTTTGCATTATTTAGCATGTAGTAAACAAACACATGCAGTCGAACACAGCTGTAGGAAAATTCTTAAGAGATTCTATCACAAATTCGCCATAGACAAGATCGATAAAATATATCTAAGTTTGACTATAGAAACCTACGAGTATTGTTAATAAGACGTTTGGGGCTTTTCCTACTTTTGCCTAATTTTCGATGGTCTTACTCAAGCACTCAATGCATTTCCTACAGGGCGCCTAACGCGTTCCAATGACGCTCGCAAAGCATCAGATTTCACTACGAGTGAGGAAATATGGCGAGCGTGAAATATTAAAGCATTTAAGAAAACACAACATAACATAACATACGTAACAAAAAACCATAAACGATGAATTCAAAGACGATCTCTAGATGTTCTAACAATTGATTTACACTAACGCGCTGATGTATTCGGTGCGATAATTACAAGCGAATACTTAGCATTGAATGACATAAGCTGGTGTGGCTAAACGCTAATATGACTATTGTAAATGACCTTCCAGACTGCCAGAACAATAGAATATTTATTTCGAAGCTAAAGCTGCTTATTGGATGTTGAATTTTGTAGAAAAGCCTCGTAGGTGTTTAAAGATTGTGAAAATGGAATTTTTTTTTATAAATCTGTAAGAGCCGATGAGTTTTTTTTTTTTTTTTGCTTTAGATGAAACTACCATTTATATACGGTGGGGAAAAAATTTATTGGACATGCTTTTAAAGAGACCCAAAAAAATAGGTTCACGTATCTATTTTCAGAGACAGTCTCAAAGGGCTTTTAGGCTAGAAGGTCATGTAGAGGACATCGCAAGATGTGCTTTCTTATGCATTCCTTCGTTTAAGTCAGATTTTATTCATTCAACAAATATCGCATTGCATAATCGATTAATTTGAATTTTAAGCGGTTAAGAATGAGGCTTTCGATTTGCACTGAAAAAATAAAATATACAAAAATTTAACTCAAAACTTAGAACACTTAGGACCCGATTAAACTGCATTAGCTAAAAATTCGGAGAAGTTTTTCACTCACACTGAATTGTTGAAACTCTCAGGGCAAATATGTGCATTGGAAGTAAAATAAAATAAAACTCTTCTCCGAAGATTGGGTGAACTACAGAAAAACAGCACAAAATGACAATAACAAAAACCAGTTACTGTTGTTTGTTTGAATTTTTCTTTGTTTTTTATTATTGTGATTTTTGTTTTGTTTTGTAGCGTTAAGCATACCAGTTCAGGTTGACCCTTTATGGCCTTCATGAGTGCCAGACCAGATTGTATTGTGCTGGTTGGCACGAAATGAAAACCTTTGTAGTACAGTGAATGCTATATAAAGTGCAATCAAAAAATTAAAAGCAACAAACAATATTTTAAAACTAATAAATGAAATTTAAAAAAGTAATAATTTCAAGGTTTTTATTTTAAATTTTTTTTATGGATTCTCGAATGCTTTATTATTCTCTCTAGCTATCTCTCACTTTCTCTCTCTCTAACTCTCTTTCTCTAACTATTTCTCTAACTCGCTCTCTCTATCTCTCTCTCTCTCTCTCTCTCTCTCTAACTCTCTCTAACTCTCTCTAACTCTCTCTTTAACTCTCTCTCTCTCTCTCTCTCTCTCTCTTCTAACTCTCTCGGTCTCTCTAACTCTCTCGGTCTCTCTAACTCTCTCTCTCTAGCTCTCTTTTTAACTCTCTCTCTCTAACTCTCTCTCTAACTCTCTCTCTCTCTCTCTCTAACTCTCTCTCTCTCTCTCTCTCTCTAACTCTCTCTCTCTCTCCTAATCTCTATCTCAACTCTCTCTCTCCTTCTCTAACTCTCTCATCCTCTAACTCTTCCTCCCTATTGTTCTCTCTAAACTCTTCTTCTCATAACTCTCTTCTCTCTTTCTAACTCTCTCTTCCCTCTAACTCTTCTGTTCTAACTCTTTCTTTTTCTTTTTTAATCTCTCTCTCTCTCTCTTAACTACTTCTACCCTTATCTCTCTAACTCTCTCTCTCTCTCTATCTCTCTCTCTACTCTCTATCTGAATCTCTACTCTCTCATCTACTCTCTAACTCTCTCTTCTAACTAATCTCTTCTCTCTCTAATTCTCTCTCATTCTTCTATCTCTCTCTCTCTCTCTTATTCTCATCTCCCAACTCTCTCCTAACTCTCTCTCTCTCTCTCTAACTCTCTCTCTCTTCTCTAACTCTCTCTCTCTCTCTCTCTCTCTCTCTCTCTAACTCTCTCTCTCTCTATCTCTCTAACTCTCTCTAACTCTCTCTCTACTCTCTCTTAACTCTCTCTCAAACTCTCTCTCTAACTCTCTCTCAAACTCTCTCTCAAACTCTCTCTCAAACTCTCTCTCAAACTCTCTCTCAAACTCTCTCTCAAACTCTCTCTCAAACTCTCTCTCAAACTCTCTCTCAAACTCTCTCTCAAACTCTCTCTCAAACTCTCTCTCAAACTCTCTCTCAAACTCTCTCACTTTCTCATCCTCTCACTCTCTCACTCTCTCACTCTCTCACTCTCTCACTCTCTCACTCTCTCACTCTCTCACTCTCTCACTCTCTCACTCTCTCTCTCTATCTGTCTATCGTAGAACGTGGTTTGAAAAGGGGGAGTACGGAACTACAGATGGCATTGAAATATTGGTGTCCTTTTAAAGAGTGTAAAAGAAAAATAACTTATTTAAGTTAAATATGTATTAAGCTATTACATCTAAGATATGTTAAATGTGTCTCTCATGCGAGAAAAAAAACATAAATATTTCGTGTTTTTTTTTTCAATGGAAATTTTTATCTTCGAATAAACTAAAATAAATATTTACATTGCGAATGCATCTCGTTTCAATAAAGTTTATTGACTCGTTCATGCACTTATGCCTATTGTAAATTTTTCATTCGAATAAGCACGCATGGCTGGCATATGCGAAGCGATCAAAATCAATTTACTTCCACTTAGCTGTATAAAAAGTTTAACTAAATAACCCTCATATTAACTGATGCGGTCGAGTAGAGAGTAGAAAAGAGCTTAACAGAATAGAGTCGAGCAGAAGAAAGGCATGGAGAGCGGGGTGGTGCAATCATAGAATATTGTTTTTCTTTTTCTTCTTTCTGTTTAAGTGTTGCCCAGAAAAATTCTTGCGCTTTCATATACATATGTATGAATATATGTATGAAACTAAAGAAAGACGCATCGTAAGCAGCATCTACTTATTTCAATTACCTCAAGAGCATTTCACGAACTGTGGTTTTTATAAGCAAAGCCTTTGTGGTATACCAATGATGACCATTGCATGCCATCGCTTATGCAACATGGTGCATGCAACATTGCTCTTTATAGCATCATTTATTTCCTTCAAGCGAATGCACCTTGTAGGAATGCGCCCCCATTATGTTATGTGAACGACTTCAAAATTATGGAATTTATTTTGAATTAATTACAAAAGAACATGATCTTTTAGGGCCATGCGGAGTTGGCTCAGAAGTTCTTGCATTTGCCTAAGGGTCATCCAATAGAATGAGATCCAATGCTCCACAGGAAGTAAAAGACGGTAGTAGATCCAAACTCCTATTTCAATTCATAAGTAGGTAATTATTTAATCAAACAACATAGAATTCAAAGATTCCATTGTTCCCTTTAAAAGAACTTGACTGTATCTTCTGGAAAAACACCTTGAATTACTTATAATGCTGAATAAAATGTCTCGAAAAGCGGTCAACGCTGGTGAGTCAGTCGCTGTTCATCTTAAATTAAATGAAATCAATTTTAAAACGGATACGAACAATTTATTGACCTAGAGGGATAATGTCAACGGTTATTTGATTGCCTCGATAATGATTTATAGCAATTGATCTAATGAAAGTCAGCCCGATCGTATCATGTATTTAAGTATTTTTAACACTACTAAATATCAATCGGACGTACGTACGTAGATATGTCTTCCCTTCGGAGTCACAAGTGACGAGAACAATGAGATCAAGAATTTCCACGGGTAAGTTTAGGCGTACTACTTTCATAGATATATCAGGCATTTTGTATTTTTCAAATGGATCTATAGAAAATGGCGCCGAAGCAAAGTCCTCGATGAGACTGGCTCACAACACTGCGAACTCAATTGCAAGCGAAGTTCAACAGTTGGGGGAAATTAGGTTTTTTGTGGTTTTTTTTATTCATTCGAGAATGCAAATGAATGCAAGTTCGAAGGCACAGCGTACTGACATCAACAGCGAGGGATCAGAGCGGAAAGCAAGAAATTAACATTTTCTAAATAAATAAAAGATAAATTAGAAGATTTCAGTTACACAATTAAGATGATTCCTCGCATCTGTATATATTCCCCTTGCCATTCCCAATCGCATTCGAACCTTAAGCTTAAGCAAATAAGTCAAGCAAACGATTTTAATGGAAAACGATTTCTGCATAATTACGATATTACCTAGAGCTTTTCTATTCTATGGGGCTTCACTGAATATCTTAAGCTATTTTTTTTTTACAATCTTTTCGCTTTTGTAAATCGTAAGTGAGTCAAGAAGATAAAAAAAAAGAAATAAAATAAAAAACACACTCACACCTAAAAGGAAAGAAAAACAAAAGGCAGACTACTCATAAATCTGAAAACGGGACAAAGAAACAACGAATTTTACTCTTTAAGGGAAACGAGCAAAAACAAAATGAATTAAAAAATGGGGAAAGTCTGCAAGCAGAGAAAAAATTGAATGAAAGACAAAAAGATTTTAAAATGCAAAGGGAATAACGCAACATTTACATTTTGTTGTAAGCTTAAAACAGTGATACAGTTAAAGAACCCCATAAGCCACTGGTGAAGATACGACGGACGAGATACATGCGTATTTTATAGCGATTCGAATGAATTATAGCGCACAATGGCAAAAGTAACACAGCCAGACGCACAACCACACAGAGCACAGAGCCCAAAGAGATAGGTGAGAGTTTGCAAGAAGCAAAAGTGACAACAACAAAAACACAGAAAAAATGAATAGATGTATCAATACAAACGTGCATTGGAGTTGGAAGAACGGAGCATCGAGAATCGAGAAATGAGGAACGAAACTGCTGAAAAAAGATCCCGATTAAAATGAAAACATGAAAATGGGCTTTGCAAAAAATAAAAAAATAAAAATATAAAAAAAATATTACACCCGGAGGGTTTATTGAGCTGGAAGACATAATTATTCACCTTCATTGGATTTATGTCTTCATTCTTCGCCACTTGAATAGAACTTTGCTGCCATTATTTTTAGTTTCCGATTAATTAAAAGATAGTAAATTATTTAACAAAGCTTCAATTCTTGTACGGTTGTTAAATTTGGGGTTGCCAGACAACTAATGTATTTTTTTTTTTTTTTGGTACCACCTGCAACATAGGATTTTTTTGATTCATGTAGGATTCTTCTTCATATTATGCTCCAACGATGGTTTTTCGATTTCACAAAATGACTTCCTTTTATTTTTTTCTTGAGAAGGCAATTTTGTGTAGGTTTTTTTTTTCCTTAGAATTCTTTGCTCATGGGTTAGTATTAAGAATACTTCTTATTCAGCTTGAGTTCAGCTCTTTGCTTGAAACTCAAAAAACTTCGAGTTTCAAGAATTTGAAGGTGTCCTTACAATCACGCCTAAACTACTGAACCGATTTATATGTTTGGTACGGACATAGTCGAGAGCCTGAGAAAGGCTGATTTTCAATGCTAAAACGGGCTGTAAGCTGTTGAAATAGGGGATGTAACTTATTTTATAGACGTTCGCCAGACATGCCACCGTAACATTTACAATTGAAGGTTAGATAGAGGAGGACAGATGGAAAAGGAGTGATGAAGAGCGGCAAGGAGAAGGGGTAAAGAGGGTGAAAGAGATGAAAAGAGTAAGAAAGAGAGATTAAGAGTGAGAGAGAGAGTGGGAGAGAGTGAGAGAGAGAGAGTGGGAGAGAGTGAGAGAGAGAGAGTGGGAGAGAGTGAGAGAGAGAGAGTGGAGGAGAGAGGAGAGAGGGAGAGAGGGGAAGAGAGGGGAAGAGAGGGGAAGAGAGGGAAAGAGAGGGAAGAGAGGGAAAGAGAGGGAAAGAGAGGGAAAGAGAGGGAAAGAGAGGGAAAGAGAGGGAAAGAGAGGGAAAGAGAGGGAAAGAGAGGGAAAGAGAGGGAAAGAGAGGGAAAGAGAGGGAAAGAGAGGGAAAGAGAGGGAAAGAGAGGGAAAGAGAGGGAAAGAGAGAGAAAGAAGGGGAAAGAGAGGGAAAGAGAGGGAGAGAGAGATAGGGTGACTGAGGGAGGGCGAGGGAGAGAGAGGGGCAGAGAGAGAGAGAGGGAGGGGAGGTTTTACCACTTATGTTTATCAGAAAGCTAAGCAGATAATGAACTTAATTTTTGATCGGAAATTTGTACTAATTGATAATTTCTTCGAAGGCGGTGCGAAGTTCGCAGGGTATTCTATTAAGTTTTTTTTAAGGCGGAAGACAGCAATTTGAAGTGCGAATCAACCATTAATCCATTCCATTTCCATTAAAAAATTTTTTTTAAACAATGCAACCAGTTGCGAGATGTGCTAAAGACACTCAGAGTGAACGGTGATGCTATACGTAAAAAAAATTGGATATTGAAAACGAACAATTATTTGTTTTGAAATTTTTAAAAAATATGTTAAGTAATATTGACAGTAAGTGCATTTTATTGGGGCAAAAACTGCAAAAGGTAATCCTAGAAAAGGTGATGCAAATGCTTTCCATAAATATCCTTCCCAAACGGCAATGAAAACTCATTACAGCAACCCTCTTACATTAAAACCGAATAAAGAAAGGACCAAAAATTAGAGACAGCGAGAAAAAAAATAACAAATTAAGAAATGTTGGTGAAATCTTGTAAATTTCCAAACCGAGTCAAATGACAACTCAACGAACACGAACTCAGCACAGTCGAACTTTCGAAGAACTGCACCGAACTGTTCCGAACTGTACTTCTTGCTTCTTGCTAGCCAATTTCTTAATTCTCCAGACCAAGCAAGAGTGCGTTCAAGTTTTGACAGCGCCAGCATTGCTAAAATAGGCCAAAATGTTCAAGAAAGCACAAATTCATACAAAGACGAAACGAAGAGAGACCGGAGAACCGAACGAACCACAGTAAAACCGAGTCGCATATGCAACAAGCGTAAACAAGACTCTGAAAGAGGTTAAGCAAATAAAACTAAACACAAAAACTGAGAACAAAAGAAAACAGACAACGGAAAAAAAAAAAATAAAAAAATATATAAATGTAAAACAAAAATATCGCAGAGAAAAGTCCAAAACATGAAATTGCAGCGACTAACGAACAAACAAACTTAAAAGAGAAGAAAAAAGCAATAAAAATAAATGAAGAAAAAAACTTTTGGGGAACTTGACATGCATTCAGCCTAACGTACTGAGCTGAGTTGCCCCACAACTCGTTGCGTTTTCCTTAACGGGATTCACTCCGGATAAGTGAACTTCAAATGAAGTTGCCGTTTTTTGCTGCCAGACAGACAGACAAACGGACATAGAGAGACGGCACGATAGAAAGAACTCTCCGCTCTGTGTTGTCGGCTGGACTAGGTGCGGATATAATCTTCCCCGTTGGCAGCAAGTAGCGCGACCACATTGCATTAAGTAGCAACTAGAGGCAGTCATAGAACTGCATTAGGGAACGCACATTGCAGCATAGCAAAAGTTGCTTCATTCGATGTGAATAAATTTTGATAGAGCTGCCGTTCGCTGTGGCATGCAACAATCGCTACAATCGCTGCAATCGCTGCCACATTGTGGAATGAACGGTTAATTCTTATGAGTCAAAACAGCAGCTTTTCATGGCCTAAAAACAAAGCAAGCCGGAATTACCGGTAGAGCTACTTGAATGACTTTGACACGCAGCGATTGCAAAGCGCTCGAAACGATTAATTTTTTGGGAAACAAATCGAGCGCTTCAAAATTGCAGTTTTATTTCATAGTCGAGTCTAGCTAGTGTTAACCCATACACTGGGGCTTATACTACAGATTATGCTGGTATTCAAGCTAAGGAAAAACCTTCGCGAGAAGAACGTTCAAAGATCCTCAGGAGAACACAAGAAACACACGTCCTTATTGTATTTTTATACTCAGAGTAAGCAGGGTAACTATATTAGTGTTGTGCGAATCTTGTAACAGCTTGAACTATGATCCACAGATATAGACAAATACAGTTGAACTTCGATTAACTGACTTATTAACCGTAATATATTAACGTATAGTAGTAGTTATTTATTACCTTATTAACCGTGATTTACCTTATTATCGTATGCACATGTCCATATGATGCTTGTTTGTTTTTATTCGTATAATACATAATCCTATATTAAAATTCGTGATTCCTAAAACATAACAGACTTCCATAAAAGATTCTTAAATAAATGTTTGTATTCTAGAGATATGAATAATGTTTATAGACGCAGATTTACAGTTTTTGTCAAAAATAAATAAAAATAATAAAATTATACATGTAAAATTTTACTCTTCAACTGATTTTCGTATCCGTGATAAGCCCGGTCCCGAGCATCACGGTTAATCGAAGTTCAACGTATATATATATATATATATATTATTGGACAGGATCGAAAACTGAATCGATTTAGACATGTCCCTCTGTCCTTCCGCGCGTCCGTGGTCGGATCTCCTAAAAAAAAAACGGATGGAGCAATCACGTCAATATTCGGCACACAGGTATATCGGGCCCCGAGTATGATCCTAAGTAAAAATGGGCAATATGCGCCCACTGCCATGCCCACAAGTGGACATTTTTCGAAAAACTTCCGAAGTAAAAGGCATAGAAGCTTCAAATCCGAAACATAGGTCGACCAAGAGGAATAAAAGGTGTAGGGGATTTTTTGTGCTCCGCCCACAAACATTCATTTTACGCAACTTCCGTGTAGAAGGGCAAAACATACTGCGCCAATATTGTCGGGACGCTGGCTATATGAAAGGCGGGCTTGATCGACTTTAGCTTTCTTTCTTTTTTTTTTTTTTTAATTAGCTTAAAAAAAATTCATTTGTTGACCTTATATGTAAATTTTCGTACATATTTAAACCAAATAAAGCAAATTAAACATTGATCCACGATAATGTGAACAGCCTCGGTAATATGAACAAGCCTTGCAAAAGTTTGTTCACTCTATCCAGAGTCGAGTGTGTAATTAATTTGTTTTTAATAAAATTTTTAAAAAAATATTTATATCGATTTTTTCACTCAGAAACGAGCGATTTAACCAAAAAAAAAAAAAAACCGGGTATATTTATTAGTTCTTGAAAGCCGAAAAAGCTTAAAAAACTTATTAATTTAATTTTTTACTAGATGCAAATTCTTATTGCTCATCACATGACAATGTGACGCTCATTCGAAATCGGTTTTACTTCGTCTTCTTATGTTTGTTTTTAATTTTTATTTTCATTTTGAATACCTTCATTAAAAAAAGCAGAGGCGTAGGTAAAAATGCACACAAATAAATAAACTAATTAATAAAAAAATAAAAAAGGAAGAAATTCGCAGTCACCTTTTCGGTTTCTCAAAAGTATCTCAACTTAAGAATTACAATCACAGTCACAATCGCCACTACATAAGATACTTTGCATATCAAATTAAATCTATATAAAGAACAAAGTACGCAAATTAATAAACGCCTTTTATGTGTCTCTAAGGTAGATCGAAAGAAAAAAAAAGTATTTAAATATTTGTAAAAGAATTTTTTCGCAGTGTTTTCGCATTCGCTTTTTGTGTCTTTTTCCTTAAGGCCGAAACTTTAGTGAATCGACTAAGCCAGAAAACCCGTTTCTCAATCCAAGTATGAGTAATTTTGGTTCACAATTAAGAATATTTAAGTTTCTTAAAACAAAACGGGTTTTTGTTGTTGTTGTTGCTATTGTTTTTGTCGTTTTTGTTGTAAATTTAAATAAGAGATCCATCCCTACTTATGAAAATTCCCGCGAAGCTTTAACGGCGACGCCTTTATTCGTTACGATGCAGAGATTACAGTCAGTCCAATATACCACACAGACCATCAAAATTTCACACGAGGACTTCGTACGTATTGGGTAGCGTTATCTTAAATCGATACCCGCCCTGATGGCCTAACGATGAATGGAATTGAGTGCCTACCCAGTGCAGCCGAATGCCTGTTCAGCATACCAATTTTATCTTCAAGATTTTTGGCCATCCTCTCCTAATCATTGATCACAGCCGCAGCGAGACCCCATGATGATGATGATGATAGTGAGGTGATGATGATGATGATGGTGAAGTTGGTGATGATGAGGATGATGGAGATGATGGTGATGATGGTGATGATGATGGTGATGATGATGATGATGGCGAAGTTGGTGATGATGTGATGATGATGGTAGGGTTGGTGATGATGATGGTGATGTTGGTGATGATGGTGATGATGGTGATGATGGTGATGATGATGATGATGATTGTGATGATGATGGATGATGATGGTGATGATGGTGATGGATGATGAGTGATGATGATGGAGTGTGATGATGGATGATGGTGATGATGGATGTGATGATGATGGTGTGGTTGGTGATGATGATGGTGATGATGGTATTGACGGTGTTTGATGACGGTGATGATGACGGTCATGGTGATGATTATGACTTACGCACGTTCTTGCTTCATCACGTCTCGAAATTCTTCAGAAATTCTGCGAGTCTTAAGTGTCCCATTTGACAAACCAAATGAGAATTATAGGCATCATGCTAACATTTTATTCTATGCACTGATGCCAGAACGAGTGTTTTTCCGTTTTAATGGAATTTTTCGATTTTACCTTTAACCAAAAATCACTTCAAATGTTTACAAGGGATTTTTATTGATCACTTTCCTAAAGAAAACAGAAATAAAGAGTTTTTTTTTCAATATTCAAGGGAAAAGAGTCACCAAAATACTGCCTAGCATCAGTGCTGTTTACAAAGTATGGAGAATTGAGCAAGAAAGGTTTTAAAATTCGGCTTATTTTTTATTACCACGTGATATTAAATGAGGAGGGATACTTATGCACAGTATTTTATTAAATTATTATAGGACCACCATTAATTTTTTAAATTTAAATCTTTCAAATGGTGGATATTTAAATGTTAAACAGCTCAAACATGCTTGATTGAATCACTAGCAATTTTCCAATAAAATAAGTTTACATTTTAAAATATATCTTCCGATAGTACTATCGATACTTTCAATATTACAGACTATCGAATATCGAGACTATCGATGGTCGCAACTATCGATATTTCTCCAGCTCTATTGAGAAGTGTTTTTCATTCTGGTTGTTTTTTGGCAGTCCCGCGCTTGTCCGATTGCGTGACATGTGTGAATTTGTGTGTGCGCCCATAGCCATACGTAAATCTGTATTTGGACGTTGTGTACCTTTTTTATATTTTCGCCTTTTCTGCTTGTGATGAGACGATTGAGACGATTTGCTTTCTCATGAGAGCGAACTCTCTGCTCTAAATCGGTTTGTACTTTTGTGTATTTGAGTGGTTTTTGGGTGAGGGATGTTCGGGGATGTGGTATGGGAGAGTGTTTTTTATCTTTTCCGTGCGCCACTCTCCCACAAACCAACTTTGTTGTCACGTAAAATGAACGATGAACATGTTGAACGCACATTGAATTCGCCGTCGTTAGATACTCGCATTTCGAGTGTCCTATCATCGATTTAATAGACGTTATCACGTCAAAAAGTACTTTTGTTTATACCAGAGTTGTATTTACTTAGTGATGTCAATATAATCCGCGAATGGTAAATAGCTATCTGATTGAATCAAATATATATTAAGCCTTATGTCAAGTTAATGAGTCATTGAAAACACATTACAGACGAGTTTTTTGCACTCTTAATGATGAAAAAAACATTTCATTTGAATAAAATTCGCAAATGAGACAAATCTTCATCCGACGCATTAGTTTTATAAGTGTTCGAAATAGTTAATTGGACTGATTTCAATGTAATTTTATGGAATCACTAATTTTTGTTTCTTATGATAATTAGGAAAAGTTTATAAGAAGTATGTCTGTAGAATGATTTCAAAAAACTATACATACAATACCTGATATATTGCACAGGTAAGCAGTGGTTTTGATGCCGGGATTTCATTAAAAATTTTATATAAGCGGGTCAGCTCAGGTGAAAATCATGAGAGTTGTTTTTGGGTTTGAATTATGAGAAATTATATTTTTTCACAAATCGTTTCATATCTTGCACATTTTCAATATGATATAATTGAAATTTGTTTTCGGAGGCTTAGTACTTAGTAACATCTTTCAAACCCTATAAAACGCATAATTTTAGTAACATTCGGCCTATTCATGAGACCGTGGTATCGTGGCAAAAGTGCAAAAGTGGATGATTTTTCAATAAAAGTTGTTGTCGGAAGCTTAACTAAATATTTACACTTTTGCCACGATACCACGGTCTCGTGAATAGGCCTATTATTTCACATGCCATAAAAGGCAAATAAACTGTAAAAATCGAAGAATTGCGAAGCTCATAACTCCAACACTACCAGCTCCATATTCTTGACAAAACTAACACTTCATAGATAGTAATATTGACTTTGATACCATAACCACCACAATAAGTTACTTTAGTTTTTTCACGTAAAAGCTGAACAGATGAAGATTTTACACAAAATTGATGGTAGCTCCGAAGCTACACCTAGACTAGACAAACTAGAACAATTTTTTCTGATATCACCCTTATTCGAAATTCTTAACGAAACCCGGAACCAAGAAAAATATTTCATTTGTTGAGCTGTGTTAAAGATATTATTATTTTTATATGATTCTATTCAGTAGCGAATAACGGATGGAATCATGAGCGAAAAGAAAGGAGCAACAAGAGCAAGAGCGTTCACGCACAACGTGAGTGGACCAAACAAAATGTGACATAGCTTCATTATTTCGAATGATATTTTTAAGAGATGCATTCCAAATAGAAAGCTATCAATTAAATTCTTTATTCTGTGTTACAAATTCTAAGAACGTTATTAAGTCATTTAGTATTCCTCGTCTCCCATTTATAGGTAATTAAAATTTCTACCGGAACTTTTAATTTTCTTAGGTTCTTGAGCTCTGGCCCCTTAGCCCAGTAACTATTTATTAAAATAGCTGTTTTTTTTCAATTTCCTAGAAAAATGGACCTCTTTTCAAATGTTTAGTAATTGATGACAAAAGCGGTCCCTTAAATTACTGGCTTGAAGAGCTGTTATTTGCTTTTGAAAAAAATAGCAATCAGCTTTACGATTGAAGTACACTCCCCGGATATGAGCAGTCTCATATTGTAGTTCTTAAAATTCCTCGACGTCATTTCATTGTAAGCACTTTTGCTTGGCTTTTCAACACGGGTAGAATAGGATAGGTACACACCATCCTAGGTATTGCAAAATAATCGTGCAGTTCCGAGGATAGCAGATATGAATGAAAACAGCTGCTTTCTCAACAATTCCATTAAGTTTTTCCCAATGAAAGAATTAATTCATAAATTTCAACGATAGTCGCCTCTGTGTGTATGTCCGGCCCGAGTTGGAGTTCACGTCTCTTCGAGTTCATTCACGTGGCGTGCGGGTTTTTTTTTTACACTGTAAACTCTAATTAGGCATACAATTAGCCTTAATTAGCGGTTTGAACGATTTGAATAGCGAAACAATAATTTTTTTTGACTTTTCTTTTTTGGAATGATTAACCTTTTTTATTTATTTTTTTTATTATTTTTTGTTTGTACGAAGAACATAAAAATAATGGTTGGTGATTATCAATTGTGTGACGATTTCGCAAAAGGCTCTTTACACTTTAACATATTTTCCGAAGAGGATGGGATGAGATGGATCCAAACAGTCTCCGAATTTTATGGTTATTAAAAGGATCATCTTGAAGCTCAAGTGATTAAGTCTGAGTTGTAAAAAGCTTCGAACCGATCATTGAATAGGTACTCCCTACATATGTATATACATACTTGTGTACTTTAACAGTGAAGGGTAGCAGCCCAGCAAACACTTGGAGTCCTAAATGAGTCCTTTATGGATTCTCATTCGGAGTGTGAGCCCTCATTATGAGTTCATTACGGAGTCCAAAATGAACGTGATTTCCTTCTTGCGAAGGCCGTCCTATATGAGTCCGAAATAATATACCGAAGAATTTATTCCTGACCCATATTTCTGAGCACTACGAATTTGTTTGCTGGCAAACGTTTTCTTTTGAAACTTCTCTCAGGCGGGAAACTTCCTCAGTTTGAGATTTTTCTTTTTCTTTTATACGTAAAGCGGCTCACAAACGCTTTAAAAGATTGATCAATCGGATTTATAAAGGAATTTGTGGGCAGCTTAAAGATTCATGGAAGTGTTAAAAAAACAAAAAACTCATTCACACAATCAAACATCCCAGATGGCATTTTTTGAAATTTTTCAATCAAAAGGGAGTCTTCTTTGTCGAGTCTCCTTTCTGATTGAAATAATCAATAATATGCGCTCGTTTTCTGATCAGTAATGATACTTTTATCGGGAGAAAATAGAACTCTAGCCGGGATTTTATTTGATATCATTTGCGAGTCGTTTCGGGTCATGTTTGTTACCATTTTCGAGTCTTTTTTTGTACTCATATTTTGAGTCTTCTATTGAGTGAAATAGTACATGGCAACAGGTTGAATGATCATATTTCAATCTCCTGCATGATAAATTGGCGATTACTCTATATTTTTGGTTTTTGTACTTTCAATACGAATCGCTTGAATGAAACATAATTAAGAGTCGTTTTCGAGTCTTCTTTTAATCTTCCATGAGATCAATCGCTTTTAAATCATCCAAGGGGGCTCGAAAAAGAATCGTATCTGAATGTTCTCATAAAACACGTCATCCAAATGCTAGCTGGGACTGAACTTAACTCATCGCATGTTCTAATCATGTTTTTTCAAATGATTGAGATCAAGATTTTTTTCTTCCCATCTGTGTCACCTTGTATGAGTCTGACGGGTGGGCACTTTAGTTATCTGTAAAACCAATAATAGTTAACTCAACGAACCTAAATATGCACATGTGTATATTCATTTGCCATTTGTTGCTTGTGTTGTGAAAATTTAAAGCGGGTCAGTACCCTAAGCTCAATAGACCATTTCTCACGTACACTCATCTGTGGACGGCATTCAAATACTCTCATTGCTCATAGACCAAAACGAACTGCAGCAATTGACCCAATTCGAATACGCGAGCAAAAAAAAAAAAAATAAAAATAAAACGGCAACAACAATAACAACCTCTATTTTCTATAATTTCTGTAATAATGTTTTCTCGCATGTGGCGTATGGCGTATGAACGCGAAGAGCATCGTTAAATCGTTGAAATCGTTAAAATCATCGAGAATGTCAAAATGTGTGACCGAACGCATCGGAACTATAGGTACCTTTTTTGTGATTTTTTTCATGAATTTTTGTATTTTTCCTTTTTTTTATAAACCTTGTTTTTTTTTGTTTTGTTTTCAATTAATCGCTTCGGTCCGACACAGTCGGTTAGTCAAGCAATCAGTCTCGTTGCAACTTCAATCGTTGTCAGCGACGACTTTTGCTACCGTTCATCGGAACGGGCGGTAATAATTACGGCGATGAGTTGGATTCGGTGATACTGATAAGCAACCTCGTGTCGAGCATCATGATGCCTACTCTCGCTTACATAGTTATATATTGAAGAAAAAATAAAAAAATTAGAAAACGAAAAAAAAACACAATGAAATTTACTGTCGGCAAGGGACTTAAATTTGACGTTAATTTGCTTCAGTGATTTTCATGCATTCTCGCGATATTTTCAATGTCTTCCCCATCGGAAAGCTTTTAAGATGGGGGTTAAGACTGTGAGGTTCGCAATGCTCACAAACAACAAATTATAACCACATTAAGTCCGCGTAAATAGCAATTAAATGTCGTTTAACTGAGCTACATACGTACATACCAATGTGCATATGTGGACATGTGGTAATTGGAAAATTCTACCTGCGCTAGTGGCTTGATAAAATCGAAAATAGGTCATTGCTATAGCATAGGTTAAAGCAATTCATCGGAATGTCCATTATGTAATTAGGTAGTGAAATTGTGGAAAACCGCAAATAATTATTTGCTAAATTATTGACTGACTGACATAATACCATTGCCAATAATTTGTATGCACATTTATTCAAAGCGTTCCAAGAAAAGGGCTTTCCCATGTTGATGTTTTTATACCCGATACACGCTGTGTCGATGGTATATTGGCGTTTGTGTGGTTGTAGGTAACACCCAGACGCAGTCTAGATAGACCATACAAAATATATATAGAAATGATCAGCGTCACTAGGAGATTCGATTAAGCCATGTCTGTCTGTCTGTCCGTCTGTTTGTATACAGTTATCTTATCGAAGGAGTTGAGCTATCTTGACAAAACGTGCTCACGGCGACATGATTCAGAACAAGTTCGAGAATGGACCCGATCGGACCATTTTTAGGGGTACCTCCAGTACTAGGGTCTGTTACGAAAATCACAAAAACTGCTCTAAAATCGAAGTTTTTCAACATATTTTGATGAAATTTGATATTTGAATATGCTTCAAGGCAAGTAATACGATTTCCAAAAAATTTTAAAGTGGGCGTGGCATAATGACGTTTTTCGAAAATTGTCCCCTACACCCGCAATTCAAATGGGACTTGAAATTTGGCACTTATGCTTCCTTTGTAGCCATAAACATCTTGCCCAAAAAATTTTCTTGATCGGTCCATTATTAAGGGTACCTCCAGTACTAGGGTCTGCCACAAAAATCTCAAAACTGCCCCAAAATCTGACTTTTTCGAAATATTTCAATGAAACTTAGAATTTGATCGTATATTTAAGCCTCCAATTAGAATTGCAAAAAAATTGGAAAAGTGGGCTTGGAAAAGGGGCGGGTTTCATAAAGAAATTTAACAAAAGTTGGTATATGGGGCCCCCTCATGGCCTTAAAAACCTCTTGAATATTCTTACTTAGTGGTCCTGTTTTTGGGCGTGGTTCAAAAATTATTTAAACATATGTCTGTGTCGGGTATTTTATTGTCAGGGTCGCCTGAATATAACACCCTTACTTGTTTTTTTTTTTTTTTTTGCACTTCTATAAAAATGGAATATTCTGATATCTGTAGGCATACAAAACTTTCTTCTGCATTTTAAAGAATACCATAAAATTGTAGGTTACGCATCCTTATGCATTAATTTTCTATCCCATTAAAGATGTTTTTCAATTAAGGGGGGCTGTCTCATTTTTTGTTAGAACATATGGGTATTTCCAGAAAAAGTAAACTTTTTGTCACGTCCGAACATATCTAAGAATTGCCTTTCTGATCGGCATAAAATTTTCATAAGTATAAAATTCCGGAAGAGCTGCACGATAATAAATAGTTAGAAACAAAATTGCCCTTTTCCACATTCTTCAATTCGGGACTTAAAATTGATAAAGTAACTGTCACGTCCGTTTGGAAATACCCATATAGCCTTCTTTGTCGAGCAAGGTCTGCGCTAAAACGAGTATTTTTTGCATTGCTTCAAACTTTGAACGCATTATTTATCTTGAAACCACATTTTTTGAACTGACGGCCACAATTTCTCCAGTTTAACTGGACCGATTTTAATGAAATATGGATTCGATGCAGAATTTCCACTACTATCGGCTGAAGCTCAATTACGATTTGAACAAATTTTTTTCGATATTTTTCACAATGATCTACAAAAAAATATACCCGAAATCAATGGGTCATTTTTAAATGTTTGTTCAAAAAAAAAAAAAATCGCAAAATTATTTTCGAGCTTCACCCGATAATGACATCTATACTGATTATAATCCCGTTTTTGTTTTTCATTTCAAACAACTTGGAGACTAGAAATCACGGCCACCAGCACTACACCTTTTCTTGGAGTCTCCACATTGAGGGCCGAGAGTTTTTTGAACCACCGTAACATAATAAAAAGTGTTTCTTTACTAATTTTCGTTAATTTCGAATACTATTAAAAAATAAAAAATTGAAAAAGCTCTTTTCATTTTCCTGTCAGGAATTCTTTAAAAATTGGTCGAAAAACATTCTCACGAAAGAGACAACGCCCTTAATTGAAACTTCGAATTCGATTGATTGATCTCAAGTAATGCGGCTGTTAGTTCAGACTTTGGCATTTCTTCTAAAGGCTCTAGAGCTGGAGTTACGGAAACAATAGACTGATCCGAGTCATAAGTGTATCTACTGTCAATCATCGCATCTATTTAGCTAGCCTCACTAAGAAAGCTTAACTTCTTTTACACCATAACAGTCCTTAAGACAGCCGATCAGGAAAAACAGGGAGTGGCCACACAACTAAGAAGAATCGAGCACCACAAAGACCCTGATCCCTTCTATACAAACTTTACAAAGCCCGCTTTGAGAGCCTTCGGACTTAACATTCGGATAAACAAACTCTACAAAAGTTGCATCGTCTCCAATTGAAAATGGGAGAAATAATCTTCTTAAAGTTCAAAAGCAGATGCACACGAATGGACCTGTAAGCTTTCTGGTGGAAAATTTAAATAATGAAATCACACTGTGTCAAAGCTTTCCATCACATCCACTCGTATGTGCCATTCAATTGTTATAATTAATAAATTAATAAAGCGAATGATAAATATCGGGGATGGTACGGAGCAACTATCTGCCTGCATACATTAGCGTATGCGTACAATACAGTACGACGACTACGACGACGGCGACTCTCGACGGAGAAGAGTTAAATGTGTTCAATTATCCGAGTCTATTCGGAAAAATTGAAATTTCAATAAATTTTTGTTATTTTTAGCTTCAATTGAGATTTATAATCATTTTAAGTTAGTTGTCACAAGTTGTCATTTATTGACATTTAAACAGGTTTTCAGAATTGACTCAGCTTTGGGAAAATACATATATTTTTTATTAAGGCTCAGTAACTTTGTTTGGTTTACTTTAGTTTGTTTTAGTAAAAAAAATGTTTTTTTTTTTTTTTTGGTAAAATTCTACTTGAAGTAAGTTGTTGGTTTGACGAGGCCCGGTAAGCAATTTCACTCCAAACACAATTTTCAATATATTGATTTTTTTTAAGCACCTAACTCGATCCGCGATTTTTTCTAGGAATTTCAGGTGCTAGAGGTGCACGATCTGAAGAGAACTTTGATTGAACGTAGAACTGAAGGTAGCACAAACAGGAAATCAGGTGACCAGGTCAAGGAAAGTTAGCGCAGAGGAACATGTTTAATGTTTAAATCTCTTCAAAAGACTTTCAAACCCAATTACCCGATGCCAAACCTGATTGCCAAAGGTGCACACTTTGCCATAGTCATTTCACTTCTAATATTGGTTTTATAAATTTAATGGCCGCGTTTCGGGCTTTTTAAAAAAAATAAATAAATAAATAAATAAAAATAAACGTGATAATTTTTCAATCCATTCGAACGTCACGAAATGGGCAAGTCGGGCAAGACGAAGAATTAAACGAAAATCCAAAAATAGCCCAATTTGGTGCATTTTATAGAGCAGCCGCTTTGAGCAAGCATTTCACGGCGCTATTTCTTGAAAAGTACGAAATTTCGATTATTCAGAAATGTACTAATATACATAGGTATGTACCTCTCGCAAAGCTTTGCATTTGAGCGTTTTTATTGAGCTGCCCTGCTGTTCTAAATGTCACAAAAAGTGTGACAATTAGAGTGTAGTTGCCGTTCGGACCTGAAAACAATTAGTCGTCATTGTGAACTGGTCGTCATGTCATGCAAATTAGCGTGACATAATTCTGAATGCGGGACACTCGTGAGAGTAATTCGAATCGCTGAAGGTCTTCGGAATTAGAAAACCGATTATCGAAGAATAATCGTGATAAACTGCAAAGGTCATTGATTGTGATTATGAAATGAAATCGTTATTGAAATGAGAATTTTATCGCAAAGCAATCGGAAAGCGATCGATAGATTGTAGGGAGCTCAGTTTCACTCAAATGTACATTGAAAATTACGCAATTTTAAAGTCGATGGAAATCGAAATCAAGCGAAAAGAAAAAGAAAAACGCACACATGCGAGTGACACGAGACTTTCGTATCCATTAGTAAAATAATAAAAAGTAAATAAATGAAGAAAAATATTCTGCTCATTCTTGCCTCTGCGTCTCTTTTATGATTGCGGACTCAATACCCGTATGAATATTGCTATTGAATACGTGAATGCGGCGACTCGCGTGGCAATTAATTATTTGCTTGATTAAATTTGTTGACCTTTAACTCTTGTTTGTGTTAAACATGTTTAAGTTTTCACTGCGCGTTGGCGATTCACGTACACGCAGTGGAATATTTGCAAAATTCAATGAAAAGAAATTGCAATTAAATTTCATACCCACAAATTGTGTTAAAAATCGCAACAAGTTTTACGTGCATTGGAAAAATATTCGAAAAAAAAAAAAAATTTTTTTTTTGTTCTGTTTGCTTTTTCCATTTAAAGCATTTGCCCAAAAAATGTTCATCAAACTTGATTTAAAAGCTGAAAGTTTAAGTAAAATCACTCACTGAATTCGATAATTGAATATTATACGATTAACCGGATGGTATTCCGTTTTAATT
Organism: Chlorops oryzae; assembly: GCA_020466095.1. NCBI lineage: Eukaryota > Metazoa > Arthropoda > Insecta > Diptera > Chloropidae > Chlorops > Chlorops oryzae. Next base: position 34,558,026 of record CM035806.1, read on the forward strand.
GAACCGCGTCCGTCAGCTTACGGCTGTGTGTCTGCAAGGCGTATGTTTGCATCGCTCCGCATCTGTCAGTTTGCATAGAAATTTCTAATCGAAGTAATTGAGCCATTCTTTCCCATAGCATATTTTTTCTAGAGGGTCCGGAGGATCTCAAAGAATACATTTAACTCTTCTCCGTCGAGAGTCGTCGTAGTCGTCGTCGTCGTACTGTATTATATGCATTCGCCAATGTATGAAGGCACATAGTTGCTCCGTACCATCTCTGATATTTATAATTCGCTTTATTTGTTTATAAATTACACTGTGCTTGAAATTGATACTCATAAATTTGTAACAACCGGGAGACATAATCACTTAACTTAATTTGGGTACGCTGAGTCAGTTGGTATCAATGGATTATTCAAGTTGGCTCTAGTTTTCGAGATATACGCATTTAAAGTTTGCTCATTTTTGTTCGGTTAAGCATACGCGACTACCGTTGTATGCTTATTCCACATTACTCATACGCAGTACTTACAACTGAAATTTAAAGCGAACCTGGTGCTCGATTCTTTTTAGTTGTATGGCCATTCGCTGGTTTTCCTGATCGGCTGTCTTAAGGACTGTTATGGTGTAAAAGAAGTTGAGCTTTCTTAGTGAGGCTCGGTAGATATACATATGCGGAGATTGACAGTAGATACCTACACCCAGTAGCAAATAAATTCACTCATGAAAATTGTAAGCGGATTGGTAATTGGCTGCGGGGTAAGAAAAGAGGAATTTGTTATTTTTTTCCTGCAGCCTATTACCAACCCGCTTACATTTTTCATGAATGCTCTGATATTTGTGATTTCTTGTTGTGTAAACCAAAATTCCTGTTAACTCTGTACCGAATTAAGGAATTTTTGTTGTTTTCTTCTGAATTTGAAGTCATTTGTTGTGGAAATTGGCATCGTGAGTACGTATTTTTGAAAATGCTTAGCAAACGCCAGGAAAAACGTTTAATTAAAAAAGAAATTAATGAAATATTAAGTTCTAATAATGAACAAATAAATAACGAAAATGTTTGCCAAGATTTTAATTTTTTATTTTTTATTTGTTATAATGAATTTTGTTTTGTTTTTTGTTAAAAGAATAAAAATTTTTGTTTCTGAACTGTAAAATTTTGGGGTGGTGTTAATTTAATGTATAGGAGTTGGTAAGAGCTGAATTGCTCATATGAAGTGGTATATGAGTTGGAAAGAGCTGAATAGCTTATAGGAGGTGGTATGCGAGCTGTTCACTCCTGAATTTCCAATGACATCGCTGTGTTAAAATTCAGCAATTCTTTCAGCGGTTGCGCCCTCACTTTGGCTATTACCAACTCATATACCAAACATTACCTTTTGCTACTGGGCAATATTCACTCGTATCAATGTATTTTTCTCGTACCTCCAGCTTTAGAGCCTTTAGAAGAAATGACGAAATCTGAACTCACAGCCGCATTACTTGAGATCAATCAATCGAATTCGAAGTTTGAATTAATTCAAAATCCCTTTAATCACACCTATGTTTAGTTGTCAATGCGTTTTCTAAGCAATTTACATTTTTATATCGCCTCAAAGAATCCTTCGTGTCGGCTATGTTTTGGCAATCCTGGCCTTTGGTTTATTAGATTTAGTAATGATACATATATATTTGATAGATAACCTACAAGGTAATGCAAGTGTATTACCATTTGGGTGAAATGTTCCCTTATGTAATCAATTCTAAATAATCTAATACCTCACCAATATGCTCAACTAAAATTTAGGAGAACAATTTTTATTCGCTCTTTTTATATTTAAATGCGTTTATTTATTTATATTATATAGTAATCAATCATGCTTGTGAGGCGTCATCAGTTAGATTTTCTGAAACGTTAATATAATAAATCTTGCACGCGCGAACTGGAAGTCTCCGTGGCGCAGCGTATAACGTGTGCGTTTAGCAATCTGAAGAGCTCGAGTTCGAATCCTGTGGCAGGCGATAAAAAAGGCTTTGGAAATATTTGTGGCAGGTAAATTTTAAGGAAAATTGATCCACTCAGGGAGGAGAAAACAAGTTGACAGCCATAAATTAAAGTTTCCATCCTGCCTTCAAAAACGACGAGCCAACCAACCTCATCAAATATTCCTATTAGTTCTATTGGAAAATATCGTTTTAATTTTTTTGCATAAAAATTTTGGTTGAAAGCTTTTTATTCCTCTAAGTTTTTTAATATTATTTAAATGAAATCGTATTACTTATCTACTTTTTCAAAAAAAAAAAATAATAATAATTTAAAAAAAAAAAAAATTGACGCTCGCCTAACCGGGGATTTGAACCCGCCGACATCGAATTTTTAGTCAATCTGTCTATTTCTAGAAAGACCGCCAATTTCCCTTTATGCTAAATATAATGTAGGTTTTACACAAACAAGAACCGACAGTGAACTAATAATTCTACAGTAGTGTATGATTCTGTTTGAAAAACACTAATTGCGAACAAGAGAAGGGAATGCAAGAACTAACTCTTACAAGTAATGCAGCGCAGATGTTGCATGTTATCCAGGTTTGACTTGCTTACCCCTTCGCTGCAAGGTAATGCAGAAGGGAGTCGTTATCCCCTATCGCCTAGGACATATAATGTTAAATGTAATGCTGGTTTTATATGGGAGGTAATGGATTCTGGAATGGATGTTCATTACCTCAGAATCAATGCGACATCAATGAAGAATGCACTACGTTCGCTGCTGGGATATTATTACATTTGATTAAATATGCATTCTCATTCAATTGAAATGAACAATATATTTCACACTCTCCTCAAATACAACCGTACGACGGCCTTAACGATGGCTCAAAATCCAAATCATCTCAATAAATTCCTCTAACTCACCACGACAATTAACATTGAAAATCGAACTAAAATTCTTCTTCATCCTCTTGCTTTTCCCCTTTTTTTTTGTAGATATGGACTTTATGACAAAGCCGAATTTCGAGCCACTTTGCAGTTACCAAGAGGAACGCTTTGTCGAAAGCGAAGGCAAGGAATCTAGTCTGATATTAGAATTCAATTTGGCGCACTCGAGTAAATCGTGCACACGAATTTTGAGCGCTCCGCCCAGCTATGGTTTTATAGTTCGTCTAATATTGCCGAAAATTCGGCGCGGCGGAAATCGCTATCATGCCGCATCAGTATCGCAAGCATCATCCTCATCCTCATCAACTGGATTATTACCGTCAAAGCTACCATCGTCATCGGAATTAGCGCCAGAATTATCGGCAACGGTTAATGCGGTGAGAAATAATCAAAAAACGAATATAACGACGACGAATGCAGAATTGAGCGAAATGTCGACATTCATCGAAAGATTGAATACAACGGCACTGAAGGCGGCCAGCAACGGCCGTACATGTCCATTGACCATAGTAAGTACAAATAAAATAAATTTCAAACAAAAAATTCGAAAAAATATATATAAAAATACTTACACAAAATAAAAAAATAATAAAAAACTGGAAAATTACCAAAAAAAAGAAGCTGGAAAAAACGAGAATAAAGCTAACTTCAAAAGGCATGAAAGATTCAAATTCTTACTCACTCACTCACTCGCTCGCTCGCTCGCTCACACTCATTCTCCTAAGTAACTTCTGACGGCGCGATTTAGGCTTAATTAGTGTTTGGCTAATTTGATTATAGCCAAACTGGTTGGAAACTAACTCTTTTGGTTTGTGTTTTTCTTTTTTGAAACTCTTTTTTCTTCATTTTCGTTGCTTCTTTTCGCAGCTTTTCGTTCCATTGCGCTCGTTGCTGAATTAGTTTCACACCCATTTGTGCTCATTTGAGTGTTTTTAAAGCGAAGCTCATAAGTTCGTCGGCGCTCTTGAGTTGTTCAAGCGGAATAGTTAATGCTTTTTGAAGACGGTACGAGCGGCCGGAACGGAATGGAACGAGACGGAATGGAACGAAACGAAACGAAACGGAACGGAGTGGGACGGACGCGATGAGATGTTTCAAAATCGTTTTTAGCATAATTAAACCGCGTTGCAACAAGAGCTCGGATTTCAGTTGTGTTTTTGTTATTATGTGTTTTTTTTTTGTTGGTTCGTATAATGCTTCTTTGGCTTCCTAGAGTTTTCGTTACGCATGCTTGGGCTCGCATTTTGCGGTAGTTACTGACGCCACAGCTCACAAGCGGCTAAATCGTCTCATTTAAGTTAGTTCAGTTGTCCCGTAATGAAATGAATCATTTGAGTGGCTCTTCTGCCTTAGTGCTGAAAATTACAGCGTTCGAGTGCATATTCGCAGTTGTGTCGCCTTCAAGAGCCAGCCAAAAAGGGGAGTGTGTTCGCTCCCGCTCTCTCACCCTCTGTTTCTCTTTCTTATAAGTTTTCAATGGAACTTCATTGTTAGGTTTTATCGCCGAAAAATTATGGCATTTGAAAGGAGCTAACTCAGTAATTTAATGAGATGAAACACTGTGGCAGGAAGGCGAATTCAACGAAAAAAAAAACAAAAAAATTATTTTATATTTTTTTATATTTTAAAATAGAAGCTTTGAATATATTCGAAATATTTCGAGTAGAATAAATCATCCTTCATGGATTGTTAATTTTCTGATTAAATATTTTAAAGCTTCAAAACTTTTCACAATGGCTTATAAATCCGTTTCAATGTTTCTTTATATTTGGACAAGTTTTCCTTGACTTTGTTTGTTCATTCATAAAAATAATGCCTGAATTCCATTAGCACTGGAGCTTCTGTGCGTGTGAACTCCTGCAAGTGTTCAACATACCCAAATGAATGCAATCAGTTCCAATTAATTGCGCAATTCGGTTGGAGTTAGCTCCATATGTTTGCATTGACTATATGCTTGCATGAATTCGAGCGCAGTATCCGCTGCACAGTTGAAATTCAGGCATAATATATGTACATACTTAACAGGTTGGCTGATAAGTCCGGTCTAACAAGAGCGATACAACGATTGAAACGGACTCCAATTTTTTGATACCATTTGGTAGTACTTCGGTTTTGCATCAAAAAAGCTCAGTTTCGGCGATCACCTCTATATTGCATGTTCAAAATCGTTTTCCTGAGCATCCTTTAGACGGTCTGCGAACAAGAAAAAGGCTGGGCCAATCTAGAAATACGGTGGGTGGGGAAGCAATTCGAAGCCTAATTCATGAATTTTTGCCATCGTTCTAATGACTTGTGGCACGGATAGCGTTGTCTTGGTGGAACAACACTGTTTTTCTTCTTCATATGGGCCGTTTTGCGCGATTTCGACCTTCAAAGCTCCAATAACGACATATAATAGTCACTGTTGATGGTTTCTTGTCCCTTCTAAGATAATCGATAAAAATTATTCCATGCCATATCCAAAAAACAGAGGCCATTATTTGCAGTGGCACTTTAGAGTTTTCCACGCTTCGAAACGGTTCACCGTCGCTGTCCACTCAGCCGTACTGTCGATTGGACTCAGGAGTGTAGTGATAGAGCATTTTCAATGCCATTGTCACATTATCGAACGCAAAAATCGGGTGTATTGCGATTAACAGTTGCAAACACCGCTCAGTAATCATCAAGTGTGTTTTTGGTAACAAATGTGAGCTCGCGCGGCACATTTTGCAACAGAGCTTTTTCATACCAAATATTGATGAATGATATGACCAACACGTTCCTTTGATATCTTTAGGCCTTGCTATCTCGATCAACTTCATTTATACGAGTCATTCGAAATCATTTGTGAATATTTCTTGATGTTATCGTCGTAACCACCTCTTCAGGGCGTCCATCTGCGTTACCGTCTCTCAGATGCATCATTTCTACACGCTTGAAAATTTTGCATACCAATCAATTATTCGTTGATGTTTCCTGGCATGAGTCCGAAACTCATTATCAAGCCAAGTTTTTGCTTGCACTGTATTTTTTCCCTTCAGAAAACAGTATTTTATCAAACACTGAAATTCCTTTTTTATCCTGATTTGTTCGTTCACAATAACCAAAGTTGCTTCCAAAAGACTCTATCTCACAAACTAATTGAACTTACAGACGTCAAATTATTGACACGAATCATTTGAAGGTTGCTCACTATATAAAATAATATGCATTTATACTATGCGACGAGCCATCTATGTGTCAGACGAGGAACTATCAGCCAACCTGATTACTATTATAATGATTCCATAGTATGATAATATTTGGGTACATAGGGCTATATAAACTTATAGCTTAATTGCTTGTTTAAACCAGAAAATTACAATGAAAATAAACCGAAATATAAACAGGCTGAATATCTTTTAATAGTAATCCTTTTTAAGAAGCTAGAAATTTTTTTGCGCACTCCAATGTGGTTCATTATCCTTAATTAATCATTTAAGAAACATTTCAGGCTATATCAACAATAAAATGTTTGTTTACGAACTGGTTTTTTTGACAGATTCAATAACCGATTCAACTCTATTCCCAAGAATATCTCAATAAAAAATTTCATTCGGAAACTCATTACTTTAGTCGATTCAGTTCTATTTCAGTAACCAATTCATCTCTATTTCACTAACCGATTCACTTCTATTTCAGTAATCGATTTATCGTTTTCAGTAACCGATTCACCCTTTTCAACAACCGATTCATCTCTAATTCAGTAACCAATTCACCTCTATTTCACTAACCGATTAACATCTATTTTAGTAACCGATTTATCCTTTTCAGTAACCGATTCATCTGTTTTTTAGTAACCAAATCATATTTTTTTCAATAACCGATTCATCTCTATTTCACTAATCGATTCACCTCTATTTCAGTAACCGATTCACCTTTTGCAACAACCGATTCATCTCTAATTCAGTAACCGATTCACCTCTATTTCACTAACCGATTAACCTCTATTTCAGTTACAGATTTATCCTTTTCAGTAACCGATTCATCTGTTTTTTAGTAACCAAATCATATTTTTTTCAATAACCGATTCATCTCTATTTCTGTAACCGATTCATCTCTATATTCAAGAATATCTTTATTTAAAGTCTTCATTTTATTTTACCTATTCAATAGCAAAGTCAGATGTCAAAAGTAGGTCAGCGAATAGATTTAACAAATGAGGTAGTTCAGGATAGGATAGCTTGTAGGCGTATATTAAGGTCAGCAAGAGCTAATCCCACAGGTGTAGGAGCCTTGGTAGCCCAATAAAATGGGATTGGTTATGCGCACAAGTTCGTGCAATACGAAAATAGCTCCTTAACCCGATAGCGCTTGAATTTAAAAAAATGAAATGAATGAATGATGCAGTATAACAACAAGTAAGGGCCTTATAGGCAGAACAATACCCGAGACACATACAAATGAATTGAGCATATTTTTTTGTTAAGCAATACCGAAGATCACCATGCCCACTAAGATCACTAAGATCACTAAGATCACTCTATATAAAACAAAATATAAACAAAAAAGATGCTCTCAAAGATTAAGATCAGTTGGCATGTCCGTCAGCATTTGATGAGCTATGAAGAAGAAATTATAATTAATTGTTAACGAATTGAAAAAACACAAATCATTGAAATCGGTCACGTAGTGGCAATTCAAAATGATTTAATACGATCTTAAAATACTACTCGCTCAAATGTTTCGTTGCGGTTATTTGTGGTTGCTTACTGTTTTGTGGTTTTTTGTAAAAATAATTTAAAAAAAAAAATAAAAACATAAGTATATATAAATATTTCTACGTCCAAATACTTTCGAAGCGTGTTGAGCAACGAGATTTTTCCATTGATTATTTTTGTTGCTGTTCTTCTTGTTATTATTAATATTGTTGTTGATGTTGTTCTTGTTGTTGTTGTTATCGTTGTTTTTACAACTTCATCGAAGTGGGTGTGTTCAAATGGAATTGTTAAGGCCGCCGATATTCGCTGTAATGACGCATAAAGTTTTCGCTTAAAGCACAAAAAGCAAAATCAGCCAAACCACACGAAGGCGCCACAGAAAAACGTGAGCTCAGAAAGAAACTCTCAAAGGAAAGATTAAAAAAAAAGGAATACTTTTAAATTATCACAAATATGTATTAATAAATTCAATAAAGAGAACAAAGAGAGAAGATTTTTTCCCCTCTTAAATATCCCCTCCAGCAGCAATTGTCGCCAACTTAACGATCGACACGTGAGATGGCGGCCCAACCATACCTGCCTATCGATTAAAAATCGCTTATTGCGCTTTTCTTTCAACTCTTTCGATAAGGAAAAGCAAATAAAATATTCAAGAAAAAACTTGAAATAAATAGAAAAAAAAAACAATTTAAAAAAAGGGCGCGTTTTAGAACGAATTTGCATAAAAGTCAATTTCATTGATTGGTGCTCATATTGAATGTTTTATGGATTGAATGAACGGAGCTCTTTTCGAATGGAATCAAAACATGATTTCCATTTAAAATTCGTTGTCAAAATGGCCAATTTGGCTGATGCAAGAACGCGCTCCCAACAATCTGTCACTCCAAAGAACCAGTTTGATTCGATGGCGTAGTTTTTTCTTTCATTAAATATTCCTTTTTGCTTTTTTTTTTGTTTGTGTTTTTTTTTTACATAAATTTTTTATTTAATTGAATTTGATTTGATTTTATTTTTGGCATCGCCTTATTCACGTTTTAGTTTTTATGAAATTGTCTATTTTTAAATTTTCAATACATATGTATGTACCTACGCTTTCCGGCCAACGGATGTGGCAGCTCCAAATTGCGCTCCCGCCTCATGTTGTTGAGCTTTTTGAATAATTTATATCACGTTTCTCGATGCGAATAATGCTCGGTGATTTGAATTTTATTTCTTTTTCGTCTTCGTCTTCGTTGTTGGTTTTTGTTTTTCGTTTTTTGTTTCTTGAATTAAGAAAACGCTATCGAAATGGAATTAATTTGTTCCATGTTATTTTTCGTTCTGGAAATTCGAAAGCCATTTATGCAGGTATTTATCATAGCATCCAATTCAAATGCGTATGAATGGGGCGCGAAAACATCATTTTTTTGTCGGAGGATAGTCCATGTTTATCAGCCTAGATCCCGCATTCCGCGAACAGATATTACATCCCGCGAAACTTCATTTTTATTAAGTATAACTGCCAACCAAAAAATTGCTATCATAATCACCAGGGTTCGGATTTTGTTGCTTTTACAAATTAAAAGCATACTTAATGGGGCAAAAATATTTCTTACCAATATTTTGCGAATAAGTTAAGCGAAGTCGAAGCTCAAAACGCTTTTCTTACTTCAAAAAAATTCATATTGAAGTTAAAATTCGATTTGAATCGTCATTTTATGTGAGTTGATTAACATTTTTACTCCATAAAGTATGCTTTAAATTTATAAAAGTAACAAAAAATTATTTGAAAATGTTAATACAATTTTTGCGAGCTAAAGGGAGCTATCGATACGGTAGTTCATGTATGTTTGGGTGGTTGGTTGGTGTGGCTGCCACCAAGGGTGACACACTCTCATATTGACAGAAAAGACGACACAGCTAACATTTGCGCCCGAGCTGGGATTTGAGCCCAGATGCTCTCGCATCGTAAGTCCGAGACTTCATGTATGAAAGCAAAGTGAACATTCGTGCGAGAGTAATTTTTCGTCATACGGTGCAGCTAAGCACCTTATGGCTACAAGCAGATTTCCATACTAGCTGAATATGTACTTTGTTTGCCAGGAATGGCTGCCTCATACTACGTTTATAAGTACGCAATAAATTCGCCAAAAGATGCTGCTTTTTGCGCAGATTTCGCTGTTTTTGACGATCCGGCAGCGCTGTTTAGTTTAATCATAGCGAAACCGAAGCATTTCACAAGAACATCCTTCCGCTTTTGCATTAATTGTGTTGATAGGAGAATAAATACAATATCCGAGTCGGTAATTTTATCGCTTCGCATTAGAAACCCACTTCGTTTTATTTTCAGTCAGCTAGCACGAAAAAGTTGTTTTAATCTTGTTGGTGGAGTGTCGGTTAAACGGTGACGTCACTACTCGTGATTAATTTTTGATTGCAATTCGCCACCGTATAAATGAAGAATCAGTTGAGGGCATTTGTTCGGCGGTGCAATATTTGTGGACGGGAGGAAAAGTCAGCTCAGAGATGGACACATTGAAGACTATTATTTAAGTCAAATGTAATTGGAAGCACTCCTGCTTAGGGATCTATAATGTTTTGAAAATGGAACCAGAATTTTATATCTGTCGGTTTGGCAGGGCCGTTTCTAGGCTTTTTGGGCCCCTAGGCTGTACCAGTGGTGCAGGCCCCCCTAAAGTAGCAAAAAAAAAAAAGAAGAAAAATGTCACTGCAATGCAAACATATCGTTTGCGCAGTGAAAAACCAAAAGGCAGAACCATTTTGTGGTGCGAGCCCATAGGCTACAGCCTATGTAGCCTATGCCTAAAAACGGCCCTGCCGCTTGGAAATTGATTCTTTCAAATTTCAGATTATCCAATTTTTAGCCAAAAAAAAAATACGCACTCTACGTAAGAAGTGAATTTTTTTTATCGCATGCGAGATTTTTTTATTTCGTATTCACGTGTCATTGCTTGTTTTTCTGATTTCTCAAAAAAGTACCCGGTTTTAATTAAAAATTTTGGATTCCCATGAAGAGCATAATCAGTTCAAGAAAAATTTAAGGCAAAAGGCTAAATTTTGATAATCGGGATGAAAGAACTCGAAATTAAAATTGCTTTTTTTATGTTTATTTTGTTTTTTTTTTTTTGCTTACAGTTCAGCTCTTTGGATCCGCATACGCCGCAATGGCGTGTTGATCCATGCCAGCTGGAAGATACTGCACCCGAAATGGAAGATCCAGTTCGCCTTTTCCACGGACGCATACGGATCGTCTGGGATCATAGTGCCCAAACTTTGCATTCGAAATTAATGGTAACGGCACTGGGGAAAGGCGATCAATGTCAAAGCGAGACGAAACATCAATGCTTGAAAATCGGGTGAGTAAAGTCGTCGTTCGTTTGAGAATATGTATAAATATTTATATACATACTTATATATAATTTGCTCATAGTGACGAGCCCCTATTGTGTATCTCGAAGCAACTCGTTTGTGATGGAATTCGTCACTGTCCGTACAGCAATGAATATGACAGCGACGAGGATTATGCGATGTGTTGGAAACGACGACGATTCGGCGAGCCAATGCCGCCAGCGATGGATTCGGATATTTTTGAACATTTCGCTTTGGAAGTGTTCAGAAATTTATTCGCCTTCGATGCACCGACAATGCCCGATTCGGGTCCAACAAGAGTCCCAGCAACGATTGTCCAAGCAACGCAAACTGTAACGTCTTTAAAGAAAACCCAAGCGAAGACCAACGATGGCAACGGTGACGCTGAGAGCAGTGCAATGGCCGGAAGGAATGCTCACAATGTAACGGACACACTGCCAAAGAAATCGGAAAACGGTACCGAGTCGGAGGGGACGGTAACACAGCATGGACGACGCAATTCAACGCGGTCGGGCTTAAGCTCAGATTTCTCCAAATACGGTCCATGGGGCTACTTGATGCTGGGAATGCTGCTCTGCGGCGGTGCACTGCTGATTTGCGGTCTCTGGGGTATGTGAAAAACATAATCCTTATTCGTGCTTTTTTTCTTTCATCTTCTTTCGTTTTTATATTTTTAAATTGTATGTCGTTATTTTTTGTTGTTTTTTGTATATTTTATTTTATTTTATTTATTTTTTGCTCATTATTATTTTCAAATTTGAAACGATCCAACATGGTGTCATTTCATCCCTTAATGGACTCATTTCGTATTCTTGTGTTCTCATTGCATTTTCATGTTTCTCTTGAGACTTTTCATTTTTCTTTCACATCGAATGTTTCAACTATTTTAAGATCTCATTTCCGTTTCGTTATAATTTGTTTTTTTTTTTTTTCAATTTTCTATTTTCAATTTTTTATATCCCGTTTTTTCGTTTGTCTGTTTCCATTTCGCATTTGCTTTGTTCCTGTTTCTTTCTATTATTTTTCCTTTCCTATTTCTATCCTGTTTAGCTGGCTGTTGTCGCTTAAGCATTCACATTCAATCCATACGTTCACTTTCAGCTTCGGCCTCACAGCATGCTGCGAATAATGAGCGCGAAGCAGCGCTACAAAATGCCGCTGCGGGCTATAATAGCAATTTGGATCATCAATCTGTTGCCACATCGCCGCCCAACTACGAGGAACTCGATCCACCGCCAGCATACTCTGTTCTATTCCCGAATCAAAAGGCGGGCTCCAGTGTCACCCTCAGCTCCTTGGCAGCCGCAGCTATGGCTGTGCCAGCCACACCGATTCTCCCAACCACTAATATTACTAATAGCAGTACAAATAGCATCGTGGCAGCCCAACAACAACAACAACACACAGCAGCAGTGCCCAACGATGCCAAGTGCAATGATAAGAACCGCATCCCTTTCGGACACGGCCAGTGGCTCAGCACAGACACCGCGTTCCTAAAAGATTCATTTCGTTTCAGAAAGTTGATAAAGAAAAAAAAAAGAAAAAAAATCCAAAAAAAAGTAACAAAAATAGAAAATAAAACAAGAAAATGGTAGCAAAGTAAAGTAGTAGGAGCTGCTCTGTAAAGTCGAATATTGACCTTTAGAGAAGCAATCGTTTATCCCTGTAGCACCTTGGCTCCGTGGAGTTGTACAGCCGTTGTCAGGAATATCGGCTTCGGTTTAGTTAAAATTTTTCAAGCTCATAGCAGTAAGTTTAAGCTAAGGTGACTTTCATGACGACTGACTTTTTAATTCAAACTAGACGTAGTAGCTACTAAAGTTATAGACACAAACAGCCGCAAAAAAAGAAACAAATTATTAAAAAAAAAAAAAAAATTAAAAATAAACAATTGCAAAACCGAAGAAGAAACTTCGAAAACAAGGAAACTATGACAATCCTTGTTTTTTCTTATACCATTTGCATTTATTTTGTAAATGATCACCGGGCGCTTTCATTTCAATTAATTTGAATTTTTTTCGTGAAAGTGCCAAAAGAAAAAGAAAACCCCCCAAAAAAAAATTACAAAAAAAAAACCATTAAAATAAAAAAATTAAGAAACGAAAAAGAAAACTCTCAAATCATAAATAATTCCTTCGATTAATTCAATGAATTTGTGCTTGAAAATATAAATTTGCGTGAATGAATGTTTGTGTTGTTTTTTTTTTTTTTGCTTCGTTTTTGTGACAATTATCCTTAGACATGTAACTTCATTTGTTGTGTCAACTGTTTCAATTAATTTTTAAATGTATTATTAATTTATTTCATAATGTGATATAATTTAATGAAAAACTAAATAAAATCGAAATGCACATAAATAAAAGGGATACTACTTTGTAAATATTAAGAAAAACAAGTAAGGGTGTTATAGTCAGGCGAGCCTGACAATGAATACCCGACACAGACACACATGTTCAAATAATTTTTAATATCAAGAAGTATTTAAGACCATAAGAAGCCCCATATACCGACTTTTGATAGCTTTCTTTATGAACACCGCCCCTTTGCCACGCCCACTTTTCCAATTTTTGTTGAACTATAATCGGAGGCTTAAATATACGCTCAAATTTTAAGTTTCATTAAAATATTTCGAAAAAGTCCGATTTTAAGGCAGTTTTGGGATTTTTGTGACAAACCCTAGTACTGGCGGTACCCTTAGAAATGGACCGCTCAAGGAAATTTTTTGGAAGGATGTTAAAGGCTACAAAGAAAGCATAAGTGCCAAGTTTCGGTCAAGTCCAATTTGAATTTCGGGTGTGGGAGACAATTTTCGAAAATCGCCCTTCTGCCACGCCCACTTATAAAATTTTTGGAAATCGTATTACTTGCCTTGAAACATGTTCAAATATCAAATTTCATCAAAATATGTTGAAATACTTCGATTTTAGAGCAGTTTTTCTTATTTTCGTAACAGACCCTAGTACTGGAGGTACCCCTAAAAATGGTCCGATCGGGTCCATTCTCGAACTTGTTCTTACTCATGTCCCCGTGAGCACGCATACCAAATTTTGTCAAGATAGCTCAACTCCTTCGATAAGATAACTGTATACAAACAGACAGACGGACAGACAGACAGACAGACGGACAGACAGACAGACAGACAGACAGACAGACAGACAGACAGACGGACATGGCTAAATCCAGGGATCGTATATAACTGTTATGGAAAAAAAGAGAGGCAAAATCATCACTTTCAAGACTTCGGAGGATGAAGATTAATATATGGAAGGGATCGCATTGAAACTAACTGTCGAAATCCGTGATGATATTAAATAAAAATCCTAAACTCCAACTAAAACAGTTATTTTTTAACTGAAAAGAAAAAAAGTAAAATGAAAGTCTTAAAAAGAGATTTTTATTTTTCGAGCCAAAAATAAAAGTTATTAAAGATTTTTATTTTTTCAGTCCCATTTAACTGTTATTTTGCAACTTTTATTTAAAAGTCCGAAAATAAAAGTTATTTTCGGATTTTTATTTTTTCTGTTGAAAATAAAAATCCTTTTTATGTAATCTCTAAAATAACGGGAAAAATTAATTTTTGTTTCTTTAAATGCACAAAAAGAGACATAAAGTTTCATATAGTTGGGTGTTTTTCCCGAAAACTGAAATTCTGCCTGTCGTAGCTTAGGGGCCGTCCATATACTACGTCATCATACAGGGGGGAGGAGGGGGTCTCGCGAATGATGACGCTTTGTGATGAGAGGAGGGGGTCAATTCGCAATGATCACGTCATCATCTCTATCTTATAAGAAAACACTAAAACTATATTAAATTTCTATTTGTTTGTGAAATAATAAAGGGATCAAAGATGATGTCAAACGAGGGGGCGGGGGGTTTGTTTGATGACGATTGATGATAAGGGGGAGGAGGGGGTCTAAAATGGTCAAAAACATGCTGACGTAATATATGGACGGCCCCTTAGCGGATGCGTATTGGCCTAACACCCGAGAGACCAGAGTTCAATCCTCAACAAGCGCAATCAGCAATTGTTCAAAAAAAAATCTATAAATAGAACCAAAACGAGACGCAGAGAAAAATAAAGAGAAGTGAGCACACGACAGCGAACAGCGCTCTGCGATGACAATGTCATTGGTGATGGCCTATCCCGTTTGTGTAGAAATGTCACTAAAAGTGTCTTACAAATTGTCAGGGGTATCGGCTCCGATGTCATGCTGAAAGCATAGGTGATGTCATGCGAACTTTTCCTGCTGGGTTGTTATCTTTGTATACCCCATATCATCCAGCCACGGAAAACAATGAATTGAAATAAAATAAAAAATCAAAATCATATGCATATATCCAAGGCTAAGCTTTGACTTTAAAAGATGCTGCAAGCTCAAGCTGGGTATACCTAAAGTAATTGATTTCGAAGTCTTTGCATTCTAAAAAAATCCATATAGAAGTTTTCGGGAAAAACACCTAATTATATGAAACTTTGTCTTTTTTTGTGCATTGAAAAAAACAAAAATTAATTTTTCCCGTTATTTTAGAAATTACATAAAAAGGATTTTTATTTTCAACAGAAAAAATAAAAATCCGAAAATAACTTTTATTTTCGGACTTTTAAATAAAAGTTGCAAAATAACAGTTAAATGGGACTGAAAAAATAAAAATCTTTAATAACTTTTATTTTTGGCTCGAAAAATAAAAATCTCTTTTTAAGACTTTCATTTTAATTTTTTTCTTTTCAGTTAAAAAATAACTGTTTTAATTGGATTTTTTTTTTTTAAAGTTTAAAAATAATAATTATTAAATAACTTAATTAATATCTCTTATAACAGTTACGGTCCCTGGCTAAATCGAATCTCGTGGTGACGCTGATCATTTCTATATATATTTTGTATGGTCTGTCTCGACTGGTTCTGGGTGTTACACACAACCACACAAACGCAATATACCCTCGACACAGAGTGTGTCGGGTATAAAAAAATAATTTGAAGTCGGTCAGTCCGACCGGTGAGAATAGCGAAAATTACAAAGCGTTAATGGAAAATAGTAACGATATTATATCTGTGGCCGTTTGGAAGACTAGCTTTAGTCGAAATTTCTGTTTTTGAGATGTTCGGATTTTTTCTACTTAAGCGCTTTATCCATATGTGGGGCAAAACACGTGAAGTGTTACACCGAGAAAATTTTTCCTCTCCGATTTGTATGAAACTTGGTACAGGTGTTAAGATATACGAGTACATGAAATTTGCGGGGGAAAAAATGAATAAATTATATTCATAGGATGCCGAGATTTAGGGTGTCAAAGTTATTGTTTTTATTTCATAGAACATTTTTTGATCAGCTGTAGACGGGCAAAAAGTGTCTCCAATAAAAAAAGTGTAGAGCCTTTTTAAAAGATTTTTTTCGGAACTTTCCAATAAAAAAATTGAAAACGAATTTTGACCACTTTTAATAGGAGAAACTCAGAGTTAAAGTCTTATTTCTTGATTTTCTAAGACATACCCCCTATTGTTATTTTTTTTTAACTTTTTCAATTTTCAAAAAAAAAACTTGATTTTTTCCCTTGCAAATGATGTATAGATCATAATGGGATCTCTAAGATTAATGCTTTAAATAAATTACCAAATATACGAATGAATGCGATAAATGAATTTAGTTCAAAGGAATATAAACAAGCATATTTAAGTACGTACCATTGTTTCAATATAGCATTAAAAATACTGCGTTCCATCACTGCATTCTTCCTATTTTTGGAAAAACTTCCATTGTTTCTGAAAATGAAAATATTCCAACATTCTCAGTTGTTTAGGCAATCAGATAATAAAATAAGAAACAAAAAATTAAAATAATAAAATTAAAAAAAAAAAATATATATTCTATAATTAGTTGAAAATCAGTTGTGTGCTCACATCAGCGTCCTTACTTCCTTATAGCTTCAAAGTCATTCACTCATTTCTCGCTTTCGCCGACTTAAGCTACTCTTTAATATTGCCACCGACATATAAGGTAGTTATATGCAACATATACCTATAGATAATTATGTTAAAATTCACGTAGGTTTTTCGAAAGCATATTGGTTACAGTATTTTTGAGAATTCGTTCAGATTTTTTTGTAAACGGTTTAGAGGTACTAGAGCACTAAGCTATGAAACTTTAAGAAGACATTTGCTTAGGACACCCTAATATACTCAGGAGATCCCGGAAAAAGAATACCAGAACCTTTCGGACACTTCTCTTAAGCGGACACCTCTCTTGAATGGACACTTTTTGGGAATGCTCCAGTTTTCCTGCTTCTCAAATAATTTCCTCTTAATGGGCTCTACGCAGATATGCCGGAAGTAAATTTCCTATAATAAACACATGCAAAAAAACAACGAAGAAGTACTTTGAGTTACTTCTGATACTTCAACGAATACGCAGATTAAAAGCAATCGAACATGCAGGGTTGCATTTAAATCATACATTTTCTATATTTCTGTCGATCTGTCATCGAAATTTCAACTCTGATTTCCTTTCTTCACAAGAACGAGCTGTATACTTCCTGCATATCCGCGTAGAGCCCATAAGCGGACATATTTTTCGGTCCCACAGGTGTCCGCTTGAGAGAAAGTACACTGTAACTAGGAGAGTTCAGATTCTTAAGCAGTTTTTATGGTTTTCATAATAGTTCCTAGTACTCTGCACGTACCTCCACAAATGGTCGACCCTCGAGCTTGTTATTACTAATGTCCGCGTCATTACGCATAGCAAACTCTTCAATTCCCTCGATAAGAAAATTGTATACAGACAAACAGACAGACATGGGCATGGTTTAATCGAATCTCCTTGTGACGCCGATAATTTCTATGCATATGTTGTTTGGTCTATATCGACTGGTGCTGGATGGTACACACAAACAGAATATAACTATCCTTGAAACAGGTAAACAATAATCGTATATCCTTTCGGAATATTTGCTTGTTCATTTATCCATGTAAAAATGAGACAAAAGGCTGAACAATGCATATACCCGAACAGAGTTGCCCTAGAGTGTCCCTTTCTGACGCTGACGCTGACTCGACTCTGATCGTGATTTGAATTTAATGTACATTTTTCCCATTCTTTCCACAGAAGACTTTTGTAATAAAAAAATTTAAAAAAAAACAGTTTTAACCGGAAGTCATCCAGCATACACTCAAATTTCTTCAGCAGCGTACCTACCCGTAGTTGGCGGGCTACTTTCTGCGAGCGAAGTAGAGGCAATTTATACACCCAACATTCGGAGATTCGAAGGAGTCCTAGAAATCAGAATCAGATTACGCATTTTTCATTCGCTCTTTCTATCTGTGTCTCCCATCGTCGAATGCGCCAAAGTGATTAAAAGACAGTGGTTTTGGAAAAGACGATAGACAATGTGTAGATTTCTTTATTCCATTGATAAATTATAGGGAATGAGCACATTAATTTGTTAATTAGTTTCTCTTCTTCTCGTTAGTTCTCTTCTATTTTCGCTTCTCTTCGTAATTATTTATTATTCGTGTTTCTTAGTTAGTTTTGATAAAACATTTTACGAAGCATATTTCCGTCTCGTTTCGTCTCAATTCGATTTGTGATGATTTCTTTCTTTTTCCACATTTATCTAACATTGAAATTAATAACAATTCACATATGTATGCATGTATTATTCTACGAAGTGTGGTTAAATTTGTTTTGTGTTAAATAATTTTTTATTTTTCTTTTCTCTTTTTATTTTATTTAATATTGATTTGCGTTCTTTTTTTTTGTGTTAATCCTTAAATCTTTTTTTTTTTTTTTTTAATTATCGATTTATTGAGTTAGAAAAAACAATTCAAGTTTTAAGATCATTGGTAAACGGAAATCGGAAACCGGGAAACGGAAGTTCAGAATCAAAAAATTTTCTTTTCTTTTTGAACCGATATTCGTTTAGATCAATTTCAAAACATAATAGCTTACACAGAAAATAACAACAACAACGAGATTGACTACACTTAGAAAAACAATTCGAACGTTTCTATATTCAATTAAAAATTCAGCTTTTGCCAACAAATAATGTTTGCTTCATTATTTTTTCTTGAATAACAATCAAGCAATTTTACGTACATATGTATCTTAATTTTCTTTGTTTTACTCGTTTTCTTTTTTATTCTCTTCCCATTTCATTTCATTTAATGACGCTTCGTTTCTTTTGTTTTTTTGTTTTTTACTTATTTCTGTTGTCGTAATAAATAATTTTCTAGATTTATTTATATTTTATATTATTTGATTTTATGTATATTGGTAAAAATTACGCTACGCTCCTGCAATCATCTTGCAACAAATATGCCAATTGTATATTATCTTTTAAATATATATATATACTTATAATCAAGCATTTTCAATTTTATCGTCCATGTGCACACTGTTGTTGCACACATCTGTAATATACGCATGTAGATATGCATATGGTATGTCAATACATACACAATCGCTGTGACATATTCGATAAAATTTCGCTCATTTTTGTGAAAGTTTAAATTTTATTCATAAGAATTGGGCGTTTTGTATTGTTCACACGTGTTTTTGTTCTCTTAATTTTCTAAATTTTCTTAATTTCTTAATTTTGCTTTACATAGTAAAACTGTTCAAAGTCTTAAACAAAAGTGCAAAAAATTAATCAAAATTAAAAAATAAAAAAATTGAATAATCAAGTCTCGCACAATGTATGCAGAGGCGATATTTCGAAGAAGGGATCGTGCAGCACACATAAGTAAGTAAAAAAAGTTCTCTTAGAAGAAACGATTTGCAATTTTAGCTGCTAAAATATATGTATGAAATTTCTTTCGATTCAATTTAATCGGAAATATGTTCAAAAGCCAGAGAAAGGCTGCATGTGATTTCAAATTCAAATTCTAAGGCTCACACAGGCATGCTCTAGAACAAAGATGCTTCAATGGATATCCGGACTGACTCGTCTTGATCATGTACAAAAAGTTGGACATTCGTAGCCGCTATGGAGTTGCGCCCATTATTGGGAAAATGCGGGAAGCAAGGCTACGCTGGCACGGACACGTTCTGAGAGCAAATGAGGAGATATTGGCAAAGAAGGGCTACACACTGGAAGTACAAGGTCGCAGACAGCGAGGGCGTCCAAAACAGCGTTGGATGGACACAGTAAAATGGGACCTTGAGGCTGTAGGACTCACTTCAGATGATGCAACCGATAGAACAAAATGGAGGAACTGGTCGCTTTTTGCGTAACCCGAGAGAGGCCGGGAAATTTAAATACGCAAGAAAAAGGAGAAGAAGATACAGGCATGCTGAAATTTCTATTCAAATCACATTGATTTCGAACTTTTTCGATTTCTAGAACATGCGTGATAGCCTTCATCTTAGTGGCAGCTATTTTTAAATTTTATTATTTGTAACGGGTCGACGCGACTAACCGCTCATGGCACTGCGTTCAATTATGGACTATTTTGCCAAGCCCTTCTGTTTTGATGGAGCAGATTAACTGCTCGAATACGTAATAGGAATGTCAGTATCCCTCCTAAGTAGCTCTGTACTGAATAGTTCTTGCCTATCTACCCAGCAGCGAATGTAATGCATGCTTCATCGATGCTTCATCGATGACAAGTAATGCCATTTGATGACACACTCGATTCCTTTCCTGTTGAAATATGCATTACATTTAACATTGTGTGACATTGGCGGTAAGCGGTAAAGGCGCTGCATTACCTTTCATCAATGCAGTCATTGAACCAATGACGTTTTATTGTTGGATTACCTTTATCTCTTGCGCTGCATTACTTTCGTATATAAATTCATTGATTACCCAAAGATTATTTTCACCGATGCATTCCAAATAAAAACACGCATTACTAATAGGCGATTGGTAATGAAAAGCCGCTCCTATTGCATTACCTAGAATCAAATCTGAATCCGGTTTTCGCTCAAAGTAATGCAGAATTTTCTAAAATGTATTGCAGCAATTGATAAACTATCGAAAAAAGGTAATGCAGCCAATGCCATTATGATAAACTTAGAAATTTTTAGCAAAAAACTTTAACCAAAATACAATGCAAATAAAATTGATGAAGTATTTGAAATAGTGGAGTTGATTACTTTTGAGAAGCAATTCATGCATATTGTAATGCTATTGCATTATTTTGGAGTTGATTCTAGAGTTGATGGCACTGGCATGCAATCGCAGTTTCGCTGCTGGGTAGTGTTTCTGCTCTTTTTCTTACAGTAATTGTTGAAGCTGAATTGTTGCAGCTCTTTGAAGATTTCAACTTTCAAATTATGGTCTTAATCAGAGATTAAACCAGGCTTTTATGACCGTCGTAAGATTTAATATGAAACTTTTTTTTTTTTGGAAAATTCGAATTAAACGAATGTATTTGATTTATGTAGTTAAATTGCAACAAAGGCTATAAAGAAAATGTTCGAAAGTTGAATCGTTCGAATTTCTTAAGCCAACATAAAGACAACGACCCGAAAAGTCAAAAAGGATGTATGACGCGAGGAACAGCCATACTGAAGGTGAGTCTCAGAATACATGAAAGAGTTTAAAAAAGAAAACAAAAAAAGAAAAATGAAGTGAAGTGAAGCGCGAGAAGATTTATTGGGCCTAGAAGACGCCAATGAAGAAGATGTTTTTTTTTAGAATTTTAAAATGTTTTCAGAAATATTTATTCCTAATTTTACATTTTATTTTGCTCTTTATCAATTCTTAGGACTTAAAATTAAGTATTATTTCTTCAATCTCTTTACGTAACTTTAGCATAATTTTGCATCTTATTTTGTATATGTATAAGTTTAATACTGTAGGCAATAGGGTCGTCTTGGAGATATGATTGAAAGCTTTGCAATAAAATTTAACACAGAAAAATGAAATGAAGAAACGAAATCGAAAATCGATTTTCAATCGAAGAATGTGATAACAAACAAAAAAAAAAAAAAAAATAACAATTTGATTGAATAAGAAGGAAAGATTATTGGACAAGCAGAAGACTTAAGTGTGGTCGGACAGTGATAGAGCAACAGTAAAAAACGAGAGTAAAGGTATTACACATACGCAGTAAGGTGAGGGTTTTTGTTTTATTCAGCAAACATGTCTATCAATACGAATATATTCTATTTTCTATAATACGATCATTTTTAAATCTAAAACACATAAACCTTAATCGTGTGATGGAATCTTATTTTGACCAAACGAAGCTTTCAACCCACATTGCAATTCAATTCAGATTGTTTTTGGTTTTTATGTTTTCAAATCCATTATTAACTTAAGTTCCATTGATTTGTGCCTTCTTTGATCTGTTCAAGCTTTCAATAGTTAAATAATGAAATTCCATTTTTTCTTCTTCTGTTTCTTTAAGATAACAATTCAATTCTATTCGAATATTCGTACAATTTTCTTTCGAAACAACTAACCACGTACGTATAGATGTACACATATCTATATATGCATGTATATTTATTGGTGTGTGTGTATCAAGTGTGAATAGTGTTTATCTCTCAATATAAATAAGGCTCGTGCATACACTGTAAAAAAGCGTTTTACTATCAATTTATGTAAATTTCCGTTTGTCACTTTCTTCGATTCTCTCATCTATGTATGTTTGTCCGAACGAAAAGCATATGTGAAAGTATGCGGCGCTGCATAAGCAAAATTTGCAGAGAAGCCTAATGCACTATATATATATATATATATATTATATATTATATATATAAACTTGTATAACGACATGTGATTCGGTTCTCATCAATATCATTTGGTCATAGATTCTATGACATAGATTCTCAACTGCGAGAGTTTCAGTGTGATAAGTATTTCAAAAAAATTCTTGTATATGCATGGGAATGTTCTTGTCTTGAAGTTTGTATCTATGTTTGTTTGTATGTAGCTTTCTTTTTGGGTTGACGGCGCAAGATCAGCAGTGAATGTTGAATAGTGCGCTCTCTTTACTTTGCTTTACTGTACTGTACTTTATTTGACTTATGTAATAAATCTTATTTTCAGAAGTGATATCAAATGCGTTTAGGAATTTATGCTTAAATGTTTTCACGTGTATTGTATAAAAAATAGAAAAGTTCTCTTAAAATCTGAAAAAATATGTCTCCGAAAAAAGTATTTAAAAATTGTTATTCATTTTTTTTTTTATTAGTTTTATAAAACTTCGTTACTGCATTTTGTGTTTTCTTTTGTTTTAAATTTTTGGTTGTAAATTGGAACGATTCCTTGCATTATTTGAAAAAAGTTTGAGGGATTGTGTTCTTCTAAATTTCTAATATGTTCACTCTAGATATGAATAGTTACAGTTACAGTTTAAGCAAGAAATGTTGCTTTCATTTTCAAGTTTGCTAATGGTTTTTTGGTTTTGTTTTATAATGGTGAAAGTTTTTTTTTTTTTTTTGTTTGGGAATACTTGAGCGCTTTTTTTTTTTTAGGGAAAATGGAAGTCTGTTGTGACATGATTTTTGCCAGAAATTCTTAGTCTCCAAACTCTCTCACTATCTCTCTAAAAGTGTCTCTTCCTCTCTCTTATTTTTTCTTCCTCTTTCTTCCTCACTCTCTTCCTCTTCTTCCCTCTTCTTCCTCTCTCCTTTCTCTTCTCTTCTTCTCTTCTTCTTCTTCTTCCTCACTTCCTTCTCACTCTTCCTCACTCTTCCTATCTTCCTCACTCTTCCTCCTCTTCCTCACTCTTCTCACTCTTCCTCCTCTTCCTCACTCTTCCTCACTCTTCCTCACTCTTCCTCACTCTTCCTCACTCTTCCTCACTCTTCCTCACTCTTCCTCACTCTTCCTCACTCTTCCTCACTCTTCCTCACTCTTCCTCACTCTTCCTCACTCTTCCTCACTCTTCCTCACTCTTCCTCACTCTTCCTCACTCTTCCTCACTCTTCCTCACTCTTCCTCACTCTTCCTCACTCTTCCTCACTCTTCCTCACTCTTCTCTCTTCTCTTCCTCACTCTTCCTCACTCTTCCTCTCTCTTCCTCACTCTTCCTCTCTCTTCCTCTCTCTTCCTCTCTCTTCCTCTCTCTTCCTCTCTCTTCCTCTCTCTTCCTCTCTCTTCCTCACTCTTCCTCTCTCTTCCTCTCTCTTCCTCTCTCTTCCTCTCTTCCTCCTCTTCCTCTCTCTTCCTCTCTCTTCCTCTCTCTCTCTCTCCTCTCTCCTCTCTCTTCCTCTCTCTTCCTCTCTCTTCCTCTCTCTTCCTCTCTCTTCCTCTCTCTTCCTCTCTCTTCCTCTCTCTTCCTCTCTCTTCCTCTCTCTTCCTCTCTCTTCCTCTCTCTTCCTCTCTCTTCCTCTCTCTTCCTCTCTCTTGCTCTCTCTTGCTCTCTCTTCCACTCTCTTTCCGTCTCTCTTCACCTCTATCTACATCTCTCTCCTCATGAATACCTCCTCCTGAATACCTCTCTCTCCTCCTGCCTACCTCTCCCTCCTTCTTTCTACCTCTCTACCGCTCCTCGATCATTCTTCGTCCCTCTTTGCCGGTCTCTGGCTCTCTCTCGAAAAATAAATTTTGAACGGTGTTAGCGCGGTGAAAATAATATAGAAAACAAGCAATAAAACGCTTCAGAGTATGCCAGGTATCACATTACTTTGTGCCCCTGTAAGTAATTGGTAAGTATGTAGCATATTACACAATAAACTAGAATTCGACCGAAGACTGCGAATGTGTGAAGAAATCCTTTTTTTTTTGTAATTATAGGTAAAGCTTATAAAAGCTCTAATTAAAAATTTCGAGCCGAAAAAGAGTTGTTTGCAGTATCGAAACATATTGTACCCGATTAAATAAAACGAGAGAGATCAGTGGACTTCCTCTGTGGCTCAATCGATCTTTGCCCTTACGAATTCTGGCAAAATGAAGACCTTAAATCATTTCCAACAGTAGATTTTTGGTTTTTTTGTTATTTTGCAATTTGTTGCTTTGAAGCTTTGAAAGCCAACGCTAATTTCCGAGAGCAAATATGATTAAAATGTAACCTTCGTCTCATTATTTTCTTTGTTTTTATTTTTGTTTTTGTTTTTCATTTTGTTTTCCTTAGCATTCTTTAGCTCCAAGCGACGCTCTTGAATAATTACCTTACCTTTCAATATGCTCTTGGGATATGAAGTCGTTTATTCTCCTATTGAGAACCTCCGTTCAACGATAAGAACAGCAACAACATTATTAAAGCTGTTTTTCTTTTTCCAATGGTATGGAGTCGTTACACACATAACGAAACAATCATCATTCAGTCAGTTAGATCGGCAAATTTTCTGGAGCTGTGATCATGACTCATGATATAAATAGGCTAAACCGGAACCGGAACCGAAACCGCTAGCAAAATGAGACGGAATGGAAACGGAACGGCAACAGAACCGAATGTAACGAAATGAGCGGCGGTGGAGCTCGCGACCGACGAAACGACGTTTCGTCATGTTGGCTCACCATGTGCTGATGGGCCGTAGTTAACAGCCACCATACCATGGAAAAGTCCAGCACCATCAGTGTGGAAGCATAAGCGGACGCGCTGTGCTGGTCAATTTGTGGCGCGACAATGGCTTCTCGCCGTATTCGTCGTAGCTGTACAGGGGCGAGATTTTCAGGCCAGTTTTCTCTGGTATGATCTTGAAGTGTGGTTGTTCGGTGCTGACGATAAGCGGTCGTTTCATCGAATGCATA
Source organism: Chlorops oryzae (assembly GCA_020466095.1). NCBI lineage: Eukaryota > Metazoa > Arthropoda > Insecta > Diptera > Chloropidae > Chlorops > Chlorops oryzae. The sequence goes on from CM035806.1 coordinate 34,583,613, forward strand.
TACTCGGAATGTGGTGCGCCCAGTGGACGTCGTGTGCTTGGTACATTCATTTTTTTGACTGGATCGGGCTTAACGCCCACGCCCATTTGATTACAATTCAATGGTGAGTACTTATTGGGCTTGTAGATGGAGAATATATTGTTGATCAAACTCAATGCCGAGTGCCCGCCCGCAGCCGTATGTTGCCCGGTCGATGTGGGCTGCTGTGTTTGCACCGTCGTGCCTTCGGGATAGAAATTATTGTATTTATACGAAGGCAACGTATCGACAGCCGGATAGACCTTATGGCCGTAGTTGAAAGCGCGATGCAGAGGCGAGCCAGCTTGCTCAAAAAAATGAAAATCAGCTGAAGCATTGTTGGGTGGCCCGTGATGGCCATCGATTTGTGGCGGTGATGGCATGCCCTCCAGCAGGGATTTTTTTATCATCATACGTTCCTGTTCACGATCGTGCAGATCAATTGGCTGCCCGTTGTTATAGCAGCCGACATTGACGTTCTTCACTTTCAAATTGCTATGCATATTCCGGCGTTGCATATCCAAATCGATGGGACTTGGTGGCTTCTCTAGCTCCTCCCAGTACTTCTCTAAGTCAATATTAAAGTCTTCCAAATCAATTTCTGTGGTATCGGAGCAAGTGTCTTCGTCATAGCGGCTTGGTGGCTGCACCTCTAAAAGTGATTTACTGCGTGCTGGTCTTCGATAATAGTGCATGCTCGGTCCCGATGCGGATAGATAGCGTTCATCATCGTCGAGGAATTTATCCTGCATCATTAGACGTTCTCGCTCGTCCCGTATAAAGTGATCCAGGTCGGTGTCGTAGGCAACGGCACGACAATGTAGGTGTTCCTCTTCTTCGGCAGCTGGATGATGACCGGGACAGTGCAGACGCGCACGCGAACGCGGTCTCGTTGCGGCCAGCATATGGTGCTGCTGCTGGCGGTGGTAGCAATAGTCGTCGGCGGCACAACAACAAACGGTCATCGGCGGCGGCGGTGGCTGCTCGCCACGTTCACGTCCATGATGGAGTAGCGAGTAGCGCGAAGCCGTCGTTGCCATGCGATGCGAGTCTAACCAGCGATCGGTGGTCTGAAGATTCCTGTCGCTACCGCCGCTGGCACCAGCGCCATATAAGCCACCGTAATACGATGCACTATTCCGGAAGATGTGCGCCCCATCATCAGCCGCATAGCCCGGATACATTTCGTCCAACAGACATTTGGCATTGGTGCAATGCTCACGCGAGCAGCATGTATGAAACTCACGCGAATGTGACAGGGCATTCTCGTCAAGACTGTTGCTCCAATAGGGGCCGCACATCGATTTCCGGAAGGCTTCCTGTTTCTCACGACGCACATTGCCCACGGGTGGCAATTCGTAGTCCATAACATCGAATGGAGTTGTCTTCGATGTTGCGCTAAATGAATACGATTTCGGTACATTGGTGCGTGTCTTCTTTAAGATCGATATTGTCGGCACTGGTACACCCCTTTCTCTTTCTCGTTCTCGTTCTCGTTCTCTTTCTCTATCTCTCTCCATGTGCCTTTCTCGTTCCCGTTGTTCGCGTACGCCGATACGTTCGCCGCCTGCTTCGAAGATATTGTCCTCGAAACAGCAACTGAGAGATTTCCTGTACGGGAATTCCCTGCAACTGGTCGAACGATGTAATCCATATTCGTTCGGTGAGCCCTCACCTTCACCACGCCGACCAATGACCTCTCTGGCCTCCTCCATGCCGCCCATCAAACCGCTAACATCAAAAATCTCTCCCTGTTCGCGTATATTCCGTAGTTTCTTATACGTTCCGTATTTGAGGCAATCCGGTATGAAATCATCCTCCAAATCCTCGGAACGATTCGAGTATATATTATCCGTATACCACGATGGATCGAGTTGTTTCGGTTTCGGTTTAGCCTGTAGCATTTTTTCTCTCTTCGATTGGCGATAACTCTCAAAGCAAATATTCTTCATTTTTTCCAATTTCTGTTCCCTAATGCGCTCCCAGTTTTCCCAGTTTTTATCGTTTTTACTTCTACCATTTATGCTGTCGTGATTGTTTAGCTCATAGGCAACACTACCACTACCGTAGGCACTCTGATCGGTCTGATCGTATTCTAAATTTGTATTCTTTGTCTCGATGGTTGGTGTATGCTGATCTTTGGTGAAGTTATTATTGTATGTGGTCGTGCTGCCACCGCTATCGGTGACGACTATTCTAATTCTACGTTTGGTCTTGTCGAATAGTTTCGACGATAGTAGCGACGATTTTTGCGGCTTGTCGCGCTCAGCCGGCGGCTCTTCTGGCTGTCACACCTCTTGCAAGTATTTAACAGGGCAATAGCCCTGACGATTGTCAGCGGAACGTACCATCACCATGCCATTCACCTCATCGCCAGTCTGTGAATCAAATTTGGAATTGCGTTTAGAATACGACTCCGAATTGCTTTCCTTAGCATTGTGTGCACATAAACATATAGAAAGTGTGGAAATGTGTACATATTTACAGTGTATCTTGTATGCGGAGAGTTCAGATTTATGTGTCCGAAATAAGTCCGAAATTTTTAAAAATTATGAGGCTCAAATTTTTGTATACATAAGTCCGAAATAAATCTTAAATGTTTAGTAAACACAAGGCTTAGAAAAATGACTGCGAAAGGAGTTTGAAACTTCAAATCAAAAAAAAAAAAAAAATAAAATAAATAAATAAAAAAAAATAAGGCTCAGAAAAATGACTCCGCAATATGCCGAGAACAAAAAATTAAACTCAAAAAATTCACTCCGAAAAAAGTAAAAAAAAAACAGCGACTCCGAAACAAGCTGGAAATAGGTAATCAAAAACATAGGCTCAGAAAAATGACTCCGAAATATGTGAAGAGAAAAAACATGAGACTCACAAAATTCAGTCCGAAATTTTTAACGCAATATTACGCGACATGGAAAATGGATTCCGACGAAAAACGTGAATAATATTAACATTCGAAAAATAAATCCCAAATAATTAGTGAATAAAAGTTGCAGAAAAGTAACTCCGAATAGTTTGGAGAGACCAAATATGAGGTTCAAAAAGATCACTCCGAAATTATTCAAAAAATTGTTAATCTTTGCTACATGAGTTCAAAATATTTAGCAAATGAGGCTCAAGAAATGACTCCGAAAGGAGTTTGAATTTTGTGATAAAAAATATAAGGGTCAGAAATATGACTCCGAAATATGTATAGAGGCAAGATATGAGACTCAAAAGACTCACTCCGAAATTGATAAAAGAAAACAAAAAAATTATTAGGCTGCGAAAGCCGAGTCTGAAAAAATGTGAAAAAATATAAATCTTTGAAAAATGACTCCGAAATATTTAAAAGGTATATAAAAAACTCGGAAAAAAGATTGCGGAATTCGAAAAAAAAAGATAAAGCACATGCATGTGTGTGGGTGCACAATTAGCAATCATGATAGTACACAGTTGTGTTGAATGTTGATTTTTGAGATTGGAAATATTGCAAACCTGTATAACGATTTGATCCCTTAGCAATGTCATGTTTTCGCCACGCTCCCCGTCGGAGACTTGTAGATTGTGTGTCACCTGCAGTGGTTTTTCATTGGCATTTAAGCGAACGCAATATTTCGATGGAAAGTAGCCAACACGACCGAGCACTTTACCTTTCCACCAATCTGGATCAGACGTGTCAATTACAGTGACCTGCAAAACAAAAAAAAAAAAATATTTCCAAAGATAGAACCAGCCTCGCTTAAAGTTTTCACCCATTTTCAAGCTATTTCAATTAAAAGCCTTTTTGGGCTCCAGATTCGTTTTCTTTCTTTCAGGCACAGAACCATTTCAATGACGATGCCAAGGCTACGAATTTCAGAGAAGAAAGGCTTCACAAAAAGAGAAAAATAAAGTAAAAGTAAAAGTAAAAAGACACCATAGAGAAAAGTGACTGACGATATGCAAAGCTGCAATGCAACTGTCAATCACTGTAAACGGAAGGACTGAGTGAATTTAAGTGCAGGAGCTTCGCGATGGATCAATATTTCAAAGCAAGGCAAAAAATAAAAGAAAAAAACGCATAAGACAAATTAATGACTGAAAATATAAAAGAAAACATTAAAAAAAAAAACCACACATTGAAGCGAACTAATTGTACTTGGATGTTCTGTGAAAAGTCAAAACGAACAAACGAATCCGTTTAAGAAAGGATATTCACTCAATGAATTGTGCGATTGTACTAGGATTTTAGCATTGAAGGCAATGCCACAGCAATGTGAAGAACTCAATCGACACTTGAAGCCCTCAATGCAGCGTAAACATCATCAATTCAACTCGATAAGTATGGCCACTGGCAATCCATGCCAGTTCAGTTCAGTTCAATTCACAAGAATCAGGTCGGGTCGACTCGAATCGAATCGAACGAAGTGGGGTCGATTTTTCTTCTCTCTCTTTCTCTCTCTCTCTCTCTTTTCTTAATATTTTTTTTTATTTTTATTATATTTTTTCAATGTTTTTTATTCTTTCTTTTCACTTCACAAGTGAATTTTTCACAACGTCGCTTCCAACGAAATGAATGAACGATTGGAGCGAGAAATGTGTGCGATGCCGATGCTACAGCTTGATTGCCGATTCTTGAAGCAGCAAACTGCGGATACTGTAAATAACTTAAAGGCCCGAATCATTCAATACTGTAAAGTGCTCACGTTGGCAGTTCTTGGCTTCCACAAACACTCGAGAACAAGTACGAAAGCATAAGAAGAGAATAAAAGATCGCAGCAAGCTGTTTGACAAACACTAACAGGCAGGATATCACGCCAGGTCAGCGATTTTTATTTATCCATCTTTCTACATACATAAACACACGTAGTCCTGCACACAGTTTGCATGGATTTCTGTCGCTTTTATTCCATTTCATTCTATTGCCCTCCCCACCGTATTCCACCCCACCCGATTCCTTTTCATTGAATCTATCCACCGCTCCTGCTCGCTCAGTGCATGCGTTGGTCTTGAAGGTCATTCATTCATCAATTCGGTGAGGTTTTTCTCTCATTAATTTTTTTTTTTTTTTAATTAAAAGATCTTGTGGTGCTTAGTTTTTCCATTCGATCTGAATGAGAGCTTCTTTTAAGTTCAAGATGAAAAAATAAATAACATAAACAAACCAATAAATCTCACTCAATTTTTTAAGTTATTTCCCTTTCAAATCATTTTCTATTTACATTTTTCTTGCAAAAAAAAAAAAAAAAAAATAAAAAAAAACTCGAACGTTTTCGTTGAAGTGGAATATCGCATGTCTGATTTAATAAAATATTCTCAAGGATATCGCAGCGCATTCTTGCTTCCCACTTTATATTATTTGAATTTTCCATTGCACGCCAATCGACATAGGCAACAACGGATTGAAGTGAAATAAATGGATTTCAACTTTCGAAATAGTTCTTTTTTGCTCTTCTTTAAGCTCATTTTGGCTCTCCTCTCTCCCGCTGAGTGCTTTGTCCTTCATCTAAAACGTTTTCCAAACGAATAGATGGAGAAACTCTAATCCTTAGGTAAATGCAATTTTTTGCCTTTTTCCATTCAAATTTTTGAAACATTACTCTTCGGAGCTTTCATCTCATTTCGGATAATGTTGAAACATTGATTTGTAAAAAGGACCTTTGTTCATTTGAGTGGTGTATAAGTGATATAATTAATTCTATGACTTACTTTATAGCCAGCTTTTAAATCCAACTCGTCAGAGTGTCGTGCTTTAAAGTTGTACAAAATAACATATAAATTTGTCGGCAATAGACGATGAGATTTCTGAAATTGAAATTGACGCAGGGAAATCAATTAGAAAAATTTTGTTCATACAATAGAATCCATGAAATAGAATATATATATATATATAAGTATAAAAATATTTAGGTTGTATCTATAATATACATTGTATATACATAGAAGAAAGGAGTTTTGTCTATGCATCTGTAAAAGAGGATGCAAATAAAAGAAATTGCTTTTAGACGGATTTTCTTTTGGTCAATCGAATGTATCGAGAACGAAAGGAGAAAGCGCGCTAGTAAAAAACAAAATACCTGAAATTTTCTTACAGGAGATGGACATGGCGAGGTGCTCGCCGACGATTGTGATTTCTCCATTTCATCGGGCAGATCGACGCTGCCGCCACGCATTCCGCGACTGGCGTAGAGCAATTTTCGTCCTTGATGCGAGGGACTAGACGGCGCTGTAATTGGACGACGTAGTAGAACTGTATTAAACAAAGGAATATGTGGACATGTGGGCATGTGGGCATGTGTGTGTGGGCGCGTGTGCGTGGAAAAATCATGAATCGGGGAAATGATTGAGTGTGCTCGTCGAGAAGGAAATGTTTCCCAACGGAAATGTTTTTGTAGGGGGAAAATCAAAGTCGAGAGTTGCGAGTGTGCGAGTGTGCGAGGAGTGGCAGATGAGGTGCGAACGAAGTTAAAGAAGTAAAAAGAAAAAAGAAAAAATAAAAGAAGAGTTTGGTTATGATACGAGTAAATGGAAAGGGTTAATCAGATGATTAGGTGCAAATCCAATTGAGCAAAAAATGAAGAAAATTGAATTGATTGATTGAGCCATGTAGTTCGAGAAAAACATATAAATGTATATAGATCAATATTTATAGATATTTTTATTCAGTTTTCAGTTTGATTATAGATGTTTTGTAGAGTTGGCAGAAAAAGAATAGAAAAATAAAGGAATTTAATTAAGCTTTTGTGTCAGTTCAATATATATAGAGAGTTATATTATAATAGTTTTCTAAAAGCACTACGAATCAACTAGCTACAAGATTGTGTGTTTTTTCTTTAAGTTAATTATCTAATCTAATTATTTTTTTTAAAGGAAAACTTTAAAGCGCAACTGTTTGAAAACTTGCAATGTAAATGTAAGCAACTACTTTGGCTGATGTTTATTTTCCGAACGCTTCTGGCTAATAAAATATGTACAACGATTGCATGAAAATATCTACGCTAAGATGGAATGCTTTGAGACAATAAACGAAGTCGAATCGACTCGAATAGATTATAATCGATTATAGTTAATAATTATTAAAAGCAGTTCGATGCAGCAACATTGGTTTTAAAAACAAGTAGAAAATAAGCCGATATTAAAAGTGAGACTTCGAAGAATCTTTTTCGAATCGTCAAGGATTGTGAAGCCAAAATTTGTTCGCCCCGTAATTTATCATATCGTTTTGTTTCCATGTTTTTGTCCTTGGGGTTTTGTCCTTCATTTATAATTCTTATTATTATTTTTTTTTTTTGTTCGCCTACATGCTACTTTGAAATAAGAAATTTTCCCTATCGGGTTGTATTCTTAGTCATGTTCAAATGAATTTTAAGTGTGGCCAACAGCCACAAAAGAACGTTGCAAGCTTTCGAAATTCCTTAATGAGGGCAGCTTAGCTATGGATCATTGGAGTCATAATGCGACAACAAAGAAAACAAAGCTGAATATTTGAAAAAAATTAATTAATGTTTAGCTTTCTATTGATTCATTGAGGTCAAGGATTCAACTCTATTCGAATTTATTTTATTTTATTGAATTAAATTGAATTTAATTTAATTTTTTTGAACATTTTCTTCAGCGGGAAGAAGTTGAAAAGAAGTTCAGTAAATAGACATGGGGGAAATGCATATAAGAAAAGTGGGGCTTAGCGTGATAAGAGACAGAATTTGGAGCAAAAGTTTGAAAGAAAAAAGTTCTGGCAGTAAGTTTTGTGCAAGATAGACAACAGCTTTTCTGTGTACCCCGAGAACAAGTTCTATAAGATTGTTTAGCTGGCAGCAATTTGTAATTTTTTTTTGGTTTTGTTGCCGTTGAAGAGGATAAAATTTACTTACAATGTAAACGACTGTTGTTCGATGGCGGCGTATGTTCCAAATGGCCGCCAGAGCCGCCATGATAATAGCCGACACCGGCTGTTGAAACCCCACCGATAACCGGTTGTTGTCGCCGTCTGATTTGTCCGTGTAATTCCGTCGATTCAGGCGAATCCAAACTCAAGGATTTCATTCGTAAATTTAATTTCTGACGACGTGGTGAGTGTGGTGCTATATTTTATATTAATTTTTTTTTTTTTTGATAGATTTTTCATAGCATTTTCCGGCCAATTTTGGGATTATTGTTTGATGTTGTTGTGGTTTTTTTTTTTTTTTTTTTTTTGGTAATGAATGGATCAGCGCAAAATAAATTGAAGAAAAATACAGAATATTTGAATTTTTCGATTAATTTTGGTATAAATTTTTTTCAAATATTCCAAATACTATTAATTTAGTTCAAATACTACAGGGAGGAGGGGGGAAAATCGAAAAAAGAAATTATTAAAAATAATAGTAATAATCGATTTAGGTTTAGATCAAAACAAGAACAGAACAAGAGCAGAGGACAAATACAGCAAGGAAATATGAAAATCGTGTGAGCATTGTTGTTGTTGCTGCGGTTTTCCAATAGCATTTTTTGAATAGTATTTTTTTTCTACGAATTTTTGTGTGTCTCCAACCAATCGAAAGAACAATTGCAATTGAATGAGGGGTGTGGGGAAAAAATGTTGGTGTTAGTTTTTAAAGAAATTTTGAAAAATAATTTTATTATTTAAAAGGGAAATTTTTTTGAAGTTTTCTATGTCGGTGTGGGTGTGTGTGTGTGTGGATTTTGCTTATTGATATAACACTTGCGATATTTAAAAGCAATTCTTCTGCCGTGCAATATTTAATAAAGCCCGATGATGGCAACATTACAATAGCAAAGAAAATTTCAACATGGAAATGGCGTGAATTCGACAACAGCGTTGAGCATTCAAAAGGAAATATATTTTAAAAATATATTTATTTGTATATATGTAGATATAGAATAAGCAAAAACCGAAAAGACACTAAATAGATTCATTGTAAAATCTAAAGAAAAGCTTTAGCAAAAATCAATCTACATGTTTGAAAAATAATTGAAAAGCTTTTGTCAAAAACATTACAACATTTTATGCTCCAAAAAAAATAAAAATTAGAATAAATAATTGATCTAAGTGCGTTATATTCCGTCATGCGTGCTTATAAATAGCCCATCGATCTAATGATTCAAGTTGACCTATTTAAGGGGTTATTCGGATGTGACCACTTTCAAAATCGATTATTTTTCTTTCATATTTCGAAAGTAAAATCCATTCAGAATATGTTGTGAAAAAATTAATAATTAATTAAAATCACCGACGCGCCCGAAGCAACTTGTTCTGCTATTGAAACATTAAGGGCATTTTCCTCGAAATATCATTTTTTAGAACGGTCAACAACCCACAGATCAAACTATCCAACCGATTACTTTGAAAATTTGACATTTTCTTTCACTTATGAATAGTTCTCGGAGGTAGCAGAATTGTTTATATTCACATATATTTTATAATATTTTTAAACGATTTAAAAAAAAATATACACTTTTTTGCAATCTGTCAATAATTTTTTTCCTATAAAACTTAATACTTCTGGCACGGACGATAACGACAAATGTAACATATTTAACAATAACACAAGAAAACAGGATTTTTGTTTCTGACTTCTGTATATCAGAGTTCGACTACTTATACCTTAGTAATGAAGGAAAATAATTTTTTTTCTTTAAAGTTCGATTTTGTGGTCAGGAGGACGATTCTAAGAATTTTGGCACTTAAACTTTTTCAAACAACTGATTACAACTAGTCTAGTTTGGGTCTAGTTCCAAACTGATCCAAAAAGGACTAGTGTAATCAGTTTTTTGAAAAAGCTTACATGCCAAAATTCTTAGAATTTTTCACTTATTTTATACATATATGAATTTTCATCGAAATCGGACGTCGGCAGCGGTTCGACGATTTTTGCCTGAAGCATTTTGAATTTGAGTAGAGTCTGAAAACTCCTTATAACTTCTACAATATTCTACCAATTTCAGCATACCATAACATTTTGAAAACGTACAATACGCAGTTATTGTTTCAAATAAAAAAAAAAATGATTTTCAGAATTTTTACCGAATAAATATACAATAAGATTCAAAAATTGGAAAAATAAATTCGAAAATCAAATTTTTCAAATGAATGCCTAATAGATCTTGCAAGTAAAACTTTGATAGAAACACACGATATATCATTGTGAAGGTACATTCTTCCTCTTTTAAGCAAGCTACATAAAATGCAAAACACCTACATACTTCCTGAGATTTTGAGAAAAATCTAGAAATTGAAAAGCGATACATTTTCAAATTATCGATCCTCTAGATCCCAAAATCAAAACTTATAACAAAAAAATATAGTTTTCAGATAATAATCTGATTTAAGAAGTAGATAAAATAAAACTAATTCTAATTTGAAAAATTAAAAAAAATCAAATTCTCTGAAAAATAACAAAAAAAAATGTTTCGATATAATGATTATGAGCCAGAAAACAACCATTAGAAAGCAGAAACAAAATTAAAGTTTCATTTTGTCGACTTGTGTAATCCGTTAGATCATTTTATTCCGGACAACATGATCAGTCTCTACCGCGTTGATCAACGACCTACTCTTTTTTAATGTATACCCAAAATAGCATTTTTTTTTTAAATTTTCGAATAAAAGCGCGTATTTTTCGAGTCTCCTTTCTGATTGGAATAATTAAATATGCGCTCGTTTCCTGATCAGACATGATACTTTAGTCGGGAGAAAATGGAACCGTAGCCACGCCTCTTCTTGGGAAGTCATATCGTTATCATTCTCATGAGTGAAACAGTACATGGCAACAGGTTGAACGATCATATTTCATTCCCCTGCATGATTAATTGGCGATTGTCCTATATTTTGTTTTTGTACTTTCAATACGAATCGCTTGAATGAAACATAGTTAAGAGTCGTTTTCGAGTCTTCTTTTAATCTTCCATGAGATCAATCGGTTTTAAATCATCCAAGTTGGCTCGAAAAAGACTCGATTATGAATCTTCTAAACAGTCTTCCAACGGCAAGCTGGCTACTTTCATTAAGAAAATATATGTAAAATGTAAAAAATAATTATTTTTTTCACTTTACGTTACAAATGAATATACATATATATATATATTAAAAATATTTAAATGATTGAGATTTATTGTCCTAATAAAAAACACAAAAGAGGTAAAATTTATGCGTTTATAGCACAATAAAACCTTAGGAGAATTCTAACAAAATCACATTCTGCCTGTCAGAAGTGAATCTTTCCGAATTCTTAGAATCATTTGGACAGAAAGAAAAGTAATTCGCTACTAATTACCCTTTCACATTTCAATTTCTAAATTTTCAACGCAAAAAAAAACCTAAAAAGAAAAACTACGAAATAAACACAATTTAATTATTTTGTTTAATATTATTTTATAATAATAAAATAAATACTAGGCACTTATAGATAACAAGCATTAAGTTCCACATAAATATAAATATATAAATAAAATTAAAAATATAATTTCACATATTGGCGTGTAGGCTAGAGAGTACACAACACAAACGTGAATATGAATACAATACTTGAAAAGAAATAAGTATTTTCCATCGAACAACATAAAATATATATATTTACATAGTAAACAAACAACACGCAAAACATATAGACCACACGCTAAACATACATACGTATACATTGCACCCAAAAAAAAAAAAAAAAAACGAGGGAGAAATAAAATACTAATAAATTAAAATGTAAGGCTTTATTCCACTAAAAACTGAACATATCAATTAAAATGAAAAGGTCCTTGCACAGCTGAATGAGTTGAAGGATTTTCGAAAAAAAAAAAAATTGTTTTATTAAAACAGTCGAAAAGTTTGTGTTGCGCTTCGATTTCTTTCAGTTTTTTTATTTTAATTTTTTATTTTAAAAATTCTTGTGATTTCTTAAGTTAAAGGGACTTTTTTCCTCTACTTTCTATATTCAACGCTTAACGAGGGCTTTCGGGCTGCGATGCGCTCTTCTTGAGGCTTATTGGGGCATAATTACAATAGATTCTTTGCTAGAGGGGATCAACTTTCCATTAGTTCTCTATAGGTATACGATCGATTTCGTCAGATACATGTATGGAAAGATTATGTTCGGTGGTACATTCAGGGAGAACAGAGCAAAAAAGAAAATAATTCAAAAAGCATTACAAAAAATGTCTTATCCTTTACGTCAAAAAGACTTCTTTTGGGCAATTTCATAGACAGTTTTTCTCTTCTCTACAAAAATTGAAATGATATACAAATGGATAAAACAAACGCCATCTGAAAAAAATGGCCCATAGGGAGGAATGTCGTTCTTCTTGGCTTTTGCAAACAGTCAAGAAAAATCGAGCACTAGCCCCAGGATACCGAGGCCTTAAGATAACATCAAGTGGAAAGTGTGAGCCCAAAAAATTAAAAAAGATGGAAGCAAAATGACGGCATTGTTGCGAAGAAATTTGGGAGCCCTGGGCTTCTTCAACGAAAACAATATGTGTTCTCTGGTCTACCTCCAGATGTCTTATCATTTTACTTATAACAAACTGGCTGCGATTGTGGTGCCTCGGCGATCCAAAAACCCACAAAATGAGCTGAACTTCGAAAAAAAAAAAAATTCTTTCTGGATCTTAATTACCATAATTAGGAATCAGAATCGCAGTAGAAATTTTAACGAAAGAAACCCTTTCAAAGAAAAAGAATAGAGAAGAGAAAAAGTATAGTAAAGAAAAAAAAAAAAAATAAAAAAATAATCGAAAAATTTCAACTTTTCCTGAGGTTACTTAATAATGAACTCTGCCAAGCAATCGATTCTAGCTCGTTTTCATTATGCTCAAATCCTCGAAAAAAAGAAAACTTCTTAGCCTTTACATTGAGAGAAGATTTTTACGCTTTTGAGACTTCCTTTATTGAATTCCTGGGAAGTCACTTAAAGGACACTTGAATTTCGTTTTTGAATCGCATTTGAGAAAAGAAAAATCTTTGCACTGGCAAAACCGTTAGCCGTAAACGTTTCCACAGGATAACACTGACTCTTAGGAAAATTCATCTGAAGAATTCTGTTTGATTTTGAAGCTACTCCAAAAAATCCTTTAGAAGTGCTTGTCTTGTGCATGTGTTTTCATCTTCCTCCTCGTCGAGGGTTACTTAATTTGAACTTTGCGCGCAGCTCTTGATTGTGCTTTCGTTGTTGGCGACGCGGCTCGCGAGTTGTTGGCACCACCTTTGGCTTCATTTCCTTGGCTATTGACTAAGATCTTTTTGTGCAACATCAAAGGCTCTCCAAATGGCCGTGAGATTTTGATGTCCATGTCTGGAACTAATCGTAAGAGACAGAAAAAAAATTTTTTTTTTTGGTCTTTAATCGAAAAATTTAAATTCATTTTTTTTGTTTTTTATTCTTGAAATTTCTTATCACACGAAGAACGGTTAGTTCGTTAGTACGGCTCCCTTTTCGACAAGTGAAATATTTCAGGGTTTTTGTTTTTTTTGGTTAAAATGCACACACAAAATGCGATCAGTGGGATGAGTATTTCCCTTTTTTTTTTTTTTGTTTTTTAGCATTTCGAGTTGATTAGTTGGACTGGCTTGGTTGGCTCAATGGTTGGTGGCATCAGCGAGGCGATCAGCATTGCATTCGCTTTCATGCTTCCGTGTGCGATGAATTTTTTTACATCATAACGCAAGATTAGCAAGGAGTATTTTAATGACAGCAATGTTATGATGATTTCATCAAAAATAATATTTAAGCATCTTTTAATTGCTTTTGTTTAATTTTTCTTTTCTTGTTTTGTACTTCTTAAGGACTTTTTCCTATGCAAAATGGATGATGTTTAGATTGGAGTGTGAATTGTAGTAGTTCCATATTCCTCGTAAAATCCTTAGTCATTTCAAGCAAAGCAACTTAGATAGATAGTGCGTCAATCATAAGGGTTTGAGCAGAATTTTTCCGGTTAGTTTTTCCTCAATCGATCTCCATTGAGGCACAATGAAGCCCGATAAAAAAAAAATGCGCTTAATATCTATCTTAAGACCCTTTCATCGGCTGGAGCGTTTCGTATTGATTTCAGAGAGCTTATAAAATCCTTCCTGCTGAGATCTTCTCTAATTAATAGAACTTTCGTAAGCATTTTCATAAGCTCTGATGATTCTATCGGCCTGGAGAAATTATTATTAAATGCACTTAACTTTTTTATTGAGACTCTCCAACTCTTGCAACATTTTGACAAATATGAAAAATGTATGAAAAAATACAATTCCGAACAATTGCGATGAGGAGTGGAAAAAAAAAGATCGAATTCGTGACGTGCACAGTGCTAAAATTTGATTCGATTTTTAGTGACTGTTTTGCACGTGAAAACTGGAATCTCAGAAATACTGAACAATATCATATTTCTCTGGTGTTAATTAGAATTTTTCTTTTAATATAAAAATTTTTCATACAACTATATTTGGACTTTATATTTATTTATGTGATATTCACTTATCTTAGAGTGTATTTTGTTCCACTGTACCTGTCCACTGCATTGTTGGACCTAAGCAAATCTGACACTGCTGTGTTAAGAGTTAAATGGTGAATTGTGCATGCAAGCTTTGCCTACAGTTCAAATAAACTCTCCTACGTGTGCATTAACATGCAGTTGTGTTCAATATAATAGCAGCATAACCAATGAAAATTAATAAAAATGAAAATCATCAATATCAGAAATTCTTTCACTTTTCACGAAACTTAAATATGTAAGTGTAAGTGGTGATGTAAGTGGATAGTAGAAGGATTCATTTAACATTTTATCTTAAGCATTAGTTTTAATTTTTTTTCAAACAATTTTTTAGAGCTTATTTCTTAACTGTTTTATGAGGATGAAAGCTATTCGTCAAAATTTATTCTGTTTGGTTGTGTAAGGCGTTCGTTTAGCAAAGGCTTAACTTTATGAATGAATAATTTTCAATGACGAACTTAAGCTTCATTAAGACCAAATTGAGCTTTTCTAAATACAATGAAAAATTCGAAGATTATTATAAAGGGGAGTTATATGAATTGATTGTTAATTGAATGACTATTGGGTACTTTCAATAAAAGCCTTTATAAGTTTAAACTCTCTCTCAAAAACAAAAACAAACAAAAAAAAAAAACAACGGCACTCTCTTTATTATTTTTGCTTTTATCCTTGCTTCCGCGTCATATTTCATAAGTTTTTTCGCCCCCTTCAAAGTCTCCAGCTGCCGGAAATGTGCATAATTCTTCTTGATTCATTACGAACTAGGTTAAGACTAATTGGCATCCTTATTTTTATAATGTGCTCCCGACTCAAGTGGTAAGCTAAGTTGAGCTCTAAGAAAACACTCGAGCAAATGCTAAGAAAATATGCTCATAATATGTCTGCGAAATAAAGAATCTCTCGTAAGAAAAAAAAGTCAAACTAAAAGCATTTGGTAAAATGGTAAAAGAACAAGTAAACAATTGGGAACAATAGCTCTTGGCTTTGGGGTTATTTTTTTGTTGTTTTTTTTTTCTTCTTTTTTAAATATTTTTTTTTTGACTTTTTTCAGTGAGCAGCCCGCATGTTTTCTTTGAGGTCATATGTACGAACGTTTTTTTCCCTCATTGAAATTATTTAGAGCATGCATTAGAGCTTTAGAGTTTTCTCTTTTTCTCTTCTATTACTCTTCCTATCTCCCTCAAGCTTTCTCTTTTTCAAAGTCTTCCTTATTTTTTTCTGGCTCTTTCCATTTCTATTTTTATATATACTACCTATTATTTATTTTTTAAAAAAGAAAAGTTTGCGGCAAAGTTTGATTTAGGGGTAATGAGAAGGTTGACTCCTTGTATGACCTCTTGTATTCACAAATTTTTAACCGAAATCACACTCAGTCAAAGGTCATATGCCTCTTTATTTTTATTCAAAAGCAGCTTTTGTTTTTATGTTTTTGTGGGTTCGGTTTTGTTTTCGTTTTCGTTTCGGTTTCGTGTTTTTCCATAGTTTTGTGGTGTCAGAACTGACATTCGTTTTTTTTTTTTTGTTCACGTTCACTTTTTCCACAGTCATTCAAATTCAAGTTACCATAAATTTTAATGAGGCTTCCGTGGAAAAACCGTTTTTTCTGAACAGCGGAAAATCAAAATTACATTCATGCAAATATTGCTGTATGCATTTGAGTATCTATGATTGTGAAGTATATGCGAATGCAATTAAAAACCCAATGGTGATGCAATTAATTAACATTTATGAACATATCTGATCTGTTAATTTTCTCAATTTGGTTTTACATATCCTTTCCACAACGAAAAGCCCCCCAAAGAAAGCAAAGAAAAAAGTATATTTTCAGCATTTTCATTTTCTAAATAAACAAATCGTTTATTCCTCCTTTAGGAAATACCAATGCAAGATTTAGTATTTCGGAGTTTGAGAATAGATAAAAAAAAGCTCTTAGTCCATTGCGCAAAAAATGTAGAAAGTTAAGCCGAGGGTAGTCATGATATTTGAGCAAATCTCGTCTCTAAGAAGCTAAAATGGAGTTTTTTGATAGAGTTACTCTCTCTCTCTCTCTTTCTTTTTCTCTCAGCTCGGTCTCAGATATCTTTCGGCTTTGTCTTTCTAAACTAACTCTCAGCCCTCTCTAAGTCCTCTCTCAGTCCTCTCTCAGTCTTCTCTCAGTCCTCTCTCAGTCCTCTCTCAGTCCTCTCTCAGTCATCTCTTAGTCCTCTCTCAGTCTTCTCTCAGTGCTCTCTCAGTGCTCTCACAGTGCTCTCTCAGTCCTCTCTCAGTCCTCTCTCAGTCTTCTCTCAGTCCTCTCTCAGTCCTCCTTCAGTCCCCTCTCAGTCCTCTCTCAGTCTTCTCTCAGTCCTCTCTCAGTCCTCCTTCAGTCCCCTCTCAGTCCTCTCTCAGTCCTTCTTCAGTCCTCTTTTAGTCCTCTTTCAGTCCACTCTCAGTCCTCTCTCAGTCCTCTCTCAGTCCTCTCTCAGTCCTCTCTCAGTCCTCTCTCAGTCCTCTCTCAGTCCTCTCTCAGTCCTCTCTCAGTCCTCTCTCAGTCCTCTCTCAGTCCTCTCTCAGTCCTCTCTCAGTCCTCTCTCAGCCCTCTCTCAGCCTCTCTCAGTCCTCTCTCAGTCCTCTCTCAGTCATCTCTTAGTCCTCTCTCAGTCTTCTCTCAGTGCTCTCTCAATGCTCTCTCAGTCCTCTCTCAGTCCTCTCTCAGTCCTCTCTCAGTCCTCTCTCAGTAATCTCTCAGTCCTATCTCAGTTCTCTCTCAGTCCCCTCTCAATCCTCTCTCAATCTTTTCTCGGTCCTCTCTCAGTCCTCTCTCAGTTCTCTCTCAGTCTTCTCTCAGTCCTCTCTCAGCCCTCTCTCCCTCAGATAATTCTCGTTCTTCGCTTTCTTTAACTCAGCTCTCTCTCTTTCTCTCTTTCAGCCCTCTCTCTCAGCTCTCGCTTTCAGCTCTCTCTTTCAGCTCTCTCTTTCAGCTCTCTCTTTCAGCTCTCTCTTTCAGCTCTCTCTTTCAGCTCTCTTTTTTCAGCTCTCTCCCTTTCAGCTGTCACGCTCGTTTTCAGCTCTCGCTTTCCACTCTCAGGTCTCTTATTCTTCCACTTCCGAAGCCGAATTTTTGGGATCTTCTTACACCTAGAGTTAAGATTCACAGTTGCATAGGAGCTCGTAAAATGGCCATAACTGATTGTAAAATTTGTCGAATTTTGGGCCCTCTCGCTCACCTCCGTCTCTCTCTCTCTCTCTCTCTCTCTCTCTCTCTCTCTCTCTCTCTCTCTCTCTCTCTCTCTCTCTCTCTCTCTCTCTCTCTTCCTCTCTCTCTCTCTCTCTCTCTCTCTCTCTCTCTCTCTCTCTCTCTCTCTCTCTCTCTCTCTCTCTCTCTCTCTCTCTCTCTCTCTCTCTCTCTCTCTCTCTCTCTCTCTCTCTCTCTCTCTCTCTCTCTCTCTCTCTCTCTCTCTCTCTCTCTCTCTCTCTCTCTCTCTCTCTCTCTCTCTCTCTCTCTCTCTCCTCTCTCTTGATAAATTCGCCTACCTTGTTCAAAATCCACTCAGGTTATATTAACCCTTAAAATCTTGTTTTTTTAACTTTATTTTTAAACGATTGCTTTCTGGCGGAAATAGGGATATTTCATAAATATTTGTTTTTCGTTATCATTGATCTGAAAGCAAAACTAAGTATGTAAATTGTCACAGACAGTTGGGCGAACGTACACACATAAAAAATATTCTACGGAACTCGGATTATTGTAAAAATTATAATCTGTGCTATTTTAATTCGTTGTGCGCTTTTTACAAGAAGAATAAAAATTAAATTCACATCAAAACGTTGTTTGGTTTTTCTTTTCCTTTGAAATTACAAAGCGTATCGACTACACTTTCAAGAAATACAATAGAAGACAAACAAAAACGTTTCATGCAAAATATTCAAATATACAAAATTGCAGAAAATCAGTGGAGCGGAGAGCACAGAGAGTGGAATGTGATTAAAAAACATCCAGGGGCTTTTCGCTCCACGCCTTAAAATGCGCTTTCTTCATTTAAGCTAGCAGCGGTGTAAACGGGTTTGGTTTTGTTTTGTTTGGTTTCGTTTCGTTTGGTTATGTTTTGTTTTCTGTTTAGTGTCGTGTTTGTTTCGATTTGCTCTTAATTGTTGTTTATGTTGTTTGCGTTGTTGCTGTTGTTACAGTTGATATTGTTGTTGATTGATACTGATGGCAGTGTCGGGAATGTTGGTTTGATGTTGTCGCCGGGTTTTGCAAGTAATTAAAAGAAAAAACTATTTTTTTTGTCAATTTGCTCGTTTTATAGGCGATTCAAGAGGCACATTATTGCACGAAAAGAAAGTGTTCACAAAAAAGAACACAGAAAAAAAGAAGAGAAGAACTTTGAAGGAATTTGAGAGGGAATATTATCTAATTGCTTAAAAAAATGTGGTACAATTAGTAGTACATTGCTTGCAGAGGTGTTGCTTTGGATAGTAGTAAGGCACGTAATTACTTTCGGGCAATGATATTGAACGATTCTGTGATGAGTGGTAGCGCATGCGTCCGAAGCCGGATAGTGGACGAAAGCCGGCGAATAGACGACGCCGTAGCCCAGTATCGGCGATCGAATATTGTTGCAATGATTGTGGCAACGATTGCTGGTGTTGCAATATCGGTTTCTGATGTGCTGCCGACGGTTGCGGATGCTGCTGTTGCTGTTGAATTGCTGCCTCTTGTTTCTGCTGCAAGCCAACACCGGTTGCCGTATAATAATTAATGCCGATTCCACCGCTAATGTAGGCCGATGTGGACATACCAGCCACGGGCGGTGGCATGCCAACGGTTGCATGATAGTGCGTGCTTGCTAAGCGATAGTCTAAAGGCGGGTGCGTGTTTTAATTTTATTTTGATTTTGATTTTGATTTTTTTTTTTTTGGATTCATAATATTCCATATTTTTCGCCAATTTAATTTGTTGTTGCAGTTTGATTGTTGTAGGTAGGTTGTTGTCAGGTTGATATTGGTTGTTTGTAGTTTTGTTAGTCAATTTGTTTGAACGGTTTGCCAGCAACAAAAAATTTAAAGTTTGCAAGCAAAAATTCGATAAGGTAAATTTTAATTATTGGATTAAAGATTAGTCTTTGAGGCTTATGAAATTAAATTTTATGTTTAAAAATATTTAAGTCGAGGAGAATCAAAGTTTAGGCTGAAATTGGAAGCCGCTTGGGTTTTTTTTTCTTCCTTTGATTATATGTAATATTTGATGTGAATGTTATAAAAAGCTTATCATTTCAACTTTCATCATTGCTGCGCCAATATTTATTTAAGTTAATTTTTAAATAATTTCAAAGCTTTTCTACTCCATTTTACTTTGTTTTTTTTTTTTAGTCTTAACAAAAAACTATTTATTCTACGTGATCTACTTAATTTAAAAAAAAAAGAGGAAATTTCAATAGTTTTTCAAATAAAAATGAACAATAAAATATTACCTATATGGCCAATAAAGAAAAATGTTAACCAAGTAGCATTTCCACTTCCTGAGAATGCTTTCTGCCACGACTACCAGCAGAACGATGTCTGCTCAGAAGAATTTTCACATTGCAATTGATTTTAGAGACTTTTTTAGCATCCTCAGAGACCTTCAATGTCAAACCAGTATTTTTTTTTTCAAATTAAATCTTGAATTTCCAGTGTCACGTGCAGGTGACAGAGCTTTAATATCCATTAATTTTTTGTTAATTCTCCTCTACTTAAGAGCACTGTTCTTGAAATTGATACTTAAAAATTGTAACAAACGGGGGACATAGTCACTAAAACTAATTTGGGTACGCTGAGTCCGACGGTATCACTGGTTTTTCCGATTTGGCTCTGGCTTTCGAGATATCTGCGTTTCAAATTTGCTCATTTTAGTCGGGTTTGTCGCTTTAAATTTCAGTTGCAAGTACTGCGTATGAGTAATGTGGATTAAGCATACAACGGTAGTCGCGTAACCGAACAAAAATGAGTACACTTCAAATGCAGATCTCTCAATAACTAGAGCCAACTTGGATAAACCAATGATAGCATCGGACTCATCGTACCTAAATTAGGTGACATGACTTTGTGCTCCGCTTGTTACAATTTTGAACTAGCACAGTGTTATCATTCCTATAGGTATGGTAATTATAATCCACAACGAAAGAGCTCCGCTTGGTCAACAGGACTGCAATTCGACTTGTCACAGGTTTTATCATCGGACATTGAAGAGTAAATAAACACCTGTCGAATCTTGGTTTAGCTGGATACGACAGCTGCAGATTGTGTAACGAGGAAGAAGAAACAGCCGAGCACATTATGTGCCACTGTGATAGTCTTGCAAGGCTACAGAGTCGTAAATACCAAATAATTACTGATTTTATTATTTTCAATAAATAGCACGTCACCTGTCAAAGCAAAATGGGTTAAATATTTTTTATACAATACATGTACCTATACGAATTTTGTTTTTGTCACCAAGAAACCATTCTATGTCATTTTGGTGGGAAAAAAGAGCCAAAATCGCATCAGCTTAGACATGGTCTCTATTGAATGATTTTGGGACAATGACAAACGGTGTACCTATTGCAGGAGGGACTGAAGGACAGAATAAAGGATTGATGGGATTTAAGTAGGTAGCACGACGTGGTGGCAAAGTCAGGTAGAAAAGGTATGTTTGTATTTAAACAGATCTGTTTATGGAAACGGTTTGTTTTAAAGCAAACAGGAGTGTTTCCCAGTAAAACAGACCTGTTCTTTCGGATTTTGCAGTACATTTGGCGGCGCATTTTAGTTTATTTTGGTACGATTTGCCGGCGAAATTCCATGGCCTGGAAACCCCACATCCTACTAACTCATTTTCTACGAAATTATTCGACAAATTCTATTCACCCAATCTAAGAACGTTCAATGTATTTGAACGTGCAATAAATCCGGCAGATCCGCCAACATTCACGAAACAAAAAAAGGAAATCCTCCAACAATTCGCTAAAAAATTAAATTCCGCTTTCCATATGTCTGTATTTAGGTATATACGTACACATTCGTTGACCTGAAGTCATATAAGCAAGACTAATAGGCTCTTGACACAACAGAAGGTTGACAGGGAAACAATGATAAATGCAGCTAGTAAACCGCCCTCAGTCATCTGAACCGTCTGAAATGTGGGCACTTCGGAGATGGCAATGTTTGCATGACTGCGTGAAAACGGAAATTGCACGAACACAAAAAGGGAAAAGGAAAAAATATGCATACATATATCTATTTATATAAATATATATATATATATATATATATATTATATGTATGAAAGGAAAAGAAGAACAAGTTACAGATACAAAACAAATTCCCCGCATATGTTCAGGGCAACGAAAATGCAAACGAGAGAAGGCAAAACCCTAAATGGAAAACAAAGCAAAAAGAAAAAAAAAAAACAAAATGGAAAAAGTAAAACCGGGGGAAAACCCACTAAGGAAGAAGGCTGCAGAGATAAAGCGTAGGCGTTGCTTGCTTATTGCCGTGAAAAATGGGCTCATATAAAAGGCGGTTTCATGACACGTATTA
This sequence comes from Chlorops oryzae, assembly GCA_020466095.1. Classification (NCBI taxonomy): domain Eukaryota; kingdom Metazoa; phylum Arthropoda; class Insecta; order Diptera; family Chloropidae; genus Chlorops; species Chlorops oryzae. Next base: position 34,605,603 of record CM035806.1, read on the forward strand.
ATATGCTTGGAAGATGCCACAAAAAATCTGCAATAAGCAACGGATTTACTCCTGCGTCTTCGTCCGTTCCTCTATCCCCAAAGCCACTCCCTCATTCTCTCTCTGTGTCTCTTTCACCCTATATAAGTAAATATGTATATGGACATTTCTCTTTGTAGGTTTTCTCACTTTCTTTTGTAACGAAGCGAATTTTTTTTGTCGCCGCCGGAGCTAAAATGCATAAAAAGCGGAAAGGAACAATTATTCCTCGGAAAGGTTTGCTTTAGTGCTTTATTCTTGGTATTATTTGCTTTTCTCTGGAAGTGATGTCTTTTTGAACAAAGAATTACCGCGTGGCGTTAAAACTTCTTTGCCGCCTTTCAGGGCCCTTCCAACCAGACACTTTCCTTAAACGTTCTGGGTTTTTTTTTCATTTTCCCTCCTATTGAGGAAAGCCATCCGTTCTTTTTTCCCTATATTCTTCTGAACGATTCACTTAAGTTGCAATTTTTATTTTATTTTTTTATTTTTTATTTTTATTTTTTTTTGCCAGCTCTGAGAAAATTGTGTTCTGACATTTTTGTAAAAGAATTGCATTGGAGTGCAGCGCGTTGAAATTTGTAGTGATATTATGTTGCAGCGTCTTTGGGAAAATATCCTACTTTATTTTTCGTCTCTTAAATTTTTTTGTTTTACTTTTTTTCCTTTTGCTTGATGCTAGACTGCCTGGCTCGCTGCTTGCATAGCTGCTGCCTTGAGACAACAGAAAATTTATGTGGCGTACCTCCTTCGTGTTTTTAGAATTTTTTTTTAGCGAATTTTTGTGGTACTTTCTTGGGAGAAAGGATTCTGATTAAGAAAAAAAAAAAAAAAAATTCCTTTCATTTTTTCTCTAGATTTTTTCGCGGAACTCCATTTTTAATTTTCTTCTTTAAAAACCTCTTTTATGGCTTTAATTAATTAGCTTTTTCCTTCGGTACGCTAACTATTGCAATTAAAGCCAAAAGTCCTCTCTTAATAGAGACCGTTACGGTGTGAATAATTTATGAGAGGGTTAACTTACAAGTTGTTTTTTCTTCATCCTTTTTCAGTTGCAGACGAAATTTGAAGCAAGTTATTTACGCTTGAAAGAATCTTTTCTTTTGACCGAGCCACGTGGATGGGTGCTTAAGCATTTTAGCAATGAATGTAATAATTCTCATCGAAAATGGATAAGATTTTTAGTTCCTTAATGGTTCTAAATGTAAGGTTAGGCGGATTACACTTCGTTCATTTCAAATGCTATAAGTTTCGGGGAAAATTTTGCATCTCACTCAAAGAGAACTTGGGAACTTCGGATCCCATTTTGTTGTTATTGAAGGTATAATTTAAAAAGGGGTTTTTGGCGGGCACAAAGTTCCTCTGTTTTTGCAAGCACGAGGATCGATTTTTCCGCAAATTTTTTCGGTTGAACATGGGCACCTGGAAGCTGATGAGTGTGCATTAGAGATGGTATCAAGTTAATACGGTAGCTCGGGAAGTAGAAATACCTGCAATTGTTTCGCTTCTTTCGCAGCTTCTATGGGCTACTATTCTAGACTGGTGGTCATCCATCAAATCCAAGAGTAAACGTTGCCGTATTATTCAGAAAAAGGTGCGTCAATTTTCTTTGGTCTCTTCCAAGAAGAAGTGAAGAAATTAACAGTCTCTTGACAAAGATATAAAGAAAGAACGGCTGGTAGATTGGATTAAACTGGATCAGAGGTGCCACATTTTGTTGTTTTACAATGGAGCGTTTCATAAATTTTGATTAAAATTTGCCTTATTTATTTAATTATTTAAAAAAAAATATTTCATTTTGAATAATTGGCATTTCAGGCAAAACAACTTCGTGGGGCGATTTGGTGCTTGTCGGTATGCGACAGAAAAATTATCCTCGCCAAAAATGGATTATTATTTCAATGAATTGGACTTCAGAATCTGCAACTGGAATAAATTCTGCATCTTTTTATATGGCAATTATGGATAATAAAAATGTTTCTTTAACATATCTCCAGGGCGATCCTTCCTGAAGGACGGCGAGGAATTGTTCTGAGCAGGGGCTTCGCTGTAATTGAATGCAGTGAATGGGGAAGCAGAATTAAAAAGCAACGATGCAAGTTCTTATAGTCACATTGACCGAAACATAAGCATTAATTGCTGAAGAAACGCATGCTGACGTTTTCAAGCGCACTTCAAGAGCACGAGCCGTATCCGAGCAATGGCATAAACAACAGGTGTCCGAATTCCCACGGGGAGTACTTGCTGACTCAGAGAACATTGACAATAAAAGAATTGCGTCAATCTCAATCTGGGCCAGTCAATCTGGTATCTGGTATCAAGTATTTTATTTTATAATACAAAGTAGTCAAAAAAAGCACATATAAAAAAATCGCGAAACCCATTTTTCATACAAATTTTTAAATTATTAAAAAAATTTTTGAAATTCTCAGCTTTTACTCAGTTTTCTTTATCAACTTGAGAAGTTCAGCAGCCAGAGCTGAATAGCGGCTTCTGCGTGCTTGGCGCGTGGGTCGCGCTGGGTTCTCCACCTCTATTTAGTCGTTAGTTTTGGAGATCCCATCTTGTTTAAGATGTCATTTTATAGAAAAAAAAAGCCCAGCTTTCGTTTAAAATTATTTAAAAAAATATCAAAAATGTCGCATTGGGCGAAAAATTGCTTATAAAAATAATAACCGTTTTTTTGTGCATCTATAATAAATTCTGCGGATTGTAATATTTTTTTTCGGAAAGAGCAGACAAAAATCTATAAAAATCCTTTATCACATTTTTTTAATTTGCCAATTTGCGAGACGTAGAATTTTTTTAATACAAAAAGGACCGAAAGTTTAACACCCTGTATCTAGGCACCCGGTCAATATATCCCCTCCTCCTTTAGCACAATTCATGAACCTTCATAGAGCAACATTTCCACCAAGTTTCATCAAAATCCAAGTTATGAAGTTTTTTGAGCGGGTACACTTGAAGTGAAATGCCCCATATCGAAGCGATGCTCAAATTGGCAAGAATGTCTATGTTACAATGCGTTACTTTAAGGACGTCAAAAATTTTGAAATGAAATACCTGGGGACATGAAATTTTGTATTTTACTTGTTTAGAGTATTCCTAAAGGCTCTGCAAATCAAATAAAAAAAAAAAAAAAATTAAAAAATTCGAAAATACCACATTTGATTCTTACCATTTTTGGCCGCACGTGCGACACTGAAGAATACTGCAATAAATTCCTAGAAATCCATTAAATTTCAATATTTAAAAATGAACCGGAACACCAAGAAATCTTTCTTTTTCAACCGGATCACATTGAAAAGAATTAGGTACTCAGTCCTCAGCCTGCCGTTTTCGTTGTTCTAGCTTGGATATCTAGTTATACCTTATCTGTACTTCGATTTAGTTTCTCAAACTCGAAATTATTATTAAGTCAAATTTCAACTGTAAGAGGACATTATATTAAGCTGCGAAATACTCAATTAAAAATAGTGAAAATCAAATTTTTGCGAATTTCGCGAAATGTGGTCATGGTCAAAATTTAACCTTAAGTGACGACTTTATTTGGCGGCAAAATACACAATCAGAAGAAGCAAAAAAAATCATTTTTGTATACAGATATGAGAATAAGAGAAAGAGTGTTTTTTTCTAATGTGTAGGATGATGACCATAGTTATAGCGATGTCGCAATTTTTTTTTTTTCATCGAAAGCTTAAGTCTACATAATAGCTATACACACACCAAATTTCAATAAGCTGGGATGTATAGTAAAAAAGTTATCCACGAAAATCGTTAAAAATCGTGATTTTTGAAACTTCTGAACCACTTCCCACGACCCAAGAAGGGACTACGAAAAAAATTTGTATGCAGTTTTTCGGACATTTTTACCTGGTTCAAGTCCATGCCAAATTTCGATATGATATCTCTCATGGCTTAGGAGTAAATTACGAAAAACTAAAGTGTGACCGACAGAATGACAGACAGATAGACAGACAGACATGGCAAAGTCGACTCCTCTTGTCACCCTGATCAAGAATATATATATATGTCTATACCTATCGCGACTCCTTTGGTATGTTACATACTCCGTGCCAAACTTAATATACCCTTTCCTTCGGAAAAGGTATAAAAATTAACATATAAAAATAATCTTTTGCATCGAGCATAAAAAAAAAAACACTTTAAAATACTTGCAGTGAGGTTTCCTTCTAAATGAGTCCATTTCTACCTACATTTTCCGGTTCTTTTGCATACAAGTGAATTTTGTTTATCCAAAAAAAGTAGCAAACGGTTTCAAAGACATAAGTGTATTAAGTGTTAATAATTATGGAACTTAATGCGGGAAAAAGGCCCTTTCCATTAGCACTAAAAGCGAACTTTACTTCTCTTGCTTTTGAAGTCAAGCTGAGGCAGATCGTCGGCTTAGAGTATAAGCCTGCTAACAGAAATCTGAAAAATTTTACAACGGCTGACATAAAACTGCTTGGAATTTACAATATCGTCTCAAGAAGGAAACCTAAAATATGAGTAGATGGTTCATTAATAAAATATCGAAGAGTGAATCAACTATATTTTGGTTTCCCTTCCAAACAGGGACCTTAGGGCCCTATCGGGCAGACGAGTTGAAAGGGCCCCCTTGTACGGTGTTTGAAGGTATCAATTCTAACGTATTTTGAAAATGAGGGCCGGTTGTCTGGTGCGCCAGTCCGGGACTGCTTCCAATGATGATAAGTATTGTAAATTGAAAACAGTTTTTCGTCTGCCCTGTAAAGGTTTTCAGATTTTGATTTAGCAGTTTTACGCTCCAAGCCAACGAGATAGTTAAGTTATTTAAGTACATAAGTATTAATTACGTTACGTTATGTCAAGACTAATCGACAAAATAAACGAGCTCATTTTATAATCAACAGAAATTTCGCTAAAAAGATAGAATATTCCAAGCCTATCGAATGCAGCACTGTTCAGCTACGATAAGACAAGAGAACGCAACTCGGTTGACTAAAAATAAAACAAACAACCAAAATGAAAAAGAATAATATTAAGAACATATTACTTAGCATAAGCTGAACTGTTGTCTAAAGTTATTTCATAAATTTCGAAATTCGAGTGTTGTAAATTTGGCTAGCTGCTTTAACAAATAAGCATGGCTCGATTATTTATATAGCTTTATTAAAATTTTCTAATACTAAACTACAATTGAAGAGCACTACGAAGAAAAAAGAGAACAAAAAATAAAATAAATAAATAAATGGAAAAATGTGGTACCAAAAGTATCAACGCTGCGATTACGTGTGTGTAATTTGTTTTGTATTACTAAAGGCTAAGGGCTAAAGGCTAAAGGCTTCTTGCGAACGTAATAGAGAATAATATTCAAGCGCTAAATGACTATGTACATTGTCAAAATGCAGGAGGGCGATTAGAAGAGAAGAGAAGAGATATGCAATTTCTGTTAAGGATACGTGTTTCTTTGCGCATACAAGTGAGCTTTGGTGTGTTCTTTAGACGTATAACGTTTTGTCAATGAGGATTTGAAGAAGAAGAAAAAAAAAAAAAAATAAATAAATAAATAAAAAAATAAATCAAAGCAACAATTATAGAAATGATCACTTCATTTGGTTGTGACTGTTGTTGTTGTTGTTCTCATTAGTGAAAGTACATATCGCACACTAATCACTAAATCGGCACAACTCAAAATTTTTCATTTCTCGGGCAAACAGCCAATAACTCTCGACGTCTGTAAAAAACGATTTCCTTTCTAAACTTATATTATTTTTAATTAAGTGGAGATTCAATAAATATCAATTTTAAATTTCCAAGTGTTCGTTTTCCTGCAGTAAAGTGTTGGCGAACATGAAAAAATTGATTGAAAAAATTTTGAATTGTGCCGGTTTAGTTATTAGTGTGCGATATGTGGAAAGTAAAATTTTGGTGTAATTTTTTTTTCTGGGTAACGATTTTGATTGCGCTTGTGATGATTTGTGAAGACAATTAAAAAGGAAGTTTCGTTTCAAAATTGTGTTCAATGCATGAGAGATTGCGTTGAGGTTGAGGAAAATTGAATGAGAACAAAAAAAGACGAAAAAAAAAAAAGATTGTAGAGGTGTCGAAAAAGAGATTGAGAATAATTTTTTGTTGTTTTTTTGTTGTTGTTTTTGTTTTAGAAAATATATTTGAAAATTTGAGGAAAAAAAATTTGACAAAAAATTAGAGAGAGAGAGAAGAATGGCGGACCTGAACTACTAGAGAGATCTTGTGGTGGCACTGGTAGGGCTGCACCGCCACCGGCACGTTGCTGTTGCAATTCCTGTTGCTGTAGCTGAACGCCCAATATTGGCATCGGAACTGGCGGCGGCCGTATGCCACGTGCGATACGCCGCTCTGGTGGACATTCTGGTACATTTAGTGTGGGTATATCCTGCGCTGTACCCATGCCACTTTCGTTGCCAATTTTGCCTTGATTATTCTGGACGGACTTGTCGCCGGGCGCGTTTGCTGCAAGATGTCCGGATTTAAATTCGCCAGCTTGTTTAAGCACACGATATATCTGATCGATATCGGTGAATTCTTTGTTTTTTTTTTTGTTTAATTTTGTTGTTGTTGTTTTTTGGTTTATGATCAATGATCGTTGGATTTGGTTATTATTATTTATTATTTTTTATTATTATTATTATTATTATTAATTTATTATTATTTATTATTATTATTTTTTGTTGTTGTTCAATTTTTCAAATAGACGTGGTCGGTATGATTGCGCGGGTATGAACACGTATAGAGGTAGGACATCAAGGATAAATTTATAAAATTTTTTGTTCATTGTTTGGTGGTGGAGTGGTTTTTTTGTTTTGTTTTTGGTTTTTTATTTTCGTGCCAAATCGTGGGATACGGTGCCAAACGGTGAAAGGGATAAGAAGGAGATTTCAATTTAGTATGATTAAGAGAAGTTTCATCATATTGGAGTATGAACTACTTTTATGGAAAATTAGATTTTTGCATTTCTCGGGGGTCTCAATTCGAGTTGTCTAGGGCAATGCTCCGCAGCCAGGTATGTCTGTGTGTCTGTGTGTGTGTGTGTGTGTATGTGTGTGTATGTCCTGACAAGTTGACCATGCCCCCGGATAATGAGGCAATATTATAACCAAGAATTTAAGGCGAAAAAAGGAAAAGATGTGTCTTTGCATTTGAGCTTTGATGCAAGCATGCGAGAGAAAACGCTGCGGAGCACTGGTCTAGGACATGTAGTGATTGTATGTACTGCAAAAAGTGTGTTAATATTTATTTATATATATATAAACAAAGGTATAAAAGTAAAAAAAAAAAAAAATTAAAAAATAAAGCATGAATAAATAAATAAAGCACCATAATGAGCTGCCTAATCGAATGATCGTTTAATTCCACGGTCCTTGAAGATTCCAATCAGACGACTTTTTGATGTGTTCCACATTTAATGAAAACTGCCTCAATTTAATGAGTAAAATTATGTCTGCGTTAATGAGAGCAGAATGTAATATTTATGATGCTTTCATAAGACTGAAAATATTAAAATTTTTTAAATTTTTTTTTACAACCTCGAAGGATTTGATGACGGAAATTCCTCGTTGCAAGCTAAACTAATCACGCATGCTCAACTAAGGTCCTAGAAACTAAGTACGTAGAAAAGAGCAAAATCTTTTTCCGTTTTTTTTTTTTTTTTTTTTTTTTTTTTTTGTTAGTTCATTAATTTTGCAAATTTGCAGTTAATCAGCATTGGGTTGTTATATTTTGAAAAAACAAATGAAAAATATATAATTGAAATTAAAAGTAAAACCATGAGAAAAAAGCAACAATAAGACGTTTTATATGCTGAAATGAGGAATATTAAAAGCAAGCAATAGTTTTTTTCTTTGCATTTTGCTGCTATTTTGTCATTTTCTATATTGGCTCTCAAACAAAGCGGAACATTGACCTTACAATTAGATTTATTTATAAATGTATATAAGAAGATATATATATATATATATATAAAAGAAAAGGTAATTCTTGTTTTTGTAAACGAAAGGAAAATATCTCTGCTCGGAAATTTTGTGGTTTGCTTTATTTTTTTTTTGGTTTTTGTTTTTGGTACCTAATTGCGTTATTCGATCGATGAATGGTGTCTTTTGACGAAATCTCTTAACGGCTTTGTTAACGAGTGCTATATCCTGGTTGGGATTAGTTTCGTTTGTAGACATAGCGGGAAAATCGTCACAGGTTCCTTTTTGTGTTGAAATTTGTTAATTGGTTTTGTTTTTTTTAATTTTTTTTTTTTTTAAATAGCATTGAGATGGAAAGCATATTTTTAAAAAAGTAATATCTTTTTTTTAGTCAAAATAACATGTTTTTCTTTTCAAAAGTTAGAGTGATAAAAAACAAAATAATTTATACCACGATTAAAAGGTGGAAAAATGACAAAAAAAAAAAAAAAGTCAATCAATTTGGCTGCAAATGTATGCCAATTACTTGGAAAATAGTTCCATCATTTCATATCTATAGGAATGTTCAATGTTATAAGAGTCGAAAATATACACATATAGAGTATTCTCTCTTAAGTCGACACCGATGGGACCGAAACAAAGGTGTCCGCTTAAAAGGACACTATTTGAGAATCAGGAATACTAGAGCATTCCCTTAAACTGTTCGATCAAGAGGGGTGTCCGCGAGAAGGGAGTGCACTGTATATGATTATGAAGATTAACTTTCGGTCTCTTTTATTGCTTCTACTTCAACTCGAATGTTAAGCCCGTCCTGTTCTATGGATGTGAGGCCCGGAAGGCAACAGAAACATTATAATCCCGGCTCCAAGTATACATACGTAAGCCGTTGCCTAGTGAAAATCTTGCGAATTTGGTGGTCTCAGCGCATCTCAAATATTTATATTCCATAACGTACGTGATCCGGTAGCGTAAATGGAACGTGATTTGGGCATATATTACGGCGACCCGAGAGTAACATCGCAAAGAAAGCGCTTCGGTGGAACCCCCCAAGGAAGCCGATGTCCAGGGGCCCCAGCTATGACTTAGAGAAGAACAATAGAGAGGAAGCTTCGTGCCGGTAATTATTCATGGAATGATATTACCGCAAATGTTTACAACATAGTTAGAATTAAGAAAATGATTGTAGAGGCTCTATGCCCCACCACATAGGAGAAGAGAAATTTGTTTTAGGAAACGTCAATTCTTGAAAAGGAATCCTGGATAATTGGAATATAAATTTCAAAAAAATTTCGATAGTATACTTTTAGGGTAAGCGATTGTAGTGACTACGCCAACAGAAAATATTTAAAGTGAGTGCCTAAAAGTATGCTTACAAATATCAAGAGTAATTCCAATGGTCAGAAATCTGTTCGTTCTTGAAACTTCTCTCTACTTAAGAATATCATGAGCGAGGATTTTGGAAAATGTGTGAATCTTCTTAGAGCCTTAATTATGAGCCGTTGTTAAAGGCTTAAAATTATATAGATTAGTTGTGAAATAATCAAACGCATAGATACATATATGTATGTAGGTGTTGAATTTAAATTCTGTTGCCCTAGTAATGGGCAGTCATGGGTGCTGGCCGTGGCCGAGTTTGATGAAACTTCATTTTTTCTCTTCTTAATTCCATGAAAAAAAAAGCGCAAAATGCGAAGTTTCATTGTTCTTCGAGCACTCCTTCCACTTTGTTTCCAAAAAATTTATCAAGCCTAACCATTGTGAGGCGTGGCACTTGAGTGAAAAATTTTAAGTCCGGAGTTGAAGAATTGCGGACTTTAATATTTATCAAAAATTGCAATGCTTATCTGAAAGGCAATCGGATATACATACAAACATATACGGACCAAATTTTATTCGTAATTCGAAATAGACGACTCTTAAACTATGTGAGCTTTTTTCAAAAACGCTTTTGAACGCTTAAAGATGCGTTTCGAAACGTTCATCGAAAAAAATTTTAGTTATATTGTAGAACCGATGCATCACTGCATCGAAGCATACGAAACGCTTCGATACGCAAAGAAGGAAGGAGTTGAAGGAGTCAGCAAAGCGACAAATGTTGCAGATGTATTGACTAAAGTGCTTAACAGATCTCCCGCGGGACAAGCAATCTATTGAAAAATTGCTTTTATCAGTTTCACTCGCCTTCCGATGTGATTTGCATAAATTGCATAGGGTACCAGCATTTTCGAGCACTTTGAGCAGAAGCCAGTCGTGATAAAACTTGATAGATTTGTGTGATTCCTAAGTGAAGGCAATAAACGCTGATGAACTTAGAAACAAAAAAATACATATATGTATGTATAAAAATAAATTAAGCGAATTTTCGATTGAAAGCAGGAAATTTTCAATTATTTAGGTAATTGATTTGATTGCCTCAAATTGTTTTGTGTTGTGAAAAGTCAATTTTGCGTTTGCAGCCAAATTAAATTCCATTAAGTCGTAAGAAAACCTCCTTGAAATCCATTTTTGTTTTATTCTTTCTTTGTCCCAATCAATTGTCTACTAGATGAAAAACTTCAAATGTGGTTTTGTAAACTTAAAAAAAATGAATGAAAAAATAAACAAATGATTGAAGAAAATAAATAACTAATCGAGTTTCGTCGTTTCTCTTTGTTAATAGCGATATCAAATTAATAAAATAATTTCTTTTTCTCATATTTATATATAATGTTAATACTTTGCCTACGAATATTGAAACTAAGAGAGCTGAAATTAAAATCGTATTCAAAAGTTTTGTAGCAGAAGCTATTGAAATGAAATGTTCGAAAACTATTCGTTAGATTACAAAATGCAATATTATTAGTAAAGAGCTAGTTATATGTACGGTTACATGGCTATTCTCAAATCGGTGACCGGTGACTCAATTTTTCGTACATGAAAATACCGATTCTAATGATATGAATTCGGATGTATTTGATTCAACTTGCTGATGACAAGGATTGGCCAATTTAATGAAGTTCTCTGATCGATTTGCTTTGAGAAGGGTCGGGCAACACATGTGCACGTCTTTTAATTATCACGAATTTGAGAATAGCTCAGCGTTAATGATTAGTATAATATATATGTATGTATGCAGGGGCGTAGCGAGAGCACATACATATTAGTCACAGTGGTATATTGCACAATTATAAGAATTTTTCTCTTATTCTATATATAAATTTTCATCGAAATCGACATGAATTTTTCGGATTTTTTTTTTGGACCAAAAGTTCAAAACTCTCTAAATTCCCTCTTGCCCACCCCACAATTTTGTTGGTTAATGTCTTATAATTGTTCAATTAACAACTGTGGCCAATATATGTACTACTAAATCACCCTTTTTCTCGCTACACCCCCGTATGAATGTATACAAATTTTCCGCTCGATTACTTTAACACGTTTAACACTGTCAGAAATTCTTCTTTTTTTCTGTTCTTTTCCTTTTCCTTTTTTTTGTTTTTTTTTTTTTTTTTTAGTTTTTTTAGTTCTTGAATAAAGCAAATGCAAAAGCTTAAGTTCGAAATTGGCGTCAGCAAAAGAAAAAAAAAAGACAAAAATTCTTACGCATTTATATTTTTTTGTAATTTTTTTTTTTTTTTTTTGTATGCCTTAGCCCCGATTTCACCCCAGCTATTTAAATAAATCTTAAATGAAAATGTACTTTTTTTATATGAAATTTGACAGTTCGTTTCATTTAAATAGCTTCGTGAAATCGGGCCTTAAACTTTGAGTTAGTAAAGTTATTTTCTCAACATATTATGGTATTTGTAGGATTTCGATTTCAATTTGAATTTAATTTGTTGTCTTTGCTTTTGAAATGTTGTATATTGGAAGCTTGTTCGTACTTACTTTCTTCATCGACATCGACGCGATTTTCAAGCTCAGATGTACTTTTTTGCCTTCGTAATAGTTTCTGCTTTGGCTGGCAGCGCGGCAGCTGCGATGCACAATCACCATGCGCATTCAATTTACAAATTCGACATCGCAAGCCCTGACGTGTGTGCCCTGAAAGGAGGTTTTTGTTTAGTTTTGTTTTTTTTTTTTTTTTTAAGCATAAGTAACGAGAAGGATTCGAAGGAATCGTTAGTTAAAAATAAATAATTCGTGATTCTTTTCAGATCCTTCTTTTTATTTTTAGGTAATTTTTTTTTCATTTCTTTGTTCTTTTGTTACTAACCTCTCAGGATTTGGGAGCATACATCGCATGCTGTAATCTTTTTGTACGTATATTCTTGCAGATGATGGCTACCATCCTCGTTGGGACGCAGCGGCTGTGAGGATGTACCAGCGGCTCCATTGCGCCTGTTCGTAAAAGGAGGATGAATCGAAAGGGAATTGGTTAAGTGGAAATTCTTTGAAATCTCATTTAGCTAGCTCTATGTATTCGTGTGGCAGCACGTCCATTCAATTTACATACTTATAATATTGTATATATTTATAAAAGTTTATCTATATCAATATCTATTTATATATATATATATATATATATATATATATATATATATATATATATATATATATATATATTATATATATATATATATATATATATATATATATATATATGTATATATATATGATTATATAAAGGTAGGTATATTTCACTTTATTCAAATAAATGAGTCAATTAATTAAACAGCTAAATAGGATATTAGTACGAGGGTGTAATGCGTTCTTACTTAGGTTTTCCGTTGCGTTCTATTCACAACACTTAACACAACAATAGCTTTAATGTGGATTGTAATGATATTTACATATGCAGTGCTAGTATTCGACATACATACATACAAATATATATTTTTATATATATGTATATATATATTATATATATATATATATAAATATGTATTTATTTATTTATGTTTTGGCTTTGTCCTTTGTTTTGTAGCTAGTAAAAATGTGTTCAGTTGTTTCCACTTGTTTAATGCAATGAAATATAAATGAAAATGAAATAAATTGGCATATCATTTGGGAAAAGAAAGGCAATGAAAACGTTGTTGCCTTTCTTGCTTTTCTACGTCATTTGGCTTTTTGTTTTTTGTCATTTTTCTTCGAGGAACTATGCACGCACGTAGGTTTGAATTATTGGAAGCGATTTATTTTGTTTCTGATTCATAATCATCATCATCATCACGAAAGACAAAGAGAAAAACTTCGGACCTAGCCATTGATCATTCCTTTGATCGTTCTCAGAATTCAACGGATAAATCGTTCGAATAAATTTATACCATCGAGTTAATAAACATTAAATAGACTCATCCAACTGAGAGGATTGTAATAAGCACCGACGCACGAGACGCAATGAGTCGAAAAGAAATGCAATGATAAATAAAATAAATAAATAAATTAACTGACAAAGAGTCATTATGGCGCGCAATTTCGTTAAAAGCGCACAGCGACAGTTCAGCAAAGTCATTGCCCACCGAAATGGGGACAAACAAAAAGGGAGGTTTAATGTTTCAATATAATTAAGTGGATATACGGAATGGCCATTACAACCGAACTAATATGTTTCGAACGTCATATATACTTACAAACATTCATACATATACATGTATGTGTATCCTCTTAAGGGCTATAATTATGACCGGCATTATTTTTATCGACAGACATATTTGCTGTTACATAGTGCACATTTCTTATGAAGACTTATATGCGATACAACTTGCTTAGAGCCTTTGTGCATCCAAATCCAGAGGATTGTCAAATCGAGGCACAAATCATGTACAGATATGATGGGTATCATAAGGAGATTTGTCTGCGTGTTTTGTCTTTGTGAACGTTAATTGAAATCAGGGAAGCAAATCTATTTTGATGAAATTTCATTACGGAGAAGGGGAGAGTCATGAGCTATGTCCGATAGTGAGTTTGATTGAACTATTCCTATTCTTATTCCTATTCGTATGCCTATTCATATTCCTATTCATATTCCTATTCGTAAGCCTTTTCCTATTCATATTCCTAATTCTATTCCTGTTTTCCAATACCTTGACTGAAGGTGACAATCTTGGAGTATAGCGTCAGGATTTAGTGATTATGATTAAGATTATGAGTCCTTACTTCATATTCAAGATATGTACATACATATGTATGTATGTATTCTATAAATTCGATCTTCATAAAATCCAAAGCATTCGAAATGGTTCTTCAAATGTTTTCTTCATCCATTGTAAGTGTAATTTAATTTTAACCTTGAAATGCGTGCATGCCTTTTCAGGAATATTTCACCCATTTCGCTCTTCATTATTTTCCTTAAGAATTGTTTTTCTCATTTTGTCATATATTCCAACTGTTGTAGTCTGATGTAAATACTGTCATCTATTCCGTTTGCTCACTTACACAATTCGATTTGGAAATCCGCCGAATCGAGCTCTAATCTATTTCGAAGATTAAAACGTTGAGATGGCGCTTTTCTCAGATGTTCATTTTCTCATCATTTTCGATTGAACCTTTTAGCAAATACGTACACACATACAAACATACATATGAACGATTATATCCACATAGGATGCCTTTCTAATGCACAATCGATTTTATAAAATTTTTATTGCCCTGAGAGCTTTTCTTCAACATTTTCAAGCGATTCTGAGTGGTATTAAATTGAATTGAGACTTTCATGGATTTTATTTTCTTTACTCTGTTTGCGCAATGTGATTATTATTGTAGCTATTATCATGGTAGTGCATCTTTTTCGTTTACGTTCTCCTTCTTTTGCCTTCGTTTTTGTTTTCGTTTTCGATTTCGTTTTAGTTTTAGTTTCAGTGCTCGGTTCTTTGTCTGTTTATCCAATGCTGTTTATTTTGCTGTTTCACATTTCACTGTAAATAATTATTTGCGCAAAATGGTTCCACCCTCGGGACTCGCTGTCAAGTCGTTGGATTGTGGATTCCTTGGATTAAATTCTAAATTGACGGGGAAATATTCTGAAGAAATCTAGATTTCTTAGATATTCAATTAATATGTCTTTATTTAGTTGAGCTGATTTGAGCTTACTCGAATGGATTTTGATATATTTTGGCAAATACGATTTGAACTTTTTAACTGATAGACAGATTTTTGTTTCTTTTTTTGGGGACTTTTAACGGATTAATAGAAGAATTTGAATAAGAATCGAAAATAGTGAAATATTTTTCTCTAATGCTATGTTCTCACTAGGCCGGGTTAGGGTTATCGGCGAAACCCATGGTTACAAATGTCAAAACGCATATAAAAAAAATCATTTAACCCGAAAATATATCCTGGGTTAACATTTAACTGTGAGGTTAGCGCAGAGTTGCATTTCAAATTTTCAGTTACTACTAACACCGAGTACAAACACCGGGTAAAAATTTAATACGGCACTGGTAGGAAGCTTTCACGTGCAGAAAATGAGTGGGGAAGGATGTAAGTATTTGGAACTGTAAATTTTGATCACAGCACGTGGAACATTTTGTGATGCCGCTTTCACCATTAGCTCCATGCATTTTTTTTTCCTGCAGACATTGTAATGCTCTTCTGATATTATTGTTTCCAATATACCTTGGGTTTTTCAGCTTCTTTGAACATTTCTAATAAAGAAAATTGCATTTTGATTTGCAATTTCTCGATGATATACCTTGCGCGTTTTTTAGTTTTGAAACTCCCTAGCCGGACATTATCGCATGCATGTAATGAAAACAGTGGCCATCTCCTAACAAACTTCATTAGAAGTTAGGGTTAGTAATGGGAGTAGTCGCAGTATGATTTTTCACCACTTCGGAAGTAGTGTAGAAGTAGTCAACTTTCCGGCTGGGTCATATGACG
The DNA here is from genome assembly GCA_020466095.1 of Chlorops oryzae. Classification (NCBI taxonomy): domain Eukaryota; kingdom Metazoa; phylum Arthropoda; class Insecta; order Diptera; family Chloropidae; genus Chlorops; species Chlorops oryzae. The sequence continues at coordinate 34,621,355 of CM035806.1, forward strand.
TTAGTAAACCTTAACTCGCTCGAAGCTCATTTGAACTCGAAGCTCATATGATACTTTGAGTTAAAGTATCGGGTTAAGATTGTGAAAGTTTCAAATTGGTAGTATATTTTTCGAACGTCAGTGGCAACCCTATAAACACATAAATTCTTTACACGGCAGCCACACGTTCAGTTTTTGCCTTGTTAAGTCCCCTTGGCACTTAAGTAAAGCTTAAGTTCACTAATTATACGAATTTTAAAAAAGTATAAACAAAACAAAAAATATAGGTTTTTTCAAATGTTGCCTGCCGAAAACAATTTTCGTAAAGTTTGGATAAAAATTGACTATTAAACCGCTTGACACTTAAGGTATTCTTAAGTCTTCAAGCTTCCTTAACTTAAGTATACACTGTAATATCGGGCCTTAGAACTTGAACGCCAAGCCAACTTGACTTACATTTTTCTTTCAAGCTCCGTTTCAATTTTACGTTCAAGTTTTTAACAGCTGATCATAGATGCATAGCATTCTAAGTTGTTTCCTTGACGACGGCATTTTTAAAATAAAATTGCCTTTGAAGTTGCGTGCAGCCTACGTCATAGCTTCAATTTTAAAGAATTTTGACAACCAGTAGGTGTGCTCAACTTGAAAGCAAATTATTGAACGTGTGGCTGCAGTGTTAATTGAAATTTTTTGTCTTGAAAATTTTAATCTGTCAAAAATTTTCAATAATTTCAACCAATCAGAACACTTTTAAAGCTACGTCACAAGTGTACATGCGCAGAAGAATCAAATTTTGAACTCTGATTGTCCAAGGTGTATTTAATAAGGTGGTAGCAGTAGCACATACTTATGTCTTCTTCTTATTTTATTATTTTCCGCTTTTTATACCCGACACACTCTGTGTCGAGGGTATATTGCGTTTGTGTGGTTGTGTGTAACACCCAGAACCATTTAAGAAAGACCATACAATATATATATAGAAATTATCAGCGTCACCAGGAGATTCAATTTAGCTATGTCCGTCTGTCTGTATACAGTTTTCTTATCGAATGAGTTGAGCTATATTGACGAAATTTGGTATACGTACTCACTGGCCCATGAGTAATAACTAGTTCGAGAATGGACCCGATCGAACTATTTTTAAGGGTACCTCCAGTACTAGGGTCTGTCACAAAAATCTCAAAACTGCTCAAAAATCTGACTTTCCAAGTATTTCAATGAAACCTAGAATTTGAGCGTATATGTAAGCCCCCGATTAGAATTCTCAAAAAAATTGGAAGAATGGGCGTTGCAAAGGGGCGGTTTTCATAAAGAAATTTAACAGAAGTCGGTATATGGGGCCGCTTATGGCCTTAAACACCTCTTGATATTAAAAATTATTTGAACATGTGTGTCTGTGTCGGGTTTTCTATTGTCAGGCTCGCCTGACTGTAACACCCTTACTTGTTTTTTGTTGATTTTATTTTTGAAGTTCGGATTTAAATGTCACATTTGTTTTTCGTTTACAAATTTTGTTTTTGTATTCATTAGTTGATATTGAAATTTCTCCACTCACAACAACATATTTGAAATTTGGTCGTACTAGCCACAACAAAAAAGCTCCCTGTTGTTTTTTGCCTAATTGTATTTGTTGTAAAACTGCTATCACCTTATTAAATACATCTTGCTGATTGTCGTAACCTTATAATCTATTATTCTTGGGTTAGACTCAATGGCTACGAGCCAAATGGATGTTTTTGAGAAATTGTTTGTCCCAATCGCGTCCAAACTGCGTAACCACTTGCCATACGTATGATTTAATATAATTTGGTTACGTGCGGTAGTTATTTACATACATAAACAAAAAAACACATTAATTTTTTCCAAAAATAATTTGTAGCATGCTTCTAGGCATATTTGAGATGAACCACATTTTGAAAAAGCGCAGGAAAGAAGTTCGGTTTTAACCAATAGTTCTTTGGAAATTCCTTCTCAAAAAAAAAAAAAATAATAATCTTACAATGTTATTTTAATAATGCAATTCTCATCTTTTTCTTTTGTCGAACAACACGATCCACCTTAATATATCCAATGCATAAATATGTACAATGTAAGTGCGTACAGAAATGTTCTTCTAATTTTTTTCATTTCGGAAGTTTTATAAGAATTTTGCCACTCGAATTTCTCATGGATTAAATAATTTTCGTTGCAGGAAATTAAACAACGAGTGAACAGGTTTATATTCCTCTTTTTTTTCCCATGGTAATCCTTCCGGCGTAATAATTTTGTTGAAGTTCTTTTCACGATAATTAATGTAAGTAATGGATACAAAAGGATATCAGGATGGAAGAAGCGGCATTCTAGCACCTCTTTGTTGCGCAATATGAATTTTCGAATTTTAAAGCCGAAAGCAAAAACCGAAACCGAAACCAAAACCAAAACTCAACTACTTAAGGAAATCTCTTGTTTTAATTTTAATGCGATTATTTTAATGAGTTCATGATTTTTGCAGCTTTTGCGAGCGCTCATGCATTCGAATAAATCTTTCTCCCTGTGCACAGTTGTGGTTTGATATTGGCTTTTGGGAGCCAAAAATCAAAAGCGACGAAGAAAAAAAAAAAAACAAAAATCAAAGTAAAAGCGAGCAACAAGAAAAATAAAATGGCACAAAGATTTATGCTCAGCGAAAAAAAAAAAATCACAGACAACACTACATGTTGACTTTTGTTTTGTGCATCGCACTAAGCTACACTACAACGCACTACTTTACACTACAGGCTGCAATACACTATACTAGACTGTGAGGCTTTTTATCACTTTTTCACACTGGGCGTCCACACTTTTGCTTACTGCAGGGAATTATGCGTGCTAAGCTGTTGTATTTTTTTTTTGTAGTTTTGAGTGGAAGGGTGAGGGGAAGGATAGAGGAGAAATGTACAAGTTTGTTTTCGAGAAACGTTGAATTTTGTGGCAATGGAAGGCGAAAGTTTTTCATTGTAAAAACTTTTCTGATTTTCTTATAATATTCTGTTGGACTTTTATTTTTCTTCTCTTCTTCGGTTCTTTCTTTTCTTGGATCTCGGTTTCTTTCTTTTTCCACTTTTTACGTTCTGTCTAAAGTGTGTACTATTTGTGTTTTGAAGTTTCGTATATGACTTTTTGGATAAATTCACTAGTTTCTCTTGTACTTTTTGAAGCAAAAAACTTTTTTCAAGTACCTTTGCGTTCAGTGTTGTGAATAATAAAACAACAAAAACAAAAAGTAGAAACAAAAGTTCTAAGGAAGGGCTTCGCATACAAAAAAGGGTATAGTCTGCTAACGGGCATGTGGCTTTATGTGTGCTCATGCAATAAGATCTCACGAGTTAACTAAATCGCCCTCGAGAGTGTTAAGGTATTTCGTGGAAGTTTTGAGAAGAGAAGAGAAATCGACTTTTTTTTTTTTTGTTATGTGCTAGGATCGTTTCGAGGATCGTTAACAACATTCGGGAATATTCGTTATTATTATAATATTATATATTATAATATTTATTATTGAAATCATAAAATACATTTTCTGTCATTCTCATGAATGTCTAACATACAAGAGTATAAGACATTGACACTGCGTATGCGTAATATTTGATGCCTCCCAGTTGTAAAAACAAGCACGCATGCCCGTAGTACTCATGATTCATGCCTTCCCCTGTTGTAAAACAAGAATGCATGCCAGAAGAATTCATGATTCCTGCGTTCATGATCATGCATGTTTCACGACACCTTGAAAACACATGAAACATTTCTTCTCCAGTTTTAAAGCAAGAACGCATGCTCGTAGTATTCATGAACGATGCGTTCATGATCCTGTTTGATTTATGAATCCTTGAAAACGTTGAATTTCTTAAAAATATCGCAAACATACGAGCCGTCTACAGTTCGATTTTTCCGAACGTTAATATATTAAATGTAGCATTCGCGAATGAGATCTGTCGGTAGCGTAATAGGAGCGTGTTGCGATTTATAACCTGAAGGGCTCGAGTTCGATTCCTGTCGCAGGCGGAAAATTTGGGACTTAGAAAGATGCAAAGTAAATTTTCAAATTTGTGGTAAAGTTTGACCCAATTAGGGGAGCAGGGGGTAGAAAGCAAGTTGGCAGTTATAAACTGAAGTTTCCTATCCAGTCGTCAGACACGTCATGCATACAACAAGTACTTACAATTTTTTTTTTTTTTTCATTAATGTTTGAATGAAAGCAAGTTATTCCTCTAAGTTTTGAAATATTTTGAAATGTTATATTATTATCTACCTAAGAATTCACAAAAAAAAAAAAAAAAAAAAAAAAAAATTACGTCCGCCGAAGCGGGGATTGAACCCGCCTACACGAATTCCAGCAAATTGATTATTGTGTTCTCCGGATCATTGATTCATGCATGGTAGGGAAGACATGTTTCATGGGTTCTCAAGCATTAATCAAACACTTTTTGTCTATGCATGATTTCCTATGACAAGCCTGTATAAAAAAGAAATGAACAGGCATAGAAGGTTGGCATGCATGCAAAGCACCCTTAAGAGGCATGATTCATGCATCTTTCATGAATATTTTTACAACTGGGCTTCTATAAGTGACGTTGCGTATACGACGTGTTGTTTTGATTGCGGCAACATGAATATTTTCTTAAATTTCAACTTTGCTTGTTCAATTTAAAGGATATGTTATGTTTTATTATGTTATGTTGGAGTGGCTGACACTTAGGCCGTTTATCGGGCCCGTTGTGATACCACGAGGGGTTTTCCTTGTGTTTGTGTGAGTGTATGTCTTTTTATGTAGTGTGCTCCTAACATGAGATTAAGAAAAAAAAAAAAAAAAAAAAAAAAAAACAGTGCTAGGCTTGGAATATTACCCTCCGTTTTGACTGCGCCTGGAATCGAACTTCGAATACTGGGATCAACAGCACAGCATGCATCCCCTAGGCTATTCCAAAGTCACAATTGAAAGGATATCACTATCAGATTTATGATATAAATTAAGATCTTAGATTCAAATTGAAAAATTTCAAGATGTAAGCGTCTACGCTTATTTATTTTTGTACGAGAAAGCTCATATCTTTTAACTCATTTAATATTAAACAAAAAAACCAGCAAAAAGATCTTTAAAAAAATCATCCTAGTGAGCTTATTATTAATTTGCTCTTCCATGAAATCGCAATATCCTTCCTTAGATTCTGTGGAACTCTGAAATTTTATAAACGATTCGGATTTATCGAATTTCCGAAATTGTGCATTCGAAGCGCGAGCCATGGAATCTTTAAGATGTCTTGTGTTAAATCCTTTTGCGTTTTATTGTTGCGTTTGTGCGCGTGTGTGTATGCCTATGCATACGTAACAATGTTTGCGTGAGTGTGCGTGCATTTTAGGAACGAAAGAGCACGAAATAGAATGCAGAAAAGCTTCGCTAAACACAATTGAAACAAAAACCCTAGCATGTGCATTTTAATATGCAGGTATGGTTAGCAAATCCTGAATAGTTTTTTTTAGCTTCGCTTTATTCCGTTTTCTGTTCATCCGTGTGGATGCGGATATTACTGTATGGCTCATATATATACATATACATATATATTTACATAAACACAATATATAGAGATGTATGGCTTTTAATTTGTTTGTTTTTGTTTATTTTTTTTTTGTTAGAAAAAGGATGAGCAGGTCTTTAAAGCATAATCGCATGCAATATTTTTGACTCGCTATTATGTTAACCCATTGGATTTGAGAATAATACGTTCTTCTCGGGACATGGGATTTGAGGGAATTTGTAGGATTTGCTTGTTGTTGTCTGAATAGTTTTTCAAGTGGATTCGGGAGATATTTTATTGAATGTTTTTTATTTTTTTTAATTTTCCAATTGCTCTCAGACAAACAGTCTTAACGTATTAATATGGTACAAGGCAAAAAAGAAAGTTTTTCGTTTTGAATGCGATGAACAAAAATTAATTATTATTATTTGTTTTTGTGATCGGCTCGATCGTTGAACTTATTCCAGATTGAAATTGCTGAATGCATGGTGTGTGAATTTTTGAAACACGAATTGTCTACAAAACACAGGCAGGTGCATGAAATTGCTATGAAATTGCATATCGTTTAACCATTGTGAAAAAAACGTTTGTTTTACTGTACAAAAACAAAAAAAAAAATGAATCGTTTAAATATTGCTTTGAAAGAAACTTGCTCAAGCTGTGTAAATTAAAAGCGCATTCCAAGCGTTTGTTCAAAGCCTTTTTTTATGAATGTTTTTAACTTAAAATATTCATAATTTTTATTGTTTTTTTTTTGTGTTCTGCGAATTAATTTATTGAATTGAATTTTTATGCAATGTTTACCTTAAAGCCAAAACGTTTGAGACGGCGTGATACATTTGGTTTTGACGTGGTTGTGGCTGACTAAAATTGGTTTTGTCATGATTTTGTTAATTTTTTTTTCGTTCGTTTTATTGTTCCATTTTTTCCGTTCGAATTTATTTGAACAATAAATTAATTATTTGAGTTTTGTTCGCCGGAAATAATTTTTCAAACGTGAGTTGTTTTATCGAGTCAATTTGTCAGATTTGAATTGGAAACGTTATGATTATGTTATGTTCGCAATGTTTAAGCATGAAATTTGAATGTTTGATCGGGAATTTTCATTTTTCAGGCATTTGAGCAAATAAAGAAAATTGAAAAAAATTCGATTAAAATTAGAATATTTTCATTTTGGAGTGATTTTGATGACATTTTGATTATTATGATTTGTTTTGAGTAAAATTGCATTGTATGTACTAACAATATACATATATTTAGGAGTACTTGTGGAATTTTCTTAATGAGACATTTTAGTATTAAATAAAATAAAATGGGCTAAAAGTTTTGTTCGATTGAGATTTTATTAATGTCTGCCAGCATTGCCATCACTATGGAAGCATCAAAAATGGGTTAAATTTGGAATTTCGATTGATTTTCGTTCCTGAAATTGGGTATCATAGGTCTCTATGAATTCTTGTTGAAGAGGAATTGTGAAGAAAATCACGAATTTGGATTAGTGTCTCGGGAATTTCCTCTAATAATATCATATCTGTCTTATGAGCTGGATGATTTTTCTCTGAAGCCATCGCGAAGCTTAAAGGCCTCGGATGCTACAAGAATTTGCTGTTAGAATCAAGGTCTGGTTAGTCGTTCAGTCGAAGAAGCAGGACCCTGCTGCATTACGACAACATATTAGGGGTATTCACAAAGGCATGTAAAAAACGTTGGAAAGTCGGAAAATCGGAAAATTGCGACATCTTAAAAAATTTTTAAACTTTTTTTGTATCTTGCAGAAATTTTTAAGCAATTAAAATTTTCCGATTTTCCGACTTAACTATTTTCCGACGCCTTTGTGAATACCCCTATTGTAACATCGAACAATTCAGACATATACATATATGTATATAGAGATAAGCTCTTTAAAGCGCTTTTATTTGGCTCAAGATTGAATATTTCTAATGCGTTCGAAGCACGCGCAGTGTATTGAGTTCGGGCGAAAAAATCCGTCACGATAGTGTGTGACTGATCAATATCTATTTTCTTGATATTGTAAAAGAATTCAGCGTGAAAATTTGAAAGCAACGTGCAGAGAATGAAAGAGAATTGATTGAAAGATTTTATCGACACAATATCTGTAATTTTTTTATGTTCTTTTTCCCTTTTTTTTTTTTTTTTTACATTTGAATGGAAATAAAATTGTGAAATTCTTTTCATGACTGCAAGAGGAACTTTTTACATTTTCATACAATCATTTGGAATTTCTTCCGCCCCATGGACTTCATGCGTTCAGTACGTGAAAGAATGTTCATTTTGGAAAATTCTTCGAATGAATTCAAAGCGTTTCTAGATGCATTTGTATTTTGTACCCAACTTTAACAGGGAGTGCCTATTTAGTTTTGTATGGATCTTGTAACAGCGAGGACAAAGCTCTGTAGGTAGGGAGTTTTTCGTATATAATCATGATTGAGATCTAATTTGATGGAACATCGTTATACTCTAGGGGTAAATGATTGCGGGTCACCTAATTGCACAGCCCGAAGCATCGATTGAGAAAGTACTGAACTCCTCGCATATGGATAAAAAGATAGCTTTGACATAAGAGAATCTAACTTTGGGTATATCGCGGTCGTGTTCGACCGATTTGAGTTTTGTTCGGTTTTTCTTCTTCTTCTTATTATCGTGTTTATTCTCGCTTCTTTTGATGGAAGCAATTGCTGAAGCATAATTATCAATGCGAGCTATCGGAATCGCATGCGAAGAGAGACTTTTATATGCAATTGAAATCCAATGTGTGTTTTCCTTTACATAATCAATCGAGTAGTCCATGACATACTTGGTGGTGCGCAATTTACTAACATCGGCAGCGTATAATACGAGAAAATCAAATATCAATTTTCCATTTCCATTTTGATATGTCGGAGATTTCACATGCTGACTGTGTAATCGACACTGCTATTTGCTTACGAAATCTTTAGAGAATTTTCGTAGCATTTGAAATGCAGATGTGCAGTGGTCGGAGGACGCTTGAGGGTGCTACAAAAAGGGGAAGATTTATCGATAAAAGATGTTGGAAATATATCCGAGATTATTTCTTGGCGCACACGCTGCAATTGGAGCAAGGAATTTTCGTGAAAATGTTGAGGTAAAAGTCATGAGAAAAAAAAAAAATGGGAAAAAAATGGCACAAAAAGTTATCGCTGTACTCAACTCTCGGGGCTCTTATTGAATGTCCTTGTTACCTTTTTGTGTTGGTGGGCGGTGTAGCAATGCTTTTAGACATATTAAAAATTTCATTCTGCGGTGAAGCTTGTGTGCTCTAAAATAAAATCAATAAATTGGATTGCGAGGCTTCCAACACGAAACTAAAGATGAGCGCAATAAATCTGTTGAAAGCCTACATTTTTCTTTTCATTTCTCTTCGTTTTGGTGTTTTTCTTTTTCTCCTTTTTTGCTCTGTTTTGTTTTTATGTTTTCTCCTGTTCTATTATTTTATATGGAGATATAGAAGCGTGGTTTGTTGGCTTTTGTCACTCACCTATCGGCTTGTGCTCCTGAACCAGCCGGCTTAAGGCTCCTAAATGCTTTCAGCCACTTTGTTTTCATCGAAGGCGCACTGGCGGCGGCTGATAGCTTGCGTTCCGCGCGTGGTGAGCCCGGATCGGCTTTACTAACGAATAAGTCTTTCTAGAATGAGAAAGCACAGCGAAAAATCAAAAAGAATGTTTTGTTAAGGCTTTCATTTCTGTTTGCTTTGGAAGCTTATAGGTAGAAATAAAATATGTTTAAATAGATTTCTATTATCAAAAATAATGAAAATTGCAAAATCAATTCAACATACATTGTACTTAATTGGAACATGCTATCATCATCATTATTAAACTGCTATAAAATGAAACAAATTTCAAAGAATGTCTAAAACTATGACCGAATGTGAGAAAAGTTTAGCTTAAGTTTCAAATCCGAATCGATTTTTAATTCGCTTAGCAATTAAGCTGTTTTCTCCCAAACGCCGACTTCGTCCTTCGAAGTTCTTCTTAAGTTCAATTAAGTAAAGTGCTTTTAAAATTTTAACGGGCATAATATCCAAATAATTTTCAACTAAAAGTCTTTTTGCGCTCTTCGCCAAAGCAATTATATGTTAAAAGAAAAGCAAAAAAAAAAATTAATAAATAAAATAGAAATTTTTTAAAACATAAAACAAATAGAAAACTTTATCTTAATTTGTTCGCTTGAATTTGCTTTGGAGTAGGTACATCATCCGCTTGGGACGGCTGGCGGTGTCAAAGTATTTGAAACTCAGCGACACCGAAACGCTTCGCGTTTATTTACTCGGCACAGACAAAACAATGCCGGAAGCAGAAATTATGTGACGCGATCCGAGTTAGCCTGACTGCGGGGATATTTTACACAGTCATGTTTATTTAGTCAACTTCTCCGTTGCCTCTTAGTTCAGCTGTGTAACGTAGAGATTAGAGTATTTCATGGATTTCGTAATTAAACTAGACTCTCGTCGGAATTAAGGCACTTCATTCGATGATAGCACTGCGTTGAGTTGAGTTTTAGAAAAAGTGTTTTAAGGCAAGGCCGGTTTTCTCTCAATTCGTTCCAGATGAATTCAACTATATTATTGGATTTTGAGTTGAAAATTAACTGACATCACGAGGCCTCCTTAGTGTAGGTGGCTGAGACTGGCGACTTACAAAGCGGGAGGTCCCGCTGTTAAATCCCAGCCCATACGGGTTTTAAGGGTTTCTTCATAAAAACTAAATGATAAGGACTCGGAACAAATGCCAATAAATATGAACAAAATTACGTTAAAAACGATGAAAAATATCCGCTAAAGTGTCCAAATCAATGAATATGGAAAAAATTATTTTAAATACCTAATATTTTTTTAACCTATTTTTATTTTATTTATATCTTGATTGCATAGAATTGTTTAGTTTACTTATTTATTTGGGCTCATGGTCTCCAAAATCGTTTGAGCTTTTTGAAGGTTTAAGAATTCAGGAGAGTTTAAAACAGATTTATAAATTTTATATGAAAACTTTTGAAAAATTCAATTATATCAAAGGGATTTGATTGAGTTAAAAGCTGGCATGAAGACTTAAAGAATATATTAGAGAATTTCGGCTGTCGAAGCTCTGAAACCGAGTTGAAGAGAAAAAAACGACAAAAAGTTATGCTAACTTGAAGACGATTATAGCGCTGGTTGCTACTGCTACCGCCTTCGGCTAGCATCGAATTTTTAATTGCAGCAAATATGAAGAAACATTTTAGATATCTAGCTTAACGGTGCTTCCCCAATTGGCAAGTAAAGCGCTTTTACTTCCTGAAGAAGCATGTTTTCATGTTTTTAAAATTTCTATGAAGAACAATTTTGCTTGCTGAAAATGCTTTTGATCAACCACACTTGGCAAGCGAAAGCAAAATACTTGTTAAAAGTGTTTTACTCGCCAAGTGGGGAAGCACCTTAATAACTAAGTATTTGTTCGGGCTAAGGGTGCAAACATTTCTATTATGCAAATATTATGGTTCCATTTGAATTATAAAACCAAAGACTTAAAGATTACTTTTTCCAAAGATTTTACCAGAATGTTTTCTTTCATCTTAACGCATTTTTCGTAATTTTTTGTGAATTTTTTCCAACCTTACTAATGACTCATCACAGAGTAGAGCACAATTCTGGACACGGCATTACAATGTAAATGATGTTTGGTTCTACCAAAAGTCTTATTTCATGAATGCCCACTTGAAGTAAGTAATACGAAAAGAAGTTCCAGGTAGACTTAAATCGATTTAAAAGCAGATAAAGGAATAATGGTTTTAGCCAGTAAAAGAGTCCGGCACATCCATCACAGACGTGTGCCGAGAGCTAGAAATTCTAAGGAAAAATCTTTCAAGCCAAAATGATTTATGTTGAATAAAAGGGATCAGAAATGCCCAACATAAAAAGGAATAAGAGCTGAGGAATACAAACTTAAAAAACCGAATTATTATTTCAATAAAAGTATTTTTACAAAGACCATAGAGATATCTCTGGATTTAATACCATTTAAAAGTACTCAGCGAATCAAGCCGACTTAAGAGATTTTCGCAATAAAATTTTTGCCATCGAATTTCCATCGTAAATTCATCGACAGTTTTCCATTTGAATATTTAAAGGTGATTTAAATGACACACTCTATAAAAACTAATTAAATTTTAACTCAAATTCATGGTTAAATAAAAATAATAATAATAATAATAATAATAACCATAGTAAAAAAAAAAATAATTATAACGAAATTTGGAAATTTAAATTAATTTATCCGTATCGCAATTTTATTGGCCGTACGTTTACTCTCAAGCAATTACTTTGAACAGCGCCAAAAATTTCACAATTTTCCCATTGAATACCCAACGTTCATGGGGGCTTTGATATTTCAGTGTGTGTGTGTGTGTGTGTGTGTGTGTGTGTGTGTATGCGTGTGCGTGTGTTTGTGTGTGTGCGTGTGCGTGTGTGCGCGTGGCTTGTGACCTCACGCTCAAAATGAAAGCCTTAATTTCACACCAATGCAAACCGACCGAATGTGCGCTAATTACATTTGCGGTAGTGTTTACAATTTGACAGTTTAGCAAGTTTTCACTTGATTCCGCTCACAGCGACCCGGTGCGGTGCGAGAACGGAACGAACGAGTGAACACAAGTTACAAATATTTGGCTTTAAAAGCTTAATGTAAAATTTCTAGAATTCATTATTTATCGCAATAAACATGTAATTAAATTGTCAGGCAGACACTGAAAACGTTTCGGAAGAGACTACACTGCGCTACTCGACGCTACACTGTGATGCGCGTACAAGTTTCTTCGGTGGATGTGAATTGATGCGATAATATCGAAAAACTGAAGTTGATTTTTTGAGTGCTTATTCATCGATTCGAAATGGAAGAGATATTTTAAAGGAAACATCCCATTATCGCCCACACATCGGGCACATTGAGTTCTCTCAATGCTTAATAACTTAAGGCAATCGAACTTGACTTGAAAGAAGATTTCAAAGGCGGAGTGTATACACAAAGCTTTGCATATTCTCATCTTTCATTAAATTATTCACTTAATAACGTTGAATGTGAATTGTTATGTTAAAGTAAGCCATCAAGCAGAATTTCTTCATTCAATTTATTTCATCAATATTATGCCATACAAATCGCATTTCGATATTTCACGCCTCGCATTTGTTGTGTGCGCAACCGCTGAATTAAAAAACATCATTTAATTTCCTGAACACAGAAGTGAAAACAGCACACAAAATATTGAGCTCGAATCACAACAAAAAAAAAAAAAAAAAAAAAAATTATAATAATCATAATAAAAATAATAGTTTAAAAAAATAAAAAAAGGATCCGAATCGTTTCAGCAACATTTTTGATGCCTCGCAGTGTATGGTATGAGGTTTCGAGTGTGTAAATTGAATTTATTAAAATTTTTAAATTTAGCAGAAACCAACAGGAACTAAAGCAGCAACTGGAGCAGCCAAAGCCACATCCACGTCCGCATTCACAGTCACAGCGGCAGTCAGAACGGCTGCAGTTTTGCATTTTATTCCTCAATGATGACGAGGACGACGGGTGCTGTCAATGAATGCTTGTTTTGCTGGCCTACATAATATTTCTCATTTGCATATAATATTTTGAGAATCGTATATAGAAAATCCTCTGGTGGTTTGTTCGACAGCTCTCAGCTCTCAACGCACACGAAAATTTCGAGAGTATATCCCATCTAGCTACGACTGCATAATCACTTTAGTGCCATATTTGTGCCATGTGTCGTGTGCTGCTTGCTGTGTGCAGAGTGTATTTGTGCAGTCGGCTAAGTCCGCATGTACCGACACGCTTTAGTGTCATTCAACGTATTGTATTTTGACAAGTTTCTCATGTCTCATTGAAGTAGATATATATATATATATATATATGTATATATAAGTACTTGAGTGTAATGACAGCGAGTAGAAGTATTGTGACAATGAAACTTCAGTCAACGATTGCAGCCATTTAAAGTGGTTTTAATTAACTCATCAACACGATACGAAAAACAAAAACGATCAAATGGAATCTTTTGAGAAATTTTCAATTTGACTTGTTCATGAGTTTTCCTTTGGGGATAAGAATTCTCTACTCGCATGAAGAATGAATTGATGGAAAAGGCGTTCTCTCGCGCTCTTGTTTTCATTTCTAGCGATAAGTTAGAATGTTTTCTGCCCTCAGAATCACAAGGGATGAGAGCTGTAGATTATTTTACGAAGAAGAGGAAACGGTGGAGCACATTTTGTGCCACTGTTTTAGTCTTGGAAGACTTAAACTTCGCTACTTATACAATGCCTATCCATATACAGCAGAGATAGGAAACACTCCTCCAAGGGACATTGTAGCATTCTTTAATGCTGCTCGCCTAGGAAATTAAACGGGATTTTTTTTCACAATAATCCCTTGTGGATGCAGTGACATGGTGACTTAGATCGCAGACCCTTCGCCAATCTAATCTAATCTAGAATGTTTTCTCATCGACTATTATAATTGTTTCTAGTATGATATGTTGGGCGGATTTGAAGATGTTTTCTTAAAATTCATAGTTCCTTTTTTATGTTTAAACAAGTAAGAAAGCTAAAGTCGGTCAAGCCCGACTTTGAAATACCCAGCGTCCCGACATTATGAGCGCACTATGTTTTGCTTCTCTATTTGTGGGCGTGGCAGTGGGAAGGCAACATAAATTATTTCCCTACACTTTTCATTCGCCTTGGTGACCCTATGTTGCGAATTTGAAGCTTCTACGCCTTTTACTTCGGAAGTTACGAAAAATCTTTATTTGTGGGCGTGGCAGTAGGCGGGGCAAAAAAAAATTTTTTCATACACCTTTCATTCGCCTTGGTGAACCTATGTTGCGAATTTGAAGCTTCTACGCCTTTTACTTCGGAAGTTACGAAAAATCTTCATTTGTGGGCGTGGCAGTGGGCGGGCCGCATAAAATTTTTTCCTACACCTTTCATTCGCCCTGGTGAACCTATGTTGCGAATTTGAAGCTTCTACGCCTTTTACTTCGGAAGTTATGAAATTTCTCTATTTGTGGGCGTGGCAGTGGGCGGGCTACATAAATTTTTGTTCCTACACCTTTCATTCGCCTTGGTCAACCTATGCTGCGAATTTGAAGCTTCTACGCCGTTTACTTCGGAAGTTACGATAAGACCTTATTTTTGGGCTTATTTGTGGGCGTGGCTCGAGGAGGGCGGCGTCCATTTTTTGCCAGCAAATGTCCCTTTTCGTAGCTTACCAGCACACCAAATATCAATGAAATGTGTTGAGTGGTTCGCAAGTTACAAGCATTTTTCTGAAAACACAATAAATTAATTTGTGGGCGTGGCAGTGGGCGGATGTCTCCCATTTTTACTTAGGATCATACTCGGATCCCGATATACCTGTGTGCCAAATTTCGACTTGATTGGTCCAGCCGTTTCGGAGGAGATCCGACCACGGACGGACGGACAGACGGACAGACGGACAGACGGACAGACGGACAGACGGACGGACGGACGGACAGACGGACATGTCTAAATCGATTCAGTTTTTGATCCTGATCATTTCTATATATATTTTTCTATATCTCCGGAGCTTAATTCTCCCTGTTACAAGATTTGCACAAAACTAATATACCCCGCTTACGCTGGGTATAAAAATTGAAAAGTTTCTACTCTGGACGTAGCAATCTACAAAGGCAGCCATGTTTTGAAGGATGTCCTCCTATAGACTGAAAATCTCAATCATTTCAGAAAAAAAAGGGAAAAAAATTATGTATACATATATAAAAAGAAAGCGAATAAAAAGCGCAAATAATAGAGATAGAGAAAGTAAATTAGAGCAAGGGAAGAATAAAGGATATTCATGTAAATGAAATTTACTTTTCACACTCTTCATCAAGCAATTCGTCGCCTCAATCGTGCTGCCATTTTCTTCATTCCTTTTTAAAGCAATTAACTGAACATTTCCAGCTTATTGTAATCAACGTTAAAGGCTCTAAAGTAATTCATTTTGGATTTGGTAGCCGCGTGGGAAATAAATCTAGCAGATAAAGGATAATACTTTCTCTTCAACAAAAAGAAGGTACTAAAGCACAATCGACCATAAATGGGACTAAAGAATAATCCTGGAATTTTCCTTTGTCCTCCACTCCAGTGCCACTCTTCGTCGTGCTAGGAATGTCACAAAGCGATTCCAAAATGGAAGCAAAAAAAAGAAAAAAGAAAAAAAAAAAACAAGTTATAGTCAGACGAGTCTGACAATAAAATACCCGACACAGACACACATGTTAAAATAATTTTACAAACGCGCCCAAAATACAGGACCATTAGGAAAGAATATTGTAGAGGTTTTAAGGGCCATAAGGGGCCCTATATACCAAATTTTGTTCAATATCCTTATCCTTAGTACCTACTGGAGGTACCCCTAAAAAAGTCCGATCGGGTCCATTCTTGAACTTGTTCTTACTCATGTCCCCGTGAACACGCATACCGAATTTTGTCAAGATAGCTCAACTCCTTCGATAAGAAAACTGCATACAGACGGACGGACATGTCTAAATCGAATCTCCTGGTGATGCTGATCATTTCTTTATACATATATTTTGTATGGTCTATCTCGACTGGCTCTGGGTGTTACACACACCCACACAAACGCACTATACCCTCGACACAGAGTGCGTCGGGTATAAAAATAAAAAAAACTGGACTAATCGGGCTCAAGTTGTTCATGATTCCAGCAGCAGTAGCGTCTTTGCTTCTCTGTCATTCAGACACTTCTTCTCTTCACGCTTGCAACTACTTACAAAGTCCTTTTTATTTTTCGTAGTTTTCACATTCCTTTATATAAGTTTTTTTTTAAATATTTTTTATGCGTTTTGGATTATCTGACGTGCAGGTATTCCTTGCAAATGCTGCTTGAAAGATCTGTAAGCATTAAGAATAGAAAAAACTTGGAAATCACTCGTTAACCTAGAATTCCATCATAAATGATAATAAAAAGAAAAAGTGGTTGAATTAAGCGCAAGCAACGTTTTTCAGTGACGAAAGACATAGCTTCAGTCATATGAAAATAGTGAGTGAAAAAATCCGACTTACCGAAGAAAGTTTTTTAATGCTATCATAAAAGGGAAAGTTCTTTTTTTTCTGTCATCTTTTGACATATTCATGTTTTTTAAATTTCTCTTTTCATCCTTTTGCTTGTTTGTGAGCCGACATAAGAAGCATGACTTTCAATTGCGATTGTAAGTCCCGCTAAATGGGATTCTTCTCGTTTCACTTTTCAATTATATGATTTCTACCACTTTTCAGAGTCAAAAGAGAGAAAGCGATCAAAGGAAATTTTTTCGAAAATGTTTTTATTTTTATTTCCGATTTGAAGGTCGGTGCCAAGTTCAGCAATTTTGCATTTGAAAACAACTGGAAGTTTTTTGAAATAAAATATAAAAAAATTTTATAAATAAAAGTTTTCTTTCAATTACGAAAAAACCATCAAGAAGACTTTTCAGCCTAAGAGGATTAAGTTTCAAAGCTGATTGAAATTAAATGGAAAACAAATAAGAAACAATTATAGAATTATGTGAGTGAAAGTAATATGCTTGAGTAGTTTTAATCTTTAGAAAACGAAAATTTGTTCTCAATTTGTTACTTCATTTTCTATTATTCTCTTAGTTTAGAAATACTCGAATGTTGTGTAAATATCAAAGCTATCAAAAATTACTTTCTTTTCATAATTGTTTTTCAATTTAGAGATATATTTAAAGGCTTTCAGCTTTCCGAATTCAACAATATAACATAAATAAAAGCCGTCAGAAATAGTTTTGTGTAATTGAAAATTGTTGCTTATCGCTTGAAATTTGCGTGTAGGTGTACAGATAGAAAACATTGCATCAAGTTTCATTTACTAATTGGAATTTTTGTGTAAGCCTATTATTTTTGCACGCTTTTACTTCTTTGGAATCGTATTCGAGGTTTCTGGGATTACGATTTACCTTTGAAAGGAATTTATCAATAATAATAAAAATGATTGCATTTTGTGAAAAAAATCAATGCTATATTTGTTGCGCAATAATCGTTGAATGGCGTGCCGATTCCCAGAAAAAAGACCGACCGAGAAGCCGAACCGCACAGATTAAAAACGTATTCTCGGAAATGCGGGGGCAGTACTATCCAAATTGAACGGAAAATGGAAATACAAATTTTCATCTGCGTATACGTAACGAAGTTTGCCTGTGAAAATTTATAGTACGTATACGACACGTGGTGCGGTAGAAACCTTGATCCTAATGATTACTTTCAGTGTGTTTTTCTTTCTACTTTTTGAATTTTTTTTTTAAAGTTTAATTTTCCTTTTTTTTTGTTTTGTTTTTGTGCACCATTCATTGTGATCGCAACCTTCTAATATAGTCGATGCGTTCTATTTTTTCAGCCTGAAATGAAGCCCATTAGAATTGTAATAATGCACAGCATCGAGTGCTCCTAACGCCACCAACAATGAGCTTAAATTACAAGCAGTTAATGGCTTTCACTGACCCACATACGCTTATTGCCTGACACATACACATAACGAAAGGGAAAGAAAAAATAATAGCAAGGCAAGATGCAATTGCAAAAAATAAGAGCGCAACCATACGAACTAATGCTGGCTACCCACGAGTCCTTTGAATCGAGGAAAGTCCGTAAAACGAATGCCCGTCGTTGTTGGGATTCTTTTTAATGTAGTTTTTATTTGATATTCTAACTTTTACTATGTGTATTGGAATGAAAAGGACATATTTTCCGAAACAAGAAAAGGTTTTTACATAGGTTTTAGGTCCGCTTCGTATCGAAAGCCATATCAATTTAGGATCCATTAAGAAAGCCCGGGTTTTTCGAAAAAGTTCTCATGTGTGCGATGTATTGAAAGATAATGCCAACAAGATGGCTGGAAAATTGAGAAGAGCAGAAAAATCAAATGAGATATTAATGTTATCGAATAATAATTCTATTGCGATTTGCTGAGGATAAATTATGTGACAGTGTGTTTCAATTTGTGGAAGAATTTCTCAGAGCTTTAGAAACGCTGTCTTTAGTTATAAGTAGTTTTATTTCCGAATTTGATTTGCCACTCTACTTGATATGAATGAGAAAATCGGTACACAACCGAAGAAATTGAAACGAAATGAGCGCTTTTTCGAGGAAACTGAACCTAGGCACGCCACACGGATGAACAAGCTTCAAATACCTTTGGAAAGCTTCATGAAAATAGAAAATTTTCAAAAAGAAAAGAAACCAATATAGACTTATAAAAGAAAGCCAGAGCATCCATTAAAATACGTCAGCTGTACTGTTGCCCTCGAGTCAAGTTTCATGGTGAATGCTCAATCACGAAACGACAAGCGAGAGCGAACAAACGGACGAACGAACGAACGAATGAATGAATGAATGGACGGATGCTCGATGGAGCCTCCTTCAATTGGTTTGTTTGTATGCGTTGCATTATTATTATTTTCATCGCTGTTGTTGTATTTACCGATGGTAGCGACAAGAGCGATGTTGATTGTTAACTATTTTCCTTCGCTCTAATAGACCCTTTTTTTGTGTTTTGTTTTTCCATTCTTTCACTCGATCATGGTCAATACTGTCAATGAGAAGTGGTTTTGATTGCAAAAAAGAGAGAGAGAAAAAAAAGGAAAAAAATGCACAAAAAAACAAAACGAAAGAAAATATAAATAATGCAAATAATAGGAAAAAAAGGAAAAGACGAGGAAAGCCATTCGCATTAAGGTGACGAAGAAAAGAAAAAACGAAAGAATGAAAAAACAAACTCATTACAGCATTTTCTACATGCCTATTTGCGTGTACAATTATGTTTCCTTTGTTTGTTGTCGACGTTCAGAAATTACTTTTGCTCCACAAAAAATTCAATAGTCTCCTACCTATTTAGTTTGATGGTATTTCAAGGTTTAAGCTTTCAAATGATAGTCTCCAGGAGAGTTTGAACCAGACCTGTTAAATCCCGATTAAGATTAATAATCATGAATTATTGTTCTTTTTTTAATCCATAATCATTATTAATTTAACTTCTTGAAATTTTTGATTATTAATGATTGCGATTACCAAATAATCGTGAAATAATCAGGACTATTTCAGATTAATGAAAAAAATCAGAAAAAATCAAAAAATAATCAAAAAAATAATCCCGATTAATTTTAGATTATTTTTGAATATTTTTGATTTTTTTTTTATTATTTTTGATTTTTCCTGACGAACGGACGGACATGTCTAAATCGAATCTCCTGGTGATTCTGATCATTTCTATATACATTTGGTATGGTCGATCTCGACTGGTTCTGGATGTTACACACAACCACACAAATGCAATATACCCTCAACACAGAGTGTGTCGGGTATAAAAACAGTTCATTCATTTGTTAATTAGGACGTATACGTAATGTTGCGGCCTGCTAAATTTCTTTGAAATTAAATTGCTCATACGTTGGATAGTAAAGCTAAAAATTATTTTCGAGAGCCATCCTTATCACAAAGTTTTTATCCTATTCTCAGACCTTCTGATTAAACACAAAAAACTTCATAAGAATCAGTGAATCTATTTGAGAACAAAGAACGTGATATTGTATATTTGTATCTATAGAACTGTAGGAAAAGCGTGCCACTGCTCGAATAGCATAAAAGATGTATCAATTGAAGGACCTACCTCAACTTTTACTAAACACGTCTGACGTTTTCCTCTAAAACTATTCGTGTTAACAAAGAGTATAAATAGCATTAAGGTACTTGATGTTGCTGGTAAAGTGGAGAAGCAACAAAAAGATATAGTGAAAGAGCCATCTGAAGGATGCTTTGGAAAAGGGGAAACTTTTCTTTCAGACACGTCTTAAATGAGTGAAAGAGACTCTCGCCTAGGTTTGAAGGATTTTTTATTTTTTTTGAATGCAATATTCGGGATGCGACAAAATACAAACATACGCTCTATGTCTTTGAATGAACACATAAACAAAAGCACACACACACACACACAGCATCATTCATAGATACAAAGCACAAGCACACGTATATTGCATGACGAGAGACATGTATTTTTCCACTCCATTACCGTTTAACTGTGAAATGGATGCTTTATGCACACAAAAAAATAAAAACGTCGACTCGCTATAAGAATAATTTTCTGTCATTTTACAAGAGCCACTAAAAACGAGGCGACAAGCAGCGGATCCACGGAGCTACAGAGCAACGGAGCATGAAGCCACGGAGCTTCGGAGCTAGCAAAACGACTGAAATTTGGCACAAAAGTGAGAAAGCAGACGGCGTTTTTATTCTTTTTGGCTGAACCTCTTCTTCTCTTTCATTTTGCTTCTTTTTTTTTTTTTTAAAACATTTTGTTTTTTCTGTTGCAAACGGAACCAAAGCTAAGTGCGGTAGACATAATTGTTATTAAGGTTAACTTGAGTGAGCGATATAAAATGAAATGCGACCCACATACCACGTATGACAGCGACGGAGACACCAACGGGAAGCCTTCTTGGCTGCTCGATTGCGCTCCACGTATGACAGGCAGGCGGCAGCACACGGAAGTGCTCAGAAAACGCCATTTTACTGACGATATCGTAAAGGGCATGGACACTCGAAAATATACCGTTCACCACTTAATTATGTAAATTATGTGAGGCTTGTGAATTTAGAGCGCATATGAAAATAAGTAATTAAGTGCATATTAAGTAAGCAAGTGCTGAGCGCACGAACTAACACGAATTCACTTTTAAGGATACACACAATACCCCAAGATTCCCATTGAGATGAAATCCCAATCTCTTAACTCTTTAGGCGCGCATTCATTTACTCTGTTTCCTTTAATCCCATTCATAAATTTTATTGGAAGATGCTACCCATGTTAATGTCTTAATTTGGGTCGAAAAAAAGAAAGAAAATAAGCATTGTTTCTCTCTTTCTTTCCACTCTCATCATTCCATTTGTATTAGACAGAACAAGGGTGAAACGAACAATTTTCACACAGACTCTGACGAATTAATAGTTTGGTCTTATTAACTGCTATTCCCTATTCTGTAAATGTTTCGAGGTGGATGGGTGCTTCGAAAGCTTCATTTTGCAAGCAAACTGTTTTTTTTTGTTTTTATGGCTTTGAAGACCAACTTATCAAAAGCGAATTTTCAACTCCAGATTCGATGAGAGGTCGCAACAATTTCGCCCCTTTTGACTTACAAATACGCACGACATTGGCCACTACTGGGAGACTAATCAAATAGAAAGCAGAGACAGAGACAATGTTGTTGCCAGAAGACAATGTTGCAACGCCCGTTTCGGTATCTTTAAATGAAGACCTTTTTTCGTTGACATTTCGCCTGAGGCAAAGAAAACATTTGTGCGGCTCGTTCTTCGAGCTTTATGGATTTTGTAACCGCTACAAAGATGTATGGTTGTGTTTTTCCTTTGCTTTCTTTTTTGCTCATTTTGTTTGGGTATCCTTTTCTGCGTTGTCCGTTTCCTCTGTAACGCCGGAGGTGCTCAATTTATTTAAAGCTGTCAAATATTGACTGTGAAAACTGCAATTTGATAGACAACTTTCCATTTAATTACATCGATTAAATTTCTATGTGAAATTATTAAATTGACGCAAAGCGAAAGAAAAAAAAGAAGAAAAAAAACACAAAATTGTTCTTTAGATTGTCTTTCCGTCTTTTGAACAAGTTTTTTCTTCATTGGTCTTTATTGAATGCTATTGAATCCTCCTCAAAAAACCCCATAATCATGATGGATTGATAGTTTATTGAACTTAAGGGATTTGCACTTACGTTCTTCAATTCAATTAATTAAAAACACTTTTAAAAGCAATAGCAAAAAAGACAAAAAGAAAAGAGGAAATAAAAGACTGGAATAAGTCAAAACACGCCGAAC
This sequence comes from Chlorops oryzae, assembly GCA_020466095.1. NCBI lineage: Eukaryota > Metazoa > Arthropoda > Insecta > Diptera > Chloropidae > Chlorops > Chlorops oryzae. The sequence goes on from CM035806.1 coordinate 34,643,804, forward strand.
TTCAATGTGAATAGAACTCATTTGCCACATCCGTGAAACCGAGAGTGAAAACGCATTAAGGCTCCAAAGAACAAACTGATACTATAAAATCCAAAAAGAAATAAATAAAAAATCAAAAACAAGAGAAAGTTAAATAAAAACAAGAAAAAAATAATAAAAACAAAAAGATTTAAGAAAGAAAAGCGAAAAATAAATGCACTTGTGGATAACCTCACACACACATGACGGGGCGTTATCAGCGCAGCAGAATGTGTCCAATGCACACAGTTTGCAATCGGCATCCGGCGAAGGCGGGCAATAAGAAAATGAAGAAAGAAAATGCAAAAAAAACAAAACAAAAAACGACGACGCATCGAAAGTTGCAAATGTGCTTCGTGAAAGCTCTCGCACCCACAAGCACAGCACAGAGTTTTACTAATTATGTGCAATAAATTTTAAATATGTATGAAAATTTTTATGAAATCGCAATGGAGTTGTTCTCCTCGGCTTCTTCCTCTCAATTCGTTTGCTTTTATTTTCTTTTTCCTTACTTTTTTTCTGTGCACTTTTGCTCTTGTTAAAATCTGTCAGACATTTTTGGGCGTGTAGCTCTTGACTTTTATGAATGTTGAATAGCATATGTACATATGTATAAACACTCGTAAGCGAAAATGTGGTTAAATGACTATTTGAAGTGCTCTAAAGTGGAAGCCAAGGAGTTTTTGTGTGAAATGATTTTTGTGATTCTATTAAGTGGTTACAAAATAGCTTCTTCAAAATAACTCGACGAGAATTCTACTTGAAACTCCCGGAGCCATAATTCATTTGCCTACATATCGGTTTTTCTCACTTCGAAGGCACAAATTTATTCAATTCAACTCAAAATACTCGTACGTACGGCAGCAAGTGGTGCTAAGTAATTTACAATATCCAAGAGCTTTCGCACATACGACTATCTTTCGCCTTTAAAGTTTCAACGAGTTCCATTCAGTGTTCGGAAATTCTGAAAATCATAGCATACAGCATAATTGAGAAAATTAAATTAAAAAGAAATATTTCAATTGATAGCACTCAATTTACTTTATTGACCACAATATTTCATTACTTGGAATTTAATTGAGAAAAATTAATTCCAAGTAAATAAATCATTACTTTCTTTTATTTAATTTTTTTTTTTTTTTTTTTTTCAAAATATAGGATCCTACCGACAAGGAGATGGAGTGTCTTCAAAAAAAAAAAAAAAAAAATATTATTTTAATTCTCATAAATTTGAAACAAGTCATCAGGAATCATTCAATTGCTCGAAGTAAATTTGCAGAGCAGTAGTGCGATAGGAAAAACGGACGACGGAAATGAAAAGAGGAATGTGAAAATTCCTTGCGAGAACCAATAGAAACTCGAAGAGTCTGGAGTCTAAATAAGTAGCAGTGAATATGGAGCATAAGGACATGAAGCATACCTACTCACAGGCAGGGAAAAATACAATAAATCCGCATCGGGTGTGTGAGTAAATTTTTGCACTTAAATCTAATAATACGACATGAAGTATCCAACGAAGTGTGTAAAAATTGTTAGCATCGAAAGCGAAAAGACGACACGTATAAAATAGACAGTTGATGGGCTTGGCTTAAGTGGGCAAATTTTTACGAGAGTTTATTCGTATAAAACCCAACTCAAATTGTGCAATATTGTCGCTTTAAAGGTGTAGGAAAATACGTCAAAAACAATTGAAGTGGAAAACATCCGTTGGAATTTCTCCTAACAGCAGCAATTGACGACCGATATCGACTTTTCATTCAGTCCGTCTCGATTTTCATACCTATTTACGTTTATGTACAAAATTTGTGTTGTTTTGTTTCTTGTCGCCTTTTTATGTTTGCTCTTTTCCTTGGTAAGCAAATACCGAATACCGTGCTTAGCTATGCAAATGGGAATGGGGAAGTGAGTATGATAGGAAAATAGAATAAGCGAGTCACATCGTGAGGAGTGGACCGAAATAATAGTCGAAATCAACAGCAAAAGGGCGATTACGATGCGAGACCATTACTGCACAGGTACGAGTACATGAAATAAGTAAATTTCTCTAGTGACATAGTTTACAGAGCAACGGAAGCACGTGAGTTCAGGTGCGTCTACTGTCTTCTGGCTGCTTTCATCCTCAACAAAAGAAATACAAATAAAAAATGTTAGAAGAAAAAAAAAAAACCAGGAAGAAAATTGCAAAACCAAAAAATAGAAAACGCAAAAACAAAACACAGCATGAGAAATAAAGTATAAAAAAGAAACATAAAAAGTCTTAAGCATTGCAAAACGTCAGCAGACTTTCTCCTAATGTATTTTCCGCACGATGTAACTGCCTTGCTTTCCCACTAAAGCACGAAGCCCAGAAGTCGACAGCTGTTAACCAAACTATGAAAATGTCCTGTGGCTTGGACACTTATGGGATGTTATACGATTACGTTCTTCTTTTTAGCGCACATCTGCATAAATATATGCCTGTAGCATCGTTCTTACACTTACGTGTTTATATGAAAGTGGGTGGATTTATGTGCACTTAAGCCAGCAATGTAGGGGCCCCCTTGTCAAAGTTTCGCTTCCGCTTATACATGGCGAAAATACCTAAGAACTTTTCTGTTCATTTGGGTTATGCTTGAGGGAGTGCTGGATCTCAGCAATCGGATATGAACCAAGAGATCTTCTTCTTCTTCTATTTCTTCTACGCCTGTTTCTGCTTCTTCGACGATTCGTACGGGTTTTAAATTATTTTGAAACATGTTCAAGCAAGGAAAGTGCTTTCAAAAGAGTTAACAAAAAAAAAAAACAAAAAAAAAAAATAAAAATAACCAAAACTTTAGCTGAGATGATGATTTTCCTAGAGTCAAAATTTAGATCGAATGCTAAAAATATATAACAAATATTAAAGCTTCCGGAATGCTCAGATATGTATATTTTGTTGTAACTTTTTATATCAATATTTAACTATCATATCATTTTTAATTGAAATCACTTAAAAACGATTCCTTCAATTAGGCTGAAAACACACCAGATTAGTCAAAACGAAACGAAACAAGCTAGTCAAGGAAACGTCTTTCATTCCAAAACACACCAATCGAAACGCAAAGTCAAAAACAAAACGTTTCGTTTTCTTGTTTCGCTTGGTGTATTTTAAGAAGAAACGAAATTTATTTTGCGGCTTGCTTTTTTGTATTTTCCAAGATGTGGTCTGATTCGGATGACGATGTTGTGCCGATATTTTTTTTATTATTACAAAATTTTGAGAGAAATGAAGGTAATAATAGGGAATGGTGGGTCCATCCCTTCAATCAAAGACGTGGATCGGAGGATTGGTTAAAAAACCTCATCGTTGAATTTCGGAAATTTTGTTTTTGAAAAACAAAGGGCCAGCTATCGACAACCAAGCATGACTTTCGGTTTTGCTTTGTTTTCTTCGTTTCGTTTGATGCGGTGTGTTTTGAACCATGAGAATGCAATGCAAATAATGACAACCGCTATGACTAAAGACGTTTTTGCTTCATTCGGTGTGGGTTGAACGTATGCCAAGCCGTGTATTTTCGGCAACCACTCGTAAAACCCAGCAAACGAAAACAAGGCGTTTTGTTTTGACTAATTTGGTGTGTGTTGCTCCATAAGGTACAATGTACTATTGTTTTGCAAAACCGAAACAAACATTTTGACTAATCCGGTGTGTTTTCAGCCTTACCAATCAAAACAGTATTGCTCTGCACAAAAACGCATGCACGTACGGACGTATGAGCAATATTTTGACCGCCCCAGTTGTAAAAACAAGCACGCATGCCCGTAGAACTCATGATTCATGCCTTACCCTGATATAAAACAAGAATGCATGCCAGAAGAATTCATGACACATGCGTTCATGATCACGCATGATTCACGGCTCCTTGAAAGCACATTTCTTCTCCAGTTGTAAAGCAAGAACGCATGCTCGTAGTATACATGATTAATGCGTTCATGATCCTGTTCGATTCATGAATCCTTGAAAACACATAACACATTTCTTCCCTACTATGCATGAATCATTTATAGAAAAAATAAAACTTTTTTCAAATAACTTTCTCTTGCATCTAGAATACTCAGATGTAGCACTCGCGAAATAGATCTCTCGGTAGCGTAATGGGAGCGTGTTGCGATTTGTAACCTGGAGGTCTCGAGTTCGATTCCTGTCGCAGGCGGAAAAATTGGGACTTAGAAAGATGCAAAGTAAATTTTCAAATTTGTGTTAAAGTCTGACCCAATTAGAGGGGCGGGGGGTAGAAATCAAGTTGGCAGTTGTAAGCTGAAGTTTCCTATCCAGTCGTCAGACACGTCATGCATACAACAAGTGCTTACAATTTATTTTTTTATTTTTCCAATATTAATGTTGGGATGAAAGCAAGTTATTCCTCTAAGTTTTGAAATATTTTGAAATGTTATATTGTTATCTATCTAGTATTCACAAAAACTAAAAATTACCCTCGCCGCAGCGGGGATTGAACCCGCCTACATCGGATTGTTACTGCTTGTTTAGGCGAACGAATTCCAGCAATTGGGGATTATTGTGTTCTCAGGATCGTTGATTCATGCATAGTAGGGAAGATATGTTTCATGGGTTCTCAAGCATTAATCAAACATTTTTTGTCTATGCATGATTTCCTATGACAAGCCTGTATAAAAAAGAAATGAAGAGGCATGGAAGGTTGGCATGCATGCAAAGCACCCTTAAGAGACATGATTCATGCATCTTTCATAAATATTTTTACAACTGGGGCCCGAAATGGAAAGCAAAACGTTGTGCATACGCAGCGTTGTACGTTTTGTTTTTTTGAAATACAGTCGAAATCGATTAAACAGACTTCAATGGACCGGAAAATCTGTCTGTTGTATACGATTTCTATTATAGAAATATATCGCATATAGAAGACAGTCTGCTATATACGATACAGATATCACCTATAGCAGACATTCTGTTATTGGCAGTAATGCCCGAGAAATATTTTTGCCTCGGAATGCGAGACGGTTGGCCGCCTTACGTTAGTATTAAGTATATATGTGTCATAACAAAAACATTGTACACAAAAACCGAATGTAACAATACATATGTTTGTGTTATGTATGTACATCTAAGAACACGAAAATGTAACAGTAGAATTCTTCATTTATCCGTTATAAACAGTACTATCGAGTCGTGGGGACTTCTGAACGTGTATTTTATAAGCGATATGTCTACTACAAGCGATGTCCGTTATATACGAATTCCTATGTATTATTCCCATTACACTTGGAGGGACCAGAGGTTTTGTCTGTTGTATACGATAGTCTGTTATAGCCGGACCTGTTATAAACGATTTCCACTGTATTTCTTGGATATTCGAAATAATTATTAAAATTTTGGCGAAGAAATATCAAAAATACTAATGAGATCTTTCAAAATTGAAACTCTGTAGGCGGCATCACTCCGAATTTGTTGATGAGTCACAGTCAAAATATGGCCATATACGCCAATCGTGGACGCCGCATGCGGCTTGAGCTCGAGTATTTCCAAATATTCATTGAAGCACAAACAAATGGGGATTAAAATTTTCAACATAATTCCATTTGGTGCAAATTTGCAAACTATTTATGCTTAGCACTCAGATAAAGATAAAGGAACACAAATGGTTAAAAGTTTGGCGGCCGCGATTGCCAAATGCACTGAGCACTGTGAAACAAAGCCAACATGTCTGGTTAGTGAACATGTATGCAAACAACTGGCAACAGCTGGCAACTACAGACAACAATTGGCAAACAAGCGAAATCACAATGAGAAAACTGGTTAAGGCTTAACTTGCAGCGGTAAGAAAAAATCTAAGCAGACTAATCAAACGCCCACTCAGACAACATGAGAAAGGCACGAAACTCAAGTTACACATCCGGAATCGGAAGTTGAATGTGTTTTTTTTTTTTTTTTGGGTTTCATCGTTCTTCAAAGGCACAGAATGTGTGTTTCGAAATTTCGAAGATTACGAATGAAATCGTCGCTTCGACTGACACAGATTGCCGAAATGTCAAAATTTAATTTCAGACCATTTTAATGACTCATAACTGAAAATAATCACCCTTTTTAGGGGCGGGGGCGGAAGAATTCATTGTTAGCAACAGTTAAATTTTTCAAAAATTTCGATAAACTTCGAGTTGAATGTATTTAAATTTAAAATCATGTTCAGCGACGATTCCCGCCGAAGGGTTGCAGGTGTTTTAACGAACTCATGGGACGAATCAGGACATGCAAATTTGTTTACCCGAGGCAGTTTATCGAGTTATTATATTACGCTTATGCGTCCATAGCATAAATAATATTTAACACAATAATCAGAGTTTCGATTCAGCCATATCCTTCCGTTCATCCGTCTGTCTATGTGTAGGTCACTCTCTGTCTAATTATCCGTATGTCTGTCATTCGTTTGCCTATGAAGTCATTCTGCTTCGCATCAACTCGTCCCAAATAACAAATCCGAACTTTAACGTATTCTTTTCACTTCAATTAATTTTCAATTTAAACCTTTTAAAAGCTTAAGTATTACTCTCACATGAAACAGAAAAAGAAAAAGAAGAAGAAGATGAAAGAGAAGATAATATTCGAAAGTTGAAAATGAAAATTGTTTGAAAAACTGAAAGTTGGACAAATTCAAATATTCTGATGATTTAATAACACTTTTCTGCTCGACTAAATACTTTAACTATCGAAATAGCTTGCTGTTGGAGCTCATCGCTCTGTTTTGGCATGCCTTTTGAAAAGCCTACATTTTCGAAGTTAAAGGAACTTTTATTAGAAAGTTTCATCATTGCTTTGGTGAAAGCTTCAGATATATTTCCAAAAAACAAAGAAAACATATAAAAAATAAAGCAAGCAAATGAGGGAATATATCAACATGCATATCTACTCGTAGTTTGTTAGTCCAACTTTTTTTTTGACTGCACTCCCTAAGCCATGACTGCGAACGAAAGCGGAGGTAACGAAGGAAGCACAGGACACGACGGGAACGATGGCAGCTGAGGAAACGGATACGGTATGGAGAAGATGGAGAAATGGAGATGAAAAAGATAATGGAGAACTGCATCCTTGAATGTCATATTCGAAATTCAAATGGGCACAAATACCATCAGAGAGAAGAAAATGTAAAAAGTTGAAGATTCCAGAAACAGGTAAGGGTGTTATAGTCACAATCAAAATACATGACACAGACACACATGTTTAAATAGTTTTTAAAACACACGCAAAAAACAGGAGCATTAAGAAAGAATATTGTAGCGATTTTTGAAGGCCATAAGTGGCCCGATATACCAACTTTTGTTGAATTTCTTTATAAAAGTCGCCCCATTGCAATGCCCAATTTTCAAAATTTTTTAAATTCTAAACGAAAATACGCTCGAATTCTAAATTTCATTGAAATATTTTGAAAAAGTTCAATTTTGGGGCAGTTTTTGGGATTTTTGTGATAGACCCTAGTACTGGAGGTAGCGCTAAAAATGGGCCGATGTGGTCCATTCTCAAACTTGATCTTGTTCATGTCCCTGTCAACACGTTGTACCAAATATCGTTGATATAGCTCTACTCCTTCGATACGAAAACTGTGTATGGACAGACGGACGGACATGGCTAAATTGAATCACCTGCTGACGCTGATCATTTCAATATGCATCTTGTATGATATATTTCGACTGGTTTTGGGTGTTGCACACATTCGCACAAATGCAATATACCCTCGAAAAAGAGTGTGTCGGGTATAAAAAGGGGTTATTCAAAAAATAATTTCACCTAATCAAATTGACAAAAGTGAAATTCCTTCTTACATTCTAGTGGAGGAATCGAATTCATTACCGTTTACTGTAGGGAAATATTGTAAGGAAAAGTTCAGGGAGACACTGAAAAAAGTATGCATTGTTCTTACAAAAAAGTGTGCGGACAAATGGGAAAGAACTCGCTATGCAACGGAGCGAGCGAGCGAGCAGAGAGAGAGAGAGAGAGAGAGAGAGAGAGAGAAAGAGAGAGAGAGAGCAGAAAAACTTCATTTTCTGAATTTTCTATGTTATAAGTTATGGTTTTTCTTTTTCTTTTCACTTTTGCCAGATCGAAACAGGAAGACCGAAAGGGCGAGGGCTATGGAGAGAGGGCGAGATTGTGAGATAAAAGGAGTCGAAAGGATGAAGAAAATGTTCAAAGTTTTCCATTCGAGCAACGACTCTCATTCATAATGAAATTACATGAATTGCAAATTTTAATTTTTGGATTTTAGTCTTAAGCAAATTCAAATCGACATAACACAAGGAAGAGTTATGATTCGAAACTTTTGAACTTTTTATCACAAATTCATGAGACGTGAGATAGGTTGACGTTTGAAGTTACTTTTCAGACACAATTTCGGAATGTTAGTATGTATGTTAGTACTCCATTTGATGGAGGGTTTTTGTGTTTGACCCTTTCGTAAGTTTAAGTTTTTTCAATTAAATTGAATTCAATGTGTAGTGATAGCTTTTCGAATTCTTATAACTCGACCGTATGAATCCTTATATGTAAGTTTTTCCTCTTCTTATGTGTCTCACAGGATACAGTTTTGGTGCCATTTTTTTTTTTTTTTTTTGGCTCATCAATTATTTCATGTGAAGCTCAAATTTAGAGATATTATCATGGCATTATTCTTACAAAACGAAAGAAAAAATCAATTTTTATTGCTTTTGGTGAGAATTTAGAAAAAATTCCTACATCCTGATTCTGATGATAAGAAGTAAATTGCTTTTTCTGCTTAGCAACAAATCAACGCGATGTTTAAAGCAACGAAAACTCGAGTGGAAAACACTTTCCCAATGCAATGCATACGTTTTCTCTGGCATGCGTTCTTCGATTGTCTCGGAACACTTGTAGAAAACGAAGGCACGAAGTATGAAACAATGCATCGAAACAGTAAGCCTCCGAAGCGCACTCAGCTGCAGCACCAGCAGCAGTCGTGTTGAAGTTTCAATTCAACATACTCGTGGGCGATAGAAATTCCATCTAATAATTCACATATAATTTGATGTGGCATTACGTCGAGTACCTATACAGAAATTACAGCAAGCGTTCGCAATAAGTATTTACAGACGACGACGACGACGACGACGATGCTATCAGGCGGAAGGCGTTCCTCTAGCTTTCAATATGCTCGTAAGGAGCTTGCAATTTTGTAGCGCAAATTCGTTTCCGCGCAGAAAGTAGAATATTGTAACCATTGCTGACAATATTCGTTGATGCTGCTGCAAGTGGTGTTGCCTGGTACCGTCCTTGGTTCCGAGGGGTTTGCAATGGGAGCAGCGCATTCAATGAAAACAAATCGCAAAAACATTCTTCGACAGCTGATGCCTTCTGATTGTATTGTCCTTGCAATATTGTGTGTTTGTGTAAATGTACCTCCATGTGGCCGTGTGTGTGTGTGTGTGTTTATGTGTGTGTGTGTGTGTGTGGGAAAAAGTAATTCCCAGGAAATGAACTAAAATGACTGCATGAATTCTTGAATTTGAAACGTTTAGAGCACATAAGTGCGGGATAAAATAGGTGGGAGGGGGGAAATAAGTAAACAAAAAAGTCTGCATTGAGAGTAAATATTTTTGTGCAATTGATAGACGTACTTTAAGCAAATACCTCTTTAATTAACACTGGAAAAATATGTTTCGGGAAAAGATACTCGTTTTAATAAATTGCGAAATGTTGCATTCATTCTATTGAAGGAAATCTGTTACATTATTCATCAGAAAATGCGGTCTGGTGCTGGGCAATGCGGCAAACGTCAAATCTACTCGAATGGATTCGATACTTGCTCGCAGTAACGTGAATGGGCATGATGAGCTCTCAATCGGTTTGTGCAATAAACTTTTCTAGCATTTTGTTATCGTTATTGATTGAGACATGGATTCATTCAATATACATACAGTTTCAGCTTATGCCAGTTGACTGGAAGTTTGATCCGCATTTTATTTTAAAACGTTTTCAAAACTACCCACATATGCGTATCTAAACACTCTATTCCAAAAAAAATTCGATTTTGATTTGAAAATTTCGAAAATTTTCGTTCAAATTTATATCTAAAAATAAAATAAAATACTTACTTAAGAAAAAAAAATAAATAAAAAATACAAATAAATCCGTAACTCTTAAATTCGTACTCAAGAGATCAAAGCTTAACCCAAAAAACAGAAAAAAAGACCAAAAAGCGAAATAATACGAAAGAGAATGAAATGAAAATAAATGAAAAGAGTCGGGTTGTTCGACTCCGTTTTGCGTTCGCTTGTTCACTCTCGGGAATCGAAAATCATTTAATGACATTTTTTTTTGTTGTTCGTTTATCAGCGCTGTGCACTCGGGGATTTCTAGTTAACGATTCCCCGCTCGATTTTCCGACTCAATTTTATGTAAAGCACGGAAAAATGATTCCGAGAATGTAATTTGCGGCAAAGATGTTCGAGGAAATAACGCTCCAAATGATTCTGTATGCTTTGGAATATATCTTCCTCGAATTTCTAATGATAATTTATCAAATTTTTTACATTTACCATCATTTTAAGCAGATGTTCAAAAATGATTCCATTTCCTTTCACTATCATTCCTAACAAGCTCTTCGGAGATTTATTTTTGGTCTTAAACGAGCTCAGGGCCTCAAGACAACTTGGAAGAACTGCCTTTGGAATACAGCAGACATTTGAAAACAAAAAAAAAAATAATACCTAATATTAAAAAAAAAACAGTCCAACACTGACGACAAATCCATTTAATGATTCTGAATCAACAGCTTTTGAAGAAAAATTACGAGCATTCACTATTTTTAGCTTTTTTCTGTTAATTTTGGGTAAAAAATGTTCCGCTTTGCAGTGGCGAAAAGTTACGCGGATGTATCAAAACTACTGAAGAAATTTGTCCACTTATGTTTGTTCTATTTTTTTTTTTCATTAAAATTTTCAAAAATTCATACCGACTTGAAAGCTGTGGGTCAGAAATACAAAAAAGATCTGCTAACAAATTGTAAAATTTTTGACGATTCTTGCATTTCGTAATTACAAGATGGATTTTTTTCCGAACAGTTTATACTACAGTTATTTATACACATTTTTCCAAGTCCATGAGAGGAAAATCGTTATAGAGAGGAAAATTAAACATTCAACGGTTAAGGGGATATAGTCATAGGTGAGTGCGCAACTTAATTCACTCAAAAAATTCCATCGTAGATTCTACGATATTTAAATCGTAAGATCTATGATGGACATATATCTTCCACAGTAGAAACTATTATATTTACAGTATAACTTATTGTATTTTACGTAGATTCTATTATATTTTTCTACGTCTTCCTATCGTAGAAACAACGATGCAAAATTTTTTCAGTGTTCTAAGCCACTATATTCGAGGTCGATTTAAAATTGACCTGTGGATATTCTAACAAATCGGAATAAAAGGAGGTGCTACATTTGCCAAGTACTTTCAGGCGCTACAGTCAGAAATTTGTCTACATTTTACGTGTTGCATCGTGTCACATATTATTTCAAGAATATGACAGCATAGTGAAGTGCAAGAGTTTCTTCAAAAGTTAGCCCAGATTAATGATACATGTATGAACCATATATACATACGTATAAATGAAGAAACGATGAACGATTCAGCACTAATCAGACAGGCCAAAGAAAACATTGCCTTATTTCGAATATTTGTTCGCGTTTTCTTTAATTCCGATTCGCCGGCGGCAGTTCGCCAGACAGCAGAATTCGAAGCGAACGGAAACCCCATTCACGCTCATTGTAGGCGCATTTATTAAGTTGTAAGACATGCAAATATATGCCAGTGCAAAAGATCAGGATAACGTGCTGCCTGCGAGCACGGAAGCGAGTGCCTCGCGTACACAGGCATCCTGCGGAATTCGTCGCGTCGTTCCCTAGTCCGCGCGTGTCCCTACATACGCGTATGTATGTGTGCTTGTGCGAGCGTGGGTATGATTGCCTGCCGCGCTGTTCGCCTTTTGTTTGCGCTGGCAGTGATTAATAACAGCGAAAGGGGATGCTTAAGCACTAGCATAAATACAAAGAGACAAACACAAGCCCGCGCACGAAACAATAGGAAAAAAAAAAAAAACGAAATAAAAGAACAAAACCAAAAACAATCACAATAACAATAGCAAAAATGAAGGCGAACGCGAAATTCCAAGCACGTGGCATGCATACGAATGGGTACTGTGCTTCAATCACACAAGGATAGGTGTGCTGATGACTGTGCTTGGCTACGTATTCGGTTCGTTCTCTCACCAATTGCTCGTATTTCATCTGATTTGTGTTTTACAGTTAATTTGTCGTAATGTGTGCAAATTGTGCAAATCTCCGACTGCTGGCGGTGTATTTAGTCGTGCAACATTATTCCCCCATTCATACAGCAACCCATGCGCACCTACAAACACCCGAACCGACATATACACACATGTACACTTATAAGTACGTATGAATATGCAATTGAACTTGGTTAGAATGTGTCATTAGATATAAGCTGGGGCGGTGGAAATTGTGAACGCTTCACTATCTCAGTTGCACGAAAATATCAATTAATCACGAAAGAAATTCAAAATGAAAAAAGATTTTGCTTTTTTTTTTGCGAAATTCCATTCATCGGAGTCGTTCTTTTGAATTCTTTTTCTGCAAATTGAAATCTAATGCACCAAGGAAATTATATCCGTTTAACAAATTGCTGTGGTGCTATTATATTCCGATACAATTATCATAGCATACCGTTGGGAGCAGCTGGTGTAATGGCTTGGTTGGTTTGGTTTCATTTGCACTGATTGCACGGCGAAGCAAAAAAAGAATTTATATATCTGCTCGGGACTTGAAGCAAAAGTGATAAATGACAAAAAAGAAATAAAAAAAAAATATATAAATAAATAAATGAATGAAAATCCAAAAGGACTTGTTCTCTCATTCAGTTCATCAACGGTTTTCACAGCTCATCACATATCCGGCGCGTATTATATGTGTTTGTTGCGCAGTGCTATCTTATGATATCTAATGCTAAACTTTTGCTGCATAACGCTATGCAGAGGATTAGAGCACACACATAAATACGAACAAATAAATGAGGCAATGATTTAGGTCAACAGCAACAGCAACAGCAACAGCAGCACCAGCAGCATCAATGGCAAAAGCAGTGCAACTAGAGTCGGCAATATCGCTGTCAGTTGAATTCTAATGAATGTTGTTAGAAACTGCTGCGGTTCACCGTCCGTTCGTCATGTCATTTTTTCTCTATTTAACGACGTCGAAGTTTCCTTTTGGAAAATGAATAAAAGATGAGTCCACATGAAGTGTTTTTTTTTTTTTTTTTTTTTTTTTTTTTTTTTACATTCAACCACGATCGAACTATGGCGATCAAAAGTGTCCAAAGCGAGCGACTAATCAAGCATGAAATTCATTACGTTTTCCAATGTCGAATGTATCTCGAAGTGACTTCTATTCCGATAAGTAAAATAGCCATACATAGATGGGTATATATGTATATATGCATGTGTTTGTGTATTTTTCCACAAAACAAAAGAGAAAAAATTATCTAGATAAGAGGAAAAAAGATTGAAAAAAATGTCAGCTGACAGCGAAATGATATTCCGTCACTGCGCGCTCTTCACGCCCATGAATGCCTAAGCACCATATCACGAGTATTTGACGTGTGTCTCGGAGTTTCCGTTTTCCGCTTCCGCTTTGTTGGTTTCGATAATGAATAATTTAAAACAAAAGCACGAGAATGAAATGTTGAAATAAGAAATTTCCAAGAACCAGAAAAACAAGAAAGCTCTAAGAAATCGAGGATGGGAAATCGACAAATCGTGTCTAGAATTTCACACGTCTAAGAACGTTTCGCTTCGCTTTGATTGAATTTTGTTCGTTTTGATTTGATTCTTTAAATATGTTTTTGCAAGAAGTTTTCTCAACATCACGTTCCGGAGATTTTCCGACCTTTTACGATTTGAGAAACCGTTGAAGGTTCAGAAAAGTTTCGCAGCTCGATAGGCAAATGCGACTGACGACGAAAATTTCCTTTATCTTTTTTAAAAAAAAACAAAAATATCGTTCAATTTTATGGCGAAAACGTGGCACTGAAATCTCTCTTAATATTCAATTTTGATCCACAATTTTATTGATTTTTTTTTTGTAAGTTGCATTCCAAAATGATAATTCATTGAAAATTAAAAAAAAAAAAATTACAAAAATCATTTTGTGCAGTAAATCTAATTTTTTTGGGGGTAAAAAAATTAATTTTAAAGTGCAGCTGCTACACAGTATGACGTGTGCTACGACAGCATGGTGCCAGAGAATTAAAGCATAGCGTTCATGCATTTCATTGACGTAGGCGGATTTGTTGTTTTCTGCATAAGGGAAGGGGTCGAGACTGCGGTATACAATATTAATGTTGTAAAGACCCGAATATATCCCCCACATGATTGCATGCACTCATGTACAAAACAGCATCGGCTCAGTCGACAGCGAAACTTAGGTGCACGGTTTTCTATTTTAGCTTTAGTGAGTTTCAAGGATATACGATATGAACACATTTTGAAGACATTGAATAGAAAGGTCTAAAGCTGCAGTTCCCTCAGAATTTCATATCCACATGCATTTTGCCTTAAAGCAATATTATCGACGATGAGCCAAACAACAAACAAAGCCTGTAAGCGTGTTACAGTCACAAGTGTACGCAACAACACAATACCCGACACGTAAACATGGTTTTTTTTTTGAAGCAGAGAAAATATTTTTGAATATAAGGCCACGAAACAAGGCTTCGCTGGTATGGACACGTCCTGAGAGCAAATGAGGACAGCTTGGCAAAAAAGGGGCAACACAATGAAAATAAAGGGTTGGAGACAACGACGGACGTCCGAAACAGCGTGGACAGGATGGACACAATGAAATGGGACCTGAAGGCTGTAAAACTTACCTCAGAAAAAAATGGGAGAACTGGTCGCGCTTTGCAGACCCCAGGGTATGCCGGAACACGCACGAAAAAGAAGAAGGCCACGACGACCATTAAACGATTTTCACAATTTTGCGGCATTCAGAATAAGTTAAATTTTCTATTTTGATCAAATTATTCTAATAAAATGTACATTTGAGTGAAATTAAAATCAAGTGAGGATGCTATAATCAGGTGAACCTTTCCATACAATACCCGACAGAGATAAAAAGTTTCAATCGGAGGCTGAAATACTTAAGTACACATAGATGGCGTCGCTAGTATTAAATGCATATTATTTTTACATAGTGGCAACCTTCAAATGATTCGTGTCAAAATTTGACGTCTGTTAGTCAATTAGTTTGTGAGATAGAGCGTCTTTTGTGAAGCAACTTTTGTTATTGTGAATAAAATGGAAAAAAAGGAATTTCGTGTTTTGATAAAATACTGTTTTCTGAAGGGAAAAAATACAGTGGAAGCAAAAACTTGGCTTGATAATGAGTTTCCGGACTCTGCCCCAGGATAATCAACAATAATTGATTGGTTTGCAAAATTCAAGCGTGGTGAAATGAGCACGGAGGACGGTGAACGCAGTGGACACCCGAAAGAGGTGGTTACCGACGAAAACATCAAAAAAATTCACAAAATGATTTTGAATGACCGTAAAATGAAGTTGATCGAGATAGCAGAGGCCTTAAAGATATCAAAGGAACGTGTTGGTCATATCATTCATCAATATTTGGATATGAAAAAGCTCTGTGCAAAATGGGTGCCGCGCGAGCTCACATTTGACCAAAAACAACAACGTGTTGATGATTCTGAGCGGTGTTTGCAGCTGTTAACTCGCAATACACCCGAGTTTTTGCGTCGATATGTGACAATGGATGAAACATGGCTCTATCACTACACTCCTGAGTCCAATCGACAGTCGGCTGAGTGGACAGCGATCGGTGAACCGTCTCCGAAGCATGGAAAGACTCAAAAGTCCGCTGGCAAAGTAATGGCCTCTGTTTTTTGGGATGGGCATGGAATAATTTTTATCGATTATCTTGAGAAGGGAAAAACCATCAACAGTGACTATTATATGTCGTTATTGGAGCGTTTGAAGGTCGAAATCGCGGCAAAACGGCCCCATATGAAGAAGAAAAAAGTGTTGTTCCACCAAGACAACGCACCGTGCCACAAGTCATTGAGAACGATGGCAAAAATTCATGAATTAGGCTTCGAATTGCTTCCCCACCCACCGTATTCTCCAGATCTGGCCCCCAGCGACTTTTTCTTGTTCTCAGACCTCAAAAGGATGCTCGCAAGGAAAAAATTTGGCTGCAATGAAGAGGTGATCGCCGAAACTGAGGCCTATTTTGAGGCAAAACCGAAGGAGTACTACCAAAATGGTATCAAAAAATTGGAAGGTCGTTATAATCGTTGTATCGCTCTTGAAGGGAACCATGTTGAATAATAAAAACGAATTTTGACAAAAAAATGTGTTTTTCTTTGTTAGACCGGGGACTTATCAGCCGACCTGTTACGTCTTAACGGTGTAATAGTCTCTCTTGCTCTAAGTCCTGCCAGCCCCAATCTCATTCGTTAAGACGGGCATGGCTCAATCAATTCTTTTGGTGCTCATATCTTCTCTGAATTCTTTCGAATATTTCCGTAGATCTTCTAAACGATCGCACAATCGCAATATACTCCTACAACGTTCCTAGTTTCTCAGATTAAAAATACCGAGAAAAGGAAAATTCTTTCGTTAGTTCAAATTGCGGAATCCGCTTACGATGCCTTTCAAACAATTTCATTAGACATCAGCTGATGGAATTGAAGTACTACAACACTTAAGGCACTTGAAAACTTCCGGCCAGACACACTTAACAACACACGTAACAATTGAAAACAATTGAGAGCCTGTAAAAGCCAATAGATACAAGAGATGCCAGATTCCGCCGAAATACTCGTTGCAAGGGTGTATGGGGGCGTGCGAGGCGAACTCCGATGGATGGATTCAATGTACAACTTTCTCGCATAGTTACCGGATTGGAAGGCTATTGTGGTTGTGCATTGAAGTGATTTCCTCGGTTCACTCGCTGCGCTGCACCGCACTGCACTGCACCGCACCCATTGTGCCTTCCATTTTCAATGGATTGCTTTTTTGAATGTTTCTCATATTGTTTGCATTTCTCTTTATTTTTTGTGGTTTTTTTTTTTTTGTTTCTTTTTTTTTGGTTTTGTCTCCTTTTATTTTTTACTTTTCATTTTAAGCGAAACCACCGTCCGTTGAGATGCTTGTTGAGCAAAAGAGATTTTTGATTTCTAACGCTTTGTTCGAGCTTTCAATCCTATTGACGTTGAATACATCGATTGTCTGCAGCAGTTGCACTCGAACCAAAGTTGCGGTTTGCCAACCGAAAAACGAAGCGGAGTAAGATAAGGAAGCCACACAAAAGCAGCAAAGAATAGGAGTAGAAAATAGGATAAAAATATGAAAATGAAAGGACGATGCTACAGCATGATGTGCTGTTGGGGGGGAATACTTTTTTTGTTTTCTACGTGAAAACGTAAAATAATTTTAAAAGCATTAAGTCGCAGAAATGAAACTTGTTTTGATTTCCGTAGAAAGAAAATTGCATGTATTTTTGTTTTTTTTTTTTTTTTTTTTTTGTTGCTGTCGATTTCACGCCGAAGTCATTTTCCCCATCTCGAATTTCTTTTCGTGTGGAGCTTTTGGGTGCTGAAAAATAATGTTTTTCCAATCCAAGTATCTGAAGTTACGAACGCTCTCAACTTTCGGAAAATCGTGGACTATTTCGAAGAAAGACAGAAAATCGACTTGTGAAAAAGGCTCTCTAAGGTAGGCAGGCATAAACCAAGAGAAGTTCTGCAAAAATCGCTCTCACTTAACATCGTTTGCTCATGATCTTGTCTCACAATAAGTTCAGACTGTGAATGGTCGAATAAGGATCATGTCGAGTGAGTTCTATTGCTGCTTTTAACTTTAATCTTAAGCCCAATAAGGCCCATATGCTACTGTTCCGGTTAAAGTTTATCGTCACGATATCCTTTCAAAATGTCAATATTTTCATACAAATTTTTTTTTGCTTTGCGGAACGAAAACTTTAGCCAGAACAGGAGCAAACGGGCCTAATTATTGTTTAAAAAATTTTTTTTTTCATGAATCGATCATTTCAAAAGCCGCATAGGTCACTGGAATAGAATTTTTCAGGAATCAATTGAAACTTGTTTCATGCTTATACCAATGAGTTTTCAAATAGTTTTTCTTATCCTTAATTCAGTATAGTAATAAGGATGAGGGAATGTTTCAGTTTATCTACTCTTTTTTCTATATTCATGTCTACCTTCGAAGAACTATTTCAAGCAAAAAAAAAAAAAAGTAAGTAGGTATGTTGGAAGTAATTTGACTGAAGAGGTTTTTGAAACGACCGATTCATTTATTGTCATCGTAACGAAATTATTCGAAGCGGACCGCTAAGGCTTCGTCAGAAACTCATTTTCTTGTTCACATCCTAGCTGTCAACATGAAATTCGTTGCTTCACGCAAAATTCCTCGCAATAACACCTTTCAATTGAAAGGGAAATCGATTCACTCATCCACGAAACTACAACGAAATTATACAGAGGTTGCGAGAAATTCCGTTGAAAATCATTCCTAAACAAGCTATGATTATTTCCGAAAGCGAACTATCTCTGAAATATTCCCTCAGCGAGCGAAACAATTAAAACCGCAACAAAGCGAAAAGTTTTTGCTTTGCTCGAACCCGCAATTCGCAAAAATTTTGTTGTTGGTTTTTTTTTCTTTTTTTTCATGGGTTTTTTTTTTTTTGGATTTTTGCAGCAACGTATGAGAACGCCCACACATTTATGTTAAAGCTTCTTCTATTTTAATTTTGCGAATTGCAAATTGTGAACTGTGAAGAGTTCCTTCGCAAAAGTTCAAAGTTGAAACGAAGCAAAATGTCTTTGACGTTGCAATTGTCATTGCAACAATTAGAGCCCGCATTCGACTGATTAAATATGCATATCACATTTTATAAAATTTATGCTGGTGCACTTCAACATAATAGAGACAAGATTTATGTACATACATGTTATTTAACTAAATGGCTATAATTTGAGTGAATTAATTAGATTGAACTGCTCTTATGCGAACAAAGAGAGTTTTTCAATTCAAGGAGTTCTCTCTGACGGATGACATATTCATGTGTTATAAACCGACTTAAAATTCATTGAAGAAAGCTTGTTCAGTCGGTCAAGATTAACATATGAAATCGTTCGCATGTTCGTGCGGACGAATTTCTGACGAAAAAAAAAAGCAATTGAGAATTATACGCAAATGTTAAGAAGCTAAAATGGATTTGATTTTATTATCATTTGAAACTGGTAGGCGAAAAAGGCAGTAACATTGTTGTCTTATCTTGTCTTATCTTGCCAAACAAGACAACAATGTTACTGTAATTTTCGAGTAAACAAGATGGAAGTTTGGTAATACTCGATTTTTTCAACTCTAGTCCAGTATTTTATTTCGTTATTGATAAATTTTTAGGAACATTAATTTGTTATTAATTTGATGTGCTTTTTTACGAACACTGAGTTTCGTTGACACAGACAGAAATGAAGGCATTAAAAAGAATTTTGGCCCAGTAACAAATTTTAGTCCATTAAGAAAAGCACATTTTCAAGATTAAAAATCTTTCGATATAGCTTGAGCATGTAATGAAACAATTGATTACACTGTGCTTAAAATTGATAGTCAAAAATTGTAACGAGCGGGGAAAAATGGTCATAAAACTTAACTTGGGTACGCTGAGTCCGATGGTTGGTTTGGTTTTTCCAAGTCGGCTTCAGTTATCGAGATATCCGCATTTCAAGTTTGCTCAGTATTGTCGGGTTTGTCGCTTTAAATTTCAGTTGTAAGTAACTTCAAACGCAGATCTCTCGATAACTAGAGCACAACAGCAAAAACATTCATGTGAACTGTGAACTGAGGCCTGTCTACTCTTCCAGGTCCATGTGGTAGGTGAAATGTCTAGCCATCAAGGACTGGCACTATGGCATGTCACAAATATCGGGGGCGACCTACTGACTACAGGGAACGAACTCTTAGCTCCCAAAAGTATACTGAAAAATTTGAAAACCTGTCAAATTCATATTTTTCAATTGACAATAGTGGTATTCAAGCAACAGTGCAAATCGCAGTGTGCAATATTTGCACTGCTTTTTTTGTAC
This sequence comes from Chlorops oryzae, assembly GCA_020466095.1. Lineage (NCBI taxonomy): Eukaryota > Metazoa > Arthropoda > Insecta > Diptera > Chloropidae > Chlorops > Chlorops oryzae. Next base: position 34,664,028 of record CM035806.1, read on the forward strand.
GCAATTTGACAAGTGCAAATATTGCACACTGCGTTTGCACTGCTGCTTGAATACCACTAATATCTAATTGGGTTTTTTTTTTTGCTCTCTTTAAAAAATGTTAGAGGAAAATACAAGTCCTTTCAGTAACCTACTAAACTACCCCAGTAAGTCGCATATCTGATCTCAATTATCAATCGTGAAAAAGGATAAATATTATATATTGAACAATTTGCATTATGACATGACTGCCTTTTCGACTTTCAAAGGATTCGTTATCTTACAAGTAATATTGTACAGGCTGGGCCTTGATTCTCTTCTACATGAAGCAGTCTTTGTTCTTTTAATTTTGTTCTTTGGATTTTTAAGATTTAGTCGGTAACTACACTAAACTTTTCTGAAGAACTTGTAAGACGGAATTTGAAGTTAGGTTTAAATTTTAAGCAATTACTTCAACACCAATCGTCCTGACCAGAACAGACCAGCTCATTCATTATTTTAAGTGAAATTCGTCAAATTTTGTTAAGTTTATCGTCAAATCAAGTCTAAATGAGCCTTTGAAGTTTTCAATATCTTCCGATATCCATTGAACAATGTAACGCAATACATAGAGGCTTCAAAGGACTGATCGTAATGATATTCTTTCGAAGTTTTCATTAGCACGAACTCCCACGTTCGAGTCAAAAATGTAGCACACGTTCGTCTTCCATTAATCCGTTTCAGATAATCAGACAATTGTCGATTGTTGTGTGTATGTACATATATCCGAGTTAAAGGCTTTGAAGAATTTTGGTTTTCTCATGTCAACGTTATCATTTTCAATTAATTCAGTCCACCTCAACATCGCTGAACATCGTTAGCCGTAGTTCGTCGCTCGTCCTTTTTGCAATTGAAAAATGCGGAAACGAAGGAACGATACAAAATTCGTATTAAATTCCATTAAGCATGTCATACGCAGTCGAATTTCCCCATTGAATGAACAGAATGGGTGCAAATCGCTGGAGCACTAACTGAAAATGAATGTGATTTGTCAAGCAGAGATTTGTGGACTTAACGTCAACGACGCATGGATTTAGCTGTGCACAGTTTAACCTCGACAAACGAATCAAATTTCAAATGTGATCACAAATCGCAGTTTGTAAATTTTCATGCGACATTAATTAACTTAATCGCATTTCCATAACAAACTAAGCTAAATCATTTCTGTTTGCTTTGCCATCAAATGTCGGGCTTTGTGTGGGTTTGAACAAAAAAGAAAAATAAAAAAATATAAAAAAATATAAAAAAAATAAAAGAAAAAAAGTGACAGGAATAAAAGAAGTAGAAAAAACGCAAACAAGAAAAAAAAAACGAAGCGAATGAAAATAAATGAAAAACAAATCAATAGACCAAAAGCCTACACAATGAAAAGAAAATCTTATTAGCTGACGAACACAGGGAGCTTTCTTTGTGGGTGACAAAATCCTCATCGGCTAATTTCATAATAAATAGTTGAAGCACAAAGAAAAACACGAGTAAACAAACAACATTTTGAGTAGGTAGTGTGTCATATGAATAGTGGCAAGACTCAAAAGTCGGATTAATACTTAACCTATGGGCCAGATACATAGAATTTTCTTTCAAATAAGACCATGAAAATCGAAAGGCACACCTTCCTGAAATTTACTTTTTGCCAATTATCATATTTTTCCAGCTCAATGATTTTCTCAAATATTTGACAACATTATTACTCCTACAATGGGGAAAACAATCACATATGTACCGACAATATTCCTTTGATATGGCAATGCGGGACGAAGCGACTTGATATGGTTTCCAGATTTTTTTTTTTTTACATTTTTTTCATTTTTGTTTTCCATTGATTTCATTTGCAATTTTCTTGCAGGCAATGTTTACCATTTCCCCCGAACAATAGCGAGCACAATTGTCGGTGTATCGATTGAGTGTGAGTGCGAGTGCCAGTGTGAATGTGAATGAGGCAAGTTGGATCCGATTGGTTTGATATCTGTCTACACTTGAATGGAAAATATTTCTTTAAAAATGTTCGCAAATAAAGGACGACATCCAATGGGTAATTTTAAGCAGATAAACCGAAGATAAACAAATTTCGGTCTTAGCTATTCCAAGCACGAAGAATTATTCTCTTGTAGGAGATGCTCGAATTTCAATATTCCGAAGAGTCAATTTAGACAATGGTATGCATAGTTATGCAATTTTCCAGTTGTAGGTACTGTAGATATGTAGTCCAAAATTGACCTCACTTGGGGTAGGAAAATGTACGGGAATGGAGAAAATTGAAGACAATTGTTTTTGGCTTACTCTCTTTTGCCAACACGTTCTTAAGTTTCATTAAGTTACGAATAAGTTATGCCTTTATTCGTTGGCATTTGTAATTTAACTTCAAGATATCTCTTTCGGATTTCATTTTTTTTTAGTTTTGCGTTACTTCTATGGAAAATTGAAATATCTTTGTTGGGAAATAGTAGGTACAACAAAAGGAAAATGCACTAATGTGCACAGAAGTTACAGAATAAAAAGCATTTAATCCTATTTTGCATATTTTGGATATGAAAAGAAATTTGCTGAGGTCTGAAAGAAAAATCTTTCCTTACGCTTGAGTATGATATTTGTCGCTCATGTTTCATGCGTTAAAAAAAAAAAAATTATGAATATTAAAAGAATTTTCATTGAGCTTTGCGAAATTATTGGACTTTGCGAAGAGCATCGCTGGAGGGAAAAGCGTTTTGTATGAAAAGGAAATTGACAAAAAAATCCCTTTCCAATTATTCCCGTTCGTGGCCAGCTTCCTTTTCGCGTTTCTGTAGCTGTTATTTGAATTAAATAATTTGTATATAAGTATATAGGAGCGTAGGAATAAATAGCTCCTGGCAGTTTTTGTTTTAACTTAACAAGCATTGCTGAATTGCAACATGCCTTAAGTCAACATACTAATTACAGTCCTGTGGAATAAACATGCATTAAATACATGACGTACTGCCCCTATAGGCAAGTCTCATTAATTTACGAAACACCCCCACGACCGACGCTCCACATCGCCCCACGCTGCACGGCCCACGCCAACGCAATGTAAGTAATTCCACAGCTTTTGCAGTAATTTTCTTTTTTGTATTCTTTTTTTTATGCTCAAATAAAAGGAATCCCAGTTAATTTAGGTTTCCGTAAAATATTTAAGCGATTGTGCGAATATTTAATCATTCCTTGTTTTTTTTCAAATTAAATGAATGTAAGAGAATCAAAGTGAAGTTGGAACTGTGAATTTCAATAGTTTTCAGAAAAGCTCTGGTATGCTATTAAATTTTCCCTGTTAATTTTAGTTGATGACTGCTGAGTGTATGCAATGATATTTTAACCCTTTAGCTGTTCTTATGTATCATGATTTTTCGTTTAACTATTGTAGGGTATTCCTACTTTACCAGCCTCACCGGGCTATCTGAAATTAGAGTCACAGACATCGCTCGATTCATCTGGAAGTCCAATTGGCTTCCCCATTAAATTTTAAGGGGCAAGTCGTATCATATTGTGGTATCACAACGGGCCTACCTACTGTGCCCACGTGAGCAACTGCAATCTAACCTAACCATTGTTGAAAAAAAAAAAAATCAAACTTTTTCAAAACAAGAACTTTTAACGCTCCTTGCTCCTCAATATGGATCTGAGTCTTCCAGTAAGGTTACACTGGTCACGAAATCGATATTCATCGAATACAGTAAAGTCATAGCCAATATTGGATTTCTTATCACATACTTAGTTGACATGGCCAGATAAAGGACTCGAAATATTCAACAGCAAAATTGTTTTAAGTATCTATGTTGAAACTCTAGGACTCTGCCATTTTTACATCGAAATATGAAAACCATAATTTCAAAGTCAGATTAAAAATGACAGTCTTTTTTATGAACCTTTTTTTCGGTGGAAACTGTTCGGGTACCAGCAGCGTTTTCGGATACGATTGGTTGATTGGTTAGTGTGATTGCCGCCAAGGGTGATACACTTCGGCTACGGACCCACCGGATCAAAAAACCGATTCGTTTGGACTAATCTAGAATATTCGCTCTCATAAGGCACAATGCACTGTTGTTTTTGAAAACCGTTTGTTTCGGTTTCCTTTCGTTTCGTTTGATCTGGTGTGTTCTCAGCCTAACACATCACGCCCGAGCTGGGAATTGAACCCAGATGCTTACGCATGTAAGTTGGCATCTCAACCAACCACGCCACGGAAGCCGACGTCTTCAGATGTACTCTCACTAATTTATAGTACAATCCGAAAAGTTACCTCATACAAGCGAGATTTTCGCTGGATTTTTCTAAATTATTTTGGGAGTTTTAAGGAATTTTGTCATTCTTTCTTTTCGCCATGTCCCCAGCAACTTCATTGGTCTTCGCTTCGCTTTGTTCCTGTGGTAACGATGTTAGAAAAAAAAAAGAAAAAAAATTTTTTTTTTTTTTAAATCTTAATGCTGCCCTCAGGAATCAGACAACTTTAATTAAGTTAAGAATTGTTTGTTTTTTGTACAAAAGGAAAAATTAGTGGGAGAAAACCTTTTTTGACCGCAAGCACTTCATAGCATCTGGCTTGGATTCAATGTATTTTCATTACTCCGAGTTTATCTCTCTATGGTTTTTTGTTTCTTTTTTTGTTCTGTTTTGCTTGTTTTTATCTCAAACACATTAAGCAACATGCAGCAAGCTGGGTTGCCTCTGCACGCTGAACATAAATAATCGGATTTGCATGCATAATTGCAAGTTGACTATCTCGTGGCTGCTGTTGGTTGTTGCTGTTGCCGCACTCACCACCATTAGCAACAACAAATGTAAGCAACACAACCAATTCGAAAGGAATTCAAATGTAACACATAAGCACATATGGGTAGGAGTGTGCAAAGGCATTCGCACCCATATTTGTACCTGTGCACATACACACATCCACACGTGCACCACATCCGCTCATCCGCACATGCACGCATCTCTGAGTCTCCGATAATGGCGGAGAGAATGGAGAAATTACGGAACTCAAATATTTATTATGCTTGCTTAGCCAAAGTTATGTTGCTGACTTTTGAAATCAGTAATCAAATGCGTTGCTCGGCGCACAGCAATTACTTAACACCAAACTGCAAATCTCATTTGATAAATTAATCCATGCACGTTCCGCATTATGAAATTTATTGTGAATGGTTTGAACTACGTGATCCGATTTTGCGCCCTTGCCCGACCGGGATGCGGATGAAATTCTCCGTAATGAATGAAAACTTTTACAAGTGAAAATAATTGATGGCCCTCGAATAATTGCTGCCTAATTATAATAATTGAATTTATTTAAGGACAACGAAGGTCAACGATACAAACGAAACGAAATGAACATACAATTTGGGATATGAAATTTCCAATCAATCGGAATTCGCAATATTTTTCGCAAGGCTTTCAGTTTCGAGGACAAAAATGCGTAGGTATTGTTGAAAATACGGATTGTCTCCTTGTTATTTTGAGGTAGAATTATGCTACATTAAGCTTACAATGAATTGAGATGATTGTCTCACAGCGAAGGAGAGAAGCGCAAAAGGGAAAGATTAGCACTTTTACTTTTTAAGCTCTTTTCGGCATCATATGCCGATGTATGTACTTGAATTTGAAAGCCCCACTCGGCTTATCAAACAACTCATCATCTTTTTCAAGAGAGCGCAAGGATGTCAGATTTGTCAACAAGCAGTGTTTGAGAAAAAAATTACACTGAAAAAAATGTTCTTTTATGAAAAAATACGAACATAAAAGAATTAATTTACATATATGCATATATGCATTTTTCATTTACAGCTCAAATGAGGAGTAAGTATTATTGTTCGAAAAGGTTATTGCAGATTGATGAAAGAGTTTTATATTATTTTATTTTATTTATTTATTTATTTTTATTTTTTATTTTTTTTTTTGCAGTGTAGACTGAATACCTTTATTCAATGTCTGCACAAGAGACGTCCAAATATCTTCGCAAAGTAGGGGGATTTGCAAACTTTTACTTTTGCAGACAATGTGTCAATGCAACGACAACCGCAGTATATCATGAATGCAATATTCATCAGGAGCGCACACACACACACACACATGCACACACAGGCGAAATAATACACGCAAGGACAGAGTCATGAGTTTACAATGTGCGCAAACACATTTAAATTGTTGATCTGTAAACTAAGGCATCTCAATTTTGCAAAATAACTTGGAAAGCTTTCAAGACGCCCATATGGTATGGTCGTTTTTAAAATCGCTATGTTGAATATGCTCGAAAGTAAAATGCACAAACACATGCACATACATAAATAAAGCATGCAAAGGTGTCCTCGAACAGTCATTCATATGCATGAATTTTTCATAAGACATGCACTTCTGGGGCCAAGCTTTCGCAGCCGCAGAACGAGCAAGAATTGTATTATACAAATCTGCTTTTAGGCGCACTAACTTACAAGCGCGCACACACAATCACACATACTCACGTACACACACACACACACAATCACACACACAAATAGACTGCGCGGCTCTATCACACTTAATAACGCTATCATCATCTTCTTAGTCGTTGTCGTTGATTGTGCCGTTGCCGCTGCCGTTGTCGCTCTATGGGACGGCTTATCGGTGGGTACATCTGAAACTACAGCCATTGGGTTAGCACGAAGATACATGTATTAACAAGCACGTCTTTTCATGCTGCCTCTTCGCAATCGCATCTGTATGTGTGTGTGTGTGTGTGTGTGTGGCTTGTGTGCTTGCGCGAGTATGTTTGTGTGCTCATTTACGCTGTCGTATGTCGTAACGTAACTAACTACGAATTGACTATGGCGAATATCCTTAAGCAAATTTTAATAATTAATTTCAACACAACGATAAACTGAGCGCGAATCTTCACTAAAACTTAAAGAGGATCGCGAGAGAGCTCGAGGGTCGTTCGTTGTCAAGTGTTAGGAAATTGTAAAATGTCGCACAAGATGGAAAATATTTTTGAGGGTATTCAAGTTATTCGTTGGAAAGTTTTTCAATTTCATCTCGTTTTCGTTGGAAATATTTATTAACTTGAAATTTTCATTTGAGGTAACCGCTTTTTAAGAGATTACATTGAAGTGATTTTCCGTGAAAAGTGTCAAGATTTTAAGCAGTTTTCCAGTGAAGACTCATAACTGCAATCGTACTTTTGGTTGAAAGTTAGGTTACCAAATGGCAAACGTTGAAGAATACATTGGTGTATACATGGCCAATAAGAGATATTAAACTAGATAAAGTCCTTGTCACAAAGAAATACAGTGGGAACTGACAGAAGTGAACCCGTTTGGTCTTGGATTTTTTATCTATTTTAAGAATATGGTGGAGCATTTTTTTAAATATTTTTTTTTTAATTTATATTGCGGACCTTGAAAACGCAAGAAGAAGAAGAAGATGGTATACATATGTTGTGGATTTATAAGAATAGCGTAACATACGTATGTACCAGAAATTGATACACCTAGTTTTTAAAACGTACCCGGAAGTCAATTAGTCCTAATTAGCAATTAGCATCTAATTAGTTGTGAACGCTGCGAATAGCTCTTGTGACTGTTCGACTGTTTCATTGTAAATAGGATGCGATTATGAACCGAACAGAACGCTCAGTTATTTTTAAAATGAGATTCATCTCCATTTGAGCCAGTCGCCTTCGATTTGAAATTACAACTACTCATTGCGTTGGTTTAAGATTTATTTGTACAGACAATCCCCCATATCTGCGTATTCTGCTTTATGCAAAGTTTTCATGGCATTGATATCATAACATCGATTATTTTTGCGTGTTTTTGTATCCTGCGAGCATTTAAAGAGCGACATTTGATACAAACTGAAAAAAAAAAATTGTTAAAAAAAGAACTAAGCACAAAAGGAAAAAAAATGATTCAGAAAGGTAAAGAAAACAGTTGACTTTTTAGAGTTTCCTGTTGGCGCAGAAGCCTAGTTGACTTCTCCGTGGATTTTACTTTAGTGAGTGTTTACTTTTGTGAGCCTCTACTGTTTATAAAAGCGAAATGACTCAATGTTGCAATGGGGAAAGGTTCCCTTTTTCTTTTCATTGTGATATGAATCTAAGGAAAATTAAAAAAAGAAATTTTAAATATCATCATTTCACCAACTTAAACTCTGAAATATTGCATTAAATATTCTATGCGATGTCTATCATCAGGGCGTATACGTGATTTTTGAACGAAAAGATAAACATAACTCATACGACATGTAGACCAAAAAATATAAAAATTAATATAAATTTAAATAAAATATTAAATTAAATTAACTTTAAATTAAAATAAATAAAAATTAAATTCGATGAACTACGAACACAATACTTTCTCGGCCTATCAATCATTTAATTACTTGTTCAGTGCCAAATATTTTAGGTTTTTTTTTTTGATTTTTGATTTTATGAAAAGCCAAGTATACACTAAACATACGATAAACATACGACATTGCAGTGAAACAATTGATGCGGGAAAATACAAATTTATTCGCGTAATATCAAACACAAACGATAAATCATATTTTCAAGCATAAATGTCAACACTAACGAGCGCATATCAAGTTGAGTCGGGCAAGTCAACTCAGTCAGCATTGTTTTTTGCCCACCTTGTTTTTTTTTTTTTTTGTGCCCATGCTGTTGTTTCTATTTATTTGCTTTTGAAGAGGTTAAGCCTTAACAAAGGAAATCCGAATCATACAAAAATAGCATAAATGTCAACAAAAGCTTTTTAAGGTTTTTATACCAGCTCTGTCTGTTTCCCTGTTTGCTTAGCCAATGCAGTTTTTTTGGTAATTTAATTTTTTTTTATTTTTATTTTTTTGTTTTTTCATTACATTTACATTTTCCGCTTTTCTTGTATTTTTCCTTTAGCCCTTTGCGTCGTCGCATCGTATCGCAAAGAGAGTGCATGTCAAGTATAATATTTGACATTTAACGTTTCCATGTCAATAACTCAAATTGAGTAGGTTCATAGAGAGATTTCAACTTTTCCACTGCTGCTACTGGGGCACTATCATTTTCCCCTTGGCATAAAAATGGCTTATGAATCAACAAGCACGACTCGTGTGGGAGTTAACTAGCACTGAGCGCTGCTGACTCGCCGTGCGCGTGCTGAATTCTGCTTGAAGGTGAAAGGTTCTCCTACTTGCTTTTATTTCGATTTAAATAACAAATACCTTCGCATTACTTTTTCAATTAAGCCCTCACTGGATTACCATGCACGCAGCGATGGTCGATAAAAATACAGCCGAGATCTTCGAGTGTCCCCCAATTTATTTCAATAGACCAGGCGGAAATGGATTGATATCCATCAATAAAAATGGGCTGGTAAATGATAAATAAATGAATATCTTCATAACATTGACTGGAAATGAATGGTTTTAAGCTTGAATTTTTATTTTTTTTTTATTTATTTTTTTTTTTGTTTGTTCGCAAAGGGGAGGCGCAATCGGCCAGCGAACATGGAAGCACGAAATTCGAAAAGCAAAAAAGATTTTCATTTATTCAGAGTACGAATTTGAAATCAATCGACTGACAATCAAAAAAAAACTCTTTTTTATACATATTCTATTTTCGATATGATGATGAACATCACCCAAAAACAAAAAGAAAAAATAATATTAATAATTAAAAAGTAGAACTCATGTCAAGACCATAGTCGGGACATTCATTCGAATAGATTGACAAATATGTGTTCAACTTTTTAATAAAAAATTTCGAATATCTTTATTAAAACTTTTGAGGTTTTTTTTTCAGTTCAATCTTTTTGAGAGTGTTCTATTTCATTGCTCATATCTGATTTCATTTTTTTATTTCTCTTATTTCTTTACAGTCAAAAGAATATGTGTTTGAAAGAAAGTCTGATTTGACTCACAGTTTTCCTCACAAAAAATATATATGTATACACAGAAAAACTTTTGTGCGTAAATACAACAAATTTTTTAATCAATATAACAATTTCGTTGTTAAAACTCAGCCTATCACACTTCTTGTTATATTAAACAAATCGTTTGGTTGGGACAATTAATGAAAGTATTCACACTCAACAAATATATTCAATCAACGATTTGTTGTATCAACAACCAAAAGTATTCGCACTCAACAAATATTTTCAGCTATTGATTTGTAATATCAACAATCAAAGGTATTAAAAGTCAAACAAAAATTTTAAATAAATAAACAAGGAAAAACTGCCTCATCTACATATTCCATAATAAAAAGTCAGTTTACGGACGATAATTACAAATTATAACATCATGATTAATGAACATATGTCAGCTTATTCTTGATTATTTTGTCTCTTCTTGTACGTACATCCGCATAAAGCTAATGAGAACTTTAGAAAAATATTTATATGCACTAATACTTTCATTAATTGATATAACAAAACAATCAAACAAAGTTTTGTTAAGTGTGAATACTTTTGGTTGTTGATAAAACAAATCGTTAATTGAAAATGTTTGTTGAGTGTGAATATTTTCATTAATTGATACAACAAAACAATCAAACAAAGTTTTGTTAAGTAAGAATACTTTTGGTGATTGATATGACAAATCAGTCAAACAAAACTTTGTTTAAAAATTCATATTACAAAATTTTGACGAAATTGGTGATTTGTTTGAAATATTTAATTGTGACAATTAAAATGCCAATGAATCGAGTTTAACAATCACCATTAATTGGAATTTTTCGTAGCCAGTTTTTCTGTGTAGTATATATCAAGCTCATGTCTCCTTATCTCAAGCGCCGCAATGTGAACTGTCCTTTGTGTCGTAGAATTTAAAACCAGAAGAAAAAAAAAAGACGAACGAAATTATGATGATAAGCACACGATGAATTGAATATGTGTCGAGCGCTATTTGCTGCATTCAATTTAAGCTCAAACGTGCCCTGAATGATGTGAAAGACTTTAGTGCAGTACATGATGCTCTTCTGCTGCCTGCATGCGTACAACATGAATAAACCACACAAGCACGAGCATGATAAAAGGATCGTAATTTAAAGCTTTTGTGTCGAAAGTTTTAATGAGGCAAGAACTAAAGCATGAAGCAAACCAGCATCACCTTTTTTTTTTTTTTGCCTCTCTTTTCACTACGACTGATGTGAGAGTGTGAATTGTTTTTCGTTTTCTTTGTCTTTCTTTAATTAATATTCGCACTCAATATTCGCTTCTACTGAAAATGGCTTTTTAAATAGCCCTACACGACCAATAAAAACCGTAACCACATTGTCTATCAACTGCAAAATGGAAACAAAATCCTTCAAAGAGGCGCACAAATATTTACGCTACCACGGATCATGTACATTACCCAGGAAAACGACACAAAAAGTCACAAAAAAATAAAATAAAAATAAAATAATAAAAGAAGAAATAAGAAAAAGAAGAGAAATTCTTTCCCCTCATAAAACCGTAGCGGTGAATGCGTGCTTGATGCAATCAAGTCAGACATTAAAGCCCCAAAAGACACATTTTACGAAACAAACTTACAAATTGACACCAGTCATGTGCTCCATACGTGCGCTATGTACTGTAGCTGCGTAGCTGCCGCCGATTCGCCGAACAGGGTTCCCGATTGTGGCAATTTTTGGGTTTTCGACGTGCACAGAAAAAAAAAAAAAAGGAAAAAGCCACTGGAAAATGAAATACTTAAAAATTGAGGAACATATTGCCCGACAGTGTGAGAACGAGCGCACTGATCCATAAAAAGAGAGAGAAGAAAAAATAAAAGAAATAAGGATGGGAAAATCGAGCACGTTCCTGGCTGGCATTGCTGGTTATCTGGCGATTGTGTCTTCCATTTATCAATACTTCCAGCGAACGTGGCGGCAAACAAGCAAGGCAATGTTATTAGCTGCTTCTATTGAACTTTTTCACCCGAATGTAACTCGGAATGCCGTGCAATTTCAATGGCTCTATCCGTTCCACGTAAGCAAGTTGCCTTTTTGCTTTCTCTGCATTCCTTTTGCTTGCTGTTTCTTCAATCAAATAAATTGATAACAAAAAAAATAAAAAAATATAAAAATATTTTTTTAAAAACAGCTTCGAAGCTTCAATTCTTCACTATGAATGGTTGCCGAAAAATCAAATAAAAATTTTTTGAAATGCAGCAAAAGTACAAGTGAAACTCTGGGTCATACAATCCGATAAAAAGTCGATTCTTTTTTTCCCCCTTTTTAGATCGATCTTATTATGGGTAAATTTTAAGACAAAGAAAGGAAGTTAGAAAAAATAGAAAATAGAAAACACGGAAAAGTAAATGTCCATCACTAGTTTTCACATTAAATATAAAATGATAATACGTCAGGAATGTTTTAAACACTGATTTCCTTCACCATCGACGAGAGGAAAGCGTGCTTCTCACTGACAGCGTGACGTGACACATTTGTAACGTCTGTCAATTCCTTTAGTATCGAACGTCATTTGTTGCAGTAGGAACTATTTTTGCTATAGCTCATGGCACAGTTTATGCAACACTTTCATATTCGATTGAGCATTTTGTACAAACATAAAAATATGCAAACATACTAACGTACATAATGTGATTTCCTCAAAGAACCGATCCGAAACTTTTGCCACTCTCACTCTCTCTCTCTTTCTCTCTCTTTCCCTCTTCTCTCTTTGCATACAAAAATAAAGAAAAAGAAAGAAACTTAGTTGCATCTATTTTTCATTTAATCACAGAAAACTTATTGCATTTTCAAAGACTTCTCTTCTTCCTTTTAGAAGTATTGCACTTTATTGAGAACGAGAGGGAAGAAAAACTCGTTGAAGAATTCAAAACTGAAAAAAAAGGTAAAAGGAAAAGGCAAAAATTTACCTCCATCAATAAGGGGAATGAAAAATCACTTGAACTTTAAACCATCAATTTCAGATAATAAATTCGAAATTATGGAATATGGATAAAATTATGGAAAAGTCAAAAGGATGAATTTAACCTTAAAGCCGAAATTTTCGCAACTAGTTTCCATTCAACAATGAAGGCACTTTTGAAAATAGAAGATTCATAGAGGGCGTCACAATTGACCATGCCTACATATGCATACATTCATATACATCCACATTAAGATGAAATAAGAGAATCGGTTTAGGAAATATTTTAATCAAAGTGGAGACACAAATTGCGGTTTGCATATCTGCTGCATTCATCAAGTATTTTGTGGATGGGGGAGCGCAATTATGCAGCAACAGCGGTTTCATTTGTCTGCGCAGTCCATTATTTATGTGCAACATTTGTGACAATTGCCTAGGCACTAAGATATTTTGTGGTCTGTCGCAAAAGGCAATTCAGGCTTTGACAAGAGATGATGGTGATGATGATGATGATAATGCCGCATCGGTTTTCGGTAGTGCTCGCAGCACGATGATACAGGTATTTATGAAATGGAGATGAAATTGAAATTCTGTGACCACAACAAGTCAGAAGTCAATGACTGACTTCGGTCACTCGCTCACTCACTCATTCAGTCACTCACGAACACTGTTGGACTACCTTGTATAGGCGATGTCAATCAATTCATTTCACTCACGCTCAGTAGAAAATTATTTAAGGTCATTTAAAATACCATTAGAGTCTATCGCAATATCATTCCGTATCAAAGCGTCTTAAAGGAAATAACACTTAGATATGCTTTTGACCAGATTTCGATTTGAATCAGAATGAGAGAATCAAAAGCTGGAAAATGAAAAAAGCAAAAATGTTCTGAAATGGTGCCTCCTCTTTCTTGGAATCGAGCTGAAAATGTTGATAAAATCAAAGCAGCCACCAGAAATCGATCAGTCTTAGCCATTTTGATTTTTTCTGTTTTCTTTCCTTCGTTTTTCTCTTCGTTGTTTTTGGTTTTTCTTTTTTTTTTTGTGTGTTCCTTTTTTGCCTTTTTCGTTTAGCCGTTTATGTTGGGCTTTTGATGGCAAAAGCAATTAATAAAGCTATAAATAGATTGGATTCTACGAACGTTTATTCATTACGAAGCCTCTGGGCACCTCGCACTCGCGTCGTTCGTCTAACTTTTTGGCCTCTAACTTCTGTTTCCAACTAAAACGATTTAATTTTCTTTTTTTTTTCTTTAGCAAATTGTAAAACTGTTAGCACCAGCAGCTTTCGACACAAGACAGCGGAACAACGATTGTGCAATACCGGAAGTGGGGTATACCGGAACGGAACGCCGAAGAACGCTGCAAACTGGACAGTTGCAGAGAAGAAACGATTTGATGGGCTTGACACTTTTTGGCAAGCTGCACTCAGCTATATTGCCAAAGAGACTATGACTATGTGCTCTATTATAAATCTCATTAGTGCTACATTGAATCTTTCTACATGAAAACAACAGCAGCACCAGCAGCACCAGAAACTACAACAACACAACAGCATGGAAAGCAACAAAAATAGACATACGTTGGTGTAATACTTTCATCCAATTCTTTGAGCTGAAAATGACGAAAGTTTAATCAAATGTCAGCGTTTTTCAAAATTTAATTAAAATTCAAAAAAGACTGCAAGGTTGCAAAAGCAGATCAGAAGCGAAAGCTTTAGAAAATTGCAATTTCATTTCAAAGTTTCTCTTGAATTCGAATTCTTACATATAAATTTTTTTTTGTTTTTTTTTTTGTTTTGATTTGATTTGTAAAAGTCAATCGGGATCAGGAAAGCACGCGATTAAAATATAAAATTAAAGCCTGGAAGTATGCAAGGAATATTTTATAATGTTTTTGAGAACATATTGGGACTTTAGTTTAGAACCGTAAATGCACCCCTGAGGATTTATAGGGCCTTAAAGTTTTTAGGCAGTAAGTTGAGAAAAATAACTCTCCCACGATAATGGTTTATCGTAGAAAAGAAACTTAAATGCAGCTTGAAAGCCAATTGTATGGGCTTTTAGGAAAAATTAAATTGATGGTAAAAATTTGACCGTTTGAGGGAAAAATAAACGGTTCAAGTCTAAAATTCTGAAAAAACTTTCATTTTTTTTTTACTTTGGAAGTCATTTTGGTATGAAAAGTGTCCAATTAACACCCAAAATTTTTATTTTATTCAAAATGCTGGATCGATTTCCTTTAATTTCGTACCCCATATGTCTAGTAAATTTTTTGAAAATAAGATGAGAAAATTAAATATCTAAATTAACATCTATCCGACTGCCATCAATGCAATCGAACTTATTAGATTTGATACAGTAAAACTACCCTAATTGATGACTCGCTTGTGACCACTGACCTATTTCTGGCCATTTGGGTTACAAAGGCGTTGTAATAAAGGCAAAGAAAATTATGCAACTAATCACATTCAATAACCCAAAAATACCTTATCGAAACAGTAGCTGCAAGCATTGGAAATATTTTTAATTTTACATTCAACATTTTATATGTGATTGAAAGAAATGGCACAAAATGACATTTATCATTATTTATTTATTCGTAACTCTTTATCTTGTTGATGTTCGAAAAGTTATATTTTCGTTAGCAAAGGCAATTACTTATATTTTGAATGATCTTTTACAAAAATCATGGCATTAACAATCAACATTCAAAATTATGAAGACTTCAAAATGAACAAAAATTTGAAGGTGCTCAAAAGCGGCTCATCTGACCTACAATATCGACTTATAGGCTTTTCAGACATAGGGCTAAATCACGTGATTTAGCTAAATCATTCAAAGCTAAATCACAACTGTTTACACGAAGTCGAAGTAATTTAAGTTGACAGCTATCAGCTGAAAAATAGAAGAAGGTGAACACTGTTTGCTCGATTTTTAAAATATGAGCGCGCATATGGACTTTGGAAAGTGGTCAATTGTTTTTTACAATTTTTTGCAATTAAATAATATTTTGGAGCTGATGTTCAGTGATAACAGCGATTTGGAAAACATTGAGATAGAGATGTGACAGATGTTTTGTTCAAAACTATCGATATTTCGATGAAAACGCGGGGTTACATATCGAGTTTGTGTAATTTAGTGCGTGATTTAGCTTAAATCACGCCAAATAGCGTGATTTAGTTTGACATTTTTTGTATGGGTAAATTACGTGATTTAGCTCTAAATCACGAATGAATGCTAAATCACGTGATTTAGCCTATGTGTGGAAAGCCTATTAAAGGGTTATTCTGATGTAACCACTTTTAGAAATTGACTTTTTTTTTTCTTTCATATTTCGATAGTAAAATCTATTGAGAATATGCTGTGAAAAAATCAGACCGAAATTCTTAGTACTAAAAAATTCTCAGCTTATTATTGCCGACGCGCCCGAAGCGACTTGTCTGCTCTTGAAACTTTAAGAGAATTTTCCTCGAAATGTCATTTTCTAGAACGGTCAACATCCGACAGAACAAACTATCTAACCGATTAAAATTTGATAAGTATAATTTTGCTTATTAATATTTCTCGCAGGTACCAGAATTATTTTTTCTTTTTTTCAATTAGGGTATTCCCTTAAAAGTGAAAAGATTGAAAAATCGTAAAAGTGTAAAATTTTTCATACAAAATTTCGTTCATTAATTTCTAAGCCTTCTTGATTTACGATTTTTCGAAGTTTTCGAGGCAAATACACGTTTAAGAGAAGACCCCTAATATTTCATAATTATTTTTACAATTTACAAAAAAATCAAGAAATTCGACACTTTTTTTTAGAGTCCGCCATTTTTTTTTCATTAAAATTTCTATTAAATTCAATAGTTCTGGTACGGACGCTAAAAACAGATGTACTTAAAAATAATCCGCCAGCACCTTTTATTCTAGACAACATGAACAGTCTCTACCGTGTTGACCAAATACCTACTTTTCTTTTAAGTGTATACTTTGACTGAAAACAAATATATTGACAAATATAAAAACAAATTTTATTTATTTATTTTTGTGCAGATTAAGTTACAAATAAAACATATCAAAAATTGAATTTACTTGAAATTTTATTGTCTTATATATATAAAAAAAAAGTGGTGCAATTTATGCATTTACATCAGAATAACCCCTTAAACTATTAAAGACTGGAGTCACTAAGCTCTTATTGCCAGAAATATGGGAAAAAGTCTCAAGTTTCAAATATTCTTTTGGGCAAAGAGGTTTTTTTTTTTTTTCCAAATATTTTGACGCGATAGTTTATCAAATTTTGCCTACCGATCATGTGTCCGCAAAAGAAATATTAAGTCGAAAAGAGAATGGAAAAACATTCCACCGATTTAATGAAATCATAAAATGTACCTGTCCGTTTTTGCCGCTGTCGCTAAGCAGCTAAATCCCACCAGCGGCGAAAAAAAGGGAAAAAGGAGGGCAGCACTTCGAGCCCAGCTGCTCGCCCCTTTTCCCGCCGGGCTTGACTGGCAACACCGGTCGGTTTTAAATGCATTCCAAACGAACAGTTAAACGTAAAACACGTCCGCGATTTTTTCGAACTTGTTCCGATCTAACATATAAAAAAGTGAAGTGACTCAAAACCACAAGTGCAAGCCGCGTTCGCTATTAAATTTGTCATTCTGGACTCTTTTCCCAACCAACAATATTAATAACAACAACGGCAACAACAATAACCCAGCCACAATTATAACGCAAGCAACAGCAGCAGAAACAGAAACAACAGCAGTCAAAGGTACGTGCTTTTCATTTCATCTACATACGATTTCCCTTTGCCCCATTTGGGTCGCAAGACCCCTAATTCTTTACGGGCCCAAACAGTACCCATTAAAGGAAACATTGTTGCTTCCTTAGTCCGAAGGAGCACTCGGTATTATCGCTGTTTTAAGGCACGAGACAACATTTGCACTCAGGTGAATCAACTTAAATCCTTTTTCACTCCATGGTTAACCGTCGGCTGTAAAATTTTGACTACAGAATAACAAATACTCTCATCCCGATGTTTATAGCTGTATCTTCCTGAAATTCCGTTTTTAATTTTCCGTTAAAACCGAGAATATTTCCCTGGTGTACATACCGTCTTCTCGTCATATGTATCTCGTGACCATCAGTGTCGTTAAGAACCCATTGTTCATTGCATCCCAACGTTGGTTGTGTCACCATAAAATCAAGATCCTTCGTGAATTCGCAGAGCTTACAGTGACAATATGACGGGTGACGGGTGACCCACTCAATCGGTGACGTCGGGAGAGCTTACGGCTTTCGCGAAATACAATCTTCTCCCTTACGGCGCGGAAAGCGCTATCCGTGCAATCGCCCGTTCGCCCTATTCGCGTTACTTATTGAGGAAATTGCTTTTTGTTTGGATTGTGCTTTCAATGCACATCGTGAATGGTATTGAGTTAAGACTATCATAAGTCTTAAGCGCTGTCATATATACAAATATTTAGAATTTATTTTCCATCCCTTTTGTTCAATTTTTCTTGTATTTATTTATTTTTTGCTCTTTGTTTTTGTCAACTGATCTAAGGCAAGCACTTTGCCCACGTTCAACTTCCTTGATGAATGAGTTTCCTCGATTGTGGTTGAAAATTTGTGGTTTAACCACACTGCTGGGAGACTTTGTTGTGTAAAAAGTTCGCCATCAATTCAATGTGGTCAATAAGTTTTTAAGCTTTGCTTTTCTTTAGTTCGTTTTATATATATATATATATTTTTTTTTTTTTTTTGTATTTTTCCAGATAAGTTGAATGTTTTTCCAAAGTCTCCGATGTGAATAGAGTATAGAATAAGTGTGAACATTTAAATGAGCTGGCGAAATTTTGCAATCCTTCAAGCTTTAAAGATCCACGAGATATTTTTTTATTTTATAGCGGCGAGGGTACATTGCGTTCGTGCGTACGTGTTAACCTTCCCAAATCATTCGAGATATCGGCGATGTCTATAGAAACTAATCAGCGTCGCCAACAGAGTCGATTGAAGCTGTCAGTCTTCTCGTTCGACTAGCTGTACACCGTTTTCTTATCGAAGGAGTTGAGCTATCCTAACAAAATTCAATAAACGCATTCGGGCAGACATGTGTAAGATCAAATCGAGATCGAGAATCGCCCAGATCGGACCATTTTTAAGGATTCCTCTTGCTCTAAAATTCTGTCAACTTATTTTGGCTTTGAAAGTTTTGCGTTTTTTGAACTACCATTGATTCGTTTATTGCCATTTGAATTTGGCTACTCGTAGTTGTCGCAGAATCTTACACAAGGACAATATTATTTCTAACTTTGCCACTCCCGGTTTTGGATCCCGGTTTTTCTTCACTGTATAGTTAGCCCTTTGAATGTGGCCGCACATGCCATCCGAAGTAAGCTTGGTGGAGAAACGAATATCCAAATAACTGAACAGATTTTGAATTTCAAAATGAAAGTTACAATCTTGTCAGGCAAACATCCGCTGATAAAAAATATGAACAAAGCAAAAAGACAAATAGCAACGAATCGAAATGGCTTGTTGCTGTGTTGTGCTGTGTTGTGCTGTGCTGTGTTGTGCTGTATTGTGCTGTGCTGCGCTGTGCTGTGTTGCGCTGTGCTGTGTTGTGCTGTTTTGTTGTGTGGCTATTGTGTAAATGGCATGGAGCGAAATTTTCAAATTTCGCTCGCTGAGCGCTGAGCTTGTTGCAAAATCTAAATAAATATTTATGTGCAGCCACATGGAAAGGAGTTACAGTCCGTTATGAAGTTTTGGCTGGTTCGCATATAAATGCAATGAATGGCCACAATGAGAGCGAAGGAGAAAGCGGGAGAATGCGAGTGAGATGGGGAGTTGAAATTTCCGACTTCAAACCATAATAAAGGAACATCGACGGATGGTTATAAATTACAAAAAAAGTGAAAATGTTGTTCTTTTTTTTTTTTTGGTTTTGGGTGGGGGATATTTTAATTATCGTGGCCTTTGTAGGTCTTCAGAGTTCAGAGAATTTATGGATGCTTACAGCAGTTTTTCATTTACAAAAACTTCAGAAAACGATCGGAATCACAATGCAGCGCAATGCTCTCAATGGCCTTTTTAATTAAAATATTTAAGAACGCCTCATACATATACTTCACCTTGCAAGCACGCATACAAAGCCAACGCAAAAGGATTACAGCATTCATCATCGTCAGTAAATGTATTCGCATGAGAACTTTTGTATGCAAGAGAACGCACGTTTTCTTTCTTACTTGCGAACAAAAAAGTAAAAAAAGAAAAAAAAATCTGAAACTGAAACTGAAAAAAGTTAATAACATTTTCCATGTTTTGCATTTTGACTTAAATTAATGCACCAGCGACATGAGTATAAAAATTCCACGGACAAAGCAAAGCAAACCGGTTGAATGGGACAGAGGAGGCATGCATCGCGGTTTTACAATTAATTTCAATTTATGCGCCCGTGAGTGCTGAGTAGTGAGTAGTGGCGAAATGAGGTCGTAGAGCCCACGTTGTGGAAAATAGTGTTCAAAAATCCTTGGTCCTCCGAGTCTAGATCATCAAGAAAAACAAAATAGTAATAATAATAAAAAATTAGTCAACGCCGGGAGCACCTTTTTCCATTTCGAATCACATTTCATGGCTTAAATAGAACATTATTGTGCAAAGTAATCACTTTATTATGATTACTAATACACTGCGGGCCCAGTCGGACGGTCTTAGACATAATTTCAAAAAGGAAAATGACATAAAAAATCATAACTTCTCTCTTATCATTCATTACGTGGCGGCTTTTGTGTAAGCCGAAGTCCTCAAGCAACAAGTCCTCAAAGCGTTTTATTGCAGGCACCGAATGATGGCATTTATTATTTATTATCAACATTAAATTCACAATCTCAATGCACAAGGATGGATATTCGCAAGAATTTCCCAGCGCTCAGGATGGACCCAAAGCAGAAGCCGAAACACAGACGACAATAAATTTTGTAGCAAATATTACATGGAATTTGTTGCTCAAAATATGTGAAATTCCACAACATAGGATCAACAGTGCCAGCCAACAATGGCAATCTTTCGGGTCGATGCAGGGGGGGCCGAAACAAACTTTGAAGAGGGTTAAAAGCATGAGGACGCCCACGCGGTTTTCGGATTTTTTTTTTGTTTTTCGAATTTCATAAGGATATCACATGAGCGGATATATGTGTCTGTGGATGTATGTGTGTACACATAGCAATCACTTCAAAAGGGGCACAACTCGACGAAGGGCGTCGTATGAATGAACTTCAAATACTTACAAAGAAGAACGGGAGAAACATTTCCGAGTGCTGAGATTTATGAGTTCAAAAGTGGTTTGAAATATAGACATAGGAAATACGAGGTTCGAAAATTTCAGTTCAAAATAAAGGTCAAATAATTAGTAAATGAGCTGAACTGTTATACATACTTACATGTTTGGCGGGAGGTTGAGAGCAAAATATGTCTTTTAGAAGGTTCTTATATCGGCTCATTGACTATAAGATTGCGTGCCCAAATCCGCCTTTAAGACGACCGTCGATGAAAGGGAAGCCAATTCATTACGGACTCCTAAATGAGATCACTCTGTGGGCTCATAATCTACATTACGACTTCTAAATATATATTTCTAAGTGTTGGCTAAGCGGAACACTCTAGTATAACTATGCCCGAATGTCTTCCATGGGATGAAAAAGGGTAACTGATCTTTTAAGTCCCAAAGACGAAGCAGATGACAAACGTCAGTCAGCTCACATCTTAGACTCAATAGAAGGGCAGAAGTCTAATATAGGGCTTTAGTTCTTTAAAAGAGTCTTGAAGGACGAAAAAGGTACCAACGCTAGCCTGGTCTACTTGGATTAATCCTTCAATTCAGTGGGGCCAATTGATGAGAGCTGAGGCTCTCCAACGTACCACATAATATATATATATACATATGCTCGAATGTTTGTCTCTATATATTTATGTGTGTACGTAAGTATTTTGGTATGTTTAGAGTTTTACGATCAGATCAGTGAATCAATAATTGAACATATACAGGGTGTTCCATACTCGATGGAACAAAAAAAAGGAGGTGATAGGGGGGGTCCAGACGGACAAAAAATCGTATGCCAGGGGGGGGTCGCAAATGCACCCCTGAGGAGTTACATGCAAAAAACAATATTTTGGTTTTTTCACTGGTGCTCCTCACTTACAGGCCGTAAATTCAAAATCACATATGATATGAAAAGCTTGGCGGTTTTCCGTTAACACTGCATACTGCGATTTTAAATATTTCAACTCCGTTTTCTCTGGTACTACCATCTTAGCCTAAAATAGTGAAATTTTGGCTTTTAAAGTGATTTAAATCGAAAGAAATACGGTCGAGCCTCTTTTTTTTACTCTTTTCGAAAACTTTGAGTTTTTCCCTTCAATTTGATACCATGGTTGCTAAAAAAAAGTTTCACAATCAATGCAAAACTAAGGTTTGAAAATAATTATTTTGTATTTTTGACTCCCAGAAAAGTTATTTTAATCAAATTTATTGAGCACACTTTTAGGCAGCATGAGAAAAAGAAAAATCTAAGAAATTGAAAAATTTTTGAATAGTGTTTTAGTTTTACATATCCGCCTAAAAGTATGCTCGCCAATTTAGTCGAATTCTTTCCGCGCCTCTAGCTCCTTACGAGTGCAAGATGGACCCCCCTTTCCATACATTTTTTTGCTTATATGGGTTTCCCCTATCACCTCCTGTTTTTTGATCCATTGAGTATGGAACACCCTGTATACGTCGATCAGGCGAGATATTTCATGCGAGCTACATTCTGTACTGGAAATGAATTTGAATGAAAACGAAATCATATTGGCTTCGATGTCCTACACTTTAATCAAACAACAATAAAACAGGAAACGATTTTCATTAATAATGTGTAGGCCAATTTGAATGCCAAAGTAATAAATTTGTCACCCACCCAACTGAGCGTGGGCACGAGGAATAACTTTTCTTTTTTTTTCTCTCCTTTGTTTCCTTCCCCTTTCTTTTACCCAACAAAAATACCAACAAAATGTTTTATGAACTAATCAAACAAAAAACTTGAACCAAAAAACAAAAGGAAAGTGAAAATTAAAATAAAAATAAAAAAATGGAAAGCAAAACAAAAACAAAAAAATTACGGTGTACAAAGCCCGCACTTTTATTGCATTTTATGAGCCGAGAAAAGGCGTCAAAGGCATGAAATTGTTTAGTAGGAAACTTTGCCTTCATTTACTTTCCAACTTATAGCGAGCGAGTCCTTTTATAGCCCCCTTAACTCACTCGCTCGCTCACGTTCCTACATGCTTCAATTTTCCGCTCTTACAGTCTACAGTGCTGTGCAAATTTTACAGTTCATTGAATAATCGTTTGGTCGCGGTTTAGTTATTCTGATCGCTACTCACTCCCATACGGCATTTTGCTTAGGAGGAGGAGTATGGGGCCGAACAGCGGAACAGAGAATTTGGGTGTGACGAAAAGGGGAGCCCGTTTCATTGGGTGTAATTTACAAAATCACTTGCTTTGTGATATTTTTCTCCTGACGTGTTCAAATGGAAAATCGATTATTTTTGCTTTTCCTTACAAAATCGAGCGTTGAGCCGTCAACAACGATGCACGATAATCATGCGATGGCGGTTATTTTCAAATTCATTTAAGCTTTTAATAAGCTGCAGAACTGTCTCAAAATACAAGTTTTCTGTGCGAAGGAACGAAGCAAGAAGGTTTCTCCACATCATGTCTGACGAGCAGGGAGAACGAAATGGACACACTTACAACAGCAACAAAAAAAAAAAAAAAGAAACCTACCTTCAATTTTAGGAATGCTTCAATTATTTGTAATTTGTTTTTGCCAATCGTTGTGCCGGCGTCTTTCAGTTACCCTCGAGAATCTTTGAGTACACTTGCACTTGTCATAAATTTCTTTTTTATTTGTAATCAACAATCAATGCACGTCACAATGAAACTGAGAATGACATTTTCGATTAAATGAAAATGAATAAATGTGCTGAAAAACGAATTCTTTTTTCCGCTCTAATTGAATTAAATTGTAATTGAAAAACGCTGAGGATAAAGCAGAAAATTAGAGGGTTCGCGAAAAGTCGAAGCGAATGGAATGGACGAGCGAGCCATACCTACTGCCCAAGCGAGAATAAAAGAAATACGATTGCAGTTATCATCATTAGATGCGCTATTTTCGTTGTAATGGAAGAAATGACCCATCAAAATAACAAAATAAAAATACAAATAAAAAAAAATGCAATCGAGTAGGAAATTGTACCATCAGCAACAGCTAAAATCGATGAAAACTAATGACAAATTCTCGCTGTCTCTAATCCAGCAAGTCGGCACTTTCAATTACAAATTTCACGACGCAAACGGACATAAGCCCTGAATTGAACTTAATTGAACTTAATGTGACATGACATTGGCGTAATTTTTTCTTCCTCTGCTTCTGCTTCTGCTTCCACGTCTTCGTTTTCTTCTTAACAAGGAAATTATAACTTTTCCAATAAGACTAATCAAATGGTATTAAGGGACTTCTCCATGACAAGCTGTGACAAGTTCTTAGGACATTTTGTCGGAATGTCGACAATTGTTGCCTGACTATCAAAAATTATGTCTAAATGTTAAAAGTTTATTGAACTTTCGGGAAAAATGTTTAACCCTCGAATGTCGCAATTTACTTTTGAATGAAAAAATCAGACAAGACTTAACTCGGGTAATCCTCATAGTGCAAATACACTTTCAGAAAATGATGCCAATTTGTATGTATGTATGTATGTATGTATGTTTGTATGTATGTATGTATGTATGTATGTATGTATGTATGTATGTATGTATGTATGTATGTATGTATGTATGCATTATGTATGCATGATGTATGTATGTATGTATGTATGTATGTATGTATGTATGTATGTATGTATGTATGGATGTATGTATGTATGTATGTATGTATGTATGTTGGAGTGGCTGCCACTTAGGCCGTTTACCGGCCCATTGTGATACCACGAGAGGTTTTCTTGTGTTTGTGTGAGTGTATGTATGCCTTTTTTGTAGTGCGCCCCTAACATGCGATTTTCGAAAAACCAGTGCTACACAGAGAAAAAAATCAACCAGAAAACTGGTTAAATCAAAAGGAAAAACATACAAAACGGCTTCAACAAGGAATATTTTTAATTTTAACAATTTTTCTTGTTGAAAAAATAAAAAATTTTCTTTTTGAATCAACCATATTTCAGGTTGAATTGAAATGATAATTTTCAAAAATAGATTTAAATTTAAATTGTTGAACCAACCACGGACATAGTTGAAATGACAAGATATTTTTTAAAAAAATTCAAAAAAAATACCTATACAAGAAGAAATGTCAAAAAAAATTTAATTAACGTTCAAAGCAAATGGCCATAGAGCACTCTGCTGAACATGACCCAAAAAATAGCCATCGGATGGACTTCATCCGATTTCGTCACTCCGTTTTGGTGACTGCTTTCGCAATGCTTAAAAAGTTCTAAGATGAATACATATCTTATATGTCTTATTTCATAAAACAAATGAGAATTATACCGAACGAAAAGAAATGTAATTAAACATATTTCCTTTCAATCCAACCAAAAATGTTGTTGACTCAACAATTTTCTTTTTGAAATTTTTGTTCTGCTCGAAAATCAAAAGGACTGTGAATAACAATGCGCCCTTTTAAAAAAATCATGGTTACGTTCGCTCAGTGTAGACTTGGAAGATTACACTCCGTTTCGACTGTGTCGGGAATCGAACCTCGGACCCCGGGATTAAGAGCATAGAACGCATAGAACCTACGCCATCCCAGAGCCACATGATGACAGGAAATTCATTCAAATTTTTTGTTCAAAAACTCCAACAAACAAAAAATATATATTTTTTGTTTTAAATCTTACGCAGTTTTTGGCAAAAATTATTCTTAACCCTTTGACTCATATGGGACAAATTTGTCCCCACATATTTTAAACGATTTTTAGTATTGATTTATTAAAATTTTTTCAATATGCTTTAAAAAGGGTGAAATGTGTGAAATTTGAAATTTTTAAAGAAATTCAATGACAAATGACATTAAAATTTTTCAAAACACCTGTTGGATTTTTCAAACTCTTTAATGATGAAAAATTTCTGTTAATTTTTAATAGGTCTGTTCCCGTACTGCACGAAACTGCTCAAAACTGACCAATTTTACCGAAAACTATTTCCGAGCTTTTTTTTTTGGAAATCTTTTTTGAAGAATTCAGATTCTCTTTGCTTTGCCTTAAGTGCGTAGTTTAAAACCACACGATTGTGCAAATGAGAAAGTTTTGCTAGAAAATTTGTCTTCTTCTTCTGTCAAAATATCTTTCGTTTGCACAATCGTTTAGTTTTAAACTACGCACTTAGGGCAAAGCAAAAAGAATCTGAATTCTTTAAAAAAGATTTTTTCCAAAAAGAAATATATATAAATAAATAAATAAAGTACGGCTAGAGACGGAATCGGGAATTAGAGGGTTAAAGTGGCAAAACTGAACAGACTGATGCTTTAAAACGAGCCTGCGGATGTTGTAGCTATAAATTTACTTGAATTCCTCATTCGGAATGCTTAGGGCAATTAATTTTGTACTCGCATTAATTTGCTCAGATAGCAATGACATCTTGACTACAAGTCGAATGATTTGATGGAATGCACAATAATCCTTGCTATTAACATAGAAATTTCTTTAATCCGTAAGCTTGATAGATTAGAAATCATTTGACTGGGCGACACGAACGTTCATAAATTTCATATTTCATAAAAATCAATGACATTAAGATTAAAATCATTTTTGATTCACAGAAAAGCAAAAAAGAAACGAGGCAGTAAGTAACACTGGTCGACATCGATATAAGAGCAAAACAATGTATACATATGTGGAATCGGTACATATCGACGAGATAAATCTAATTATGAAAGCAGAATGTGTTTAGCATATCTAGTTTAGCTGTTACATTAAAGCAACTTTCGCCTTCATTAGAATTGCTTATATAGCGATTTTTCTTACATATATGCACAAAAAATTCTCGTTTTAGGTGGTTTGTTACCAAACTCCTTCGAAACGACAGGACAAATTCTTATGAAATTTTTTGCGCATATCGGAAAGGTCTGAGAATAAGCTAACATATATTTTTTATGCCTCAGAACCGCAATATTAAGTCCCATCGAGCAATTTTTAGTCTTAGTATCCGACGTAAGCGCAACACCAAGTATACCTAAAAAATGCTGTGTCTTATTTATAATTTTTAAAAAATTATGTGTCTTCGAATGTCATGGGAAAGAGAGAGAAAGACAAATGGAACCAGATCTGCATATTTTTACTTAATGATTTCTGACAAGAGGCGGTACGCAGTTCGCCGGATCAGCTAGTTTCATGATAAATACGTATCTATAACATATGGGCATTTCCAGAAAAGGTAAACTTTTTGTCGCGTCCGTATATAGCTGATTGCCAATCGGGACTGCATAGAAACTTTTAAAAATATAAAAGTCCTCATAAGCTGCACGAATGTATTGAGAAGCAAAAGTATTATTTACCGCATACTTGAATTCGGGACTTCAAATTGCTCATTTAAGTGTCGCGTCCGTTTGGAAATGCCCATATGCCAATATTAGTTAGAAAAGCCCAAAAGCTAGATATGATCAGTGTGGCCAGGTGGTTCCCCTTTAAATACTCCTTAAATACACCTGGATTCGAGATGTTCCCCCTGAATAATAGAAAATTTGTTGTGAACAAACAAGAAAGAAAAAAGTAATTTGGAAAGAACAGCACTTTTGACGGAAGAAACCCTTAATCTAGGGGGAAAACGCCTTAGCTGGCAAAAATGGACATGATAGAATCAACAATCTTTACAAAGTTTTTAATTAATTTTTTTTTTTTTTTTTTTTTTTTTTGTCGACCAGTGCTATGGATGAAACTTTAATTCTTCTTTAACTCCTCTTAGTTGGGTTAAGTGAAGCATTTTAATATTTTTAACAAGCATCGAGGTTGAATTTCTCTAAATGTGACAACTTTTTGATGGACAACTAAGCTCTTTCCACCAAATTGCCTACACACAAACATCCACCTAATACAAAATATTTTCATAAATGTACATTTGTAAGGGTTACTCGGCTTAACACTTCAACGCTAAAGGGACAAATTTGTTCACAGATAAGTTCAAAGATATACAACGACTGGTTTTGGGGGCACAAATTATGCGTTAAAAGACGAAGGCTTGATGAAAAGATGTCTCATTAAATTCACTCATTCTGAATTTTCACCTAAAACTCAATTTATCGGCATAATTTTCTTCAATTTTAAGGACGATCATGCTGTACGATCTGAACGTATTATACCTGAATAAACTCGTACGCTTCATACATAATCAAGCTCGAAGAGTTTTGGCTTTGGTCGATTACAAAAACTTTGACTTGAAATTAAAGCACCTCCATCCACTGGTGGATGCAGATTGTATGTCTGGTTCGTTTAGGTTAAAAGTTCGATTCAGCACTCGCTGTAATTTATGGCAATATGGAAAAATATATACAAATAAATATTTCAATATATGTACGTATGTAATAATTTTCGGACAGAAATTAAGTAAATATTGTTAATTTGTACATTATCAGTACCGATGGAGGAAACTATAAAAAAGAACGCCTGGCAGAGCTTTTTTCTTATGAATATTTGAAAATAAAAAAAGAGATAATTTCTAAAGTTACTTTCTTATGTCTTTTCTTTTCTTTTCTTTTCTTTTTAAGCACAATGCATTGATAGAATAATTGATATTAATATTTGAGAAGTAAAAATTTCTATGGTTAATTGCATAGAGGTATATACTTATATATAAATAATTTGTGATTATAGTCAAAAGTTAAAGGTTAAAGGCATACTTTATATATTGGAAAAAGTTGGCATAACAAAATCCCACTACAACCAATTTTTGAGTTAAATAAATACGCAGCATTAGCATTATTTTCTTTAAATACGGAATTCCGGGCATATAGTTCTCTCGTGTTTTCTTCTTAACCTTTAATCTATTTACAGTTTGCAAAACTCATCTACTGTAAAGTATAAAATAAAATTTTACTTTCAACGCTAGTCGTTAAAGGAATAATTTAATTAGTTATTAGTTTTTTTTTAAATATTTTTATGTTGCTTTGTGTTCTAAAATGCAGTCCAGTACAATTGATATTGTTAAAAATGCAACTAAGTCTTAGAATTTTAAGCTAATAGGCAATTTTCATTTTGAAAACATGCAGCACTAAGTAATGCTCGTCATAGGTAGAGTAAGTGCTTTTATTATGAATTTTTTTTTCATATATTTTATTTATTTATTTTTGTTTTTAAATACTGATTAGCAATTTTGAGGAATATAAAAACACAGCCCAAAAAAGAGTTCTCACCATGCTTACTATATGTTTTTAGGGTCACTGAATCCGGAAACGAGGTCTATATGGGGTTTTTATTACAAAAGAAATTTTTTTTTCGCGGAACACCACGTAATTTGAATTTGTATAGGAAAACAGAAAATATTTCAATTCATCACCTAAAAATATACTTTTGAATATTAAACAAACAATTATTATCATTTTATGCCTTTATAAACGGAGCTTAATTAAGGCTTTAAAGATATGGGCATGTTTGTAAGACCCCTTTCTCAAAATGTAATGAAATGGGCAAACCCAAATGAATGGACAGATCTGTGACGCTCGGAAATATTCGGAATATTCAAATGCATACATTTAGGTATTGAATTTAAATATTTTCAGTTGCCTTAATTATGAATCATTGAATAAGGCTTTAAATATTATAAATTAGTTTTGTAAATAATCAAAAGCATACATCTAGATGTATGAATTGATATATTTTCGGTTGCCCTAATCATATACCATAAGTAGGGCAACAGAAAATATTTAAATTTGGCACCGAAAGGTATGCATATATATATATTTAAGAACCAAATAATATTATATTAAGCCTTTATAAATGGAGCTTAATTGAGGGTTTCAAAGTACACGCAGATCTCTCAAAACCCTTCCTCAAGATGTAAGTATATGGGATAACCTAGAGGAATGAATAGATTTGTCACTATCGGAATATTTTAGTGCATACTTTAAGGTGTTGAATTCAAATATTTTCTCTTGCCCTTACCATTAGAATATTTGTATTTTAGTATTGCTTTTGAATTTCTTAAATGACATTTATAGGTCGCTATCAGAATTTGAATTTAAAAAAAAAACTCAATATGGGCATTTCCAACCAGACATGGCAGTTAGGTTAGAAATTTTTAGTCCCGAATTGAAGAATGCGGTAAATATTAAATCTGTTTCTGAAGACTTTTGTGCAGCTCTTGTGAACCGAAATACTTATCAAAATTTCTATGCAGAACAGAAAGGCAATTCGGACATGACAAAAAATTTACTTTTTTGGAAATATCCAGATATTTTTTTGTTAGATTCATGGAAAATATTACAAAATTTTGTTTTTGTAACGAATTAAGATATTATTTAGATATTTAAATAATTTATTCTCAAGATAAAATGGTATTTAGCCATATGAACAAAAAAGAAGCGCACAAATCCCGTCCAAGGTTGCTTTTTTGAGAATTTGTTTGGTAAGCATAGTGAGGCACCCAGCTGAAATTTTTTTTTTTTAAGTCTGCGTAATAAATATAATGTATAAGTTTGAACTTGAAATTTGTTGTCTTTGATTCCTTTTTTTGTTGTATTCTTGATAGATTAATTAATTACTTTACGAAAAAAAGCAAGCTCTAAGATATATCGTATATATGTATATTAAGGTGGATCGATTTTTTAACTAGCAGGACATTATTCTATGGCCCATACTTTCGAATTTCGCCCAAGAAATAGATCAACCATAGGTCAACCAACCATAGGTCAACCAACCATAGGTCAAATGTGAGTTTTAATCCTTTTTTGCTTTTGCAAACAAAGGTTTCTCATGATATATTCGAATCATTTTCGTCCGTCATTGTTGGTGGAAACATATCAAAAAGAAGGAAACCAATCACTTCTACATCTCTCAAAACTGAAGGCATGAAAAAAATTTTATATTTTCTTTAATAACACTGTGCTAGTTCAAAAAACCGACAGACGGCTTTCATATTTAGAAATATTAAGTCAAATGCGCTGAATACAATAGTGATATTGATTTTTTGGGATTGGCTCAGTTAACGGAGATTTTCGCGTTTAAAGGTGGTGAATCCCTAAAGTATGCAAGCATAATTTTGTTTTTACATAAAAACTTTACTTGCTCCAAAAATTAATTTCGATTTTGGGACCCGTTTTTATATTTGACAAGACGGCATAATTGGAAAGCATATGACTAGGAACCGAGAGTTCTGAAGTTCAAAGCCCAAAAACGTATAATAGAAATAAATTTTGGGCCTTGAACTTCAGAACTCTCGGTTCCTAGTCATATGCTTTCCCATTAAGCCGTTTTGTTCACTTCCCCTAAAAGTATGCTTCAATTTTTTTTTTAAATAAATGTGAATAAAATTGAAAGAAGCACTTATAAAATACTAACTAACGTTGGGATTGCAGCAAAGTTTTGGACAAGAATTCTACTAAATATAAGTTTTAAACGTGTATTTTTACGACCAAGTAATTACGTTATCGTCATTATTCTGTCATAAATATATAGCAACATGAGCGAAATATATAATATATAATTTTTAATGCAGTTAGTCTTAATTTTTAAACCGCGATATCTCAAAAACTAGAGCCAATCTAGAAAAACGGTTGATGGGACTGAATTTAGCGCCCTCCAATAATGTTTACCAGATATGTCTCCATGTTGTCGGCAAAAAAAAAGTACCAAATTCGAGCACAGTATAATTATTTTGAAATGGCCGAAGTTTATTTTTCAAGCAAAAATTTCTATTTTTTTCGTGCCGAAAATTATGCTAAGTTCCAAAAAACGAAAAATTCAATTTAAAAACATTTTTGACTAGGTAATTTCATTTTTTTTCTGTTATATTTGTAGCAGGATTTTAGGCATATTTAAGATGGTCCTTATTTTGCAAAAGCGCAAGAAAAAATGTCGGTTTTGACCTATGGTTCGCTGGGCGATCCTTCTGAAAAAAATCGAAGAATCTAATTTCATTAGTGGGATTACAATTTTTTTTTTTTCGAACAAAACGATCCACCCTAATGTATATGATTTTTTTTTTTTAATAGTTTTTGCATTTAAAAAGGAATTGTAACATGCCTTCTTGAAAAGTCAGAGCGATAATTCAATGACTTCAATGTATGTGTGACTTCCTGTGCGTTGTTCGAAAGAAACAGAGATAGAAACAGAGAAAGAGAAAGAGAACAAAGAACAGAGGCTAAGACTGATATAAAGATGGACGGAGATACACCGTGTACTGCAATGGGATTTGACTGCTTGGAACGAATTGTAAAGTACTGCAAACAATAACTTCTTTTGCTTATAATTGTAGTATTTTTTTTTTTTTTGTTTCGTTTAGAAATTTTATTGATATTTCTCTCGTTTTTCTTACTCCTTTATTCTTGTGATATATGACTTCTTTTCTTCCGTTTTCCGTTTTTTTTTTTTTTTTTTTTCTGAACAGGTTTTTGTTTTTTTCTTTTTTCTTTTGCTCTTGCTTTTGTAAGTGTTTTTGTGCTTTCTCAAAAATTGATTGTATTAGGAGTGATAAGTGGTAATTTGTAGAAGAGTTTTATTTTATTTTTTGTTTCGTAACATTCTTCCTCAGTTGGGGTTGCTTACTTTGGCCGCCAGTGACTTTTTACCCAAGTCACGCGATGACGACGAAGTTGGCGTTCCGCGTTTATTAGAGCGATTCTTTTTCAATACGATGACACGCATTTTTCCGTTCTGTTCTTTACCTATATATATATATATATATGTATATATATTGGGTTTCTTTTTTCGTTTTTTGGTTTTTCTCTCAACGAAAGAAGTTTTTAATTTTATTTACGAGGTGCGATTAAGTGATTTTTTGTTTGTTAATCTAATATAACGATCAAACGATGGGGTTTTACGAGTTAATCACGTCAAAGTTGAGGCACACATACACACACACTCGCACAAAGATTATATTAAATATATATTTTGTATGTATATAAATATTATTTTGTGTACGTATTCATATATCGTTAGCAGCACTTAAAAAGTTATTATTGTTGCTTGTGTTTTAGTGTTTTAGAGCTTAAGGTGAGCGAGCTTAAGTGTATCTAATTTGTTGATGCTTGCTTTACATTTGAATTGGTGCACTAGATCATTTATTAGCTAGATTTTGGCATTTCGTTTGAAGAAAAGCATAGAAGGTGATACATATTTTTAAACGAGTTCATGTATGTACAATTTGAATATTTATATATGTATATGTATATCAATGTATATAGAGTTTTTCATATACTTTTGATTTTGCTATTATTCTCATGTACAAAACTAGGTGCTCGATCCGCTCTCTAATCAGAGTTTCAAGTGTTCTTGGGGGCTCTAACTGAAAGGAGACAGTGTTTGTTTTTGGGTTTTTCTTTTTTTACTTTTTCTTTGAATTTATTTTGATTTTTTGGTTCTTTTCCTTGTTCGATTTGGGCCAAGTCAAGATAGCACTAGTACGAAGTGTTAAGCATAAGTAGCGAAGGTGATAGATATAAATTTAGCAAGTACATTAGCATTAATAGCAGAAGTGAGATTTTCTATGGTGGTATTTGGTGGTGGAGGACTAGTTAAAGTACTAATTACTTACAGATGTACCCTTTTGGTTTTGGTTTTTATTTATATTTTTCTATACATTTGTTTTTTTTTTTTTGTTGTGATTTTTACTTTATTACAATTCAGTTTTGAAGGCGAATTTATCGATTGAGCTTGCTGATCGCGGGGATTTTATTATTCAAATTGTTTCGTATTATTATAATTTTCGTTCTTTCGGAATTCGGAATCGATGTAAATTTAAATTGTAAATGTAAATAATCTAGCTATGTATGTGTATATGTTATCGTAATTGTCGACTTTATATTTGACAGCGCACTAACTATAAAAGGCTCAAGTCAAAGTCATCACATAAATTCATTAAGCATTGAGTTCAATGTTTTTGTTTTTGTTTCATAGGTAAATGAAATGAATTTTTCGACTTCTGATGGTTCCTTAGTTATTATTTATTAAATTGTTTTTTTGAATTTTTTTTTCTTTTTTCAACTTGAAGACATTTGTAGCGGTTTATTTGAAGTTTCATTTTTATTTTTTTAAATAAATTATTTATTTTTTTATTTTATATTAAATTTTTATTTTATTTAATATTCTTTTATATTTTTCATAAAACTAGAAAAGCTTTTTATTTGTGCGTAGATTTTCCAACTGATGATGAATGTCATGTTTGTATTTACATTGTCGAATTACTCAAGAGTGACGATGCTCGCATAAGTATGCTACGATAAGAGATACGAAACATTTCAATATTCTATTCTATACGAAATTTCTATATGATCCTTTGACTGTTCTTGAGCTGGAAGAGATCTCGTTACGCGAGCGTTGAGACAAACTAGCAAACCTATGCGAATTCGAATTCATTCAAATCAATGGATTCCCGCAATTTCTGAAGATTGATTTAAAAGTTTTGACTTGTTTGAAAGGAATATCGGTTCACGATATCTGTATTTTGATATATTTTGGCCGCAATAATGTAGTAATAACAAATTGCCTCAGTTTTTTAAAGGAAAGTCATAAGTAATATGAAATAAGGTTCAATCGAGTTTTTTTTCAGAGTGCACATTTGTAGTACAAATGAAAGGGGTAAAAAACACTACATACTTTCACGGGCCGACGAGTGTGAAGTATAGTTCTTGAAGATGAAATGGCTAAGCAAAAAATGTCGGTGAAATTTTTTTTGAACTATCACGATCGATGCATGATTGTGACATTTCACCGCTTAATAACACGACATTCGAAATTGAAATCGGCGGAAATTGTGCTCGGCTCATTTAAGTTTTCTTTCATCTTCAGATGACAAAATTTTCTGTCTAACAATTGAGCCAACAAACTAAAAGTCCTCCATAACGTGTCTCGCTTTCTTAAAGAAATTAATGCCGATCTTCTTTGTATTTCTTCGTGAAAGACTATCGCAAATAAAATTTTTTTTAAATATTGTTAAAATGAAGCCTAGTCTTAGGAGCTGAAATAATTTTTTAAAATTGGCGTCTTCTAAAGATCAACAAGGATTACTAATTCATCTCATTCATCCTCTATTTAAGTCTTCTATTTGTGAATAATTTAGAGAAAACATTTTAACCACTTTTTGAAGAATGAAAAAGAAAATGAATCCAAAGGAACAAGCCGTCGCCAAAGAACACCCGCCGAACCGTTAGCCGAATGCGGTCAGTTGAACTAGACGTATTTATAGTCCGCTTGATGTGCACGATGGAAATTCATTCACAAAATTCTCGGATACGTTTTCAGTTCTCATTGACTTTTTACGATGCGTAAACTTATTTCCGCCAAGCTGCGAATAAAAATTGCTGCACGTGACTGATAGTGAGTTGTTTGAGGCAGTCTGTTTTATATTGCATCGAGTCTGTGGAAGCATGGGCAATGTGTTGAAAATGGGGAACTCAATCGCGGATTCAACACAAATAGCGATTCGCTCAGTTCAGTTGGTTCTTATGCTCTTCGCATCGCTCTTCGGTTCGGTGGGATTCTGTTCGGCCGATGGGCTCACATGTTCCATGAAAGTGAATCTTTTGACAATTGGATCAGATTGAGAGAAAACAGTCCATCGGACGTACACCATGGAGGCTCATCATTTTGTGTTCAAACTCTCGTCAAATAAAATATTGAATAATTGAAAAGCTATCGTTTAATCTCATGCTATCGTCCGATAAAGGAAAGTTGGTCAACGAAGGATAATTAGGAGATATAACTTCTTTCCTATGCTTTTTTTCGTTTCGAAAAGACAAGGTGGAAAATAAAAGGAGTGGGCCTGGGTGGATTGAAGAGCCATCACAGCTGAGCAAAACACCGCGAGATGCCAGAGCATCAATTGATGGTGGCCTCTTATTAACCGACTTCACTTCATTTACATTTTTTGATTAGCGATTTTTGAATTGATTTTCTATTTATTTTTTTTTTTTTAATAAATTCATTTTCTGAGTTAACTTTTCAAGACACTGTTTTCCCGGACGCTGGCTTTTCCCTAAAATTCTGCACAATTCGTGTTTACGGAAATCAACGCGTTTCCCACGTTCAATTCAAACGTCCTTGTACTTTTTCGTTCGCCCCTTAACTGAATTTTTTGAAGGAGTTGTTCAGTTTGTTGACGGCCGTTAGCATTTTCTGAGCACGCTACAGTGGGCACATGCGTAGTGGGTTTGCATTTAATTAATTGTCAAAAAGACAGCTGATTTTGGCATCTGCTGAGAAAGCCCAGCAGTCAAAAGACCCCATTCCCTTTAAAAAAAAAAAAACAAATAAAATCTTTGAATGAGGAACCGAGAGAACTTTTTCTCAGAAACTGGGTCATTCAAAAGCTCCTCTACTCAGCGAATACATTTACTATCAAAACCAATACGACTGGAAAGCTAGCTAAAGTTTCTGTATTCCTGAAAGCTTTTTATTAGCTTTTCAATACAACCTGTTGCTTTCTTGCACGTTCTCCTTATAGAAAAGCTGTTTCACTTTTCGAAAACAGAAAAAAATCTAAGCTTTAAAGCTTTTGTACTACTTTCATCCATCTTGCTTAGATGTGGCACGAACCTTAGCTGAAGCTTTCATGGTTGTTGATGATGTTGATTGATAAGCACACATTTGCAAAAAAAGGGGTTGGAAATTAAGCTTTAAAAACCTTAGAATCAAAGCTTTTGATACTGAAATAAGCTTTTGGTATCTTCCGATATCAAATGAAAGAATGGAAAGCATTTCAAAGCTCTTTGATAACTTCTTTCTATATAATCGAGATGATGTTTATGTTCATTTATTTCATGTCTGGGCCTTTGGCGAAGTCATCAGTTCGATCTCATCGATGATTCTTAATTTCTATTCCTTTAGTTTTCACGTCAATAATTTTAATATTTTTTATTATTTTAAGTATTTTTATTTATATTTAGTTATTAATAATTTTATTAAAACCGTAAGAGAGCCACGATCTAAAGGATCTTTTGTGCAGTCCATGTTTCCTAAGAGTTTGTTGAGACTATTTACGAAGCTCAGAATCTCCAAAGGACTTAATCGGCTGGTTGATAATTTATATTCGCTTGGTTTTATTTCTTAGTTGTCAGTTTTAAAATAACTCAATTCATAGCATGTGCAAATTTTTTTTGAAATGCTTTTGAGAGCTTAAAAATAATTACTGATTTTTTTTGAAACTATTTTCGCTGCGGCTTCTGAAGAATTCAATTGTACGTATGTATGTACGTTTGTTCAAAAATATAACAAAATATATTTAAAAAATTGGTGCTTAGAAAAGCCAAAATTTCCTTGAATACTTAACTCGCACCACCAAAAAAAAACAATATCTATTCAAATCTATTTCTCACCAAATTGTTTTCCCTCGCTTAGCTTTGATTCGAACATCATTTTTGTTCTTTGTGGACTTACCTGCGCTCTAATAGCCGCGAGATGAAGTTGCTTCGCACGCAAATCAAACTTTTTCATTGACAAATCCTCTTGAAGCTCGTTGACCTTATTGTACAATTGACCTTCGATGCCACGGGCCTGAGTACGATTGAGTGAATCAATGGAGTCCTGTATAAAACGACAAAAATAAACACCCAAACCCATACACACATTAATCGAAGGGCGAACAAAAGAGCCTGTTACACTTTCTGTAACACGCTCACTTAAAAACATGTATTGTATAAATATGTAAGTGTCAAACTTACGCACACCCACCTGCAATTGTCGTATTTGCATTTCCAAGTCAATTGACTCACGTTTCAATGACTCCATTGCCGGACGCAATGACAATGTCGAATGGCGATCAAAGACCAATTCATCGCGTAAAATTGGTGCCATATCCTGTATGTGAGCCACCACGACCGTAAAACAAAACGAGAGATCGAAAAGATTCAAGTACAAAAGGATTTTAGTCAGTCACACATTTTGTATTCGTTAGAAATGTCTGAATGCACTTATGTCACTTACACTGTCATCGTCTGCATCCGATGCGCCCGGTAATGGCTGTGGTGGCGCAAACGGGCGCCTGGGAATCTTTTGCGCTTGCGATGGCAATGGCAATGTTCGCACGAAATTCGTTAGATCCTGCGGCGCGGAAACGTTGCCGCATTGCGTTGTCAAAGAAATATAACGCTTTGCTTGATCAGAAGCCTGCAATATGCGAAATAAAGAAATTAAGTTAATTTAATTAAAATGAATTCAACAATAGAATCATTTAATCAGATTTTAACTAAAAGTCCATCGCATCCTTTGTGTTTAGTTCTCTGTGGTTCCGGCGGCTTACAGCAAGAGTAATCAACTAATGAAGCTTGAAACTGAGCACACAGTTCAATTCGATAATCGGGCAACCGCAATGTTTAATCAATTTAATTAATTTCAAACATTCAATTAAGGCGACACAAAGTCTGAGGAACGAAAGGA
The DNA here is from genome assembly GCA_020466095.1 of Chlorops oryzae. Classification (NCBI taxonomy): domain Eukaryota; kingdom Metazoa; phylum Arthropoda; class Insecta; order Diptera; family Chloropidae; genus Chlorops; species Chlorops oryzae. The sequence continues at coordinate 34,702,480 of CM035806.1, forward strand.
AAAGCGAAAATGAAAATGTATTTTTAATGTCATCATGTTTATGAATCGAAATAAATTATGTATGGATTTACCATGACATGCGTAGATTTTCCATTGAAATGAGACAAAAATGACGAGCATTCGTTGGCTTTCATTGGAAGTTTAATTTAAAATATATTTATTATAAATTAATTAATTCAATCAGAAGTGAGAGAAAGTCCATTGGACTAATGAGTAAAAACGCGATGCATCTTAGGATGTCCCAAAATAACGAAAATTACGAATTTAACCCTTGAAGTATGCAACGATTTTTTGTAATATTGCTATTGTCCACATAATGGGATATAGCTTAACTCTTTCGCGCCTACTGGGACAATACGTCCCACTCGGTTAAAGCTTGATTTTTTTCTATTAGGACATAGATGTGCCCCATCTTAAACTGTTATTGGGATTATATATCCCAGGATAAGGATTGCTCCTTTAACCATTTCTGCAATCAGTTTTTCAAAAAATAACTGTGTTTCGAGAAAAAACTCCGACGCAAAAAGGTTAAATGCCATAAGATTAAACTGCCAATAATCTTTGAGGGAACTAATAAGGGCTTGACTATCTTTGAAACTGTATAATTACTCTTTCCAATTTTTATATAAAGTCTCGAAGTTATGAAGCCTCCTTTTTGAGACGTTTCATCTCTCTCCAAGAAAGTGTAAATAATGACGCCTCAGTGATCAACAAAATAAGTTCAACTTTTAGTTTTAGTGTACTCGAAACGAAAGCTTTCAAGTAGTGCATCAATTTCTCGAGAAATATATTTAAAAAATCTTCAAAAATACTTAATTCTACAAGCTTTCAAAAAAATCACGTGCAGTAAGCCCCGATTTTTTATTTGGACATTCTAATGCATCTCAATTAGAATGGTTTTTTTTTTAACAGTCAAACTTGCATAATTTGAACTGAATGGAATGACATCCGAACAAGCAAATATGGAAATTTGACCAGACTTAAGTCGATTCTACCTATTTTAATCCTATAGTTTGGATAGGAGTTTTGAGCGAGAAAGTTATACAAAAAATATCCTAACTTACCCAGTCGACATGCGAGCAAAATATGAATAGCCTAATAATGGTTCGAGTTATGGAAGTTTGACTGTACTTTAACAGTCGTAGTCTTCAACTGGTTTAAGAACTTTGAAAGTATAAATTTCCGAGTATATTCTTACTGCGTTATTCATAAAAATGCTAAAATTGACTTTTAACTAAAATTAATTTTAATTTAATATATTTTTGACAGTAAAGACAGCAAAGTAAAAAAGGTTTAAACAACGTTTTATTTCTATAAATAAGGCTATTATAGCCTTCCAGCCAGTTTAACTCAGTCAAATTCTTTTGCTCTATTCAAATTTGCATTTCAAAAATTTTCATAGAAAATTAATAATGAAAGAAATAATAAAAAATTAAGCCTTCAAAATGTTTAAATTAAGTTGAAGACTATGAGCCTAATATGCTTTTCAGATGTGCAACGAAATCTCGAGATTTCAGATAATTTTAGAACAATTTTGACATTTGAAATGCATGCGATTTCAATTTTGTTCTGAAATCCCAAGATTTCGTTGTACGTCTGAAAAGCATATAAGTAGGGCAACAGAAAATATTTACGAAAAACATAAAAAAAAACTTTGTAATATTTTGTTTTGAGTCGAAAATATTTTTTTTTTTTTTTTAAATATTTATTTTTTGCATCAAAATATTTTTTACAATGCCGAATGCCTATGCTTTTTTGAAACGTAGACAACTTTCCAGAAGCTCGTTGTTTTTATTTGGACCGCTATTGCGACTCGTTTTTATCGATCCTTTTTTTCTTTGAAGTTCAACTATACCTGACTGTTAACTCACCTTTATAGAAAAAGAGTAATTCAAATAAACGTGAATCAAAACACATTCAAACACAAAGAAGTTGTAAGCAAAGGAAGTTGTTCCAACACTTCCATAACTACAAAACGAAAGTTTACAAAACCAAGCAAAACAAAAAACACATTCAAACGCAATCAATTGAGAGAAAGAAAAATAAAAAATAACAAACTCACCAAATCAAGGCGTTGCTAACGATGTTTCTTGCTACGCAAAAAAACAAAAGACTTCTTTCATATATGTATGTATTTACGTAAAGATCGCACACTAATGGGCTCTACGAAGATATGTAAGAAGTATACAGCTCGTTCTTGTGAAGAAAGGAAATCAGAGTTGAAATTTCGATGACAGGTCGACAGAAATATAGAAAATGTATGATTTAAATGCAACCCTGCATGTCCGATTGCTTTTAATCTGCGTATTCGTTGAAGTATTAGAAGTAACTCAAAGTACTTCTTCGTTTTTTTTGCATGTGTTTAGTATAGGAAATTTACTTACTGCATATCTGCGCAGAGCCCATAAAGATCAATCACACTTTGAACTTCTCAATTCGACACTTCCGCGAACCGACCGCACAACCGCGCGCACAAAAGGAGACTGAAGGCTTGAGCTTGGCTCTATGAAATGCTTCGAACACATTTGCGATCATAGCGAGCGATTGAGTTCGACTCAATTTGAAAGAACTCTTCGTTTGTGCTTATAGCTGAGAGAGGTTGAATTTATAAATGTTTTTAGTTACTTGCAGTTATTCAGTATTAATGGGCTCTACGCAGATATGTAAGAAGTATAGAGCTCGTTCTTGTGAAGAAAGGAAATCAGAGTTGAAATTTCGATGACCGGTACCTCCAGTACTAGGGTCTGTTATGAAAATCGTAAAAACTGCTCTAAAACCGGAGTTTTTCAAGATATTTTGATGAAATTCGATAGTTGAACATATTTAAAGCAGAGTTATTCAATATCCAAAAAATGGAAAAGTGGGCGTGGCCGAAGGGCGTTTTTTTAAACTTGCCTCCTTCACCTGAAATTCAATTGGTGCTTGAACGAAATTTGGCATGTATGCTTCTGTTACTGCGTTTATACGTATGCCTTAACCGCGATTAAAAATATCGTGAGTGGCGAATTTTACCGTATAAACGGTGATACTCGCGATTAGCTAACTCACGAAAATAAATCGTGAGTAGTGAGACTACTTGCAATAAATACGCCAGATGATGCCACTTATTTCGCCGATTTTGATGTTTTTGGCGATCCGGCAGCGCTGTTTTTTTTTTTCAATCATATGGGAACAGAAAATTGAAAAATATAAAAGAAATACGATGCTGCAAGTTGGCAAAGAAAATAAGAGATGCAGTTGGAGCAAGGAGGAAATGAAACATCTCCTTTCATTCAAAAACTCATATCATATGTTCGTTTTATTTTCACAGTCAGGTAGCACTAAAAAGTTGTTTTAATCGTGTATCTCGATTGTCGTATAAACGGTGACTTCACTACTCGTGATTAATTTTTAATTGCGAGTAGCTGCCGTATAAAGGGAGTATGTGTCTAGTATTCTATTGTCAGGCTCGTCTGACTGTAACACCCTTACTGGTTTAGAAAATATTAACAGGTTGGCTGATAAGTCCCGGTTGACATATAGATGGCGTCGCTAGTATTAAATGCATATTATTTTATATGATGGCAACCTTCAATGATTCGTGTCAAAATTGACGTCTGTAAGTCAATTTAGTTTGTGAGATAGAGCGTCTTTTGTGTAGCAACTTTTGTTATTGTGAAAAAATGGAAAAAAAGGAATTTCGTGTTTTGATAAAATACTGTTTTCTGAAGGGAAAAAATACAGTGGAAGCAAAAACTTGGCTTGATAATGAGTTTCCGGACTCTGCCCCAGGAAATCAACAATAATTGATTGGTATGCAAAATTCAAGCGTGGTGAAATGACCACGGAGGACGGTGAACGCATGGACGCCCGAAAGAGGTGGTTACCGACGAAAACATCAAAAAATTCACAAAATGATTTGAATGACCGTAAAATGAAGTTGATCGAGATATGCAGAGGCCTTAAAGATATCAAAGGAACGTGTTGGTCATATCATTACATCAATATTTGGATATGAAAAAGCTCTGTACAAAATGGGTGCGCGCGAGCTCACATTTGACCAAAAACAACAACGTGTTGATGATTCTGAGCGGTGTTTGCAGCTGTTAACTCGCAATACACCCGAGTTTTTGCGTCGATATGTGACAATGGATGAAACATGGCTCTATCACCACACTTCCTGAGTCCAATCGACAGTCGGCTGAGTGGACAGCGATCGGTGACCGTCTCGAAGCGTGGAAAAGACTCAAAAGTCCGCTGGCAAAGTAATGGCCTCTGTTTTTGGGATGGGCATGGAATAATTTTTATCGATTATCTGAGAAGGGAAAAACCATCAACAGTGACTATTATATGTCGTGTATTGGAGCGTTTGAAGGTCGAAATCGCGGCAAAACGGCCTCATATGAAGAAGAAAAAAGTGTTGTTCCATCAAGACAACGCGCCGTGCCACAAGTCATTAGAACGATGGCAAAAATTCATGTAATTAGGCTTCGATTGCTTCCACCACGTATTCTACAGATCTGGCCCAGCGACTTATTTTTGTTCTCAGACCTCAAAAGGATGCTGCAGGGAAAAATTGGCTGCAATGAAGAGGTGATCGCCGAACTAGCCTTATTTTGAGCAAAACCGAAGGAGTACTACAAAATGGTATCAAAAAATTTGGAAGGTCGTTATAATCGTTGTATCGCTCTTGAAGGGAACTATGTTGAATAATAAAAAGAATTTTGACAAAAAAATGTGTTTTCTTTGATAGACCGGGGACTTATCACCACTGTTATATAAAACGTGAACATTCGAAGCCGTTATGGAGTTTCTTCAATTATTGGGAAAATCGGGGAAAAAAGGCTTCGCTGGTATGGACACGTCCTGAGAGCAAATGTGAACAGCTTGGCTAAAAAGGGGCAACACAATTCAAATGAAAGTTTGCAGACAACGAGGACGCCCAAAACAGCGTTGGATGCACACAAAAAAAATAGGATTTCAAGGCTGTAGGACTTACCTCAGATGATGCATACTAACTTAGAATATGAAATTGAGTAAATTTGTGCAAGTTTTAAACATCATTTTTCTTTAGTCGTTTTTGAATTGGATGAACATGGAACTTTGAGAGTTTGCAATATGTACTAATTTCCCTTGCCATTGAAATACGAATAAGATGTCGATATGTCTGATGGCTAATGCAAACCACCAAGTAATTACAGGACAAACTAAGTTCATTTCGGACTTTTCCATTCATGGCCAAGGCTTATGACGTTTCAAACGTCCCTGGGAATTAAAACTAACCATTAAAGATATGTGACTATGCAACGTAATGTAATGTGCGAAAGGACATCCAAGAATACAAACGAATTCTGTGGAAAAGTTGCGGACAGTAAAAATGAGTGTAAAAACATCAAAGGAAGAAAATAAAATATTCTTTAAGGACTGTTTCTAGAATTCCTTGCGGGTTTTTGTTTTTTTTTTCACATGCACACACACTCACACACATTCAATCACACATGCGTGCAGAGGGACAGAAAATTACAGGATGGCGAACTATTTAAATGCCTGCCATTAAATGAAATTAAATGCGATCAATAAAAATCAAAGATATGCTTTAACAACAAATGACACATTTGATTGCGATAGAAATGACAATTTCGAAATTGCGCCATCAGGAAGGTGCACGACCAATTACTAAGGCCTTTGGTAGGAATTGAAAGGCACTTTACCACTTCGATAATGACCGTTCATTAAATTGAAAGAAAAATAATTTGTACTTCACATTCGATTCCAGTGCAATTGGGTGCGGATACGATATCTCAATGCGTGTCTTTCAATCGATAAACTAAGGCGGAACTATTCGATGTTCAATTTTAATTTTTTTTTTTTTTAGTTCAGTTGGATATGTACATATGTGCTCGATGAGCATGTATTGGTTTTCAGTTTATTCTATTTTATTTAATTTTGAATTTATTCGAAGCTTTGACTCGTGTTGACAAACGTTAATGGATTATTTTCCCCACCACTGGGTCTTTGGTATTGAACATACATATTTTATTGGCTTCGAGCTTCCAATGAAAATTCCCAATGATATGTATGTATGTTCGAATGGCAACAGAAATGGAAATCATATTTCTACCAATAAGCTTCAATCTCGATTTGATGGCATTGTTAACAGACAAGGCTTCGAAATGTTTTACGATTTCAGTAATTCGATTGTCTTAGCTTCATGAAATGAATACTGCATGAAGTCCATGTGCGAAATCTCCATGACTGATGGCAACATGATGACAAAAATGGCGAATGTTTGCCATGAATTCAAGTGAAAACGCATACGGCAAATGAAACCCGGTATTCTGCGGAAGGGTACTGAGATCACATACCCACAGCTCAGGTGGAACATTAGCGAATCCTAAAAGAGTTTAACAATGGTTAAGGAGATGAAACAGGTATGTACCTACGAATCGACAAAAATCAACAAGCTCCAAATTAAATTCGTTGAGCGAAATCATTTTCCATAATTTATTATCCTAAATTTTACTGGAATATAGCTGTTAAATTGCGATTAAGATTAGTAATCAACCGGCTGGAAATTCTACCTCAGCGCTAGCTGGGCCCTAGGTAGTTTATATCTTGGGCTTAGCTAGTAAAGACTAGGTAGCGCCTTCCTGCTTCGGCTAGCTACCGCCCGGCTAGTATATTCTAGCTAGCGCCTAGACCATATCGAGCCAAGCCGAGTAAGATATTACGACGATATGCTCAATATTAACGGAGATATTGCACTATAAGTTTTATAATTTGTATGCCAGTCAATGCAAATAAGTGCAGAAAAAACGCTCTCCAGTGAAATTTGTTTTTTGTCACTTACGTCAATTTGGCGGTTAGGGCTCGATATGTCAATCACTTTGTTTTACATTAATATTAATCATACATTACTATATATTTATGTCACTCTCATAGATTTTGGGCGGGACATTTCGCGCCAGTTAGAAAGAGATGTTACTCGGCAGGCAAAAAAAGAGCGAGAGAGAAATACTTTGTGAAAATGCTCATTTTGGTGGGTACCCAAGATCGTGGTGGGTACTCTTCTTCTTTCTAATCCCTGCAATGTGTTAGAACTACGCTGCTTCAACATAGGCATATATCACGAGTAAAAGAGAAGCATGCTATGGCAGCGAAATTATTAGCTCTGCTCTGGTGAAATGCATTGCCACTTTTATTTTTAAGTTTGGGAGATTTTCGAGTACATTACATATAAAATATCTACCAAACTCATAAAATGATATGAAAAGCTTGAAAAATATAAAACTAATCAAGGAAACTCAATATCAAGGGGAAATAGATATTTTTTTTAGTCCTACCCTGTCTCCATAACTTTTTGATCACACTGTTTCAGCAAAAATACTAAATTCTATGTACAATCAAATTCGTAGCCGTAGTCAAAAATGTATGTAAATTGAATACAAAATGAAAACGTTCGTGCACATTGAGCAAAAACATTTCGTAATACAATTATTAAAGTTTCAATTATGAACTTTTCAAGCAATATACATAAAAAACCGAGCTGACGCCGTGTTTCTTTGATAATTTTCTTGCAAGTGGCATCATAGTGCCACACTAGTGCGTATTGTTGTTCGTAGCTCTTTGGTGAATTTCTCGAAAGAGTTGAATTTCGCATACCTGCCTAATGGTGATTTTCTTATTAGAGGCAGAGGCTTTTCGACGTCGACAGTTGGACCCATAGTCATATAGAACTATAGCTGCAACTTCGGCCAAAAGCTATTATGTGGTACACCACACTTTCTACTACGTGGTTCACCACAACACTCGACTTATGGCGTGGTTCACCACAGTTGAACTTTTTCACCAAATCATGCCATAACGCGCCAAAATTAGGCCGAAGTTGCAGCTATAGATCTATATGGTTCTATAATATATGCCCATAGTCATATAGTACTATAGATGGCACTTGGCAACAAACGTGTGTGTTGAATTGAAGTAGGCCCCCTGTGCATGCATTCTTATGGAAAAATCAAAAACGTAGCACGCCCCCTGAAAATTCCGGTTCCGGTCTAACAAATTTTTTATAATCTTGTAACATGAACTAAATTTTCTGTTAAAAATCAGCTATATATAAGTGTTGATCAATGGTTTTTCATAAGAACTCATTTTATTTTCCAGCAAAATATGTTATTTTTATAAAATCAAAAATAATAAGATAAAATTTTGCTCATATTATTGAGGAACGATAAAGCAGAGTACTCATGCGTCGAATATGACCGATTCTCAAAAAGTTTGAATTCCACCACTTCTGTGGTTGATATGAAATATTCAGTGATATCATAACTAAAATTGCTCGATACATAATTAGTGGCTCAAGTACTTATTACATATCATGAGAAATAGAATGCATAAACTATATATTTTTGGATCTCTTCTGAATGAAAAGGGTACAAAATTGCATAAGCTATAATAAAAAAACTTAAAAAGTTTTATATTAAAAAGAAAACATAAAAAAATGTACACCAAAGTATGTTTAGTTACAAAATTGAGTGAATACTCCAAATATTATAGCATCACTAGTTCACCACGGAATTCGGTTGTTGTTGTAAGTGTCCCCTATATTACTATATGCCCATAGTCCTATATGGTTCGCACCTCATTTGTTACACACAAAGTACGCGCTTTATATTTCTACGAATTTAAACTAAGTGAGAATTATTTAAAAAAAATTCCCAAATTGCCTCGTTCGGTTCGAGCTAGGCTTTCGCTAGCGCCAGGCTAGATTTATCTATTCGGGAAAATTAAGCTAGGCTAGAGTTTTCTATCCGGGCTTTACCTACTTTAAAAATTTAAAGAGAATAAAAAAGTTTACGCTTTTTTTGTTGACTATAGGGCAGCTTTTGATAGAGTGCCGAGGAAACTTCTGTTCTTTAAGTTTCGCAATGCACATTACTGTTGTAAATTTGGAAAATAAAGAACTACTACTACTACTACTACTACTACTACTACTACTACTACTACTAGAGAAAACTAGCCAGGCCATGTCTAGAGTATTCTAGTCATCACCCCTATAGGGGCGGTTCTAGCTAGGTGCCAGGCTAGATTTATCTAGTCGGGAAAATCAAGTTAGGTCCTAGCTAGTAATTAGATTGCTGTAGGCAATTTCCAGCCGGGAAATTAGATTACATTTCAAAAATAATTATTATGATTAACTACGTAATTCATGTTTGAGAAACTTTTGATTAGTAATTGATTACAATTAGAAGTAATCAAATTGTAATCGTGATTACTTGGGATTGTGAAAAATAATGAAAAATAATCAAAAGTAATCAAATAAATAATCGGACTACTTTTGAAGATTATATTTGATTATTTTTAATTTTTCCTTTATTATTTGTTATCGCAATCATTTGGTAACTGGGCCAAGCAGAAAATAATCGTACTTAATCAAATATTTATACTTTTGTTGAAAAGTTATCTAATTACTAATGCCTACGATTCGCAATCATGGCTTAACAGCTATGTGTTCACATACCTACAATATATTTTAAGATATTTCTTCTCACTTTCTTGCATGAAAGTCTCTGCGTTCGGCAGAGTTAGTGAGATGACAGTGAGATTATATACATAGTTGGAACTTTTCTTCTACTTTCCAATAGCTCTATTATTAAAAATTTTCTCGGCTCTATTGAACTCAAAATTTATGGGTGAAGCATTTACCGACAGAGTTGACAAATGGATGAGATGGAGTGCTAAATTACCGATTCGAACGAACTGCAATGCGGCATCGATCTACTCACCTTGTTGGCAATCACATCGGCACCCTGTAAAATCGATTCAGCAATAATACTGTAGAGGTCGTTGTGTATCTCCTCGAGCTCCTGCATCAATTGCGGAACTGTGTCGCAATGGTATACCTCGAGCATGGCATTTGTCGCATGTAATTGCTGTACGTACGCGTTGTGTGCATCGATGTACTCGGTGAGCGACAATTGCGTCGGATTCTGGCGATGCGACATGTAACATTGTTTATAGTCCAAGCGGCACTGTTGGCATGGAGCGCACCAAGTGTTGGTTTTGGTGTTGGTGTTGGTGGTGATGACGTGTGTGTTAAAAGTAGTAGCGCGAAAGGAAAGAGAATTTCGAATTAATTGCAAGCATACATTTTTTTGTTGTTTTTTATTTAACAATTAATTTAACGAGATGGCGATGCCAATGGCAACTGACTTTGAAGAAAGTTTTCTACGAAGTGGAGTTCAGCTTGGCGCATTCATTTGAAGTGATTTATTTTCTAATTACGAGATTGAAAGCTCCCGCATATGTATGTGTAAATTGATTCAAGATTTCTTTGAAACAAGCTCTGTTTTGTTGCTCGGCAACAGTGCACTATTTTAAAGCGTTTCATCGGAAATTGTTCCTGCGATACGGCAAAGATTGAGACAATATTTGCTGCTCTACGGAAATACGGACGTCATTAATAAAATTTTTGGAGATCTTAAAGATGGTGAAGACCTCTGCTTGCGAATTAAGTAATTTCGATTTATGTATTATTAGTTGAAGACAACGAAATGCCTTTGCTTCTTACCTTCGATAGCTTCTCTTCAGTCTTTGTGATTATCGTCTCAAAAGACTCCCTGTGTGTAAATATTTTCCGACTTTGAACTTTACGATGAAAGGATTTGTCAAGCATAGGTCGCGATACCTGAACGAAATAAAAAAAAATACAAATAAAAAGTTAGTAATTAAATAAATAGTTGATAGTATTTATAGTCCTCTATTGTTTGTCTCTAAGACTATAAATTCTTTCGAATCTGAAATATTCTATTTTCTTCTTTTCATCCTTTATGGACATGCCGAAATCTCATACGAAGAGCCACTCGAACTAATTTCGGAATACGCACAGCTTTGCACTCAATCTGACCGAGAGGTATCAACACAACTGCCGGAATTGATAGCTAGAAAAATTTCTTGCGGAAAGCCAACATGCTATTGTCGGTCTGTATCCTGCCATTGCACACAAATATTGTGTTTATGCACACATTACGGTTATTCTAAGCAATAATTGTGGGTTTCCAGTTTAAGTGGCAATTTGCGATTCCAGAAGTTTCTTCATTTAGTTTGGAGATACAGACATGTGTATGCTTTTTCCCGAAGCCTGTTCATGTGGGAAGGAATTTCGGTTTCGAAAAAAATTTTGAAGAAGATTGGAACTTCAAAAGCTTCTTATTAAAATTTTAAGTTCTACTAAAATATCCGTTTTAAATTGCAGTGTGGTGGTTCTACTAGATTTTTGTATGATGAAAAATTTAAAAATTTCAAAAAACTTCCATAACGTTAGAGTTTTGAGAAAATCGCGTAGCAAATTTTAACGACCATTGCTTTTTTGAAACCCATTTTTCTCAAATGTATATGGTCTAAAATATTTTAAAATTTTTAGATCTTTTATTTTCTTAAAACATCATTCTTTAATATGACATCAAAAATATCTTCCAAATCGTGAAATGAATGATGTAAATTGATGCTCAAAGTCGAAAAATTTAAAAATTTATCAAAATTTTTCGTTTATTTTTTTATTTTTTTTTTTTGGACTTTGAATGAACATAACTCACCCGTTATCAGTCCCCTTTCCAAAACTGGTATCTTAAATTGTGGGCCAATTAATTGTGTGTACATGTGTCAAATCAAAGAATTGCAGCACAAACTCTTTTCAACGATAAAAAGGTTTTTCTAAAGCAACTCAATTGGGAGATTCGTATACATAACATAACACAAGTTGGAAAAGAAAAATTCACTTGGTTTTTTCAATTGAAAAAGAAGAAATTACTAGATCGATTTGAAACATTGGGTCGAGAATAAATGTTCCATGGGAATTAAGACCCTAACCCCTTTCTAAAATATATCAAAAATTTATCAAAAATATATCCATACATTAAATTTCGAAAATCCATTTCATACAATTTTTTGGAAAATAATATATCACAGCTTGTGGCTCTGGGATAGCGTAGGGGATGCGTGCTATGCTCTTGATCCCAGGGTCCGAGGTTCGATTCCCGGCACAGGCGAAACGGAGTGTAATGTTCCAAGCCTAGCACTGGTTTTTCAAAAATCGCATGTTAGGGGCACACTACATGAAAAGACATACATTCACATATACACAAGAAAACCTCCTTGGTATCACAATGGGCCGATTAACGGCCTAAGTGGAAGCCACTGCAACCTACCTACCTACCATATCACAGCTTTACTTACAGATTTTCGACAGTCCCTTTTAGTACCATGAGGGTTATTTTTTTTATTTATTTTTACTTTTTATTAATTACGAACAAGTTGTTCATGCTAAAAGTTCTTTTTGAAAAGTTCTATTTGTATTTTGTTTGTCATTTACAAAATAAATGTGACTGTCTAACTTCTTTGTAAAAAAAATCTCATAAAATATTTTGAAAAATAACTTTTTTGTTATGTGCAATAACAGTTAAGCTCTCGACGAACGACAAATTTGAAAAAAAAAGGGAAAAATTTATCTCCACTTATTTCGTCCTTTTTTCAGTAATTTCAGCAAGCACCGTGAAGTAATCAATACTTCCTAAGCTTAAATTAAATATTTATTATAAACTTTTGAAAAAGCCATAAAAAAAAAAAATAATAAAACAAAAAAGGGCATATAATTTTTTATAGGTATCTCCGGAAAGTTGGCCGTTCTTTGTGCTCTGACACTTGTAAAACAAGCAAAAAAAAAAAGAGCGGAATCATAAAAAACGAATAAAAAAAGCAGCTGCATGTTACAAAATTAATGACAGTGCAAAGAAGAGGAAAGTCAATTTCTTTTGAAAATCGCGATTTTTTTTTTTTGTTGTGTTGTCATTATTCAAAACGAAAGGAGTGCAATCCTTACCTGGCGCGACAAGATGCTAGCAACATCATTCGATGCCTGTGAGTCCGTTTCAACCTCCTGTAGGAATGTTTCCCATGCTTGGAAAATTGTCAAATGACAAGCGGGTCTGCGGCGATAAGTGTCGGCATACAAAGAGGTAATAATTTTAACAATAATACAGAGAATACAAAATAAAAATCTCTTTTCTACTCACCTTTCTTTTCGAAGTTCTGCATTCTTTTTGCGATAATTGGATACTAAAGTTTGAAGGGCAGTTGCATGTTCCTCGTATAATTGGGAGAGGGTTTCATTGAAATCGGAAACTGTAGCGAAAAGAGCAGAAAAACGAGAACATTCAATATCACTTGGTACACAATTTCATATGTTTTGATATATATATATAATCCTAAAATACGTAAATACATATATAAGTAGGTATATTAATAAACCCAGCAAACATTTCGAGTCCTAAATGAGTCATTTTTGAATCCTTATTCGAAGTGTAAGCTCTCATAATGAGCTCATTTAGGAGTCCAAAATGAATGTGCTTGCCTTCTTGCGAGGGTCGTCCTATATGAGTTCGATGTTATATGCCGAAGGAGCCCATTTAATAGTCATATATGACTCCTTCCACACTCATATTTAGGTGTTTATAAGGACTCAAAAATATTGAGTGATATAAATAATCGAATGCTTTAAAAAATTGTATTGATACATAAACACACAACTTGTGGCTCTGGGATGGCGTAGGGGATGCGTGCTATGCTCTTGATCCCAGGCCGCCATAGGCGAAACGGAGTGTATGTCCCAAGCCTAGCACTGGTTTTTCAAAAAATCGCATGTTAGGGGCACACTACATAATAAGACATACACTAACACAAACACAAGAAAACCTCGTTGGTATCACAATGGGCCGACTAACGGCCTAAGTGGCAGCCACTTCAACCTAACCTAACCTATTCTACACATGCACACACCTTTCGCGGTTTTAACGTATTTATAATTTAATAAAATTATATATATATATTTTTTTCAATTTTAATTTCTCGCCCCTGAGTGGAATTTGAGTCTCGAAACTCTCGCTTTCTAGTTATGTGCTCTCCCATTGACTCCGTGTCGGGGATTGCTTTCGTTTTTAAGTTTAAACTTTAAAGCCAAACCGAGTTTTATTTTATATTTCTTATCGCCTACATATTTCTGACTCATTTCGGACTCATATTTCTGAGCGCTCCGAACATGTTTGCTCGGTATATTTAAATTGATCTGATTTACATGTTGCTTTTGCTACTTGAAGCAGACAATCTCCCATGATTTGATGCTCTGTCCATTTATCTACTAGCAGTGTTTGAAAATGTATGGATGTGTGTCTGTTTGATTGTGTATTAACTTGTGTTTCACAAAGGGCTATCCGGATTCACATAAAAAAAAAAAAAAAAAACAATGAAAATGAAAAACTTTCAATAGAACAGACGTAGAATAGAATATAAACTATCCTATTACCTCGACGAAGTGTTGCCTCTGAGCGCATTTCATGCACTTTGGAAAGCAATTTTCAAAATAATTCCACTCAGGGGAGCTCAACTTTGTATAATGATCTGAGCAAATTCTCTAATGCATGACAGTGACTAATGGAAACGCAGAGGAAATGGAGCTTGGCATGTGACGTAGAATGAAAATTGCTTTTCGACTTTCTAGCTGATTTGAATGGGAAGTTATAAAAATTTGATTCCTCCTACGATGAGTGACGAGAAGCAGTAAAATTCTTTTCTACTACAACAAAAGAGAAAACAAAAAAATATGTATAGTTACTAAAAATAAATCGATATATAAATTAATATTGAATTAAATCAATAAAGACATAAATCGTTCATATTTTTAATTCGTAGAGGAAAGCACGCAAAAAAGCTGAAAATCTTCATGCAAAATGGAGCATACTCTTTTCGCTTGAGCAAATGAACGAAACCATTTCCGCCAAATCATTTTACAGCTCGTCATTCCATTCATTCTGGTTTGAGTGTTCATTCCCCCTTCCCATCACTGCACTTTTTCAACACATCACTTCCCAGTCGAACCTTTTTGTTCAGGAATTTTGTGTTGAGCTTTTTATTTCATTGTGCGAACACGAGTCAATTGAATTATTGATGCTTCTGTTATACTTTGCATTTTATTTGTTCAAAGCAAATTTTATTGATGTTTTTACAGCAATATTTACACGAAATAAACAAATTGATTTGGACGGGAAGCAACAAAAATTCCGCAATAAAAATTTGAAAAACAAAAACACAGAAAACACAATTCGCTGTCTAAAAAATCATTTTTTATTTCTTCTGTTCGGCATTACAATAGGAAATATAAATATTTTTTCAAAGATAAAAGACAAAAAGAAAAAATTCGACTCTCCTGTAGCTATTTGATCTTTTATGTTTCCATTTAATAGCAACGATCTAAGCGAACGGAACAATCAAACATATGAACAGCGCAATTCAGAAAGTACGAGAAGTTGATTGTCTCCAATTTAGACGCTCCCCTTTTGCGGAGAATCCGATTTAACATTTTATGTGCAGGATGTTGGTGCAGGTTTTTCACTGCCGGCTGCATCACTTATTCTAATTTTATGCGCTGAGCAAATTTTTAACAATAAACAGTATTACAATGGCCACTCGTCGGATGTTATGCAAACTAACTAACTAAGTATTGGTGGTTGAAAACTACAAAAAATGAATTCATCTGCTGGGCTCAATTGGAATTTAAAGCGAACCCGACACGGTACTGAATTCAGTACTGAACGCTATATGTGTATTAGTGAAATAGATGTGTATGCGTCTCACTTACAACGAGGGAAGCGATTCAGTACGCAAAATCCAAATCGTTTTGATTTTGCGTACTGAATGGCTGAATTCAGTAACGCGTATGCGCGACATACTGAATTCAGTAACTGAATTCATTTGAGAGAAAATTTTACGGCGAGACGTCGTGATGGCGGACAACGATGATAAATCATTTATTTTGGAATTCATTGAATTTTACCGTGGTTTACCTGCGCTGTGGGATATAAAAAGCCCAGAATATAAAATTAGTATGAGCAAATTCCTTCCTTTTTTTTAGCCAATTTTTCATCCAAATCCTTTTTTTGTTTTTTTGTTTTTCGTTTTCCTTTTTTTTTAATGCCACTACAACAGCCGCCAAAATTATTTTGTCCGCGTTTGACATCGTCGTCTGCACTCGTTGAAAACAAGCGACAAATAATGAAGTATACTAAATTCAGTAACGTGTCGACGCAAACATACTGAACACGAACGTATGAATTCACTAGGCTATTAAGTACCGTGTCGGGTTCGCTTAAAAGAAATATGGAGAACATGGCGACGGAGCGAGATTTTCTCTTTGATGATAAGAATTTGTTTCTATTGTTCCCAAGGCCACTGTATATCCATATTTGATCTTATGTTTTCATTTTCTAAGCTGTCCGGAGACATTAGAATTTCCTTGAATTTAATGGAAATGTCCTGCATTATCTTAAGTAATCGTTTAGTTGGCATCAGGCATATTTAGAGTAAAGTCAGTACTTAACATTAAGACGTTATGATGTCCTGCCATTTGTATGTATGTGTCCGTCCGGCCATCGGTTTGGGCTAATGGACATTTGGGATTTTCATTGAATTCGAAGACCGATGGAAATTCGAAGAACTCGAGAGAAGTGCATTTCAATTGCATGCAATTGCAAATCACTAAGGCATTAACTATTTAAGTATAAACTAATTGTAATGGAAATGACAGATTGAAAACCTCAAAATGAAATTAAAAAATGTGAATAAAAAAACCAAAGGTCCATCTGAATTTGAATAGTTCTCATTTGCAGAGCGTTGCATCTGCTTTGTATTGTATTTCGTGGAAAAAGAAATATAAAATTCTTTCAATTTCATATTTGCTTTTCTTTGCTTAAAAATTATTTTTTTTTTTGTTTTTTGTTCCAACTAACTCTTTCCAGCGAAGCAGAAGTTGAAGTAAACACCCAAAGTGCTTAAGAAATTTTGTTGTTGTTTGCACAACTCCCTTAGAATAATGCCAAGCAACAACAAAATATTACAGCTTCTGAACAAAAGAAATAGGGACGTTATGCTTGAACTTCTCGCCTCTATCTTTGAACTTTGTTTTCATGTAAAATAATTTAGCAAAACTTTTTCTATTGTACACGTATTGCATGATTTAAGGGGGGTGGGAAATTTAAAAAAAGCATATTTTTCCCATAAAATTAATTGAATTTTCCGGAGCAATTTCATTACTTATGCTTAAAACTTTTCTAATGCAAAATACAAATAGAAAATTCTCGACTTCAAACATCACAGCAAACAGAAAAGCTTCAAACAATTGAAGAGAATATTCAAGAAAGGTAAAAACAAATTTCATATTTCTATGCAACGTTGCCAGGTTGTGAATTTGGTATTTTTTTTTTTTGTAATTTTTTACGAAGAAAATGCAAAAGACAACCCCGAAAAAAAGGTAAAAGAACTAAATGGACACCTTCACGAATACAATCGAAACTCTCTACAACGATCCCATGCGATAATGAAATGGTTGCGATGTAAAAAAAAAAAGGACCGGACCTAGGTAAGTCGACCGAACCCAAGTTTATATGAAACGCGAAGGATCTACGGTTAACCTTAATTGGACGCACCCTCGTCTAGTCCCGAAATGAGCGTAGTTGGATTGAGTGCGTTTAAACTGTGTGCGGTTGTAGAATTGCTTGATGGGTAGACAGTAGGCTTATGACTATTTTTTAGAATCATTTTTACATGGTACCACACGATAGATAACGTTGTAAAAATTACATTTGAAATAGTTTTGGAGGGTTTGATGACAAAAACCTTCCCCACCGCAAGCAATGAAGTTGTTCTAGGAGTAAAATTTTAGTGTTTTTCCGACTTAACTTTCGAAGCAGGCATTTTAGGTAGTGAAATTTCGTGAGACCTATATTATTTTTTAAATATGCATCTTTTTGTTCATACGACATTAAGCTCTATCTCTGCGATACAAACACTTCAATACAAATTTAGTTTTTTTTTATAAATTTTTTGGAATCTATTTGTTGTAAGTAATGAATTTCAAATTTACAGTACGAGTGTTTTATACAATGGAAATATATCCTGGATAATTTTATGGCGCTTCTGCCCATATGTTGCTACGTTGCTGGTTTAAAATGCTGATTCTTCAAGTATCCAATGTTTTAAGAGGCAGGCGTGTGCCTTTTCAAATGCAATAAGGGATCGCTCCAAAGTAGAAAAAACATCTTTATGAAAGCAGTGATTAGAAAACCAAATATCGTACCATGCGCCACATATATATAAGTTTATAAACTTGCAAATTGGAAGAAGTTCAGTTTGGTATTTTGGAATAAGAATAAAAGCTAATATGGCATATATGGCTATAGAATTCCAACGAGCATTGCTTATCGAAGGCAAGTGTTTGAAATTGATAAATGGAAACTCGTTGAGGTTTTCATAGTGTCTGAATGCAGCGCCAAGCTGTAAAAGGACATTTTACAATTGTAAGAAAATAATTTAACGCAAAAGCAATGAATGACGAGTTTATAAGGACAACGAAAAATTTTTAAATCAAAGCCATCTATATACCTAACCCAAAATACTTCGATGTACTATTTCAATTTTTTTTTTTTTCCACTTTTGTATGGGAAGTGATCTAAAACGGCAAGATAGCGCTTTGTGTTGTATGAAAAAAATTATAAGCTGACTAGAAAATATTGAGGGTTGCTCATAGTGATTAACTCTCTAAAACCAAAGGTTAACCCACATTTTATAAGAACAAGATTTTTGGGTAAAATCAACTTTTAGGACTGTAACATTGTAAAAAAACGCAAAATAGACTTTTAACATCTATGGAAGAAATTTTTATTCGTTAAAAATAATAGGGGTCGCCGAACATTTGACAAGCATAAGATCACTAATTTAAGAACTATTTGACAAAAACTCCGAAATTCATCAAAAACTTCATTGCTTGCGGTGGGGAAGGTTTTTGTCATCAAAGCCTCCAAAACTATTTCAAATGTTATTTTTACAACGTTATCTATCGTGTGGTACCATGTAAAAATGATTCTAAAAAATGGTCATAAGCCTAGTAGACAGGTAGATAGAATAATCTTTATTTGAATATGGAGTGCGCGATGAATGTTAAGTACTCGAGACGAGCAGACCTGTAGAAAAAATCTTAGCGAAATATGCGTTTTTCGATATTTCATAAATTTTTTTTAGAAATTTCAAGACTACAAGGATCCAGATGGTCGACGTATGTATATAGAGTGTTGAATATTTCATAAAAAATTTCTTTCATTAATTTTTGAGGCTCCTTTTTAAACGAGTTTACGAAGTTTTCGTTCCAAATACACGTTTAAAAGGAAAACTCCTATTGTTTTTGTGTGTTGACTCAGTTAGGTATGTGGCAAATCATATACTTAACTATCTATAGAGGTCATTTAACAACAGGAATCATAAGAAAAAAACAGGAAAAGCCCTAAGCATTGACATTAACAAAACATCCAAACCGTGCTGGGAGTTGACCACAGGTAACTTTCACAACGCAAAAGTTATAGCCGACTGAAGCCCCCTAAAAGGAATTTTTAAGTTTTGTTGATTTTTGGATATGTACTTAAAAAGACTTTAGAAACCGATTTTTAGGTTCAAAAAATCATATCTCAAAAAATAATTTACACAGGACGATGATGGACAAATGGCTACTAATAGCAAATAAAACAGGGAAGTTAAAAAAATTTTTTAAATTTTACACAGAGAAAAAAATATTTCACAAAAAAAATAAAATAATTTTTTCACTGTATTGCCGTTTTCACGCCACTTTCTAGCTATTTAAAAAAAAAAAAACCTCTGAGTATTATCTTTGACAGGAAAAATGTTAATCAAAATAAAATTGTAGGTAGCCTTTTGAGATATTTACAAAAACGTTAGCCCATATAGACGCTCTCCGCATTGATATGCTGCGGTAGACGTGCGTATGCGTATGAAATTCGGTAGAGAAAGGCATCAATCATACGGCATGTTGGACGTTTTTCACATGTTCGCATATCTCCACCAACAACGCCACAGCAATTATATCAAGCCATACTGCCAAGACTGTCAAGAAATCATATCCTAAATCATATATTTTAGATTTTCCCGCTACCCAAGCGACATAGATATCAAATTAGAAATTTCTATTGAAACTGACGGAGAAGTTCACGTGAAATATTATTCAGAATAGGGGTGATTGTGTTTCCATTGGATTAAGGGCTATCGTATTTTGACTTCGTGTCGAAATTGATACCTACAAACATTATGCTTAATTGAAAGTAGAACAATGTGTTTAGGTACTTCTTTGATGGGAAGATTAAAAATTAATATCTGCAAGATATGGATAGAGCGAGAGAGAGAGAGAGAGAGAGAGAGAGAGAGAGAGAGAGAGAGAGAGAGAGAGAGAGAGAGAGAGGAGAGAGAGAGAGAGAGAGAGAGAGAGATAAGTTTGCTTTTGAAATTCAAAAAACAAAACCACAAATATTTAGCTCACGTAAACATTGCATGTGACCGTGATCTTGTAGACAATCAAGTGAAAAATCCATACAACTACATATATACCGACGAAATGATGAAAGAGTCGAAAATGTTATTTAAACAAAATTTGTTGTTGCTTTAAATTTATATAGCCCATTTATCTACAGTTCAATGAAAATACCCGACTTTTAATTAGCCATTAGATTTTCAAGATACTGAAAACGCAGTGATTAATGCTTTTAAAAGCTCATAAAATTCTCAACGAAATTTCTCAGAACATAAATCGCAGACACAAACAAAAATTTCAAAAATTCCAAATTCAATATCATCAGATCATCAAAAATTCACAAATCTTGTTTGGAACATTATTCGAAGAAGCTAAAATTCGTTGTCAATCAAAAAAATAGAACAGTTACGTTACGTTTTCTAGTTAAGTTATGCTATCATTCATGTGGAACTTCCGAGTGAAATTGCATTCCTTCGGTTATTCTTCTCGCACATGTGCACTCGAATGGCCTCCGCCAAAGTTGAGACCGAAAGTCAAGAGCAATAATTTTAAGTGTCTGCAGCTTCTTCTTCTTATTCTTTTTCTTCTTTTAAGCTTAAGAAATTTTGTAACTAGAAATTGTAATGCAAATAGGAAGAAAGTTGAATCGGTGAATCGGTGAATCGGTCTTACGACACACCAGGAAGGAAGCACACGTTGCACATCAATCGAGCAAATGAATTATTAATTTGACAGTACAGAATTTAAAATAGAGCACTGAATGGAAGAAGCGGAACTATTAAGTATTAAGCCCAAAGCAGAATGAGTATGTTGGCCGTATTGTTGGCCCACTGTCCGTGGGAATATTCTCTACATTCAACGTCGGACATCAACGTTAAATATTTTATTTTATTTCAGAATTTATTGCACACGTAGCCAAAGTCAATAAATTTTATACCTCAAAAAGAAAGTAAACATTTATTCAAAAGAAATATATCTTTTCAAATTTCTAAATGAAAATGTATGTATGTATGTATGTTCCGAGAGAGTATCTATGCATTTATTGAAATAGGTTCTTATAAATAATTTAAAGAAATTAATTTTGTACGATACGATTTGCGATCATTTCATTTCTCTCATCGTGCAGATTTTATTAAGGATTTGATTATGGAAATATCCAAAGAATCAAACTGAATCAAACTTTACAATTGGAATTGTATGCATAGAGATGAAAAGAGCAAGGAAAGTCATATTCGTCATCATAATCGAGTCTTTTTTGAATTATATTTGTGATCATTTTCGAGTCTTCTGCGAGATATATTTACAATCGATTGCTTTCCAAAAATATTCTTGACAAATCAATACAAACTTTTTGGCTTTTACGTGTGTACCAATACGACAGTATTATTATAGATTCAATGTTTTCTCTCCTTGCCTTGTGTGGGATTTGAAACGACTCATCTGGGTTATTGAAATACGACTAGCTTTTGAAACATATTGAAGAGTCTTTTTCGAGTCTTCTTTTAATTGCGGATGAAAGCAATCATCAAAAGGTATCGAATATATGTAACTCCTCAAGAGGATTTTTGTAAAAACAATTTTCCAAATGTTGGGTGGGTATGATATCATGTGGATATCTGTATGAAGAGAGGAGTTCTTTGATGGCAAAAAAAAAAAAAAAAATTTAAAATTATCTGTTTTGGTATGCCTTTGAATAGATATTCTCATAAACTGAGAAAATTTTCAATGGCACGAATGACAATAGCGTTGTATACGTAACTCATAGTTTTATATTGCGTGGACGTCTGGGAGGTCGTAAATTAACTGAAATTCCTTTATTTAAATTTGAAAGATTTTCCCAGAAGTAATTTATGCCGACCAAGTAATATTTGCTTGAAATAAATCCTTAAATCTTTTGAATGCGAGAAGAAAAATATCTTATGTTTTAAAATCATTTCAGTTTGTATGTTTCCCCGGCTGCTATGTACTAACGTCTCATTTTCCCCAAGCAAAGCTTCAATTCAATGAATCGTAGAATACTCTAAGGCCTTCAAAAGCGGTTGACGCTTTACAGTCGTAAGCACATTTTGCATTTTAATTTCGCTTCACACTTCTGACTAAATGTAACAACTGCCTTCCTTCTCCCAATTGCTATATTTTCTCTGCTGTTCTCAAAGAATAATTTCCTCTTTAAGATTCTATTTTATTGTTTCAAACAGAGAAGCCAAGAACGAACTATTATTCATCTCGCTTTCGAGAAATAGAAGAAACGAAATTTATTAAATTTTTCTTTATTTTGCTCCCGCCCTAAATTAGCAAGGAAGCTTCAAAGCAGCTTTAGTGGTTTTATGATTGGTTTCCCGAAGCCACTTGCCTCACAAATTTCGAGCTTGTAGCCGCAAACATGTCAAGCTCGAATGGTTTATCGCAGTGACCCTTAAGAGTGAAGCGGTCAGCCACAGCCTCTCTTCTTCGTACTCGTACGTGCACTTGAACAGTTCAACCGCTATTCATGCAATACATTTTACATAGGATGAAAGCCGAATTTGCCTTCTTGTTAAACGTATGTATGTACCTACTGATGACTCTAAGTTTGTGAGATGAAACGAAGTTGGTTTGTGGAATTTTTTTTCTTTTAATTATCCACTGGGCAAATGAGAAATTCGTTTGAAAAACCAAAGTTTGCCATACAAAAAAGTTGATAAATAACAAAATGCTACAAAAAAAAATTTTTTCCCACGTTTGTAAAAAATGAAAGTACAGTTTTTCGCGTATAACTTTCACATTTGTCATCCGATTATTGAGTTCTGTGGCTTTAAATGTTCGTTAGAATTCTCGCAAAAATTGATATGCCAAATATTGGGATAACTTGCACTGGTTGCTAAGATATTGCTCGATAAATGAGTGAAAGTAGCGAAAAATAGCCCTTCTGACGCCATAGAAGCCACAATTGGGAGTCGTAGGGGGTGGCGTTTAGGCACTTAAAATATGCGTACGGTCTCCGCCTTTCCGTATTAGGTCTATCTGGTTGGCTATTTTATAAAGTAATTGAGTTATGGCCCGAAATATTGGGCAAAGTAGAGAAAATTGACTTTTTTCACATTTTGAGCCATATCTCGGAAACGCTACTTGAATTCATCAAACCATTGATATTTTTGGAATGAGGGAGCCCTAAGCTAACATAAAACAAGTTAGAAAGCTAAAGTCGGTCAAGCCCGACTTCGAAATACCTAGCGTACCGACATTCTGAGTACACTATGTTTTGCTTCTCTATTTGTGGGCGTGGCAGTGGACGGGCCACATTAAACTATTTTCCTACACCTTTTATTCACCTTGGTCAACCTATGTTGCGAATTTGAAGTTTCTACGCCTTTTACTTCACAAGTTACGCTAAACCCTTTTTTGTGGGCTTATTTTTGGGCGTGGCTCGAGGAGGGCGACGTCCATTTTCTGCCAGGATATGTAATTTTTCGTAGTTTACCAGCACACCAAATATCAATGAAATGTGTTGAGTGGTTCGCAAGTTACAAGCATTTTACTAAAAACACATTATATTCATTTGTGGGCGGGGCAGTGGGCGGATATCTCCCACTGTTACTTAGGATCATACTCGGATCCCGATATACCTTTGTGCCAAATTTTGACTTGATTGTTTCAACCGTTTCGGAGGAGATCCGACCACGGACAGACGGACGGACGGACGGACGGACAGACGGACATGTCTAAATCGATTCAGTTTTTGGTCCTGATCATTTCTATATATATATGTCTATATCTCCGGAGCTTAGTTCTCCCTGTTACAAGATTCGCACAAAACTAATATACCCCGCTTACGCTGGGTATAATAGCCAATTGACAAAAAGGGCAGAAACGCTGTAGCATTGTGTAATGAACTCACTGTTTATCCGGCAGTTTGAATACAGGAGTTAGAGCACTTTTCAGTGCTGCCTGACTGAGGCAGAGACGCTTTGTCTCCTCTTTATTCTGAAGTTCATTGATTTTGTTCGCTTTTTAGTTTTGATAATTTTTGTTTTGGAGATTTTTTTCTTTTTTAAAGAAAAATGGAGACCATGGCCACGGATCACATGGCAATGGGACATGGAGCGAGATTTTCTTTTCGATGAAAAGAATTTGTTTCTATTGTTCCCAAAGCCACTGTATATCCATATTTGATCTTATGTTTTCGTTTTCTAAGCTGTCCGGAGACATTAGAATTTCCTTGAATTTAATGGAAATGTCCTGCATTCTCTTAAGTAATCGTTTAGTTGGCATCAGGCATATTTAGAGAAAAGTCAGTACTTAACATTAAGACGTTATGATGTCCTGCCATTTGTATGTATGTGTCTGTCCGGCCATCGGTTTGGGCTAACGGACATTTAGGATTTTCATTGAATTCGAAGATCGATGGGAATTCGAAGAACTCGAGAGAAGTGCATTTCAATTGCATGCGATTGCAAATCATTAAGGAGCTTGTAACCAAAGAGTGAAAAAGGAAAAATTATTTCAACTAATTATAATGGAAAGGACAGATTGAAATCCTCAAAATGAAATTAAATAATTTGTATAGAAAGCCGAAATTGCATGTTAATTTTAAAAATTTGTTTCAACAAATTGAATTAAAATCAATCTTATTACAAGTGCTATAAATTTGAGATTTTTCTCTTTTTGAAGTCTGTAAGCCACGTGTTGTTTCAAGAACAAAGCAATACGGAACGGTTGTCGAGCAAACAGTAGGACGGGCTGGCACTTTTACGAATTTTCTAATGAATTTCTCATGCTTCAATTACGTTGACAGAAGAATTTTGATTTGGAAATTAGAGCTTCTCAGCGGTGCCATAAATTCCTTTGATAATTAACTATTCAAATTAATTAACTAGTTTGTATCAAGACTTTCGTCAGCATATTTGAAAGCCAACGCAGACTTTGATCAGCCAGGAAAGTAATTTTCGGCATCCACAAATGAATCGTTAAAGTTTTAAGTGAAGCAATTAAGAATACAGTATGACCTTTGCCATCGAGTTTGAAATATTAACCCTTAGTAGTATGTCATAAGAAATTTTTGGAATTCTCAAAAAGGCGATGAAAGCTTCGTTCGCCATTTGCAATGATAAAGTTCGATAGGTTCAATGTTTATTGATTTTATTGAAAGCGAAATGCAGCGGTGGGAGGGAGATTTGAGCCCAGCGTTAACAGAGAAAATTCATGAGGAATTCATGAAATTGAAAATTTTCTACGGTCGCAGTATTTATTCTTTAAAGTGGATAAGAATTCAACAGCTTATTACTGCATTGGACGGAAAATTTTTATTTCAAAATAACGTCATTATTATTTTCGCAATCAGTTTCAAATCCCCACAGCATGAAACTAATGAAAAACGCTCTAGAGTTAATTGCCTCATTTCAAAGTCAATCAAATCGAACAAGTTAATTATTAGACCAGCCGATCAAACAGGTCCATCATAAGTAGGAAACGCAAGTATCACACTATCGGCTTCGTTGTCTAAATATTTGTCTTTAATGCCAAAGGGCCTTTCACACAT
Organism: Chlorops oryzae; assembly: GCA_020466095.1. NCBI lineage: Eukaryota > Metazoa > Arthropoda > Insecta > Diptera > Chloropidae > Chlorops > Chlorops oryzae. The sequence continues at coordinate 34,728,393 of CM035806.1, forward strand.
GCAAGCAAACAGACATGCATGCCTGCGTCTGTATTTATACAAGTAGAGCCGCCCTCTTTGGAGCACTTTGCCGGAGACACGCATCAATTACATTAGCTAAAGTAGCGCACACTCATCGTTATGCACGTCGAATGCGATGCCGCCCTTCAAAGCCACCTCCGATGCCACCCACCGCTGAGATATATTGCTGCAGCGTCTGACGCCTACGTGTGGCCTGGTCGACTACCATTTGAGCAGTCGAGTCAGTGAAGGGGGCGTCGATAGAAAATGAGAAGACCTTTTTTTTTTTTTTTACATTGACGGCTGGACTGCTGCATAATAAGCGCAATTAAAATGTCAATATTGACCTGGAAACTTCATCGTAGAAAGCAACGCTGATGCTCATTAAGTGCTACTCTTAAGCGTAGCACGATTTTTTAATTTCTTCCCTTCGTCGGACAGGAAATGAAATTGTGTCCAGAGGAGGAGCACGTAATTGGAAAAAAAAAAATCATCGACGAGAGCATTGCCGTATCGAAGATTCGAAAGGTGTTGCTATTGATCTAGTTAAAAGCACAAAAAAAAAAATTACAGAATTCCAGTTGAGATGTCTATTTATAACATCATAAAAATGTAATTTTGTTGTCCGTTGAGCCGCAGATGAACGACGGATAAGTCAAGATTTATTTAAGCTTTCGCTTAAGAGAGAAAAAAAGCAACTATTTTCGATATAGAAGAGGTCAAAGTCTGCGTCTTCGGTAAATGTCGTCCGCATTGGTTTTTCTTTTTTCGACTTCTGTAGAGCAAATAAATTAAGACAGCAAATCATCATGAGCCCATCAAAAGGAATAAGTATAGAGCCTCAAGAAATTCGGACTCTTTATCTAGCAATTTCGGAAATCCGTTTTTATGTTATTGCTTTTTTATTCCTTAATCTTCTTCATCCAATTCGTGAAGCGAAAGCTGACAAAATTCAATTTCTATCTGGAGTGGAGTCTCAAGGGCTCTACTGTTTAACCGAAAATTGATTTATGAAATTGATCCGAAATCTGGCGAGAGAGAGAGAGACAGAGAGAGGGAGAGAGAGGCGAATTGTGTAAATGAGAAAAGAAAAACAAAACACAAAGAAAACAATAGGAGAAAAATTCTTCTTTTCGCATACGACGCATGCAGCAGGATTTCTCAAAGTGAAGAATTAATATTTTTTTGTTTCTTTCTTAACATGGCTTCGTCATCGTCGCCCTTTGATGCCATTTCTCTAATACTCCCTTGAGCTGTGGCAAAAATAAAACCATAAATCGAATTGCTATTCTTCTTTGCAGTAAATAAAGTAGTTAAGCGCGAAATATTCAACTCCGATCTACTGTGGCGGCAATTTAAAAATCTTACACCGATTGCTGATTTTCCCTCAAGCCGAGGAGCCGTTGAATGTCAATTTGTCGACTGTTCATAGCAGGCAGGCATTTAGATTGTGTGGGTCAGCGTTCAAATTAGTTCAAATGATAAGAAATCAATACGCGATATGGAAGAGATAATGTCGAAAAAACAAACAATAACAAAAAAAAAAAAAAACGAATGAGATAAGCCGAAAATGTCAAAAGAATACAATTTCGAGAAGGGTTAAAGCATAAAGCTGGCTTTTTTGAAATTCTGCCAGTCCTTTCTGTCAGACAGAATATGTATGAAAAAGGATAATGGCCAATTTCGCTTGTTTCATTCATTGTTTCATTCTCATACCCAACACACACTGTCTCGATTATAGGTGTATTGTCTGTGCGTACGTGTGTTATACACTGATCTATTCTACATTATCTATATTTATAAGTATAAAAATATGATGAGCGGCGTTGAAAGATATCATGAGGAAGTTTGACAGGCGTAATGGCGAATGCATATGTGTCCATTCAGCTTAGTATTTTTTGATTCATTTTTAAGCATTAGAACCCCCAGAATGCCCCCCTAGTGCGCACGGGCCTGGTTTTAGCAATCAAAATCAACGGACGTGTCTCGTTTTCTTACGAACAAGTTTGGTAAATTGATCTCCCTGACATGTGTTTGAAAGAGATCGAGAACCTTTAGTGTAAGAGTCTATTACACTAGTTTACAAGTATTTTTTTCCCCCCCAGAACATTTAAATGAACTTTTTTAATGGACATTGTCCTCCTGAACACAAAAAAAAAAAAAAAAAAAATTTTGAAAAAATCTTTGTGAAAGTGTTTTTTTTTTTAGAATTCTGCTCTGATTCCATTTTGTTTCATTAAAATCGGTTCAGTTGAACTGGAGAAATCGTGGCAGCCAGTTCAAAGAAAGTGGTTTTGAGATAAATGCGTTTAAAGTTTGAAGCAACGCTAAAATTACTCGTTTTAGCGCAGATCTTGCCCGTCAAAGAAGGCTTTATCTTCTAAACTATTTTGAATTTCAAAAAATCCTTTTGGCACGATATTTTCAAATATCCAAGCTATAACAAAATGCAAAACAAAAAAAAAATGCAAACATATTTTTGCCCAATGAGACAACGCCCTTAATATTAGGAAAAAAGATTTTTTATGGGAGGTATTGCAGCTTTTTAGAGCAGAGCGCAACATGTCATACAGAGAGCAGAGAGCAAAGCAACATGTCATACGATTTGAACAAACTATCTCTCAAATCAAAGAAAATTAAACCCTTCAACACTTTTTCTCCCATAGTTTTAAGATCGCTGAGGATGGTTCCATTCTGTGGAGCTTTAAAACTTAAAAAAAAAAACACATATTTTTTGAGAAAATTCATAAAATTTTTCCTTTCACCGGCATCTAAGACATCCGTTAGCAAGGACATAAAACTTTTTTGCATAACTTATTTAAATTGTTGTTCCTCATTCAATAAAATCAGAGATTAGTTCTCAAATTCTATAGATTAATGGGTTTAGATATCCGGGAAAAAAATTCTGTAAGCTAGTGTTATCAATAAGAATAACAAGAACTGCTCGAAAACATGAAAGTTTTTTCAAAATAAATGTTAAGAAATCAAAATTTTGCTCTAGTTTTGCAGGCATTATTGCTGATTTTAAAACTCGGAAAAGTTGGCAAGACAAAAAGGTGGGTGGGTTTTTTTTTTTTTATAAATATGTCTCTTTCGTCTACATCTCATACAGAAATTGAACTGAATTCGACGTGCATAATTTCTCTTGGTGGCAGTGGTCTTTTCGCCATAAAGATCGTTGAAGAAATTACCATATACCTAGGTCGATTAATATACCTAGTGTCAATTATTGTGTTATCGGGATCACCTGACTAAAACGTTATGCGAAGGCAATTTGAATATTCTAATTGAATATAGATAGTGTGTCTTTCTGTGAGAATTGATGAAAAAACGACGAAAATTTAAAAACAATATGAAAAATGTTATGTGTTTGCACTTACCTGTTTTAATTAATTTGAAGTTGACGTTATTTTGGGATTTGAAAGCCTCATTTAAACTGCTGTGACCATAATCCTTTAGCACCCCATTAGAGGAAGCCATTTTGGCTTGGGGGCCAAGGGAACTACCACGTAGTCCCCTCCACCCAAAGAAACTACGACTTTTTTGCCCACTTGAAGATTTTCCCGAAGAATCTGCGCACCAGAAAACGTAGAAGCGAGAAGGAAAGTAAAAAGGGAAATGCATTTTCCCGTTAGTATCGGTTTGCTTGATCAAGTGAAGAAATAATTTGAAAAAAATTTTTAACAAATAAAAACTCAACATTAACAAAAGCAATTTCAATATGCTTCAAATAAAAACGAACAAATAAATCAACCAAACGCAAGCTTAAACGATATTTTAAATAATAAAATTATAAAAATAAAAAATAAAAAAACAAAACTGAACAATATGAAAATTTACTTAAAATTTTCTTAAAATTTCATTCATTATTATTCAATATTAGGTTTTTGCTGCGTTGATTTATGGTAATGCTTTCTACGTTCATGTTTTTTCGAATTTTAAGATAAAAATGTTTCGGTATTGTTTCACAAAAAAAAAAAAAAAAAACCCCAAGATCCTTAAGCTTAAGTCATTGGATGCGGTGAAGCAATATCTGCGAATTGATGAAGCCTCCACGATAGCATGCCTTTAATTTATACAGCTCTCATTGGCCAAAGGCGTCGAAGTTGCAGAAAAAAAAATGTCTCTGTTTCTCTTAAGCTTCCATCATGAAATACAATATGTAAATACTCTAGCACACTTCGCGGCGCGCCAATTTAACGCAGTTGTTTCATTTTGCTCTTCGAATGCCACTCAATCTTCAATAACACCAATCAAGTTTTATGGGTGCCTCAACATGCCCTCGATTAACATTTAAGTCAATCTAACGTTGATGTTATGTTCTTTTTAACTCTGATTGATTGCTGCAACCTGTTCCTGGAGACCCTCCCCGCTGGCAACAGACGAATGTGTGTACTATGAGTCGAACATTCAGAATCTGTTCAAACTTCTTCTTATTCTTTTTATTTAAACTTTTTCGCTTCGTTGCATGCATTCTTTTCAAATATTTACTATTTCGCATTTCATATGCGAAGAGATTAAAAAAAAAAAGTAAATAAATAAATAAATAAATAAATAAATAGAGGCATTGCAACATCTCCGCCCTTTTGAATTCCCCCACAAGCTTCGTTTAAAGAATAACGAACATTTTAATGAAGTAGTGTCGCGAAATTTCCCCGTCGACTTTTATTTCTTCATTATTTTTCTATTTATAGTACCAAAAAATTCTGGCACTACTCACTACCGCGATTGTCGGTCACGTTTGATATGAGTTTAATCGTAGATGTGACTCCATTGAGCCAAACAATCCGCCCACCTGAAACTTTTCGCCTCACGAAAAAGAACTTCAAAATTAATTTTCCTCAGAAACGTGAGCTTCCATTCCTTCGATCCGGCGCAGCAAAATTTTTCAGTCACACTTTTAAAGAACATTTCAATCCCATGACAAGAAACAAATTTCAAACATACATACTTTTTTGTGGATATTTGAGCAACAACAACTTCGCACAACAATCTTGACGACGATTTCCCAAAACAAGTCGACTCAGTGCGACTCTAATGGCAACACTTGCTTACCATTCAACGTACCCCCTCCTGTTGAGGGAGACTTCCAACTTTTTCAATGATTTTATTTGGTTTCGGTTTTTGCTTTCTTCTTTTCTTTCGTTAGTTTTTGCTGGGGTCGTGTAGTTTTTCGCTGAGGGTCTTCTGCTTGTTAGCAGCAACAAGGGGCGGTAAGTTCCATTTTCGATTTTCGCGCATTGCTCGCGGTCGAATGATGTGACGTGACGTGATGTGACATGACGTGAGCATGAAAGTGAAAGTGGGGAATCGAATCTTGACTTTTCGGTGTGGCACTGAAAAATTCAAAAGTCTTATGCAATTTCAATGAGAGCCAAGGAATGCCGGCAAAACCGCAATGATTTTAAAAAATATTTTTTGATTAATTTTTTTTTGCTTTGTTTTTTTTAGGGATTGAGAAGCAGCGTTGTTTGAGTTTAAGAGCCAAGCGACGATTATAACAAGTCGGGGATATTCGTATGTATTCTGAATGTTTTAGATGTTGCTCTCGATGATGCTCTCGAAGGAAGCAGGGCACTTGCGAATGATAAGACTGAATGGGACCAAAATGTTGATAAGTTCCCGAGCCCATGCAATCCGGCAAAGGAACTAAAATATTTACAGCAAGCAAAACGAAAAACGAATCAAATCCGTTCACGATCATCATTGCAAACTTTGAAACAGCAGACCGCAAGGCAGAACAAAATGTCTTTCGGGTTAGGCGTTCAACTATTTACGAGTTTAGTTTCTTTTTTTTCTATTTTTCTTTTGTCAAATGCTCCGGCTCTTTGGGCAAAAGCCGTCGAAAACTGAAAACAACAATTAGATTCTTGTAAAAAGTTTTTTTGAAGGCACCTGTCACCTTTCTGGGACACACCACCAGCACCGCCGACCGCCGACCGCCACCGCCCGTGGTACTGCCACTGCCGCTGATGACCGACGATCCGCGGGTTGCACGCGACGGATCGTATTGATCGGCGCTCTTGGAGCGTGCTCCCAGGGACTTGTCATCGCGCGGCGAACGTGCGAATAGTCCGCCGCCGGATTGATTGCTGCGATGCGAATTCGGGGAAGAATCATAGACGCCGGCGTAGTTATCCAATCGTGGCATATCCGCTGGCGCTGTGCTCGGTGTCTTCGGATGGAGCTTGTAAACCGGCTCGCCGGACTCGAAGAATGCGTCGAAATTTCGTTGGCGAAGGTTCTCGCTGTTGAAAATGGGATTTTCGACATGCAATTGAAGGTCTTCGCGCAAGCGCACAGTCTCTTTCTGATCGGAAGATGAAGAGCGACCAAGCCGACCCAGGGGTATGTGAAGCTTCGGGCGTAAACGCGACTTTCCACTCGACGGCGATCGGCTAGATGTCGATTCTGGTGGTAATTCCATCGGCGACATCGGCCGTCCCCAGCCAGGTCCGAAATTGGGCAATGTGGGATCCGGTGTTGGTGGCTCAAGGAATATACTCGGACTGCGATCACGTGTGTTCACTAGGGCGCCCGTTGGGTACTCAAGAACGGACATTCCGGACGGACTGTGGCCCGAGTAGGCTGAAGCACCCTGACTGTACGTGTCATCGTCATAGCCGCGCACTGGTGTATTCCCACGAACGGCCACGCTACGCTCCAATTGTGGTCGCTGCCCAGTGCCAGTTCTTTGCGAAGCATTTTGCTGCTGCTGCTTGTTGTTGTTGTTGTTGTTGTTGTTGCGCACGCATGCCCGCATCATTATACATCTGTGTAGGCGGCTTGATTGCTTGTGCTTGTGGTGACCGTGGCGTCAAATAGTTGAGCTCCTGCAGTGGCCTTTGCTGAACCGGCGGCGTTGGTGGCTGCGAACGTTTGCTGCGTACACTGGAGCGCTTAAAGGCCGATGTCAGGGAGCTTCGCGAATTCCGTCGCGTCGGCGTTGGCGGCAACGAATGCGAATTCCCGCCGCTGGCTGGACTGGCACGGGCTTGGGCGACTGGCAACGAAACGTCGTACGTAAAGGCGGTCGTATAGACTGGACTCGAAATATTAACGTTCGGTCTTATTGTGGCGGCACGCTCCTCAAATTCCGCAAAACTGGGACTAGATATTTTCGCTACTACTGCTAGTTCGTTATCGATCCGTGAGGGGGTCTTGGGTTTGGGATATTCAAGTGGCACTTTCGGTTCACGTAGACAATCGAGAGTTGGTCGTTGCTTAAAGCGTGGTATAGCGGCACCGTATGTCATCAAAAGGAGTTCATCAGCTGGAAATATCACATACATTCCTGGCCGCCCCCATGTGACATGGCGACGCTAGAATTAACGGCATACAATCGAAAAGACTCTATTGCGAAATATCGCCGAAGTAGAAGAGGAAGATCGAATCGCTCAAAATTATGAGAAAAGACAGCGCTCAAAATTATGAGAATAGAGCGCGCTCAAAACAGTTTTCGGTTCGTTCGATTTGCTGCGTTTCTTCGGTAAACTGCGAAGTAACGGGTTTTCAGGTTCTGATCTCTCGCGATTTCGATTGCGATCTCGATTTATAAAGTTCTGCTTTGAACTTCTCGATTAGGCATAGAATTTTTAAATCAAATTTTCTTACATAAATTATTTGAAAAATGTTTTACAAAAAAAAAAAAAAAAAAAAAAGTTAAGAAAAGGAAAGCACTCAATATATCACACTGTGGCGTAATATGTTAAAAATGAAATCATTAAAATAAACTTTTGTTAACTAACTTTTTCTCTCTTATCCCAGGAAATATCACAAACGAAAATCGATCATTTCGCACTATTCGTCGTTTTAAAGCATCGTTATTTCGTGCAAGTCATCTTTAGAGTAACTGAAATGGAAAGGAGAAGGAAAATATGTCGGTCAATGTGTTAAATTTCCATTAAGTTTTCATTAAATTATTATTAAATTGAACAAATTTTTCGGCAAATAGGTACTTATTCGAGAGTATTTTGAACACTTTATCATTATCCAGCACAGCCTATTCGTTCCGTTTTGAGTGCGCTCGCTTCGTTGTTACTGAGGGAAAATGGCTGGGTACGCATTTTCAATGCTTTGTATCTCCTAAACTAATGAATATCCTATTTTCAAACTTAAATGACGTGTAAAACGATGAAAAAAAATAAAAATTAACAAAAGTGACTAAGTTGGTGTAATTTTGTATTAACCATTTATTTCACCACCAATTTTACACTGAAAAAAAATTTTTTTTTCTTATATTTTGTATACTCTTCAATAGCTCAATTAATTATCAATTCAAATCGTTACTTTTTATTTAAAAAAAAAAATTTTTTTTTTTTTAAATATTGCTTGCAGAAAAACCTTTTTTAATTTGGTCCATTTTTGATATCTTGAAGAGTAGGCGTAATAAGTACAACAAAAATCTCTCTCATATTCTCTAGAGCAGCGAAGGCCAAGAACCGATTTTCGAAGCACATGTGCTTGGGAGACAAAACTGTGCCGACACAGAAGTCGCACATGTACAGCGTATACCAATTCGTGCAAACAACGGTCGGCTGCGTTCATGTGTCTAGAAAACAAAGGGTCTGGCGGGTTAAGCAAAGGCATGCGGCACACAGTGGCATTTCCGCGCCAAAAATAGGATTTTTTGACCATCCTAATTTTATGATTTGTCGATTTAATCTAACAGAGAAACCTCTAGATAAGAATAAATCAAAACTGTTTTTTCAAAAACATATTTTTCTTATATAAAAAATTAAGCTAAAGATAGAAAATGTTTTTTCTTTTGAAAATGAAATTGAAAAAAAAAATTTCAAATTGGTTCCCATTTTTTCGGATTAATTCTACCACTGGTGCTTTAATGGTGATTTTTTATTAAAACAAGTAAGGGTGTTATAGTCATGCGAGCCTGACAATAAAATACCCGACACAGACACACATGTTTAAATAATTTTTCAACCACGCCCAAAAAACAGGACCACTAAGTAAGAATATTCAAGAGGTTTTTAAGGCCATTAGGGGCCCCATTTACCGACTTTTTTTTTAATTTCTTTATGAAAACCGCCCCTTTTCTACGCCACCACTTGGTTCCCAATTTTTTTCATTAATTTCAATTCTTTAATTGGGATTTTTTAAATAAAACACTCAAATGTTAATTTTCATTGAAATATAATACGACACAAATTCGATCTTTGACATGCTTTGGGATAATTTTTGACAGACCCATATCAGGTACCACTTAAAAATTTTGGCATCGGGTCATTCTCCGAACTTATTCTTAAATTTCTCTGTTGAAACGTTTAGCCCACTTTCCAAATTTTGTCAAGATAGCTCAATCCTTCGATAAGACAACTGTATACAAACAGACGACGACAGACGGACAGACAGACGAGACATGTCTAAATCGATCTCCTGGTGACGCTGATCATTTCTATATATATTTTGTATGGTCTATCTCGACTGGTTCTGGGTGTTACACACAACCACACAAACGCAATATACCCTCGACACAGAGTGTATCGGGTATAATGAAGAGTTTGATTTTTATTAAAGAGAATTAAAAATTTTGGCATTTTATTGAATATCGAAGAGGAGGTGGGCTAACAAAAATTGTACCTCGAAAATGACGCCTTTCCTTCTTTCAATGGTCAAAAAGTTTATATGCTTTGTATTCTAGTTGATAAAAAATGAAAGTCTGGAGTCTGTTCTAACGATCTATGAAAAAAAATTTACCGCCTACTAACGTTTGTCTCGATAAAGTCCATTTTTATGTTAAAAATCACCGCGCAAATGTCTGTATGTTAAGAAAGAAATCATTGCACATGTTAAGGATGATCAATGTTCATTAACGCTTTATTATAATTTCTGATGGCAATGTTTATAAGATATTAAGAAATAACTAAGGTTAAATTACAAAAACAAACATTTTACTAAAACTTTTGTTTACGAATGTGAGAACATACGAAACTCTGATGACATTTATACTGAAAAGGCTGTTATCCAGGGGAGGTACCTCTAGGGACTGTCAGATTTAAACCATTTTTTGTACGTATTCGTTTTTGAGAATAAACAAAATTCTGACAAATTTTCATTTAAATCGGCCGAGCATACAAAACTGCATGTGGTGATCTATGGGGGGTACCCGAAGGGGTGAACCGATTTCGATAAATTTTCCTTTTTTAATAAGCCTGTATTCCCAGTTTGACGCCGCTCTACAAATTTTTTAAAAAATACCTCTAAGTACATATTTGCTTTAATTTAAAAAAAAGTTTCATTCAAATAAAATGGCGCAACAGTGAGATATTCAAAAAATTACAAGTGCACATAGATTCTCTAGTACTAATATCCAGTACAAATGTACGAAAATGAACAACGAAAACACAATGGTCATACAGCATATTTTTAAAAATTTTAAATCTCCAGAAATAATGGAGATAAAAAGATGAAATAAAAAATTGGTAACTTATTGCTAATAAAACAAGGAATATAGAAAATATATTTTTAAATTTTACACTGAGAAAAATTTTTGAACAAAAAGAAATCAAAAATTTTTAAAAATTTTTAGTGTATTTCAGTTTTTGTAAAACCTTTTGAATGTGTTAAAAAAATACCTTGTTTTATTAACAATAATTCACGGTTTGTATCATATTTTTATTTCAATTATTTCGGGAGATATTAAATTTTCCAAAACATGACGTATGACCAATGTGTTTTGTATCATGATGCTGCAACCCGCCAGACCCTTTCGCCAATGCAAATCAGCGTAACATGGCGCCTCGACAGGCAATAATTATTGCTAGCAATCTGTCAACTTGAGCAATATTGCCAATGGAGACCGCTCATTTTGAAAAGATGGCAATATATGGCAAGCAATATTGCTTCGCTGCGATTGCCAACTTTGAGTTTGGCAATGAGCTGTCATTTTGCTATTTGACAGCCGAATTTCATTTCTATGAAATTTTCAAGGTGTGTATATCGTCAAAATGATTGGTGCGTCCCATATATATAAGATAATGTTCAAACTATGTTGATCCCGTTTTTTAAAAAATGGATTAACCTAAATTTTTGATTTACTTCGTTTTTTTCTTTTTCACACTCATAACAAAGTTGTTTCAAGGCATCGAGAGCGCGTGCGCAGCGTAGTAGCCTGTTCAACGTCATTTTGAATATGAAGATGGCATAACATAAAAATCCCACCCTGGCAATATTGCCTCTACCTGGCAAAGCAATATGACAGATTGCTAGCAATAATTATTGCCCGTCGAGGCGTAGCGTAACTCACAGCGAAGTCGACAGAGCATGCACACACTCAAATATGAAAGTCCATGTAGAGGTCTGGACATCGCTGCCCTAGAGCAGTGTCGGCCAAATTTCGATTTTCCTAGCACTTGTGCTTGAAAGACCGAATTCTGCCGACGCAGCAGTCGCACACGTATAGCGTATACCGATTCGTGCGAAAACCGGTCGGCTGCGTTCGTGTGTGTAAAAAACAAACTTCGTCAATGCAAATCAAAGTAGCTCGCAGCGAAGTCGACAGCACATTCACACACACAATTATTAATGTTTACGTATAGGTTTGGCCATCACTGCTCTAGAGGTACAATTGATCCAAATATCAAGCATTTTCGCTGTCCGCTTCACGTAAAATGCCCCTACTATTTTATTCTTGCGTAAAACAGAGTTTTAGAGGCTCGCTCCAGCTCTGTCAGAAAGGAAAAACTTCATATATAAAAAAATGCTTCAGAAATGAATCGGAAATTCTCTGAAGTGTTTTTTTTTTAAAGAATTTTTTCATTTTTGTTTCATTTCTGATAGAACTGGAGCGAGCCCTTAGCATTAAAATATGCAGAAAAGGAATTAAAAGTAGCTTTCGAAAACGTTTTTTAATCCTTGACATCCCAATTTTTGATTGTAACGCATTTGCAGTGCTCTGAATGAGTTAGGTATAGGCACTACCATATAATAAAATCTAAAAATTAATTTGAATTCCTCTCTTCAATGCTGATTGTAATGCTTGAGAATGCTTAAAATACATATTCCAAAGAATTTATTAGCGAATTTTTTGAACCCAGCAAAACAAAATGTGAAAACACAAGGGACGGTTAGCGAAAATAGAGCACAGATGCAAATAGAACTCACCTACCCACTATTCAATCTATGAGTACCTACATGTGCCCAGATTAAAAAGCTTCCAAAAGCCCACTTAGCCAAAAAGTTGGCAAAACAGAAAATTTGCAATTTCCATTTTCCACTTAAATAGTTGAATTTTTATATATTTTTTTTTTTCTTCTTCAACCTTTTATCATAATTATGAGCTTGGTTTTCGGTCCGTCCGTCTGCCTGTCTGTGTCTGCCTGGCAATTTTCGGTGAGCTTTCATTTATGGCTTTATATTTTCATGGCAGAGTTCATTCGATGGAAATGTTTTTTCGGCGAATTTTGATTTCATTTTAGAAGAACTCATACCTACAAAAATATCCCAATTAAAATTTATGATGCTTCAAAGAAAATGGAATGTTGAAAAAATGCCTTTTTTTAAAGTGAAATACAGGGCGGCGATAAGCCCTTTTGCCCATAGAGTCAAGTGAGTGACTCCAACCTATAAAATGATGAAAGCAAAAATTTGTTCAACAAAATTTTCAATTCAAAATGGAAACGCGCCCCTCTCTTGCCCGCATCTGTTAAAATAAAACTCATTAGATCACAGAGCAATAATGCCTTTCAGATATTATCAGGGCTAAAGGCACCAACCTTTTTACTGGAGGTTAATCAGCCAAGTAATACTTAATATTTTGTCCAGGTGCATTTCACAGGACATTTATCATCAATGGCCATTAAAAAATTAATCGATCTTAGTGCAAATAAATAATTGCAATCTCTTGAAGCAGAGAGGCAAGAAGGCACGAGAGCAATTGAGAATAGATTTTCCATTGCCAAGAGCAATCAAAACCGTCCTTGTTGTTCTTTGCTCTAAGCCACACTGCCATTGAATATAAGCTATGTATACTGGCGTTGTTTGAGTCTCGCGAAAGTATGTAGAAATGAGGTTTTAAACAAAAATCTGAAATAATTTCAGTCCAATGGGATATTAAATTCACATAAATTTAACGTCGTACTTAATAAAATTAATGGAGAACAGTTATCCCCAGCGTTTTGCCACGTTCTCCAACAGGTGCCTGAAAACGGAAATTTACCTTTAATTTGAAATTCCTTGGCACAAGGCACAAAGCAGGAGACGAAAAGGAGCGAAGCGCTATAAAAAAAAAAAAAATCCACTGCTTCAGAAATGTTCGTCCATAAAAGTATTCCCCCATATTTAACACGGCTTTGTGGCCCACACGCAAAGAAATAATTCTTTTATGGGCAGTTTGCTTCGGATTTTTTTTCTAAATGAACTTTTCATCTGGAAGACGTTCAGATGTTTGAATTGAATGTTTTTCTCGTTGGCAGAAAACCAAATTTCGGTTAATTGGAATACAATTGATATTTCATTCAGATTGAACAAATATTGCCGTTCGGAATTCGTTGAAAGCAACTTATTTTTTGGCTTGAGCTTCACTCGCTTAAGATCGCCACTTGGCATACTGTATGGGGTTTACGCCTAGCAGTCACAAGGCTTCAGGTTCGAGTTCTGTCAGATCGATAAAAATATTTTATTTGTTTTATTTTTTATATAAAAAACCAAAG